>OZ020607.1:77316184-78516184 GCA_963971545.1 Philophylla caesio
AGGAGGCGGTAAAGCTCACGGACCAGTCCCTTGTGGTGCGTAGGCCAGAGCACGCCCGGAAGTGGCACCAGCCCTGGCAGGCATTACACCTGACTGAGCAGGCATTCCGGTGCACTCTGGCCCGGCATACACAGCAGATAGTGGGGGCAACCAGTAGTTGCTGGTTGGCCCCACGTGTGGTGGAGCGAGGGGGCGGTGGGGAGGTTTGGTGTTGCTGTGAGCTCCGGGGGCCGTGGAGGCAGGAGGGGTGCTCTGAGGCACCGGCGCGGGGGGCGCAAGGGGGGATGCCGTGGAGGCTTGGGGCGCTTGGGTGCGCGAGCAACACTGGCCCACATAGGATGTGGACCACTCCCTAGTTTTCTTAAGGCCTGAGCAGACCTTAAGATGGCACCATCCGTTGCACGAATTACACCTCACCGACGTGGAATTCGGATGGAGCCTTCTCTGGCAGATGCAGCAGAAGTAGGTTTCTGGGCCAGGGTTAGGCTCGACGTCCGCCCTGGCCAGAAGTATGAGTAGCAATCCTGCTGCAAGGTATTGCACCCAAGGGGAGATAAGATTGGGGGTGTCCGGCAGCCTAAGTGGGGTTAGGTCGCCGAAACAACAGTCCTTGGTCGGATGAAATCCGAGTCACTTCGGTACGTAGAACCGACTGTTGTGGAAGTGCACACACCTGCTCCTGGAGTGCGATGCTGTGGCTCGACGAAGGGAGAGATGGCTAGGTCAGATGTGGCCTAAGGAGGAGTACATACACTCCCTGTCACCGGGATCCATCTTGAAATTCATAGATGCTTTTGGTCTAGGGGATGTGTTGTAGGTTACTGAGGGCACAATAGACCAATTGGTCGCAGTGCGATCCTCTTTTATTTATCTTATCTTATCTTAAGATACTAATAGACCTCCCAAAAGCAAAACTTAGAATCCTCACAGGCCACTGCAGATTGAGGGGTCATCTGCATAAACTAGGTATCTGGTCGAGCGACCTGCTCCTGGAGTGCGATGCTGTGGCTCGACGAAGGGAGAGATGGCTAGGTCAGATGTGGCCTAAGGAGGAGTACATACACTCCCTGTCACCGGGATCCATCTTGAAATTCATAGATGCTCTTGGTCTAGGGGATGTGTTGTAGGTTACTGAGGGCACAATAGATCAATTGGTCGCAGTGCGATCCTTTTATTTATCTATCTTATCTAGGGCACTATATAAACATGTTATAAAAAACGCGGATTTTGGCAGCGCTCTCACGAAGCAAAGAGTTACGTATCATATCATCTTTGCTACTATTTCAATTTCCAAACGGTGAGACACTGACCACATGACGTAGCTATATCCAAGGGACACTAAACAAGGCTATATTCACACGAATATATCCCTGTGTATAATAAAGACGAGGTTCATGGACCACAAGCTGGTGTGAGTAGTTTTACCGAATTAAATGTAAATTTTTTCTGAAATTTATACGAGATATTACCGTTTATAGCTCCGAAATTGGGAAATGTTTAGTATAGTGCCGCATAAAAATGGGGTGGTGGGCGGTGAAGGAGGGGGCGTGGCACCCCTCCAAGCACACCGTTAGAAAGGGGAAAGAATAAACTTTTTAATAAGCCCTCACTGGTTCCTCTAGACCCTAGGTGAGGCCCTAGGGAAGCCTTTAAAAATGGGCAAAAATTCAACTTTTAGCATACAAAATCGACATAAAGTTACCCAGCAAACATTTTTTTTGTTAAACTCCGGACAATATGTAGGTTCATGACATATGTTATAAATGATGTATTTATTTATTTGTAAAAAGCGACGCAGGCGAAAATTTGTAATAAAAAATCGCGCGATTTTTAATTACAAATTTTGAATATATTACGAAATATTTATTTATTTGTGAAAAGCGCCGCAGGCGAAAATTTGTAATAAAAAATCGCGCGACTTTTAATTACAAATTTTCAAGATATTACGAAATATTTATATATTTGTGAAAAACGCCGCAGGCGAAAATTTGTAATAAAAAATTGCGCGATTTTTAATTACAAATTTTCAAGATATTAGGAAATATTTATATATTTGTGAAGAGCGCCGCAGGCGAAAATTTGTAATAAAAAATCGCGTGCTTCGTAGAGATCGCGAGCGAGATAATGGTGGAGGCCTAGCCTTCATCCTACACAACACCGTGCAGTATCGTCTTATCGATGCAGACATCGACCCAAGGGACAGCACCTTAGAATGTCAAGGGATTGCTGTCCGGTCAGGCGATGTCGAGCTCGAAATATTTAATACATATATACCCCCTGTCTCCTGCTGCCCCGCTGGATATCACCCTGACATAGGTGCGCTCCTCAGTGGTGAAAACCGTCTGGTAGTCGGAGACTTTAATGCGCACCACGATCTTTGGTTCTCAAGCCTATCAAATGATCGTAGGGGAAATATTTTGGCAGAGCAGATAGACGATTCGACATTCTGCACCATGAACGACGAAGCCCCCACCAGGATTGTGGGTAGTTGCAGCAGCTCGCCAGATCTAACAATAGCTAGCGCAGGTCTGATAAATAGCATAACGTGGCGACCTATGCTATCGCTTGCATCAGACCACCTACCCATAGTCATCTCGATTGACAGACCTGCCAACTATGTTGCCTCAGACCGCCATACCTATGTCAACTTCAAAAAAGCTGACTGGGAGCGGTTTGAGGAATTCACTGAAGACGCCTTCAGTGCTCTCTCAACTCCAACCGACGTTCGCGTAGGCGAGCGCTTGTTCCGCAGGGTGGTGAAGTCCGCTGCAGCCCGCTTCATCCCGGCAGGGAGGATCCCTATGATCCGTCCTGACTTCCCGGGTGAGGCGGTGTCTCTAGCGGATGAACGCGACCACCTCCGGCAGGCGGACCTCGGTAATCCCCGTATTAGGCAACTAAACGGGGAGATCCAACGCCTGGTCAACGTTCACAAGCGGAACAAGTGGAGGGAGCACCTGAAGTCCTGCAACCTCGGTGCCGGGGTGGGCAAACTATGGTCGACCGTGAGGTCCCTGTCCAACCCGACGAGGCGTGATGATCGAACAGAAATCTCCTTTGGAGACCACGCCTCGTCGGACCCGAAGCGATGCGCGAACTATTTTAGTCGACAATTCACGTTGCATCCTTCGGCCGACAGAACCAAACGGTCAGTCACCAGAAGGCTGCGCAAGTCAACACCAAGCGCACCAATTGTCCTCTCCGACACTGAGGTGAAGGAAGCCATCGGGAAGGCGAAAGCCTCCAAATCCATTGGCCCAGACGGGTTAAGCATGTTGATGCTGAAAAAATTGGGCACCGCGGGAGTAGCATATCTCACCAAGGTCCTCAATCTGTCGCTATCCACCACAGTCATTCCAGATATCTGGAAGACTAGTAGGGTGATACCACTGCTGAAACCAGGGAAACCGGCCGGCCAAGGCGAGTCCTATCGGCCGATCTCCCTGCTTTCTCCAGTGGTCAAGACACTTGAGGCCCTGCTGCTCCCGCATTTCAACCACCATCTCAGCCCGGCGAAGCATCAACATGGCTTCCGCAAAGTGCATAGCACCACAACGGCACTTAACGCTATAAACACTCAGGTTAATCGTGGTCTCAACGGCAACCGCCCCTGTGAGAGAACCGTCCTCGTGGCTTTGGACTTGTCGAAGGCCTTCGACACAGTCAGCCACTCCATCTTGTTGAAGGACGTGGAGGCCTCACCTCTCCCAGCGGCGTTGAAGCGATGGACCGCGAACTACCTGTGTGGTCGTCAAGCGTCGGTGTGCTACCGTGACTCAGTGTCAAAAGCGAGAAGAATCAAGCAGGGGGTACCACAGGGTGGCGTCCTATCCCCCCTATTATTCAACTTCTATATCTCGCCACTCCCTTCCCCGCCAGAGGGAGTCACACTGGTCTCGTACGCCGATGACTGCACGATAATGGCTACCGGCAATGGAATTGATGGCCTGTGTTCCAAAGTGAACAGCTACCTCCCTGACCTTGCTCACTACTTTACAGGACGGAATCTGACGAAATATTTATATATTTGTGAAAAACGCCGCAGGCGAAAATTTGTAATAAAAAATTGCGCGATTTTTAATTACAAATTTTCAAGATATTATGAAATATTTATATATTTTTGAAGAGCGCCGCAGGCGAAAATTTGTAATAAAAAATCGCGCGATTTTTTATTACAAATTTTCAATTTATTACAAGGTATTGATTTAGTTAAGAAAACCGCCACATGCCTTAATTGTGTATTGCAGAACTCTTTTCCGCGTATTTTTTATTAAAAATTTTCAATTTATTACAAGGTATTGATTTAGTTAAGAAAACCGCCACATGCCTTAATTGTGTATTGCAGAACTCTTTTCCGCGTACTTTTAGGTTACTGGGTTATATCAATTTGCTTTGCTTTCTCTTTCGCTCGTTGTTTTTCAGTAGTTTGACAGATGCATTTGGCATTATATTTAGTTTTTTGTGCGGGGCTTAAATATGCAATTTTTTATTTAATAATTGCGAAGTATTTAAGCATATGTTGATTCTAAAAACGTTGAAAATTGATAGCACAATGTATTAATAATATGTGTGTGCCAAAATGAATGGATTAGTGGCTCTATATTAAGTGCAGTGAATGAAAATCAAACACTCTATATGTGAAAAATGCCAAAAAAAGAGCATTTTCAAAGTTAAATTCCGATAAAATTTGAGGACGGATTTTTGCAAAATGATAGTTAAACAAAAGTTTATTTTGTTGTTCATCTATGTGCATTTGAATTTTTCAATTTGATATACGCGTTTAGCCACAGTAAACCAAATTTATGCTGCACTATACTAAACCCAACCCCCGAAATTAAATTTATTTTCATTATACACTTTTATAAATACTTTGTGGAATGGAATGGAAAGTCATTAATTTCCTCAAAACTGATCACCCCAAAATGATTGTTTTGACAAATACTCAGATTACATAATTAAGCAATTTAAGTTTTAATTGAGCAAATATGCATGTAGATTTCGAAACAATGTTTTAATTCCTATAATGTAGGCTTATTTGACAAATTTAAAAATTGTCCTTTGAAATGGCATTTTAATATACACATCTTATGCTTACAGTAAAAGAGACTCCTTCGACAGAACCCGTAGCAAAACATCTATCTCCAGCATTGCATGCCCCACTTAATATCTGATGACAATTCATATTAATGCATATTTCACTTAATATAATATTTCACAATGTTTTAGTTTAAGCAATAGTTCACATATATTATATTATTTTTTACCAGAACCGATAAATAAAATATTACTTTATCTAAATCGTTTGAAAACTTAAGTAATCAGTGAAATTTTACTATCGCTGATATTATCAAAAATCGTTTAGCACAAGGTTACACGATCAAGATTTCAGACAATTTCTGTCGAATATTTATCGAACTAGTGTTATCGGAATCCGGAGTATTGGCACAGTATATACAGTACGCCAACTCTTCGATAATTTTCCGGAAAAATTCACTCCCCAAAAGGACTTGAGTTTCCTGTTACTCTTTTTAACCAAAAAAATCTTTCAACAGAGTTTTGTGCAGCATGGAAATACATAAGTTTTATTTTATTCAGTAATAAATTAAAATAAACGCGTATAGAACAAACTCACAGCTTGTACTACTTCATTAAAGATATCTTATATATGTAATTGCTGAAGTGAGGACTACACACAAAGCTCGTGAACGTTAAGGCCATGCCACATAAAACTTCTGCTTCGCTTTACGTCAAAGTTTAGCTTTGACAGCAAAGATGAATACATGCAATTATACGAAATTTTCCACATAGGCAACACCGTCGCCAAAGTGAAGCGAAATCTTGATCAACACTCATCTTTTCGCTGACTTTGACAGTTCGCTCTTACTAATTTTGTTTATTTCTCACATTCGTCTGTTAACGGTCGACGTATATTTGAAAATTTTCCCACAAAAACAAGGTAAATAGAAAATTTAACGGAAATAAATGCATAAATGTACAGTTATTTTTTTAATTTAGCAAAAGAAGTGGAGGAAAAGTTAATTGAAGCGGTGAAAATGCAGCCAAGCATCTATGACAAAAGCTGCCACCTCTTCTGGGCATGGCAGGCAGTTGCGGCTTTTGTGGGAGTTTCTGGTACGTGTATTTTATTGTATATAAATATATGTATGTATGTATATATGTACATATGTGATGATTTACTAAAGGCTTTTTCTTTTATAATAGAGGTGACCGGTTCGTGCGGAAAGTGGCAGTAAAGATATAATTCCCTTACCCACATTTTCCGCCTTGATATGTTTTTTAAACATAGTAAGGCTTATTATACAAGTATATATTTTAATTCACAAATGCTTATCATTTTTTGCATATTTTCTGTTCTGATTAAATTTTTCAAACAGGATAGAATGAAAACGTATTTTCGAAGGAAACTGATCCCTGACAAATCTCTTTTGATCCCCAGGGTATATATCCCGTCAGTATTTATATACTTTGCAGGCTCCATGGTTTGAAGTATGTATGTATATCGAAAATGGAACAAGAAAATAAAATTCGAGCGTGATTAGCTACAATACGGGCATATTAATTAAAATCACAACAAGTAAAGAGAAGGTACTGGAGTAGAAATTAGTCGCATCGACTAAAGAGAAATGCAACAATATGTATTGACGGTATTGCGATCCATATCCATTGATTTCAAAATTTCTAATTATTTTGCAATCCGTATTACTATACATCAATATTGCATGCTGCACGTTAAAAAAATAACACGGTGCTTGGATCACGTCAAAAAATACTGAACGTGTGACAATGCCCAATGCCATAAATCTGTTACCAGCATCGTGATATGTATGTATGTATATATTAATTTACGTTTTTATAAATCTATGCACTTTTAAATTTTGTATATTTGCACATATTCAGAAATCTTCACCGTGAATATCGAGCTACACATAACTCGATGTAAATTGTGAGGTCTTAAAGTAGCAAAAGTCCTTCGCAGCTGCTTTATTGGCCCTGAAATCATAAAAAAATGTGCTTTCTTTTTGATTATGCATGCAGATGAGCCACTTAAACTATTCTAGGAATACCCTGCTTCAGTTTATGTATGGATGTAGTTTCGCTTGCGCTCCATGCCAGGCAGTTATTTCGATCTAGTAAATGTAAAAATACTTCAGTTACGAGGAAATTAAAATACTTATTTGCAAAATTACCTACTTATGTTTACAAACTTAACCAAAACAATTAAAAGAAACGAAGAAGATAACTCACCACCGAGAAGTTTGCTACCCAAGGTTGCTTTTTTTTATTGTACACGTTGGTTGTAGGAGAATCGTAGAGAGCCGTTGAATAATTATTCAAATATACAAATAAAAACAGTCGTCACATATTTTGGTTATAAATTTTCGGTTTTAAGTAATAATTATTAAGTGTATCTTCACTGGTAAATGCAAATATTTCACATTCCACAAAATTTTCTATTTGATTTTCAAAGTTTATTATGAAATATCATTGCATGCAACTCTGCTATAGTTTATTTTCATTATCCACCATCCAAACTCTTATCTATGAGAAGGACTTCACCACAGTTTTACTACTGTATATACTGTGGTATTGGTATTGCCCAAGAATGATAAATTAGAAGATTGCGAAACTTTCGTCCTGTTATCTTTTTTGTTTCGGCTTGACAGCTGTGTGACGACAACCATACCAGAATATCTAGTCAAAAGGGAAAAGAAACAGAAAATTCACATCATGTGCAAAATAATGAAACAATTAGTTAATATTTAATAAACGAAGTGTACAGTGGCAAATTGTTGCAAAGACTACATGAAACCTTTGGATTTCAGTAAATTTTGATATTAAAGTGCGCAAAGAACAGGATTTTATAATTTACAACTACACCGGAAAATCACAATTTCACATAAATTTCAGGCTTAAGTAAAGAATAAGTAAAAAAAAATTAAAAAGGGGGCGTGAACCGCCTTCCTTCTATGACTTCGATGGTGTAATTTTTTTTTGGTGCAAACTAGTAGGTGTTAGGGAGGGGCAAATGGGAAAATTTCAATATTGTAAAAAGCTAATATTTCAAAAACTATTATATTGGTATCGTTAAAAAGATAATTAAAAGACCTTTTATTTAAATACATAAGTATAATTAAATTATGTATATATTTTGAGAAAAATAACAAAAACTGAAAAACGCACATTTTTTTTATAAAAAACTATGTTTTTCTTTAAAAAAATAATTAATTAATTGTATGTGAAAATAAGTTTGTCTTCAAACCCATAAAAATACCTTTAATTTGATGTATAATTTTATATATTTAAACTTACGTTTTGTAAGAAATTTTGTTTTGTTTGTGTTGCTGGCGATAAGAAAATTGGTCATACTGAGGGTATGTATGACCAATTTTCTTATCGCCAGCAACACAAACAAAACAAAATTTCTTACAAAACGTAAGTTTAAATATATAAAATTATACATCAAATTAAAGGTATTTATATGGGATTTAAGACAAACTTAATTTACATACAATTAATTACGTATTTTTTAAAGAAAAATATACATTTTAATAAAAAAATGTGCGTTTTTCAGTTTTTGTTTTTTTTCTCAAAATATATATATTATTTATTTACAAATATGCATATCTAAAAAAAGGTCTTTTAATTATCTTGGCCGTCAGCCGACAGGTCTATGTACAGTCTCAACTGCTCGTGGGGGTTGCTTTCTGTCTGTAGGCACTGCCGGAAGTGCGGCAATACTCTCCACGTTGGGGGCGGCTGGTAACAGGATATAGCCACGGTCATGTCTCTGGCTATAGTCCTGGCTAGTGGTAGCCGGGCGGGGAGAAGAAAACTCCCGAGGTGGTAGTGCGGTCCTTAGTGGTCTATTTGGGAAATGACTTCGAACTGTGGTTCTTTGCACTCCTCGAGTGGCCCACTGAGCTGTTACGACCTCCTCAGAAATAACCCCAACTCCAAGACGGAATAGCATACGTCGAGGGATGCATGACCAGGGGGGTGCCTGGCCGCTAGTATGCGAACTATGGATACCTGTCGGCCTCCTGTTTCAAATAGACTTACCGCGGGATCGGGATTGCCGCGGTGGACATTCCCATTTCCCGTTCACTCGTGGGAACATAAATGATAACTTTAAAAAATAAAAATTCAGATGAGCCTGATGATGCTCAAAAATCATCACTTCCGGACCGAGCCTGCACGGCGGTGGTCTGTTCGGCAAACATTGCAGCCAGTGGGCTGCCCTCAACCTCCTCCGACGAAGCCATTGGGCACGTTGCAGGAGTGACAAACGTCAAGATTTTAGAGGCCAGTGAGCCCTCACTCTCCACCTCCCCTGGAGAACCTCACTTTGCCGGACCTTCTTCGAATGTAATATCTGATCGGCTGGAGGTTGCCTCGGCATCGGACTCCGAGTCAGTCAGCACGATGACACCCGATACCATCAGCATCTGCTCTGAAGTCTCAGGGCTTACGGAAGTCGGCAACTTGGTGCAGCGAGTCAATCTGGACTCAACTTTCGGTTTCGTGTTCTTCAACTACAAGGAGAGGATAATTTTCAAGCGTGCCCTAGACAATGGAAAATCTAGGGAAGAAGCCATTAAGCTTGCCAAAACAAATTCAACTACCACAGCGATGTTGAAATGAGTTCGCTCCGAAGAGCATTCTCCTCGGGACAATGCTAAGAAGAGGCCAAGACCGGCTCATACGGAGCCTAAAAAAGCCACCTTCAGACGGGTGGCGGGTAGTGTAGAACTGGGCTTTGTTCCGGTTGACCATGTTAACAACTCTCTCACGGCAAAGCACCTGGCACTGCTACAGGAGGCGATAATTGACGTAGCGATTGAGTTCTCGAAGGACGACATAAAGCCGGAGTTCGAAAGGTGCGTCCCCCCGGCTGGGTGGCTTCTTGTCGTCTGCTCGAGTCCTCAAACTGCAACGTGGATAAGGTCGAACCACATGAACATCAAGACCAAGTGTGGTCTTGAGGTAAATCTTGTGACGGAAAATGAATTCCCTAGGACGCACGTGGTCCGAGGATACTTCCCCCAGAGTCTCCAGCTAGGCAACGATAAAATTCTGGCAACTATCGCTGCTCAGAACTCAATTTCGACAACTAGCTGGAAGGTCTCTAACAGGCTGACAAATGGTCTGCTGGTTCATTTGGTCCTCCTCATTGATCACGCGTCTATGATGAAACTAGGGGCCATGCAATATAGAATCGCGTATAGATTTGGCCACATAAAACTCCACCTTAGGTCACCTACGCCGGCGAAGGAGCCAAAGGAGGAGGGTATGCTTGGGGGGCCCCGGCGGAGGCCGATTTGGATTACTTGAATACTCCGACGAAGTCAAATACCTAGCAGTAATCCTCGATAAGAGACTAAGTTGGAATTCCCACCTAGACAACATTCTAAGGAAAGCTACCCGAGCCATGTGGGCCTGCAGGAAACTTTTTGGTTGGACATGGGGTCTGAATTCCAAGTTGATTGGATGGCTTTACCACATGGTTGTTCGTCCGATTATTACCTACGCCTCTGTAGTCTGGTGTGCAAAAACCCTACAAAAAACCACCGTTACTCGCCTTAACAAGCTCCAAAGGCTGGCGCTGCTCTCGGTCTCAGGATCAATAAGAACTTGTCCAACCGCGGCTTTGGAGTCACTCTTAGGGTGTACTCCTCTACATGTTCATGTTCAATCAGTCGCGGCCACGAGGATCCTGCAAATGCAAATAACAAACGAAGTTCACTATAGGAGCTCACAAAATAGTTGTATTCTGGATAAAATCCCAGGGTTGGGATCAGGCATGCTTACCGACTCCCTACAAAATGAAATCTGTTTTAGTCGAGTCTTCCAGGTCAATATACCGGATCGAGAGGTCTGGTCAAACGGGCCTCCTCAACTAGATCCACGGTATTTACACTGGTATACAGATGGGTCCAGGATGGAGGGGAGAACAGGTGCAGGTGTCTATGGTCCCGGCACTAAACTTTCGATTGCAATGGGCACATGGCCTGCTGTTTTTCAGGCTGAGGTTCTAGCAATCGCAACGTGCGCCAGATTAAACCTTGAAAAGGGTTTGAAAGGCGCTTTTTTAATTATATTCTCAGACAGCCAGCAGCTATAAAAGCCCTATCCAATAGGGTTATCAACTCCAGGCTCGTCAAAGAGTGCTATGACACTCTTCAACTCCTGGCAGCGAAAAACAAGGTAACACTATGCTGGGTACCAGGACACTGCGGGATTGAAGGCAACGAGGCCGCTGATGAACTGGCCAGAAAAGGATCTTCGTCTGTCTTTATGGGACCGGAACCATTTTGCGGACTTAGCTGGTCCCCTTCAAAATCTTTAATCAGCAAGTGGGTGGACTCTGAACGCATTAGGTACTGGGATGAGGCAGGAGCCCTCAGACAGGCCAAATTATTTGGGTATCCATTTTCCAGAAAGGACATAATTCTTCTAAATAGGAGCAATATAAGGTTGCTTACCGGCTATCTGACTGGTCACAACAATCTACGTGCCCACATGCACAGGATTGGACTCGCCACCGAGGAGGAGGAGACATCGGAGCACATCTTGTGCGACTGACCGGCTTTGGCCAGACTGAGAGTTAGATATTTCAACTCAGCAATAGTCGAGTCTCTCTACATTAGGAACTCGTGTACCACGTTATTATTAGCATTTATTAGAGAAGCCGATAGTATCTTGGGATGTCAGGGCTAGGAACTAATTGCAGGGATACAAAAGATCTTTTAGGTCGCGGTGTCCCTTGATCCTACTTTACCCGATAACTAAACTAACTAACTAACTAACTATCTTGAGAAAAATAACAAAAAATAAAAAAGGCATATTTTTTTTATAAAAATGTATATTTTTCTTAAAAAAATACGTACTTAATTGTTGAAAATAAGTTTGTCTTAAAGCCCATAAAAACACCCTTAATTTGATGTATAATTTTATATATTTAAACTTAAGTTTTGTAAGAAATTTTGTTTTATTTGTGTTGCTGGCGATAAGAAAATTGGTCATATTGAGAGATATGATCCTGAGCGGCTACGCGGAAAGGTATTAACGATGTGTTTTATTTAATTTTTAATGTTGTTTTATTTAATTTTGAAACCCAAGTATACAACAGTGTTTACGTGCGGAACATCTTTCCACGTGAGCGCCCTTCGGCCGCGCTTTCGCAAAATAACCCTGGCCGGACAAACTCCGGCTACGCCATCAACCGTATTTCCGCGCAGAACACCCACCTTTGAGCGTGAGCGGATTCGGCCGCGCTTTAAAAAAGTAACTCTGGTCGGACAAAGACCGGCTACGCCATCAACAGTATTTCCGCGCAGAAAACCTTTCCTTTAACGATACCAATATTATGAAGATCGGATAAATAATTTTTGAAATATCAGCTTTTTAAAATATTGAAATTTCCTTTACGGAACCATTCGCGATTTCAGCGAAAGTAGAAGGAATTTGGTATCGAACCTTGGTGGCGATGTAGGGGTAGGCCCTCTTTATCTAAATTTATCACTGTTTTAATTTTATTAATATTACTATTTAAGAAATTTGTTGTTAAATTTTCTCCACTACCACCAGCAAATGTTCAGTCAAAATTACACTTATCACTTATGGTTTGTGCGGCGTACAAAATTTGGTTTATTTACGTGTGTGTACAGTACTTAGTTCAAATCTTTTATATGTATTTAACTTAATAAACGCGTTTGTAAATGTGTCTAGCATGTTTACCACTTTTCGCAAACAAACATAAACAATAACGGCCGACAGTATGAGAAAAAGTGTGCTGCCACACGTTTCAAAGGTAAATACACCACAATTAAGGACTGTGGCGTTTTTCTTAAATAAATTAATACTTCGTAATATATTGAAAATTTGTTATTAAAAATCGTACAATTTTCTATTACAAATTTTCGCCTGCCTCCGACCGGTGGGACCTTCTGATTTTGACTCAGGAGGGTTCACCTCTACCCCCCCTAAAAACTCTCTTTTTTCAAATGGAAAATGTCTCATCTCGAGTCTCAAAATAAGCTAGAGGTCATGCATATTAAACAGGTAGCAGAATTAAAGAAAATGTAACTCTGGGGTATATTTTGTGATTTTTTGATTTGTTTGGGTCCATCAGCCTTCAAAATAGATATATCAAATTTGACGAGTTTGATAATTCTAAATTTTAACAAAATGTTCGCATTTTTACATTTTTCATTAAAAATTCAATTATTTTCAACGCAAACAGTGCAAGACGCATCATACTGCAACGGATCCTCAGGAAGCATTGATCCTGGTCACAAAATTATAGAAAGATTCACTGGTATGCCTTTAAAAATGCATAAAATGTTCGGAACGCACACAACTGTTTGCAGAAAGCGGCATACCGAAACTATGTTCTGGATATTAAAAACAATATTTTATAACACAATGTCCCATTCCTGCGTATGTACATACGTACATATGTATGTTTTCAAATCACGTTAACGCAAATTTTGTATAAATTGGAAATTATAATTATACCAAATGTAAACAAAGAATATTTTGTAAACAAAGTTTTTTTTTGTTTAAAAAAAATTGTTTTGTAAACAAAGTTTGACTTGCTATGGACTACATATAAGAAAAAACTCCAATCAACTGCTAACATTATATTACCTGTTTATTGTACCATGCCTAGAGCTTATTGCTTTTTCTCGCTTTCACGTTATTTTCATTTGCCCCCGATTTCAGTAAAAGTGTGCTGACAGTTGATTATGGTATGTGAATGTATCTGCTAAATACAGACGCAAATCTAATTTGTGTTTACACGATATGTTTGCTTTTACATTTGTAAAATATAACGTTTACACATGCAAATACATATCGTGTAAGACACTTTAAGCAGTCTCATGGCCGAATTCAGTAAGCAGTCTCATGCCCGCATTCAGTAACTTGGTATAATCTCAAGTCTCAAAATGAGCTAGAAATTATTGCTTTTCCTCGCTTTCACGTTTTTTTATTTTGTTTTTATTTTAATTTTTTATGACCTGCTCATCACCAGGTCAAAATTTAGAGGCTTTATTTTGAAAGTAATGGATGCCAACTGATCTAAAATTGTGTCATTCGTCTCTATTTCTTCGGGAAATACATAAACTGCACAATAGTGACGAATGATCTTTCAAAATTGCGATGATTAGCACAAATGTTCGAAAACCAAGTAATGATGCAATATCCAAGTAGCGATTAATTTGCGTACGTGCCCCACGTTGGGCGCCAAATATTGAGCCAAGAAGCGTTTTCCTAGGCAACATAAAACTTAGGAAGTGGGAGTACGTAAATAGTGGCCAGCAAACAATATTTAACCAGCGGTGACGAAATGTTCTTGTACAATGTGAATTGGTATGTTCAAACACAGTACCAATGAATATCACCAAGCGCCAATCATTGATCCGTTTAAGTTCAAAGATTGATATGCAGTTATTTATTGGAATTATTGGATTGGACGAATGAGTATAATGGTTACTACAGAAAATTAAGTGTGTTTGTGTGTTTTCGTTTACAGGATAAGTGGTTAGTAACTTAAATGAGATAATTAGTTTATCTGCATATAATGTTATTAGAGTGAAACAACAACAATCTCTATTAGAGACTAATTGGCTTACCGAATTCGAGGCCAGCCTTTAATAGAGAAAAAAATTACAATTTTACACCCGTTGGCATTCATTAGTTTCCAAATAAAGCCAATGGCCCGTAGTCATAGTCAAGTTAAAGTCTACTCTAAAGTTAGTAGCAGCTTTTTGACTTACTTTTCGATTAGATATCTGTCAAATAAGCTGATGCTAACTTTAGAGTCGACTTTAACTTGACTATGACTACGTGCGTATAGGTTTGAAATAAAGTCTCATGGCATGGAGCGCAATCGAAACTACATCCATAAATTGAAGCTGAGTATTCCAAGAAAAGTTTAAGCGGTTCATCGGCATAAGCTAATTTTTTATGATTTTAGAGCCAATAAAACAGTTACGAAAGACTTTTGATACTTCAAGACCTTAGAATTTACTTCGAGTTATGCGAAGCTCAATGCTCATCGTGAAGATTCCTCAATATGTACAAAAATACAAAATTAAGAAGTGCATAGATTTGTAAAAGCATAAATAAATATATACATACATACATATCACGTGCTGCGATAAGTTTTCTACCATTGAGCCTTGTTTAAAATTTACATAAAAAAGAATCCAAAAAACTTTTGGAGTTTTATTAATTAAAAAAAAACTTGCTCCGCTATTTCATCGACTGTCTTTTTTAAAGACAAAACAGCTTATGCACTTAATAAGTCTGTTCGTGTAAAAGCCCAGCAACGAAATTTCTCAGAATTGTGGAGTATTCTCTCTCAAAGAGAGATGCTTGTAAATTTTTACGCGAACGCAAAATTTGAAAACCTTGCAAGTTTAACGAACAGCTAATTGAATTCTTTTCCGCATCCAAATATGCAAAATGGAAAACGTTGTGTTTTCTTGAAACATTCCACTAACGGAACTTAACCAAAAGAACTTTTACTTGCTTCTTGCATGTTTAATACCCATATATTAAAATTTTCGCCTTTAAATCTCTTAAACAAAAATTTAGTATTTATCCAAATTGCAATCAGCTGCTTTTGATCAGCTGTTTTCTTGCTTGCAAATTTGTGCTGGGTAAAACTTGTCAAGCAAGAATTTGCAACTTTTCATTTGGGCTCTCAATTTTCCCTTCCTTGCAAATTTATTGGTCAGCGCGAACGCGATTTGACAAAAATCGTGATATTTTGTAACAATTCGTAACAATTATCAGCACCGCGAACACTCTTGATGATGCTGCTAACTTGTTTCGTATCTGATCACGCAGCCGATTTTTCCGACGACTTAATTGTATTCCATCTCATCACTAAATTTTGGCTATCTTGCATTCACTACTGGTGATGTTATGACAGACTTTCATCGGTTCTATTCAAAAGTGATATAACATTTCTGGACTGCCTTTAAATATTGTTGTGGAAATTAAGGACCTAGGTGCAATTTTTGACTCCAAATTTACCTTTTAAAGTCATATTAACCCAATTATCGCAAAATATTCTTCAATGCTGGCAGATAACTTATAAGAAATGAGAAGGAGCAGAATGACTTAATAATGAATTATTAGCTGAAAAATGAAAGTATGCATATGAACATTCATCATGAAATAAGTGCCGAATTGGCGAAAGAATTATTTTCTTTTATTGCCCGCATTTTTCTTATTTGTTGCAGCAATTACCGTTCGTTTTGCGGCTAACTTTAATTCTTGTTTTGTTTTCGTCTTCGTCGATGCAGCCGTCTGCCTCCGCAAGCATCCCGGCTGCACATTTGTGAAATTTATATTTTCTCATTTTCGATATGGTATGTACCCTCGAGCTATGGTGGAAATATTCTTTGCAGCCGCTGTGGCGCAAGTTTTTGTGGTGTGTACCCCCGACTTGTGGTGGCTGCGAGTCAGCTCGTGGTGTGTACCTCCGAGCTGAGGTATGTTCCCCTGAGCAGAATCGCAAATTTTATTCACAATGAAAGCCGAAGCCATTTTGCTCCTTCTAATTTCTAATTTATATGACATTATTTATGGTAATGTAGATTGTCCAAGCCTTCTGGAACAAATTACATTTAATTGTCCAATAAGACATTTTCGTTACCTTCCGGTTTTTCATATTATTCGACACAGCACCAATAACGCGCGAGTTAATATCGTTACACGATATGAATTAAAAATATATAATATTTTGCTACGATGAAATGCGTGCGCTTTATTGCTATTCTTAAAACTGATTTACATTTTGAATTCTTAGTTCTATTTATACTATAGAGATGCGGCGGTGGTTATCGCAGTGGATTTTTCTATTGCCAGTTGTGTGTTGTTTAAGAGTGTAGATATCTATTTGGGTTGGTTATTGTTTGTTGTAGTGATCAGTTCAGTTGTTCGTTGTTTACATGTTGAGAATGCATTTCTTGATAATGCAAGTTAACTCTCGTTCCTCGAGAGTCCTCAAAAAGTTAATGTTGCGACGAACCAACTTGTTCGCCGACTTCACAATAAAACACACAAGTTCCAATACGTTATAATTTATTTGTCCGTACGCTTCGTACGTCCGAAAAGAACTGCCCAACTAATGAGTTGTTGGAGTCTGAGTAGTTCTATTTGATACATTTCGTCAATTCTTTTTCTTCTTATTCCGATTTCTTTGCTATGTAACATTTGCAGAGTTTGTCTATACCATAGATAAGTAATGATAGCGTGCATAACCCCAGGATGCAGTAGAAGGTGTATTGGATAAGATGTTCCTCGATTGGTATCAGGAAAGTTGAGATTTTTTGAATATTACTGAATTTATAATCCGCATTGGATTCGATAATGCGTAGGACTTCTAGTTGTTCGTCATGTTGTTTGTATATGGCATCTTTGAACTCCTGCTGCTGGTTGGAGTATAGTTTTCCGTCGATTGTTGCGGAGTAGTTGAATTGTATTAATTTCGGCTCCTCTATTTTTACGTTGTTCCAGGTGTGGTTGTAATCTGTTATGATATTTCCGTTTTCAAGTATATGAAGTGGTGCGTTGTTTTCGTGTATCATTTCACATTTAGCAGGCTTATTCTCTAGTATGTTTATAGTGCAATTGTTTGAGTTCTTAATTTTACATATATAGTTCCCAACATAGTTTTTACATTTTTCAATAGATGAAAAAACATTGTTACATTTTGCTATCTTAGAATCTAATAATATTTTTCCATGTTTGTATGCAAGTGGGTATAGATAAAACAAGTTACATTTTGTTTTTAATATAGGATATTTATATACAGTTACAATTGCGTGGTTAAAGTAGCAAACATGTATGTCAGCGTACTCTAATATCTTTATTAAAGGTGAGTCTAATGCTTCATTGGATACTATTTGTTGAATATCCTTTAAGTTTAGAGTTCCTGAGTAAAAATTTCCATTTTTTGCAAAATTAATTGTATTAGCGACAGATGATAGTTCGCTGTTTAAGAGCTGACCCTAGAAAGTTAAGTGAAAGTCTAGCCCTAAAGATATTGGGAAGTAATTGTGAATTAAGTGTCTTAAATTTGTTGACTAATATCTGATCTGCCGAGTTCTGTTCGAGGTTGTATGTATATCGTACTATTTTCTCGTAAGGTGCTAATATTTTTGAAATGTTTGCTACGTGATATAAGAATGAAGTGTCTTGTTATACGTATACCGGATCGGTTTCTATCATTACATATTTTTTGTCCTTTCAATCAATTATACTGTCGCAGAGGGCGGTAGAGGCAAAAAATAAAATTATTATTCCTTGCATGCTTCGACTCGTATATTGTCGTTATGTATAACTGTACCACGGTTTGTAAGTATCGTGTTACCTCTGTGTTCTTTTATTGTGTGTTTCGTGTATTTTCGTACGTTTTTGTTTCGACGGTGTGTTTTGCAGTATATAACGTCCCCTTTTTTGTAAGTGATACTCTTACGATTTTTGTTGAGGTATGAAAACACTTTGTTTTGATTTGCTTCGAGTTTTTTTTTTAATATCAGGATACCCTCCTCGATTTAAGAACACGTGCTCGGGTTTCTCTCCTGTGACTGAGTGAATTGTTTTGTTGTATTTTCGTACCGCGTTAAAGATCTCGTCTTCTGGTGAGTGATTATGCTCCTGTGCTAGGAATCTAGCGAGTTCGATCAGAGTGCTGTGTGTACGCTCAACTTGACCGTTGGTTGTCGAATGAAATATTGGTGTTACTGTATGTATAATTTGTAGTTTCTCGTAAACGTGTTTCGCACATATGCCCGTGAATGGTGATTCGTTATCTGTCATTACATACTTGGCGTTTGGGTAAATTTGAGATAATATTTCATCAATGTATTAGTTTGTTTTCTTTTTAGTTGGAATTTCCCGTATGTAGAAGAACTTTGTGGCCGCTGTGGTCGAGTTGGTAGCGGTGCGTGCTATAACTCGATATGCCGGTGAGTTCGTGGTTCGAACCTCAGTCAGGGCAAGCAAAATCTTAATAATAGAAAAAGTTTTTTCTCATAGCGGTCACCCCTCGGCAGGCAATGGCAAACCTCCGAGGGTATCACTGCCATGAAAAAGCTTTTCATTAAATACATCTGCCGTTCGGAGTCGGCACAAAACTGTAGATCCCTCCATTTGTGGTATAATATAAAGACGCACACCACAAATGGTAGGAGAAGCTCGGCCAATCACTCTATATAGTGTACGCGCCAAAATTATATTATATATAGAAGAACTTTGAGTATTTATCAGTTGTGCTAATGTATGTGTTCACGTTCATGTGAAATAAGTCTAAATGTATGTGTTCACCTACGTGGTTTGGTATTGGTGCGGCTCCAATTGTGAATGCGCAATACGAGAGCGCATATTTTTTTTCACCTTTCGCTTGACTGGAGCATGAAGTCAATGATGTTTACTCCGTCTAAGATTGTGTGAACTTGAGGAGCGTAACGTGGACATTGGAACATAATGTGTTCTGCGTCTTCTTCGCTGTCTCTACATGTTGGGCAAGATTATACTTCACAGTTGGGCAGCGAGGGGAACGATCATGGGGAGCTATTCCAACGATTCTGCCAGGTGTTCATTGATTGGCGTCTTTCTTCCTCTTTTACTTCGTTTGGGTTTATTGTTCCGTTACTCCCGGAAAGCCTTTCATAAATTCGTTTCATTTTATGAGCCATAATATCTACTGGAAATTGTCCAGCTATAACATAAGATGCTTCGTCTGAAATTGTACAGAATCGACAAACCGCTCGTAGGGCGCTTAGCCGATAGACAGTTGTTATATTTTTCGCGTAGCTTTTCACAAGCAGCGCGTCGGCCCAGATTGGGGCCGCATACAGTAGGATTGAGCTGATGACCCTACTGTAAATGATTCGTTTACTGTGTCTCGGTCCTCCGTTATTTGGCATAATGCGCGATAAGCTTGACTGCACTCTAGATGCTTTCTTAGAGACGTACTCCAAATGGGGCTTGAAAATGAGTCGGGAGTCTATCATCACACCCAAATATTTGATAACAGGCTTGGATGTGATTTCCTCTGTCCCCACGCGAATATTCAGAAACTCCACTGCCTTTCTGCTGCTTACTAAAAGTGCCTCGGTCTTATGGTCGGCCAGCGTTAGGTGCATTGATTGAAGCCATGTTTTGATTTTAAGTACAGCTTCGCCAGCTGCTGCTTTAATTTGTTGCAAATGTTTTGCAACAATTACAACCGCGATATCGTCTGCAAAACCAACGACTTTTGTGCGTGGAGGCATTTCCAGGTTTAAGACGCGTCGTACATAAGGTTCCACAAAAGTGATCCAAGGACTGATCCTTGTGGGACCCCTGCTTTTACATCATACACATCTGGGCCGTTATCGCTTCTGTCTATGTCTTCTGTAATTTTCTGAGCTAAAACGATCAGGGTATTTGGAAAGGTTGAGATTATGTCATTTTCTATGTGCTATGAATAGAGCTTGTTCATCTATTTTTATAGCATTTGTTACCTTTGGGATTATTATTCGTTTCAGTCTGTCAATTAGTTCTTCTTTAGTTGAATAAAAAAGTGTGTGTCGTGAATACGAAAAAATATTTTGCAAAGAGATTTCCACTGAGTTGGATGCACTGTAGTTTACGATTATTTGATTTCTAAATGTATTTAATGGTTGTTTTACGCGTTTCAGTTTTTCAGTTGGTGAACTTTGAGCTGAATGTTGTGAGCGACTAGAAGTGTTGTTAACTTGTTGGCGAGACAATGCGTCAGCGACAACGTTTTGGGGCCCTGGTTTTAGTTTTGTATTTGGATTTTTATCCGATATTGAAAAGATGAGTGACTGGTGGTCTGTATAAATCATTAGATCTGCTATACCGTATAGGTGATTTCTTAATTTTTAAAGTGACCAAACGATAGCGAGTAATTCCTTTTCATTCGTGCTGTAATTCTGTTCTGTCTGACTAAGAGTTCTAGATATAAAGGAAATAGGTTTCTTGTTCTGAGAGAGTACAGCTCCTATTGCAAAGTTACTTGCGTCTGTCGTTAGTTCAAAAGGTTTGTTGAAGTCTGGTTGGAATAATTCAACTTGTGCTTGTAGTGCGTCTTTTATTTTTGTTAAAGCCTCGAGTGCTGGTTCGTCTCGATTAGTTGAGATCTTTGCGCTCTGATTTTTACTTATACCAACATTGTCTCCGCGTAGAAATGTTGTTAGGGGTTTCGTTATTGTATCGAAATTCTGAATAAGTTTCCTGTAATAACTCGCTAGGCCAAGAAATGATCGGAATTCTTTTAAACATTTTGGAGTTGGATAATTCTTTATAGTTTGAATTTTATTTGGATCCACAGTTATTTTATTATATTTTATTATGTGTCCAAGGTATTCAACTGAATCCTGGAAAAAATGCGATTTCTCGTTTGAAATCTTCATATTGGCATTGTGAATTTACTATTGTACGAATATGTTTCATGTGTTCCTCGGGCGAGGAGGAGTATATGAGTACATCGTCAATATAAACATATGCGAACTTGCCAATATATGGAAGTAGGATATCGTCTACGCATCGCTGAAATATGGAAGGTGCGTTCTTTAAACCGAACGGCATCCTAAGGAATTCATACTTTCCGCCATTCACACTGAATGCAGTTTTTTCTCTGTCTGACTTTTTTTTTATCAAGATTTGGTGAAAACCTCTAAGTCTATCGTTGTGAAAACCTTTGCTTTACCTAAATATTGAATTGTCATTGCAACGTCTGGGATAGGGTATCTATCAGTGATAGTCTGAGCGTTAAGCTTCTAAAAATCTACTACCATTCGTCTTTTAGGTTTCCCTTCGTTATCGGTACCTTTTTTTGCGAGGTCCATATTGGAGAATTGTAAGGACTACTATCGTATACGGATACTATTTCACCCAAATAGGATTTTCTAATTCTGTCCTAATTGTGGCTTGTATTGTAGTCGTAAACGGAAGGATTTCGTTAGTTTCGTCGTTTATTCTCATATTTTCAATTTCAGTTTTATACTTGTCGTTATTAATTGCGAAATTAACTTTTTGTTCGCTAACTACTTGCTTTTTATATTTGTATAAGAGTTTATACTCAAAGATGTTAATTTCTGCTTTCAATACCCTAAGACCGTGTTCACCCAGAAGCATATCGAACTCCTCTAAAGTTTCGGTTTCAAAAAATACTAAGTTATGATTAAGTTGTGTAATAATTTTCTTAGCTTTGGTCAAAGAGTATCCGTGAAGCGTTTTACCTTTAACCGGTTTTATGGTATAGATTCTCCTAATTTGCACTTAGAACTAATAAAATTATTTGTCGCACCTGTATCAATTAAAATATTAACGGATGTACCTGTCGTTTGACACCGCCTTTGGAGACTCGGTAATCCGTTTATTTTCCTAAAAAAAACACTTCCTGTCTCATAGATATCATCAGTATGTGCGGTTCTTGGCGTGGTTGGTGGTTATATTGCACTTGCACATTTGGATTATATCTCTTTCTATCATCATATCTCTGTTGTAGAGGATTCTGTCTAAGGTTGTCTCTTTGTGGCGTAATTTGTGCGTCGAACTGCATGTTTGTACTGTCGTGATAAATCGTGCTTGCGATTGCATATGCGGTTTCTAAGTCTTTTGGGTGATGACTGTATAATGTGCCGCTTGTATACCTGCTGTTGAGTCCTGTGATGAAAGTACGGACTGCTTCTTGATTTACATATTCTAGCATGGATGCAGGTTCTTGAGAGTGCGAGATTCAGTGGTTTGCTGATTTCGCTGTGAAATTCTGATAGTGTGCGTCTCCCTTGTGTGATCTTTTTCATTTCTTCGAGTAGTTCATACATCGGTCGCTGATCAGCGTATGTGTAGTCAAGTCTGTTGATTATCGAATAGAAATTCAGCTTGGTGTTGTGGTTGATTCAAGATGTTTGCTGCCTCCCCAACAGTTTTCGAGTGTATTATTGTAAAGGCTGTATAGTAGTTCGGGTGGTTGGAAAATTCTTTAATGTTTTCCATGAATGTCCATGCCCTTTTCCTCCAGGATCTGTACTGGTTCTTGTCTCCGCTGAAGCGGTGTAAATTCCATGTGTTGGTCTGCTGTAGTGACTGTCTGGGAAGGTTGTTGTGCTTCCAGTGTTTTAACTTTTAGTTGCGTATTCTGTAGAGCCTGTGTGAGTAGTTCTATCTGTGCTCGTATAGTTGCGATGTCCTGAGCCATTGTATCGTCCTGCGGTATTGGGGGCAGATAATTGAAAATTTGTTGGCGTTTAGTGCGTGAGTCCAGGGTGAAGGATTCTCTTTGAAGTCAGGAATAATTTGTTTCAGTTTTCGCTTTTCCCTTTTCACTTTTTTTATCGGTTTAGGCTGCCTGCTATTTCAAGGTTTGCCTTTTACGCGACTGGTTAAATTTGTTATATATCGCTTTTTCAGAGATTGTTTTTATGCTTTTCTTCAAAGCTGTTGAATTTTTATTTTATTACCCTGTATTTGAAGGGTATTTGGCTGCAGTCAAGCGTTAGACCGGCTTGAGCCTCCAGTTAATATCGTTACACGATATGAATTAAAAAAATTTAATATTTTGCTACGCCGAAATGCGTGCGTTTTTTTGCTATTCTTAAAACTGATTTACATTTTGAAGAGATGCGGCGGTGGTTATCGCAGTGTATTTTTCCATTGCCAGTTGTGTGTTGTTTAAGAGTGTAGATATCTATTTGGGTTGGTTATTGTTTGTTGTAGTGATCAGGTCAGTTGTTTGTTGTTTACATGTTGAGAATGCATTTCTTGATAATGCATGTTTATCTGTTTGTTAGGCATCAGCTAGTTTGCTGAACCGATTCTGTTGTTCAGATTATCAAGGTAATTCACCAAGATAACCTGTGGTTGATTTGTGTGAAGGCTATTCGCCAGTCACGAGCTAATGATGGATTGTCCAGGCAGTAGCACCAGAACTAGAGGTGGGTAACTCAGCACTGAGTTGAGTTACTGAGCTGACTCTTAGCGATGAGCGGCTCGCTCAGACTCACTTCCCAAAAAAATTGTGACTCAGTAGCTCAGTTAAAAATGTCAGCCATCTTACCGAGCGGCGAGTAGATGAGTGTGTCAGCACTGAGAATCAAAGATTAGCTGATACGAAACTCTTTGTTTTGTAGAGAGACACTCTGTAAGAAATGGCATTTGGGAGTTTTGTTATTGCATTTTTGGTGATTTTGCAGTTTTTTCGCCACCTTTGAGGTATGCAAACAGTATAAATGTAAACGCAATAAAAATAAGAAAAAGAAATAAATATACATATGAAATCAACTTGATCACAATTATAAAATACGAGAATTTCAAATTTTGCAAAAATGTTTAATAACAGCTTTTAAACATGCATAAAACAAATAATTATAAAAATATATGTGATGAACTTGCGTGTTCACTTAGAAATAAAGTTTTACGGAAACCCTTTTATAAAAAAAATCAATATTTGCATGTAAATCACTAAAATACGAGTATTTAATTTAATTCTCAAGTCAAAGATTTCAACACGTATTTCGCCAAATAAAAACATTAACTAACTTTTTTAGCCAAATAAAAATGCCATGATTCTAAGAGCCTTTTTGCGTGCCAGCCCAAGATTGGGATTTGATTCCAGCCCAAAACCTTTGAGGCAAAATCAGAGATTTGCATATCATATTATCTATGTTGAGAATAAAGAGTGACAGAAAATAATAACTAGCACGAAAATGTTTCCTTTTGGCGCGTTATCACTTGTGCTGTCACTTTAATTATTCAACGTGCACCTCTCCACGATAACAGTGCTGTCGTAGTTGCACAGAGCGACACTATTATGAAATGAGTTGTAACTCAATTGTGCTACCTCACTGAGCTGACTCACTTAATTGAGCAATAGTCATTGAGTCAACTCGCGAAAATTAGCTGAGTTACCCACCCCTAACCAGAACAAGTTGATGATATGCAACTCAAGCACTTGGACTTGGTTTCAATTAGTAAATTAATTGTTTATTTTATTGTCAAGGCAGTTCACCAGAACAAGTTTATATATTGTAACACAAGCACTTGGAACTTGGTTACACCGGAGAGCGATAAGGAGTAAACTTCAAAGTTGTTTAGTTTTACAATTCCTCACAACTTTATTGAAGAATCTTTGACTTAAATACAAAATTATTGCTGATTATAGTTTTTAGCCTTATTGAATATTATTAATGCAATTCAACAAGTTGCAGAAGCTCATATAGAATTGCTGACAATTGTTTTAGCAATGTTCAATAACATAAATGCAATTAATCACTATGACTTTCATAATAACAAAATAAATGTGCTGATTTGCACTTTACGTTCAGTGCTACCAAGCCAATTTTGCTTTCATATTAAATATACGTACGTACATACATAGGTGCGATGAACTTAAAATTACATTAAAGGTAGTGTAAGGTAATTGAACGCTATCTTTTGCATATTTGAATTACATACAAACATATGTGCGTGCATGTGTACATATGCACATATGGACAGAAATTCTTGGTGAAGTATGAACATACTCCCGCCCGTTGAGCCCTGCTCAACTAAGAAACAGAAGAGAGCGTCAACTGCCAAAAAATAATAATAATAGTATGTAATTATACTTATTTGTTTTCAACATATTTCTTATGGCAAAAAACTGACCTAGCATAATTATTATGGTAAAACATACAATGTTTTTCTTGATTATCCTTATTATTATTATTAAGTAAATTTTAATGTTCTACTGGCTTAAGGTGGTTTTTTAACATGAGTGCGCTTTATTCTACATCTAATTTTAGTGATTAATTGAAACAAGTTTAATTGTGATCTTATGTAACAGTTTCAGCAAAGTCTGACTGCGGAATATGCTGACGTGCTGCTGGACGTTGTTGCTGACTCAGGTCCATCCTCCGGCAACAAATTTTCTTATAGATGAAAAGCATAATTACTACCGTCACCAGAATAAGGGCAGCGTAAGCAACTGTTGCATGATGATATTTTATGTTTCTGCTTTGCATTGGAAATTCAGTCAATACTTGGTGGTGTAGCATGTCTTGAATATCGGAGATATTTTTGATGTGATTAACGTTAGCCTTGATATTAAGTTTCTCAAACAATATTTCATCTGGATAGACGATGTCACTAATGTTTGTGGTTGCGGTGTATGATGATTGCAGCGATGTGGAATGAAGTTGGTGCCCTTGAATGATGATCGATTTGTGCTTAAGTGTGCAATCTGGATTTATTTTGAAAATCCCAGAACCATTCAATGTGAGCTGGGAATGGTTTTTTCCGCAAACGGCATTAACCAGAGTGGGGTGCTGCATCATGTACATCCATTGGTTATTGTGTTTAAGTTGTGTGAGCGGAGCATAGTTTATGAAGGGCACAATGTTGCAGTTGGTGCGAGTGTTATTATTAAGAAGTGAAATTTCACATAAACATTTGGTCGCATCTGCATTGAATTTTGATTGCATGTGAGGGCATACAAATTCATCTTCTCTTATTGTTTTGCATGATCTTAATTTATTTTCGGTCAAAACGAAATATTGATCCCTATGTGCGTTAATTGCTAGCACGTCACTGCATGGCCTAATTGCAATGAAGGAGTTGTTGATTAGTGTTAGAATGGGATGAGGTTTCAGCAATTCCCACGTCTCCGGATCACACAAAGGATGCAGCGATGTAAAAAGATGATTCCGCACCCGCACCAGCTTTGATTGTAGTTGCGATGGGGACAACAATATTGGCTGATTTTTCCGTGTTATGAATCAGATAGTGCAGTGAGTATAGCTGATTGAATTTGAAATAATCGCACTGACATCATTGAAAGCGGAATTGATAGTGACATAAAGACATAGCTCATAGTAGGAGATAATCGAGACATTCTTGAATTACCGATCTTTCAAAATGTAGCCCATTGTTGGAACCAAATTCTGTTATCTCAATATTGCCAAAATCAGCGGAACTGCGAGTAGAGCTATCAGTTGTGTGGTTAAGGTGGAAGTTGCTGTTTTCCGTTTTTTAGCTCTTGGACTGAAGTGGAAAGCTCTTCTTCAACTTTTGGGTCGATTTGATTTGACTGCTGTTGGGCTTTGGGATGGTCTTTGCCATTTATTGCGGTATTGCAACTCATTGAGGTAGTCACGCGACCATCTGCTCCAAAATTCGTGCTTTAAATGAGAAATTAATTTCCATCTGGTTTCCAATTTCGTGTTTGAGGTTTCAGCTTGTTCATCGATTTGAGCTGTTAGCGGTTCACCAATTAAGAAATGGCCTGGTGTGACAGCCACTATGTTGTGGGATCATTTGACATTGGAGAAATAGGTCTACAGTTTAAATCACCAAAATGTGGCGCTCTTGGAGGAATAAAGATGAATTGTATGCCCTTTTTGTTGCATGTATTTTTTATCGCTTCTTGTGCTTCTGATGAATGAGTCACTGGTCCTAGTTCCGGTAGTTTGTTCTTTGCTCCCACAAAGTTGGTCGCATTGTCGCAATACAGATTTTGGCAGTGACCACGTCGGCCAATGAATCTTTTGAGAGGACCAATAAATGCGTCGGTAGTGAGATCACTCACCAGTTCCAAATGAACTGCCTTTGTGGTGAAGCAACAGAAGACAGCAATGTAAGCCTTGTGGGGCCTTTTGCCACGAATTTTATAATGGACTGTTATTGGGCCACAATAATCTACTCCAGCATTAACAAATGGACGAGCTAGTGTCACTCGTGATGACGGTAAATTTCCCATGACTTGATTGAATAACTCTGGTTTGGCCTTAGTACAGGTCGTACAGCGATGAATTGTTGCTCGTGTTATGATCTTTCCCTTTATTGGCCAAAACCGCTGTGGAACAATTCCTAAGAGGGTTTGCGCACCACAATGTTTGTGATCTTCATGAGTAATTTCAAAGATTAATTTTGAAATTGGGTCATTGTATGGAACGAGCTACTTGGTGTTTTGTCCAAAAACGGTGTGAGGTTTGAAATGCTGCTGCTTGGTCCTTGTATTTTGTTGTGCCTTTTTAATTGTTTTATTTCTTCTTTGAATTCTGATACTTGCATTTGTGCGATAATTATAACCAGAGCTTGATCTAGTTCTTTTGTCGTTATGACTCTCAAGGGTTGTCGTACATTCTTTTTTGTCTGGCGTGAGTGGTGAAGCGCAAAACGTATCCAACAATTCGCTGTAGTCGATGGAAAGAGTTTTTATGATTGAGATTGTAAATAAAAGAAGGTTCTTCTGTTGTGTCGATAAGAGATTTGAATGTGTTCTTTTTTAGTTCTAAATCATTAGTACGACTAGGATTAAACGTTGGAGGCCAGCTAGATTCATTGCCATGTAAAAACAAGGGTCCATAAAACCATAACACCGATTCTTTCAGTGCCCTTGGAGACATTCCTCGAGACAGAATATCAGCTGGGTTTTCTTTTGAGCTGAGGTGACGCCATTGTTCTCCTCGTGTTGTTTCTCTAATGATTGAAATCCGGTTTTCTACGAAGGTAGTATGTGCTGATGTCGATTTAATCCAAGACAGTACGATTTCTGAATCTGTCCAAAACCACATTGGGTTGGTAAATTGAAGGTCTGCTGCGATTATTTCTGCTAATTGTGCACCTAATGCTGCTGCACACAACTCGAGTAGTGGTATTGGTTGTTTCTTGAGAGGCGCTACACGAGATTTGGCACATAGTAATCGTTGTACCGGTTTTGAATGTTGCGCGAATATAGGCTGCGGCTCCATACGCTTTTTTCGATTCGTCGGTGAATATATGCAATTGTACGGTCTCAGGAAGTCCTCCATTAAACATGTGGCGTGATATTTGTAGCGTCCTCAATTCTTCCAAATTCGATAGAAATGTGAGCGATCTTGTGTGTAATTGCTGTATTTTGGAACGAATTTCCGTCATCCCTTGTCAAGTTTGGTTTGGAGACAAACCGGTTTCGGCGTTGTGCCATCTTCAGTGTAATTTTTCGTTCAGAACGATTGTCGTGGTTTTTTGAAGTGTGTCGAGCAAAGTGTGTCGAGCAAAGTGCTCTTCACATTGTTTTTTGGCCAAGGAAAGTGATTTGTTGTTGCTCTTCACCTCTTCTAATTCCCACAACCGCGCTATGGATGTTTCCAGGGCTTCGTGAGCTGTACAAATTCCGAGTCTTCCTCCTTTATTTTTCCTGAAACAATCCATCCAAAAACGGTGTTTTGTAGGATTGGAAGATGTGAGGACAATTTGATTGGTCCAATGGCCAGTAGCTGATGATAGTGTTTTGCTCCTAGCAATATGTCTATTTTGTCTGGGCGGTTGAAATTTGGATCAGCAAGCACTAAGTTTTTGGTGAGCGACCATTCATTTGTGTTAATAAATTGTGATGGCTGTGGTGATATGATACAAGAGAGGACGAAAGCTTCAAGACATGTTTAGAAGCCATTAATCCGGAACTGTAACGAGGCGTTCACTCGATGTTGAATTTTGGTGTTTGTTGCTCCGATACCATTGATATTAAAGTTTGAGGTTTGCATCGAAATGCCAAGTCGTTTTACCAGGCGTTCAGTGATGAAATTTACTTGTGATCCGGAATCTAGCAGAGCACGGCATTCGATATCTGTGTCATCAGTTTTAAAGCATACCGCTGTACTGAGTAGAACGTATGAGGTAGATTGTTGTGTGCTGGAGGAGGCGAGTGAGGCGGCCTTTGGTTTAACGATTGTAGGTACTTCAGTTGTAACGGATGATGTCACCTTGCTTGTGGAGGCATTTTCATCATTTGAGACTCAGTTAATTGCAAATTAAAAATTAAGCAGGGAATTAAGTTTGTGCCTTTGTGCGTGATTTAAGCGCCTGTTTGGAGTAATTTTTTGAAAACCTTCGGATCGAAACAATGTATGACTTCCATTTTTGCATAGTGTACATGCATTTTCATTTTGTTTGAATGAAGCAGCCGAAGCACACCCCTTTGAGTGTGGCCCATTGCTTCCATTGATTGAAAGTGAGTTTCGAGAAAGGACTAAAATGATTGACCTGCTGAAGATCCTTGGGATTTATGATTGATCTCTCATAGAGAATATGGGTGCCACGGTCTAGTTTTTTAACTAGCAGGTGCAGCAAGATGGGGTCCCATGAAGTAGTGTTGACCCCAATGTTTTGCAATGCTTATAAGCATTCTTGTGTACCATCATGTAGCTGCTTTATTTGTATAGGTGAGAATAAACCGGATGGGTGTTCCAGTAATTTGTTAATCAGTGATGAGACAAGAACTCTTTTATTATTGTACCGTTCTTGTAACAAATTCCACGCAGTTTCATAATTTTCTGCTGTGGCTGCCAGATGATTTATTAGCATTCCAGCTTCTTCTGAGACATTGGTCCACAAGGAGCGAAAACAGAGCAAAAAAGGAGGTCCACTTTAAATAGTCGCCGCTGAGTTTCGTGATCGTTATTTTTGGCAGTGACAACGCCTTGTTTTTCACGGTTTCGGCATATTGGTCTGGGGAACGTGAAGACATCTTGAAGTTTTCAACGACTTGCCTTTCGAGGTTGGTATATCCGTCCGTGTCATATCCTTCGCTTGTTGGATCCTCACTGCGTTCCCAGATTAAAAATGTAATTCTTGTATTTGCTCCCATAGTTTTTCCTTGATCTTCATATTTGCTGCAGTTGGGTCCATGGCGAGCTGCCGCTTTAGGGATGACATCATAACATTTTGTCGTCTGATTGTCGAATTCGTGCTAGTTAGTGGTGCAGAAGTGTTGTGGTTGGTTATGGACTTAACAGCAAGTCCCTTTGGATTCTCAACAGGAACACGTTGATTGGGACCCTCTGTTTTCGCAGTATCTGTTAACGCTGATTCAAATATGTCTTTGAATTTGAAGCTTAATTCCGATATTTTGGTGTAGTAGAGTCTGTGAAGTATTTGTGGTCGAGTTGGGTCTGTTCGAGGCACCGGATTTTGTTGTCGGTGGTCTCAAATTCAGCTCAAGCTACATCCAGTCTTCTGAGCCTTTCTTCAAAGTACTGGACGGATTTTCTTGCAATCGGGTCCTTTTTATAGTTCCGAATGATAGTCTCAATCAGGTCCGCTGTTGTCCTTTGAGACGCCGTCAGCTGGTTCATGATAGAGATGCTGTGGATCAGAAGGTTGCGTGTTCAAATCACGTCGGGGTCACGAAAATGTTAGGTATCAGCTAGTTTGCTGAACCGATTCTGTTGTTCAGATTATCAAGTTGATTTACCAAGATAACCTTTGGTTGATTTGTGTGAAGGCTATTCGCCAGTCACGAGCTAATGATGGCAGTAGCACCAGAACAAGTTGATGATATGCAACTCAAGCGATAAGGAGTAAACTTCACAGTTTAGTTTTACAATTCCTCACAACTTTATTGAAGAATCTTTGACTTCAATACAAAATTATTGCTGATTAAAGTTTTTAGCCTTATTGAATAATATTAATGCAATTCAACAAGTTGCAGAAGCTCATATAGAATTGCTGACAATTGTTTTAGCAATGTTCAATAACATAAATGCAATTAATCACTATGACTTACATAATAACAAAATAAAAGTGCTGATTTGCTCCTTACGTTCAGTGCTAACAAGCCAATTTTGCTTTCATATTAAATATACATACGTACATAGGTGCGATGAACTTAAAATTACATTAAAGGTAGTGTAAGGTAATTGGACTCTATCTTTTGTATATTTGAATTTCATACAAACATATGTGCGTGCATGTGTACATATGCACATATGGACAGAAATTCTTGGTGCAGTATGAACACTGTTGTTTACGTGTATGTAGGTCAGTTGCTTGTTATTGAGAATGCAATTCGTGATAATGCATGTTTAGTTGTTATTGATGGTGTTAGTGGAAACTAGGTTTACGTGCCTTGTGATGACGTCATTAACTCGCGCAATGCACCCATTTTGCGGGCTTTGATTGAGTTTAATCATCATGATCGAGTCTCAAATGGTATGTTAGACTTTTCTTTATCTAAGCCAATTTTTATTCAAAATATAAATAAATTGTTAACCTAACTTTAAGGGCCGTTTGCACCATCTCCGGCTTAACCAGAACTAAAAGCGCCGGTTAAGGCCATCCGTCAGATAAGTAAGCGTTGAATAGTAAGCTGTAGGAGTAGTTTTCTCTATCTGACGGTCTGTAAGAATTGTGTATTCATTAGACTAAAATAAATAAAATAGTTCGAAATTTTGAATTCCATTGATAAGGATCGCAATACCGTCAATAAATATTCTCTTTTGTCGATGCGATCAAATTCTACTCCAGTACTGACGGGATATATATACATAATGGGGATCAGGGATCATTTTCCTTTAAAAATACGTTTGCATTTTTTTACTTTTGAAAAATTTAATCAGAATAGAAAATATATAAGAAATAATAAACATTCGTGTATTGAAATATATATGTACATGTATAATAAATATCTCCAGAAAATTTATTGTATATTTTGCATGCAACTTATGTATGAATAACGCCGTGAAATGATAATGAAATAAGAACAATTAAAGGCCAGTTTTTCAGTGCTGGTTTAAACTTAGTTTATACTAAGTTTAGTTAAACACAGTTAAAATGTTAACTTAGTTTTCTTGCGCTCAATTAAATGTGTCACTTTTTTACATAAAGAAAACTATACTCAATCCTCTCAATAATTAATACATACATACATATACATATATTACTATTCGATTAGCTGATGAGCATTTGTTCTGTAGCTGAACAGTTTTAGAAGGATTTTAACACTCACTCCGGTTCTTTTGGTATTTCAGACTCACTTTTTTACATAAAGAAAACTATACTCAATCCTCTCAATAATTAATACATACATACATATACATATATTACTATTCGATCAGCTGATGAGCATTTGTTCTGTAGCTGAACAGTTTTAGATCTCGACACTTAACAAACCTCTGCCTTTCATGACTCGGCGCAACATATATGAAAAAAACAAAGTTTTTTTTTTTATATATCCGTGCGTCATGCGGATGCGCCCCTCGCGTCGGTCGGGCGGGTATGGAGGGATAAAACCGTTGGGATTATTATTATCAAAGTTGACTGATCTTCGTTCGGAACGAAAAATTACCCGAAGATGACGAAATTCCGTGCCAAAACCAATAATATATTGCATTTAGTTTTAAACTCAGCCTGTTTGCGAGTAAGTCTAAGGCCCGTTTACTCAATGTCTGGTTACTATAACTTTAAACCAATGGTTGCATAACCATACAACATGGTGGAATGACAACGTCGTTTACACCAAAGTCTGGTTAGCTGATCTCCGGTAAGTACGATCATTGTGAATATTTTATGAAAAAAGTACGCGACAGATGGTTTTTGTTTACATTTTCCAATTACATTGCATGTACTAAAAAAATAAAACGTTGTAACAACTACAACTCATGTATTTACTTTATTTCACTTGCTAGCATTCTATTAACTACCATACATGTAAGCCTACTGTTATGTTTATGTAAATGCAACTCTGTATAGTTTGCAAGAGAACTCTAAAATGCATCACTGATGATCAGCATCGTCAGGATCATCTATAAATATCGCGCTTAGCATAGTAATACACACATTCGTTGGCTTAAGCTCATTTGGGTTAGTTCGTCCCATATTGCTTTGGACAGCAAACTTCAATTAAGTTCAAGTACAAGTATAAGCAACGCGTTTCAATTCGTTTATTAACTTTCCTCTTGTTTGCGACTCTCGTCCGGATTATCGGACAGGTCCAGCAAAGGAATAGTAGTCGTGGTCACAAAAACGAGTATACATATAAAAGGAACTGGTGGCTGGTCACTCTTATGACCTATAGGAGAGTTAGCGCTGAGGAGAGTTTGCTAATATGATTAGCCGAGCATCACGCCAGCTCTCTGGAAAACAAGAGGATGGATGCGGTTTCCTGGGAGGAAAAGAGAAAAACCTGGGACTTAATTGATGAGGAGTTCGAGGCACAGATGGGCATAAAGAGGGGCCCGAAGAATCATCGGGAAAAATATGAGAATATGAAGCGTAAAGCAAGGCGAAATTTGGCCGAAGAGCAGAAGGGGTTATACAGGACGGGTGGTGATACGTTCATGAGGTGCTCGGACTCGAACACGGACAGACTTGCTGCCCTGATGGGTGACTCTGGAACGGGGCTACCCAATGAATTTGATAGCCATGGTTTATTATTATTATTACATTGCGTTACAAACACAGCGTTACCATCATTCTGTGTAATTTTATTTTTTCTCCCCTTGCCGAAAAAGTATATTTGGTTCATAGGACGGAACTAAAACTCGTTTTTGTAACGCAGTGTTATTGGTATTGGTTTTTAAATGATGTTTTTTAGCCATTACATTTGAGGTTAATCCTGTTGAGGAGCACTTGGATGAATCCATGCTCAGTTGCTCCGAGGAACCGGTAGCAGAAGCGGCTGAGGCAGTCGAAATCGTAATAATATATTACATCTCATACATTTTATTTAATAAAAAAGAATTTTTTTGAGAGTACCGCAAATAATTGGAGCAAATGGCCCGAACCCTTCTAAAGCAGAAAAAATTAGTGCAATTGGCAGCGAAAGGAGAGAAGAAAGGAAGAGAAAAAGTAGATACCCAACAATTTTTTTTGGAGAGCAGCTCAGAGGCATGAGTGGGCTAGGAAAAAACACTTTTTGGAAATAAAGTGTGCTAAGGAAAAACACGCTTTGGAAATGAAGGAAATGGAAATGAAACTAAAGCAAATATAATCAACCAAGACCGCAAATTAATGCTTTATAAATTTTTAAAATATTATATATCTACGTCCATTTAAGTATGCATGCACGTACATGCGTACATATATACATATACGAATTTAGCCTTATACATATACATATGTATATAGAATATAACCATTTGTACGTCTCTATGAATATCAAGGTTTTTTTGGAGAACTTTTTTTCCACCTTTCGCTTGACTGGAGCATGAAGTCAATGATGTTTACTCCGTCTAAGACTGTGCGAACTTGAGGAGCGTAACGTGGACATTGGAACATAATGTGTTCCGCGTCTTCTTCGCTGTCTCTACATGTTGGGCAGCGAGGGGAACTATCATGGCAAAATTTAATTAAATACTTGCGATATACCCCATGTGCCGAGAGGAACTGTGTAAGATGAAAGTTTGTGTCAGCATGATTTCTCTCCATCCATTTGCTGATATTTGGTATCAGCTTATATGTCCACCTGCCTTTTGGGGAGCTATTCCAACGATTTTGCCAGGTGTTCATTGATTGGCATTTTTCTTCCTCTTTTACTTCGTTTGGGTTTATTGTTCCGTTACTCCCGGAAAGCCTTTCATAAATTCGTTTCATTTCATGAGCCATAATATCTACTGGAATTTGTCCAGCTATAACATAAGATGCTTCGTCTGGTATTGTACAGAATCCACAAACCGCTCGTAAGGCGCTTAGCCGATAGACAGTTGTTATCTTTTTCGCGTAGCTTTTCACAAGCAGCGCGTCGGCCCAGATTGGGGCCGCATACAGTAGGATTGAGCTGATTACCCTACTGTAGATGATTTGTTTACTGTGTCTCGGTCCTCCGTTATTTGGCATAATGCGCGCTAAGCTTGACTGCACTCTAGATGCTTTCTTAGAGACGTACTCCAAATGGGGTTTGAAAATGAGTCGGGAGTCTATCATCACACCAAAATATTTGATAACAGGCTTGGATGTGATTTCCTCTGTCCCCACGCGAATATTCAGAAACTCCACTGCCTTTTTGCTGCTTACTAAAAGTGCCTCGGTCTTATGGTCGGAGAGCGTTAGATGCATTGATTGAAGCTTGCTGCTGCTTCATTTTGTTGCAAATGTTTTGCAACAATTACAACCGCGATATCGTCTGCAAAACCAACGACTTTTGTGCGTGGAGGCATTTCCAGGTTTAAGACGCCGTCGTACATAAGGTTCCACAAAAGTGGTCCAAGGACTGATCCTTGTGGGACCCCTGCTTTTACATCATACACCTCTGGGCCGTTATCGCTTCTGTAGAGGAGTTTGCGAAGCGAAAAATAGCTTCCTATAGGATATAGCTTGTAGTGGATATAGCTTGTAGTGCCTTTTTTTAATAATGTATCTGTTAAAACTCCCAAGCCTTTTTGGCAGCTGTTATTAAATTATTTATATATATAAAACGCAAAATTTCAATTATTTCGACAAATAACTTTTATTTTACTATTTGGCCGTATTACAAAGCTAAGGTGTGATCGTCTTCTTAAAAATGCCGCAAGAGAGTGAAGTAATTATTACCCTCAACTTATAATCAAACCGCGTATACGTACGTATGTAAATGCAAGGAATTTTGTTTGCAAAAAATGTATTTATGTATGTACAAGATCCTAAGCTAAAAGGCATACACATTAGATCGAACATACATATAAGTATATGTTTGTCTAGCCCTACTTAGCTTAACAGAGAGTGAGATCACTTAAGTAGAGATATTTATGGCTAGGGATATGATCGCGGTGAATTAGATTAGAGTAACCAGATGATAATTTGAGCAAACTGTTGAGTTTCGTATTTGATTACTAATATAATATGTGCGTATACATTTTAAGATTATATTTGCTGCGGTGTCGGCTGCTGCTCCGAACAGTATCCATGATATTTCGCCAGCTTGCGGTATTGAAAGCGTTTTTAACGTCTAATGTTACAATGGCGCAGTATTCTTTTTTTCCGCCGCGCCACCCTGTGCCTTCTATTGCTTTAGCCGCAACGTCAACTACTGTTTTTATTGCATCTATCGTGGAACGGGATTTTCTGAAACCGAACTGGTTTATCTGGGGGCTTGTTGCCTTTAGGTAGCAGCACTAATGTTTGCTTCTTCCATGTTGCACAAATATTTCTGGGCGCTTTATGATAGCGGCTTTCAGGGCCTTATTTGGTTTACCGTCTGGCCCTGGAGCTTCACAATTTTGGATCTTCGTGCATGCAGTTAGCAACTCCTCCCTTGGGATTTCACTTGTTTCATAACGTGGAAAGACTGATGGGATGTCTTCGACCCTTTCAGGAAAAAGGGTTGTTATGATATTTCTCAACATTACTGGGCAAGTTATGTTTGGTGACTTTACGCTTTTTGCTTTTGATAGCACTACTCTATAAGCGGTGCCCCAGGGATTGATGTCTGCTTCGTCGCAAATTTGTCTAAAATGTTCCTGTTTGCTTGCTTTTATGGCTGCTTTAAGGCCTTTCATTGCCTTCCTCAGAGCAGCTAGGTTTTCGGGAAATTCAGAACTTCCTCTGCTGCGTTGCATTTTACGTCTTGCACTGAGACATTTCTTTCTTATCAGTGCTTTATTCCTGTTCCAGTAATAGCACGGGACGAATTTCTTGTTAAGTGACCTTCTTGGCATCGACGCATCGCATGCTTCAGTTAGGCCAAAAGCTAAGTTACTCACAACGTCTTCTGCCGGCCCTGCTATGGGTTTATCCTCTTCGATCATATACTCCAAAGCATCATTATCGAGCATAGATTCTTTCCATTTTGGCCCTGTGAACTTTGGCTTTAGCTTTTGTCTCTCCTCTGCTATATCTATTATATTGGCTTGGTGATCACTATGGGTGTACTCCTCGCTTACCCTCCATTTGATTTTGTTGGCAAGCGAATCGCTTGCGAGGGATATATCTATTATAAACCCCGTTTCCATTTTCCTGAAGGTTAGCGCAGATCCGTTATTTAGAATCGTGACATCAAGCTGGGCAAATGTTTTCAGCAGCATTTCACCTCTCTTATTTGTTACTCTACTGCCCCATTCTATTGCCCAGGCATTGAAGTCCCCTGCGATGATTGATGAAGACTTGCCGCGAGCTTCCAGGGCAATATCGCGCAAAAGTTTTTGGTACTCTGTTTTTGAGAGGCTTGGCCTTGCATAGCAACTGATGATGTGTGTCCCATTTATTTTGCAACGCACGAATCCTTCTTCCGCGCTAAGCATCTCTTGGTATGCATATGCACCGCAAAGCCAGATAACTGTGCTTTTTTTCTTGTCGCTGCCCCAAGCTCCATCAACTTTGCACTTGTACGGTTCGCTGATGATTGCCAAGTCAGCTCTTATATCTTTCACCGCCTGCGATAATAGATCTTGCGCAGCTTTGCAGTGATTTAAATTTATTTGTATAATTCTCATATGCGTCGGTTAGTTAAGGCCTCCCTGAAAGCAGCGCATTTATAGCTACCTGCTATATGGTCAATGTTATCCCTTTTATTTGATTTGCACAAAACGCAATTAGGGCTGTTTTTGCAGTCTTTTCGCGAAATGTCCCTCGACGCCGCATTTTCTGCATTGCTTCGATCTATCTATCTCGCTAGTGCAGTTTCGAGACACGTGACCATACTCCAGGCATTTAAAGCACTTTTGCAAATGCACACGTTCACGTATATGGCAGATGACCCACCCTATTTTGATTTTGCCAACCTAGAGAAGCTTCTGGGCTGTTTGAGCTGGCAAGATAAGGGTAGCTGTTTGAGTTCCAGCATATGCTGCCCTTAGCCCCACGATGTCTTATATATTAATATCTTCTAGCCCTGGAAGGGCTTTTATAGCGCAGGGTACCTCATCTTTAGTAGTAACCTCGTCTATATTTTTGCACTCCAGTGTTATGCGGTGCGTGAGTGCTTTGACCGAGACCTCGCCTCCTATCGCCGCTCCGACGATAGTTTTTAAGTCAGTTGAATTTTGGCAGGCTTTTATTAGCTCTATCAGAAGATCTCCCTTCTGTGTGCGTTAGATTTTTGACACTGACTCGGCGTATCCCTTGAACTTGTCGTCACTTTAAATTTTTTTAAGTATGCCAGCATAGGACGTCTGTCCTATTTTTTTAATGACAATCGCATCAGGTCTTAATTTTTTAATGGTATTTGCTCTACCAACTTTTTTGTCGTTCTTGCCCTTCGTCTTTACTTCAACCCATTCATTAAGTTTTATTTTTTGGCTGGCTGTATAGTAGCCTGGGTAGTGACTTCTCTTTTAGAGCTTGCCTGGGGTTGGTCCTTAGGGCACTGCTTAGTCCGTTTACTTACAGGCAGGCCAGCAGCTTTTGCACCTGCTTTCCTCCAAGGTTGTTCTAATGGGGTTCTGAACCATGGCGAAGCCTGCGTGCTGTTATCAGAGCTCGCTTCGCCATAGGTGCTGCATCTGCAACTCACAGAGCCGTTATCTGTAGCCGTATGTGCAGTTACCTATATGATCCCATGGTTATCTTTGTGAACAGGGAGGCCATTCATGAGCATGCGCGACCAACTTAATGGTGACGGGTAAAGAGCGTTTTCTGAGGCCTGCTAGGGTTTTAATGGGACGGAGATGGTACTGACATTAGCCCGAAAGCCATTTCAGCATGATGTCACTCCTGCATACTCAGGTAACAGAATGCCAGTACCACCAGCTCGAAGCAAACATATCCAAATTACGTAGTTTCCAGTATGCCATAAGCTGAAACTTTACTTGGATGGGTTTCAGTGTGAAAATCCGGTTCGATTTTCATTGTTATTATTTCGCTTACTTTAGGGCGATTCCTATTGGGAAGCTGGTTTGTGTTTCCTGGGGATACACGCGCACGTATGCACGCAGCATATAGGCGTTCAGTGCTTTAACCCATTTCAAGGTTGGTAAGTGTATACATATATACACATATACGTATGTTCGTACTACAATGGTTGCATAACCATACAACATGGTGGAATGACAACTTCGTTTACACCAAAGTCTGGTTAGCTGATCTCCGGTAAGTACGATCATTGTGAATATTTTACGAAAAAAGTTCACAAAATATGCATTGTGAATACACAAAAAGTACGCGACAGCTGATTTTTGTTTACATTTTCCAATTACATTGCATGTAATAAAAAAATAAAACGTTGTAACAACTACAACTCATGCATTTACTTAATTTCACTTGCTAGCATTCTATTAACTACCATACATATAAGCCTACTGTTATGTTTATGTAAATGCAACTCTGTATAGTTTGCAAGAGAACTCTAAAATGCATCACTGACGATCAGAACCGTCAGGATCATCTATAAATATCGCGCTTAGCATAGTAATACACACATTCGTCGGCTTAAGCTTATTTGGGTTAGTTCGTCCAATATTGCTTTGGACAGAAAACTTCAATAAAGGTTAAGTACAAGTATAAGCAAAGCGTTTCAATTCGTTTTTTAACTTTCCTTTTGTGTGCGACTCTCGTCCGGATTATCGGACAGGTCCAGCAAAGAAATAGTAGTCGTGGTCACAAATATATATACATATAAATGGAACTGGTGGCTGGTCACTCTTATGACCTATAGTCTGCGGAGCGGTAAGTCCATTCTTTCATTGGCGCCCAACTTAGTGGCCTCGAATCACTCCAGCGAACCGACGAGCATACACAAAATGGCGACATTTTCGCCCTAGCAGCTTTTCAAATATTGGAAGCAATTTCCAGCGGCGGTAAATGGGGTTATTTTACAAAATGTTACTCGAGGAGTACGCAGCGACTTGGTGGATAGGAGTAAAAGAGTCTAAGGCACCGGATTGGAAAACTTATCTAAGCATTTTTGAGCATAAACAACAAGCGCGCGAAAGTACCGACCGCATTATTTGGCTGTTGTTCTCACAACTGAAAGACATCGTGAGCGAAGTGGTGCAACTGCACATGATATACGGCCTCTTATCTGTGAAAATTAGAGAGCGCATGCATCGTGATGCATTCTCAACTTTGGTTGAACTCATATCACGTTGCCGAAATGCGGAATTGTTTCTGGGTGCATCCATTCAACTTCGCGCGGATGGGCCAAAAAGTTGCTATTTCTGCCGATTACGCGGTCACACAATAGACGTGTGTTTGAAAAAGAAGAAGGAGCAGGATTTACTGCAACAATCTACATCGTCAAGTACCAGCGCAGCAGTGCCGCAAATCAGACGAATGCACTCATTTGCATGTTACAGTTGTGGTCCGTGAAAACTGTCCAAAGTGTAGTGGATAAATACGTTTAACAGCATAAATACCACCGTTGCCGGAAGTTCCTCTCCATTTGTCCACATAGAGGTTTGTTGTATGAAGAGAGAAACGGTCTTTGACACGGGAGCGAAAACGTCTGTTGCAAGCGCTAACTTGAAAAAAATATTGTCGAGGATGTGTTTTCCAGGATGTTCTGGAAGCACGACCGCTCAAAAAGTGTTATCAACTATTTGCGACATCACTATTGGAAATAGGTTTCGAAAAATTCGTATGATATCGTTTCCGAATGCTAAAAAGAATCGTACCCTGATTGGAGCGGCCTTTTTAGAACAAGCGGGCATTGTGGTAAACATGGCGCAACGTTACTGGTACTAAGAAGATGAACCCAAGGTAAAGTACGAGTTTGTCAAGCCAAGTGTGAGTGGTCTACCGTTTGCTATGGACATAGCACGCGCGTATGTGGTAACGAGCAATCGACTATCTCCTCGGACAAAACCGGTAAATGAGTACTCAAACTTCGGACACTATGTTATGAAGAGTGGTACTAACATCGACGATGGTGATTCTCCAGAGATATGTCCACAAGATAATTATGGACCAGCAGTAAAAGAGAGCGCTCATATGCTAACGATTACTCCCCACACTCAGTGCAGGAAATATTCAAAGGGTCACTACCAGTTGGCAAATCTACACCCGAAAACAACTCTGGCCTGTTTGCGCCTACATTTAAAGTAAAGATTAGTGGTTACGAAAAATTTTGCGAAGAAAATTTCTTTCCGTTGAATTCGCTTGAGTTGAGTCCACCATCCCAAGAAGTTGGCTGCGATCTCATAACCTCGCAGAATATCAAATTAGAAATTCTGCTTTCCAAGCACAGCGACGTATTTGAAGTGTCAACATTCGCAACACCGTTTGCCACACATAGCATCGATACGGGCGAGCATTCCCCAATGGCTTTGCCACCATATCGTCTATCGCCGCAGCGGAAGGCCTTGTTGAAAAAAGAAATAGACGAAATGCTCAAGATTGGAGTTATTTTGGAGTGCGACTCACCATGGGCAGCTACTGTGGTTATCGTACCCAAAAGGTCAGGCGATATACCTATTGGCATTGATTATCGAGAACTGAACGTTATTACAAAGCGAGATCGGTATCCCTTTCCACGAGTGGATGACTTGATTCATGAAGCATAAGCTACCGATTCCATGTCGACGTTGGATCTGCAGGCTGGATATTGGCAAATCGGCGTAAAAGACAAAGATCAAGACAAACCCGCTTTTGTTACACCGTTTGGTAAGTATTAATTCAAATGCATGCCCTTCGGTTTCGCGAAACGCGAAAGCAACGCTCCAGCGGTTGATCGATCGACTCAAATCATATCTAAGGAACCTCACTTTATTCGCTTATTTTGATGATAGAATCCTATCTTCAAGCAATTTTGAAGAACACTTTATAGAACTTAGCACGCTTTTCGACCGTCTACGGGTATTTGGCCTCAAGGTCAACAAAGCTAAATGTCGGTTTGGTATAGGCGGTTTGTGCCTCAATTCGCAGATATCGCAAAACCACTAACGCAATTAACAAAGTAAAACGTAACTTGGATTTGGGCAGATGAGCAACAAGCAGCGTTCGATGAGCTGAAACGGCTGTTGATTACGTCGCCTATTCTAAAGCAAGTTGACGATAACTTGTCGTTCGTTATAAAAACTGATGCCAGTGGATACGCACTACTGGCAGTTTTGATCCAGGGGGAGGGCCAAGAAGAGCACCCCATAGAATACGCAAGTAGGCTCTTAACAAAAGCTGAGCATTGCTTTAACAACCCTTCAACTTGCATATAGACTACAAGTCTGGAAAGACAAATGTTGTGGCTGACTTGTAGTCAAGGCCACCTTGCGAAGACGGGCATAAACGCCAGGAGTTATGCCACATATGCTCGTTCTCCATTGACCTTCCTTGACGAGGAGCGAAGGAAATCCGCGACAGCCAACTTAGAGACTCCAACCTAAAAGCTATTATCGAGTGTTTTGAGGAAAAGACCGATGATGCTGCACATTGGGCCAAGAGAGGATTTATAATGAACGACGGCATGCTATACTGTTACAACGATGAGGACAGCGAAGATGCACAGCTGGTTGTTCCAAAATCCGAGCGTTCAGCCATTTCAAATTACTACCACGACAAGGATACAGCGGGTCATTACGGAATCGACCGCACCTTGTCCAAGATTACATCGCGTTACTATTGGCACGGTATTAGAAAAGATATCGAGGGCCATGTTAAAAGCTGCACCGATTGCCAACGCTACAAAGAAACGAATTTGAAGCCAATGAGTCTTTACCAGACGAACCTCCAGCAAGCAGCGCTTTGAACCCATAGCCATAGATTTATTTGAACCATTACCATCTGATCCGAATCGGCCGTCATGCAAAAGGTTGCCTACTGTTTGGATATACGACAAGTGTTCAAGCCCGTCTATCATCCGCAAGCGAATCTTGTTGAGCAGAAGAATCGCGACTTGAAGACGCAGCTGCCCATTTTGGTCACAGAAAACACCGCAACTGGGCAGAAAAGCTGCCAGCTATACGCTTCGCCATGAATACGACACGCTGTCAAAGTACGGGGTACACTGCCGCGCATCTCACATTTGGACGTGAGCTAAGGACTACCTACGACGTTCAGCATGACCTGCGAGCTATCATACATTCAGAAAACTTCAATCCAGAGATCACATCTTACCTAAGTACACTCGCAGAAGTTTTCCAATCCGCTCGAGAACTCGAATATAAACAGCAAGATGCTAATAAGAGTGTCTCCAATGCACGTCGACATGGCCAAGTGGGACTAGAGATTGCTGCCAAGGTCCTTGTGGCTACTCATGTACTAAGTAATGCCGCTAAGGGTATAACATCAAAGTTTACTCCACGACGAAATGGGCCTTATGTCATTATTAGTAAGCAAGGTGTCACATCCTACGTGATTGCTCATGAAGACAACATGAAATATCCTTTGGGTACGTACCACGCGTCATCGTTAACACCATATCGCTGTTCCGGCACTGTTCCTGAGGTTACAGTTAACATGATACGGCGCCAAGGACGTCCCCGGAAAACTACTTAATAGGATACTTCATCTGGTCGATTTCAGAATCCTAGGGGGAGACTGTAACAACTACAACTCATGTTTTTACTTTATTCCACATGCTAGCATACTATTAACTACTATACATGTAAGCCTACTGTTATGTTTATGTAAATGCAACTCTGTATAGTTTCCAAGGGAACTCTAAAATGCATCACTGACGATCAGCATCGTCAGAATCATCTTTAACTATCGCGCTTAGCATAGTAATACACACATTCGTCGGCTTAAGCTCATTTGGGTTAGTTCGTCCCATATTGCTTTGGACTTTGCAAATTTCAATGAAGCTTAAGTACAAGTATAAGCAACGCGTTTCAATTCGTTTATTAACTTTCCTCTTATGTGCGACTCTCGTGCGGATTATCGGACAGGTCCAGCAAAGGACCACCAAACTTCTCCAGCGCTGAGGAGAGTTTGCTAATACGATTAGCCGAGCAGCACGACAGCACTTTGGAAAACAAGAGGACGGATGCGGTTTCCTGGGAGTAAAAGAGAAAAACCTGGGACTTAATTGATGTGGAGTTCGAGGCACAGATGGGGATAAAGAGGGGCCCGAAGAATCTTCGGGAAAAATATGAGAATATGAAGCGTAAAGCAAGACGAAATTTGGCCGAAGAGCGGAAGGGGTTATACAGGACGGGTGGTGATACGTTCATGATGTGCTCGGACTCGAACACGGACAGACTTGCTGCCCTGATGGGTGACTCTGGAACGGGGCTACCCAATGAACTTGATAGCCATGGTTTGTTATTATTTTTACACTGCGTTACAAACACAGCGTTACACACATTCTGTTCTATGAACCAAATATACTTTTTCGGAAAGGGGAGAAAAAAAAAATACACGTGTTTCGGCGATTTTCATGTACACGTCAGAATTTTTTTTTATTTATAAAGAATTTTTTCTATATATTCTTTATATATGTACTTTTATACATACAAAAAAATTCTGACTTGTACATGCAAATTTCTCAATTTATTTTTTCTCCCCTTTCCGAAAAAGTATATTTGGTACATAGGACAGAACTAAAGCTCGTTTTTGTAACGCAGTGTTATTGTTATTGGTTTTTAAATGATGTTTTTTAGCCATTACATTTGAGGTTAATCCTGTTGAGAAGCACTTGGATGAATCATGCTCAGTTGCTCCGAGGAACCGGTAGCAGAAGCGGCTGAGGCAGTGGAAATCGTAATAATATATTATATCTCATACATTTTCCTTTATAAAAAAAAATTTTTTGAGAGTACCGCAAATAATTGGAGCAAATGGACCCCAACCCTTCTAAAGCAGAAAAAAATATGTGCAATTGGCAGCGAAAGGAGATAAGAAAGGAAGAGAAAAAGTAGATACCCAAAAATTTTTTATCCTTGTTGCTGCGTTACTAAATAATATTAGAGTGGATACTTTGCCTCTGGTATTTATTACAAATTAACTTCTTAAATCGTATTTTAATGTGTTCTCAATGTTTAATGTTGAGCTCTGAGTTTATAGTCCGTTCACCACAGTGGTAGCAGAAGAAAAGGAAGTAGCGTAGATTGTGCGTGGTTTAAGTATCTGTTTTCTACGGTGACGTGGTGGGTAAAATTGTGAATGTTGATTTTGCAAGTTTTCTGTGTTGGTAAACGTTTGTTTGATTTTTGGAGTTTGTGATGGCATAGTCCCCACATCTACTCCCCTCCCAGTGACTTGGTCCACCGGAGCATGGCACGGAATTGGTGTATTTGGTCTTTGATAGGCGTTAACTGGCGCTCGTGTTTGGTTCGGGGACTGCTGATCGTCCGTGACATCAATGTAGGCAGGTTTTAACTTGTCGCCCGAGACTGTTTTGCCTGTCCCATTGATTTTGATTACGTATACTTTGTCATCGATCCTTTTGACAACCTCATGTGGTCCTGCATATGGCTGCTCCAATGGTTTTTTGATGGAGTATACGCGTTTGAAGACGTGGGTACTAGTGGCAAGATCTTTGAAGATGAACATTTTTGGTTTAGCGTGATGAGCTGTTGGTGTCGGTCTAACCTCTCTGATATACTGCCGGAACTTTTTTATAAATACATGATTGACTGCTGGGTTGCTTTTCGAAATAAAAAATTCTCACGGTAGACGCAAAGTTGTACCAAAAAGCATCTCAGCAGGAGACGCGTTTAGGTCGGGTTTGTACGTAGCGCGAAGTCCCAGTAAGACGGTTGGAAGAAGTTCTGGCCAGGGTGTTTGAGAGTTACACATGAGGGCAGCCTTGAGCGTACGGTGCCATCTCGCTCTACCATGCCGTTGGACTGAGGGTAGTATGGTGTGGTCCTAATGCGTTTGATCCCAAGCAGTCATGAAAGAGATGTGAAGAGAGCTGATTCAAATTGTAGCCCTTGGTCCGTGGAGATTGTGATGGGAGTGCCAAATTGACAGACCCATTTGGAATAAAATTCTGATGCGACTGTGTCAGCCGTGATGTTTCTAAGCGGGATGGCTACCGGCCATCTGCTGAATCTGCCAATGATTGTAAGACAGTAGCGTAAATCTCCAATCTTGGGTAGCTCTATGAGGTCCAGGTGAATGTGTTCGAAGCGGTTGTCTGGGATATCAATATGATTTGGTGTGGTGTGGTTGTGGCAATGTACCTTCGATCGTTGGCATGGAATGCATTGCCTTGCCCATAAGAGTGCATCTTTACCGACACCCGGCCAGATGAACCGTTCCCGAAGTTGCCTTGCGGTAGATCTGCTGCTGGGATGTGAAAGACCGTGGATTGCGTTGAATGTCTCGCGTCTGATAGAGGCTGGAATATAAGGTCGTGTAACGTTGTTCGTGATGTCGCAGTATATATCGTGTCCCTCAACGGTGAGTAGATGGAGGTTAAGCGTAGTGCTGTGATGCAAAGTGGCCAGTTCGTCGTCACTTTGTTGTGCCTCAGCAATGGTTTTTGCGTCTGGTTGGCATGTTGATGGTGTTGATCCTAGAGAGGGCATCCGCCCAACTTTCTCCGCTCCCTTAGTGTGGACTATCTCCGTGGAAAATTGTGAGACGTAGTCGAGTTGTCGGAGTTGGCGTGGTGATGCTTTATCAGCTCGTTGCAAGAAGGCGTACATTAGCGTTTTGTGATCGGTTTTAATGGCAAAGTTTCGTCCCTCAAGAAATTTCTTGAAATATTTGATAGATGCGAAGATGGCCAGGAGTTCGCGGCCATGCGTGCTGTACCTGGTTTCTGCGGGGTTGAGCTTGCGCGAGAAGAAAGCTAGTGGTTGCCAGGTGCTTCCTTGAAGTTGTTCGAGTGCGCCGCTAATTGCCGTGTCTGAAGCATCTGTTCGTAACGAGAGGTGGGCGGATGGAACGAGGAAAGCCATGCGTACGGTGCGGATGACACTTTGTTTACAGTTTACCCATGCTGCCTCAGCAGCTGATGTCCAGTGGATCTTACGCTTATCATTTTTTTTGCGTCCTTGACGAAGTCTGTGAGCGGTGCTTGCATGTTGGCTGCTTCTGGGATCGCCTTGCGATAATAGTTTATCACTCCGAGAAAGCGACGAAGGTCACTTATGGTCTCGGGTCTTGCGTATTCTGCAATCGCACGGGTTCGTTGAGCTGGTGGGGAATATCCGTTCTTGTTGATAGTGTAGCCAAGATAGACTACCTCGGGTTTACCAAAATTACACTTTTTGGGGTTGATGGTTAGATGATTCGCCCGCAGTATTTCGAAAATGGTGGCTAAGTGCTGAAGGTGCTCTTGGTGAGACCGAGAGTAAATAATTAGGTCATCTATGAAGCATCCCACGAAGTCCAGATCCCTGAAGAGACAGTCCATATGTCGCTGGAAGGTCTGCGTGGCGTTTTATAGTCCGGGAGGCATGCCAAGAAACTCATAGAGTCCAAATGGTTTGGTCAGAGCAGTCTTGGGTATGTCAGCTTGGGCCACTGGTATTTGGTGGTAGGCCCGAAACAGATCGATTGTGGTGAAGACAGTGGACCCGTGTAGGGGTTGGAGAATGTCATCGCCATGTGGCACCGGATACCGATTTGGAATGTTTTGGGCGTTCAGTTTTCTGTAGTCACCAGTGGTGCGCCAACCCCCAAGCTTCTTAGGGACCATGTGGATGGGACTAGCCCATTGACTGCTGGACGGACGAATTACGCCGTGGTGCAGCAGCAGATCCAAATCGTCATCTGGACAGATGGACGGATTGATGGTAGAGATGCTGTGTATGGTGGCCTCAGATAGCTGACCCCTTGAGGAGAGAGATGTGGTTGAGTCAATGAGACGGCGCTCCCTCAAGTCCAGCAGTAGAGCAAAGTGTGCAAGAAAATTTGCCCCGACGATGGCTGATTTGACATCTGCTATAATGAAGGACCAGTTAAATGTTCATCGGAGATTGAAGTCCAGTGATAAAACCTTCTGGCCGTAAGTGCGAATGATGGTGCCATTGGCTGCATATAGCGTGAGCTCGTCTTGTATGAGCTTGTGATGAATGGCGGTCTTGGGTACCAGCGAGAAGACTGATCCTGAGTCAACGAGAAACCTCATGTTCGTCGTGTGATCATGTATGTGTAGCTGATGCTCCCTTGAACTTGGTGTGCTGGTAGGAATGCTCTCGCCGGCCGCCTGAATGGTCGACAGCGATATCAGTTTTCCGAGTTGGCGTTGAAGTTGCATGGTAGCACGCAGCGCTGGGCCTTAACACCATGCTTGCGATGGTGCCGATGACGTCACCCTTGAATTTGTGCGTTGCTGGCAGCGGCCACGTGATGTGCAGTGCGATGGGTCCTGAGTGAGTGACTGCGTGAGCTCTTTGGTACAGATAGCCAGATCGGCCACGGCAAGTTTTATGGTGGCCATATCCTTAGCCAGCCTTGTGAGGATGGTATCTGCGAATTGGCGATATGCTGACCCCTTGGTGTATGTGGCCATGACGCCCGTACTAGTCTGATTTTCCATTAACTCGTCAGCAATATCTGCCTGACGATAGCTGGTGATAGCAGTGCGAGCCACCTGACTCTGAGTACGTGCTCCGTTGCACAATCACCCGTGAGGACCTTTAGCTGACGTAAAAGCTGACTTGGCTTCTTGGCTTCTTGTCTTCTAATTGTATTTCAGTGAGGGCTCGATGCAGTTGACGATCTGTAGATTCGGTAAATCGTTTTATTATTTCGTTTTTAAATTTGGCATACTTATCGGTTTCAGGTAGATTGTGTAAAAAGTAAGCCATATGAAGTATGGAGTCCGTGTCCAAAGCGCTATCCACCTGGTTGTATTTGGACAAGTCCGAGGTGATACGGTTGCTGTGCAACACAGCTTCGGCTTGGATGAACCATAGTCTGGATTGGATCTTCCAGAATGGTGGTATCTTGCAAGGGGCTACGGCTTCCACAGCGACTTGACCGGTGGTCGCACTCGTTTCGCATAAAGGAAGAGTCAACTGACAGTGGGTTGTGTTCAAGTTCATCTCCGATGGTGGAGAAGAGCCCAACAACGTTTTATTGAACATTTGGTTGTCTGGAGGCTCGGTGGGTGTGTTTTGCAATGGCATGGTGCCTTGAATTTGGCGAGTTTTGCAGAATCGTCGGATTTTTGTTTGAAACACGAAGCGACTTCAGAAGTAGCAATAAAGTCTCAGCGCGGCGCTATACGTGTGGGCGTTGTGCCACGGACGAGTCAGGCCGAATTTGTTAATCCACTCCCATCACTTCGGGGTCACCATTTAAAGCGTATCCTTGTTGCTGCGTTACTAAATAAGATAAGAGTGGATAGTTTGCCTCTGGTATTTATTAAAAATTAAATTCTTAAATCGTATTTTAATGTGTTCTCAATGTTTAATGTTGAGCTCTCTTAATATTTATTTATCTATCTTTAGCAATAAAAACATTGAGTAAACGCTTTTTTAGTCAACCTCTGATTATGTTCTGATTAAGCGCTTAATCAGACATTGCTAAATGGCCTAAATTGCTATCTAAGCGCCGGTTTTAAATATCTAGTTAAAATTTCAGCAGTAGATATTTTTGAGAAAAAATGTGTATTCTTATTATGACAAAAAAAATTAACAAGCGTATGACCTTAGCATTTGAATATCAATTTAAAAATCAAATTGAAAATTCAAAACAATAATAGGAACTACAGGCCATGCCACATAAAACTTCTGCTTCGCTTTACGTCAGAGTTTAGCTTTGACAGCAAAGATGAATACATGCAATTATACGACCGTCGCGAAAGCGAAGCGAAATCTTGGGCAACTCTCATCTTTTCGCTGACTTCGACAATTCGCTCTTACCAATTTTGTTTATTTCTGACATTCGTCTGTTAACGGTCGACGTATATTTGAAATTTTTCCCAAAAAAACAAGGTAAATATAAAATTTAACTGAAATAAATGCTTAAATATACAGTTTTTTTTTAATTTAGCAAAGGAAATGAAGGAAAAGTTAATTGAAGCGGTGAAAATGCAGCAAAGCATCTATGACAAAAGCTGCCACCTCTTCTGCAATAAATACCTAAAAGATCGGGCATGGCAGGCAGTTGCGGCTTTTGCGGGAGTTTCTGGTACGTATATTTAATTGTATATAAATATATGTATGTATATACATATGTGATGATTTACTAAAGGCTTTTTCTTTTATAATAGCGTAGCTTTGCAGATCACGGTGGAAATCACTTTGTGACCGGTTCGTGCGGGAGGTGGCAGCAAAGATATAATTCCCTTACCCACATTTTCCGCCTTGATATGTTTTTTAAACATAATAAGGCTTCGTGAAGTAAAATAACTATTAACAAAACTTCCATAATGTCCATAATTATGCCGAATGTATGTAAATATGTTTATAAAGTTCCGTGCGATTTTCACAACTCACAATAAACAAACGAAAAGTATGTATTATCAAAGTTTTATTGTGGCATACCTGTTGCGTTTTTCGCTTTTCTGACAAAGTTACAAATGTCACGTAAAGCGAAGCAAGTCTTATGCGGCATGGCCTTACCAATTAGCTCAACTCGCATAGACAACGGGGTTTTGTGAAAATATTCTTAAAGGGTCGTACACATCAGACTTTCGCCTTGCTTTGCTTCAGAGTTTCGCTTTGACAGATAAATTGAAGACCAGATGTTATATGAATGCGGCTAAATACAAGGCGAGAAAAGCAAAGCAAAACGAAGCAAAATCAAGGCGAACTCTTAACCTTTATACACTTTGACAACCAACTGTTTACATTTCCATTTTATTTCTGCGCGCATATGCACACGATTTAGAAAATTCAATGGTATTTTATAATTTTTGCGAGTATATTTACTTTAAAAGAACGCAAACAGAGACATATGAAAATATTATAGTTATTAATATTGCATATTATATTGTTATCTACTTTACATTGATAGAATAATATGGAGGAAAGATTAATTCAAGCGATTAAGCGTCACATTATCCTATTTAATAAAACTCGCCCATTTCAAAGAAGTGTTGACTACAATCAAGCGCTAATATCTGATGTTAAAAGCACATGCATATTAGTTTAAAATTATTTTTGCAATATCCACTTTTTTCCTTATGCAAGCGTGATGAACAATCAGTATTTTGCTACTATTGGTTGTCCATTCGAATATTTTGTCAATCCTTCCTAAACAAGTCCAAATAGCATTTAAGCGCATCTTTGTTAACACCCTCACCGTTTTCTTTATCTCGCCTGGGTCGTTTTTTATTTATTTTTTCTAAAAATGCTGCAAGAAGACCTTTTACATCGCGGTCTTAATAATGTTTATTACACTCGCGAATTTCAAACATTAGTAGCATAACTAATACTTCCTCAATTATATCAGAAAAGCTCATTTTTTATTATCTTATTAAATAAAATACTCGGAATAAACACAAATCGCTATTCAAAACAAACAACTACCGCATAAGCTGTCAAAGCGTTCTATGTAGCAACTCTTCTAAACCTCATGCTTTGTTGTTAAATTTCGAATTGTCAAGTAAAGCGAGGAAAGTTGTATGTGTACGGCCCTTAAGAACTTTATACAGCTTTATTGCTCGATTACACTTTGTTCGTTGAAGTTGTAATTTTATATGAACAAAGTTTCGCAAGAATTGTATACGTATATAGTTAGGTAGGTAGGTAGGTATATGTGGCTGTCACCGTTGCTTCAGCGACCCACTTAGGCCATGATTGGAGGCCCGTTGTGATACCACTAGCTAAGTGTTCATTCTCCTTTGCTGAACCATTTTGAGCTCTTGACGAATCTCGCCAAGCATCTTGGGTCTATAGAACCTAATTCTCCGAGGTCTCCAAAAAGTGGTACCCCTAGAAAGCGTAGCCTGCTTCTTGCTAGCGCTGGACAATTGCACAGAAGATGAAGAACAGTTTCCTCCTCTTCATAATTTTTGCAGCTTCTACAGCATCTGTGAAAGGGTACAGCGAGACGCCCCGCGTGGTTGCCAAAGAGGCAGGGCCCCGTAAGGGCTCCAATGACCTGAGATATATCATCCCGTTTTAAGGTGTACAGACAATGCGACCGTTTACGATCCGATCTAGGCCAAGTCTGCCTAGATATCCTACAAGTCGTGGTCTGTGCCCACCTCTCATTCGCACGAGCATAAGCATATTCTTTTAAGAGCAGCCTGCAAGTACCAAAGGGCATACCAATGCGTTCTTTACCAGGAAGAATCTGCTTGGTTGTCCCTTCCCTCGCAAGTTCATCCGCTATACAGTTACCCTCGATGTCCCTGTGGCCTGGAACCCAGATGAGGTTTAGTCTGTTCTGTTTAGCCATCTCCTGAAGAGATCGGCGGCAGTCCAGTACAATCTTTGAAGTTAACGCAGCTGAGCTCACTGCTCTAATTGCCGCTTGGCTATCGCTAAATATAAAAACGTTGTTGGCGTTTAAGACGGTTTGCAACCTGTCCACAGCCTCCTTAATGGCTGAAACCTCAGCTTGAAAAACACTATAGTGATCCGGCAGCCTAAAAGAACAGCTCAGAGATAAGTCTCGCGAGAAGACCCCTCCTCCCACTCTGCCATTCAGCTTCGAACCATCTGTGAAAACCGTAATACTTAATGGGGAAGGTCCAGAAAAACATTCAAGGCGTCGTTTGGTGTTGTTCGTAAAGCTCCGCTAATGCAGATAATACTGGCTCTTTGTACTTTACTAAGTAGATTGAGGTTAGCATTTTTGCTCAAGGCAGGCCACCATACGATGACTCCATAAAGAAGAATCGGTCTTACCACCGCTGTAAAGATCCAGCCAATGGCCCTTTTGCAGGAGTATAGGGCCACAGAAGCCTTTTGAGTGCGCTGGACAATGTTATTTATCCAACTTAGTTTCATATCTAGTGTGACGCCAAGAAACTTGGCTTCCTCCTTTAGATTTAAACGAATACCATTCAGTACCGGAGTAGTTAACTCCGGTGTCTTATATTTTCTAGTGAAGAGTACCAACTCCACTTTTTCCGAGTTGACGCTAAGACCACATCGCGTGGACCAGTTCCCTACAGCGCGGGGTGTTCCTTGCATCAAATCAGACAAGGTCTGCTGGAACTTGCCCATGTATGCTATGGCGATGTCATCTGCATATGCGACAACCCTGGCGGCACCCCATTCCGCCTCTCGCAAGAGTCAATTTACAGTTAGATTCCAGAGTAGGGGTGAAAGTACACCACCCTGTGGCGTTCCGCGAGACACATGCCTCGAAACACGGTTTGCGCCGACTTCTGCTGTAATCTTTCTACCTAAGAGCATTTGCTCTATAAATTCAACCAGGGAGTTTTCTACACCAAGTCCTCTTAAGGCCTGAGTTATGGCCACCGGATTAATGTTGTTAAAAGCTCCCTCAATGTCAAGAAAAGCCACGAGGCAGAATTCCTTGTAACTAAAATATCTCTCAATGTAGCTGACTAGGGAATGTAGCGCAGTATCTGTGGACCTTCCCTTTAGGTAAGCATGCTGGTTATTTGACAAAAGTCTTTTATCGATTGTGAAAGAGAGGTGGTTATTAATCAGCCTCTCTAGAGTTTTGAGAACAAAGGATGACAGGCTTATTAGTCTGAGATCCTTCGGGCTCGTATGTGATACTTTTCCGGCCTTGGGAATGAAGACCACTGAAACAGATCTCCATGCCGTTGGTACGTAGTTTAGTTTAAAGCAGGCCATAAACATGCTTAGTAGCCAATTCGCAGAAGTGTCGATTGTTGCATCCAGCTGCGCAGGTATGATGCCATCCGGCCCTGCTGTTTTATAAGGTTTAAAGCTTTGTATCGCTGAAATAATACTTTCTCTTGAGATAGGGAGATTAACGATTGCACCCGAAGGGGGGCACTCTACTTCCCTTGATTGTGAGTTTCCAGGAAAGTGTGTGTCGAGAAGCAGCTCGACCTTATCTTTTCCTGTAGCCATCCAGGAGCCATCCTGTCTCTGTAAAGACCCAATCGGGTTTGTTGTGCCCGACAGAATTCTTCTTAGTCTGGCAGTTTCGTTGACGCCTTCAATGCCAGTACAAAAATTCCTCCATGAGGACCTCTTCGCTTCACGTAGGGCTTTTTATAGACCCGCAGGAGCTGATTATAAGTCTGCCATTCTAACTCCTGACTCAGCCTTTTCGCCCTGTTAAACTGCATCCGGCAATCTTTGCGCAGCGAGTCTAAGTCGCGGGACCACTAGTGTGGCCTACGCTTTCCCCAAGTTTTGGGGTCAGGGCAGGCTCTGGCCTGGGCCTGCGGGCAGCTCGCAGTAAAACAGTCAAAAATGTCCTCCAGTTTACCGACGGTGTTGGGCTCTACCGGTACTGGATGTGGTAGGTTGCTTTCTAGAATTTCCCTATAGAGAAGCCAGTCAGTGTTTCTCAGGTTCGTTCGAACCTTCGGAGCACTGGTGAACAGATCTAGAGTTGTCTCAATATATCTATTGTCTGAAAAGGAGTGTTCATCAAGAACCTTCCAATTAGTTACCATATCATATAGCTTTTCACTACATAAAGTGAGGTCTATGACCTCCGGTCGATTTTTAACGATAAAAGTGGGCTCTGTGCCCCTATTGCGTATAACTAAGTTAGTGGTTAAGAGGTAATTGAAAAGAGACTCACCTCGATTGTTAACGTGGGTGCTACCCCACTGTACATGGTGGGCGTTAGCGTCGCACCCGATGAGAACTAAACCCTCTGCGTGGTCGTTCGCTAGATCGCGGAGTAGATCCTGAGGGGGATTCTCAGCCTCATACGCCATATATGTGGAGGCCAGTAGCAAAGACTTGCCTCCGATCTCCAGCAGTGTTGTCGTCATGTCTCCATTACTATAACAAGGTAAAAGAAAAATGTTTAGATCTTTCTTCGCCATTACACATGTTCTTATTTTACCTTTACCACGCTCAACAAGCAGCCTATAGCCCGCTTCGGAGGCACGCTGCGCGTCACCCCGGTACACTCGCATAGTCACCTCGTCAATGCCGTAGTAAACACGGTCCTGTCTCTTCTCCAGGATCTCCAAAGAGTCCCTGTTCGGAGACAGGACCACTTGCCTTGACGGCCCATCCGGCTTCTCTACTCGTAGGACCTTCCAGTCGCCCGTAGGTATTGTCGTGTTCATCACCTGGATCATCTTTAAGATGCTCTCCGGTGATGACGGTGTTACAGGCACCCACGCCCTCGCTCTAGGTCTGACTGGAAAATCCTTCCAGTCGACAACCGCTAGTTTCGCTCCGGGGAATACAGCTCCTACCTTAGCAACGGCGGCCTTATACAGCACCGCCGACCTTGCATCATCACATGCCACTACCGTTACGTGGCCCTGGAACCAGCCGGCATCTCTGCACGCAGGAGGGGCTCCAGGGTTCTCTAGCAGAACATCCATGATGACGTTTGCCAGAGCCGCCTTCACCCACCTCCACTGGTTCCTTGGGATCGACCCGTGCTCGTTGCCGCGGTCCAGAACCCCGATAAGCATCCTGTCTCTGGCAACATCCGCAAAACTGGGTCTGGCCACACCGGGGCGGACACACTTCTTTTTAGGAGCAAGTTGTTGCTCCTCCACTGACCTCTGTCTCTTTGTTGGGGGTACTCTATCTTCAGCCGCTACCCCAGCTGCGCTTCGGTAGTTGGGTAGTAGAGCTTTCGCTCTTTCTACCGCCTCCCTTGCACTCTGAGGCAACGTTTCCAACGGCACCCCCTCGTACTTTTTCAGAGCTCTTGCAGCCCTACGCTTCTCAACGTGTGTGAACCACCCGCCCGACCAACCATGAAGGGAATCGCCCGTAGTTGCCATCGCGACGATTCCTTGTTTATAAATATTTTCGGCTGCTTGCCGCCCGTCCCCATTTGAGCCAGGTCGTGAGACCTTTGCCTCTATGGGTGCAGGCTTCGCAGCCGTGCCGGCGTTTGATGGGCACACTGCGCCAGGGGCCGCGGGTCGACCTGTCGTTTCCAGCATAGCCTTCGCAGCCTTACTGGTGCTTGGCCCCAGCATAACGCCCGTAATCACGGGTCGGCTCGGGGTCTCCCCCGGAGCAGAACCGGAAGTGCTCGCTATGCGGCGAAGCGGTGCATTAGGCGCATGCGCCTGCACTGTCTTACCCCGTGGAGGGGAAGACGACGTATTTTTCTTATTTAACCTTTCCATGTTTTAACTGGGTCCCCACTCGAAGCCGCTATCCTCACTCGGTGTTGTAGTCGCTATAGGATCCCATGGTTATCTATGAAGCAGGGAGGCCTTGCAAGGGTTGGCACCCACCCTTATGGGGTTAGGTGCTCAGAGCCAGATCCAGCGCAAAAGCGGGAGGGTCTCCTCAACCGCTACCTACAACCACCAACTAAATGGCGACGAGATTGGAACATACTTCGAGGCCTGCCAGGGTTTTAACGGGACGGAGGCAGTCAAGCCATTTCTGCAGGGTTTCATCCCTGCATACTCAGGTAACAGAATACCGCAACCACCAGCTCGGTATCGACAAAACAAATCATTAGGAAGAGGGTAGTCAAGGGACGAAATAAAGGTCAGGCCAAGGGGAGGGTTCTCACCTTCCTTTATTTGTTCCCCAGCCGAGGCTTAGGTTAACAGTGCTACCAAGCGTGAAGGAAAAGGAGGAGATTGATAGTGAGAGATGGAAAGGCATCACATCCGAAGATCAGCCGTCGCGTTGCACTTCACTAGCCTTGATCTGCATTAACTCATGGATAATCCTCTTCCAAATGCGCATAAGCACTCGTATAAATGCACGAAAATTATGTGCATAAGTACTGAATATTCTGATTTCAATATGGAAATGCTGCCACTTTCACCCGAAAATTACTATTGTGAACTGGCAAAATGTCTACAGCTGTTGTCAAAAGTGTTTATTATTAAAAAATAGCTGCAAATATTAGCAAATTAAACCAAATTATAAATTAAAATGCAATTTCTTGTGGGTTTGGAAGATTGGAATTCATGCAATCCGAAAGATTTTCGCAAACTGCTTGGCAAAAATCCACAACAATTTCACCAACAGTACTGCATCCTATAGACTTGCAAAAGTTCTATTTTCCAAAGCGAACAATGAGATAGCCACTATTTTATGAAGTGGAATACATTGCCTCATATTGCTTTTCACCTTTTCAATTCGTATTGATTTTTTGCCATTTAATTTGCTGCCAATCTTATTTTCGTTTCTTTAAATTTTTAGCTCAATTTCATTTGTCAAATCAAATGATGTCGAAATGCAGATAAGTGTCGTCTGTCAGACCTAAAATATTATGCAGAAATATGAGCTCGTTTATTTGCATAAGTGCGAATGGGCGAATTAAATTCACTAATACCAACACAACTTTTCTAGTTGTTGCCGACACACTCGCATTTTGATATTTCGCTAGTTTCCTAATGTTAGAAGAAATGGCAATATTCCGAATATTGATATGTAGGCCAGAAATCACATGTGGTAGAGAGGGCAAGCATAGACTAAGCAACACAGCCAAGCTTACATATTTATATATTATCTTTGCAAACATTTTGATAATTTTGTACATATGGTGCTTAACTTACAATATAAAAATACTCGCAGCTTTAAATACATTCATTCATTTTAAAGAAACTTTGTTATCAAGTGACGGCTTCCAAGTGAAGTAAAAAACTTCAATTTGAATTGAAAACAACAGAACTGTTCTAAAGTCAAAGGTTCTATCAATGATTATATAAAACGAAACTCTTGTTCTCGTCAAGAATGATAAATTAAAAGATTGCGATATTTTTACGTCATAGTGAACGGAATATGAGTATGAAGCGAAATGAAAATACCAACATGGTGGCGAAATCGTAAGCAAACGCGGTCAGTGTGCAATTGTGAAGCATTTATACACGTGATGTGTTCTGTGCATGCCAACAACAAAATAATCATGTTGTCCTTACTACAATTTGCCACTATACACTTCGTCTATCAAAAATCCTTAATTAACTTTTTCATTGTTTCTGTTTCTCTTCCCTTTTAACTGGATATTCTGTTATGCTATGACGTTACATAACTGTCAAACCGAAAACAAAAAATCTTCTTATTTATCATTCTTGTGTTCTCGTGAGAGCATTTACATATGTGCATTTTTAATAGCTTTTTCCAAAGATGCCACTATGAAAGAAACCAGATGTGGTATTTCCTAAAGCATACTTTGGAGATTTCATAAATTTAATTCGACCACTGAGTTATGCAAACGTAAATAATGCAATTACAATGAAATTACTAGTAAAATACAAGTATTAAATAATTCCAAGTAAAAAATTATGAACTTAAGAGAGCAGCATGAAAATTTAATAATATACGAACAATTTTAACTGAAATATATAATATCAGTCTTCACATAATCAATAATATTAAATTCAATCAAAATATGTGTATGTTTGTATGTATATAAAGTTTGTTGCTAAAAAGTATTTAAATAAGTAATTTATAAGCAGTTTGTAATGAATCTCGGTTTCTCCGGTCTATAGATGGGCTTTGGCTCAGTCGGATAGCTGGGTCCCCTTTAGAAAATGAAATAAATACACACGATTTCTTTATTTCACTTTTTATCTGATTTAGTATGTTGTCACAATACGTAAGGCCTGGCAGCGTTCGCACGTCACACCATATAATGTAAGTATTGGCAGTGTTTTCACTGCACACCATATCAAGTGTTGGTAGCGTTTTCACGGTACACAATATAATGTACGTTCTCACTAAGCAACTTAGTTTTCACAATCGTTGTTTAGCCGTTCCAATCTCCGTTGCCACGATTGACTGGAGTATATGACTACTCTACCACGACTGCCCTCTAATGTGATTTGCTTCTCTATTTATACTGCCCTGCGCGCAGGCAGACAAACAGTCTAATACTATTGTTGAGACTTTTTATATTCATATTTCCTCTAACTTATATGTACATATCCCAGTAGTATGTTTAATAATTATTTTTGTACATAATTCAATTTTGTGTATGTATCTAAAATTCAACAATTCGCTTAATATGTAACTATGTGGATGCAGTTCAATGTACATATGTATCTATAAATAAATCTTAATAATGATTTAATAACAATTTGCTCTAAGGTAATACATTGCAATACTTCAATTTCCTATAAATATTTAACAAATTGTGGAGGCCCTGAGGCTTTAGACTTGGGGTCTTCACACACAACCCCCCTTTACTTCACTCTGGACGCGTGATCGTCACCATACCTGCGCCTGTGATACGAACGCGGTACCAAATCGAGCCCACCGCACACGTGAATGTCTGGCGTTTCTTTGGTTGTTGTTGTAGCCGTCCCTCTATTAATCTTACCAGTTCAGTAGGCACTTGGTTTACGCCACTAAAGTTTCGCCGGTCTTTTGGTAGTACTGTTGGCCGCGCTGTATCTTCTTGTAGGCAGAGCACGATTCCCGGACTTTTACCGGGTCTGTTGCTGTTGCCGCTTAACATAATGGTTGCGCCGGTGGTTGTTGTCGCGATTTGTTGTGTGACGCCACTTCGAAGATGCGCATCGTATAGCCCTTACCTGGCCGTTGGTAGTCTTCCTCCGAAATTGTCATTTCGCCTCTTTGCTGTCCTCGCTTCACTTGGCGTGTGCGCTCTTACAATTTTGTTTTCACGCCATTTATCGTCGTTGTCGCTACCCTTGCTGTATACTTCAATTGTTGTGAAAGTATCGCTATCAGCTACGCTGCTTGCTGTACGGCTCCCCCAGTCATCTTGGCCGTACGATGTGGGACTTCAGCACCCTTCATCACTCGCGCCGCTGTTTGTGCTTTCGCGAACGATTAATGCCGGTGCTTAAAATTAATGCCATTGTGCCGAATACTGTAATTTGCACAATTACTCATATTTTGTTGCTTACATATGTATTTAATTTATGTATTTTGGTTTTGTTACTGTTTTTGCCGGCATTTATGTTCCAGTGTTGCCTACGCTTCTAAAGGACAGTTTTGCTGGGACCGATCTGTCAAACTCTTAATAGTATTGCCAGCACGGACCAAATTATTTTATTATTATTTGTTATGATCATTATTATTAATATTATTTTTATTAATATTATTATTATTTGCTATGATCATTATTATTATTTTTATAATTACGATTATTATTAATATATATATATATAAAATTTTTTTTTTCATCTTTTGTATAGGCATAATTATGTTCTCTCTCTTCTTATCTTACCTCTTTTAGCTCTCACCCTTTCTCCTTTCTCTGTTTTCTTTGTTCTTCTTCTTCTGTGCTCTTCAGTGATCTCTACCACTAGCCGATCGCCGAGTTACCATATTTCTGTCTACGACAGGGGTGTGCCGGGGGAGGGTAACCGTTGGCGCTGCCGTATTTTCTTCGGGTCTTTCGTCAAAATGAAACGGGTTTAGCTCACTCAGCTGCGCCGTTCTCCTCCTACCGTTGTGCACCTTGTCCAATTCAACTATTATCGGTGACACGAAGTTCGTCACTAAGAAAGGCCCACCATACTTTGGTGCAAGCTTGGCTGTAAAGTTGTCTGTCGGCTTCGATAAGTGATGTTTCTTTACCAGCACTCGGTCGCCTACCGCTGGTTGCCATTTATCCTGCGTAAGTTGTAATGGCGCGCTTGCTCTATTGATGCTCTTTGCGTTCGTTGCGTTCGTTGCGTTCTAGTGTTCTTGATTCGCGTCCTTGCACTAAAAATTCAGGACTGTATCCGTTGGTTTCACAAACAGTTGTGTTTAGCGCCAGTGTTATTTCGGGCAATAATTTATCCCAATTTCATTGTTCCTTGCCGGTAAACAGCGGTAGCATGCGTTTTATGTTACGACTCGGTCTCTTTGTTGGATTCTCATGTATATTCTTGTAATAACCCCTTGAATTCCCTTGCCGGTGATCACAACCTTCGGGACTCCGTATCTAGCGAGTATGCGTTCTCGAAACTCTTTGTTGAGGCTTTCGGCCGTCGCCTTCCGTAAGGGGGCAATCTCGACCCATTTAAAAAACTTGTCGATGAAAACTAGTATGGTTGTGTTCTCGTGTTTTGATCGTGGTAATGGTCTCACGAAGTCTGCGCATACTATGGCCCAGGGTCCTTCTGCGATCTGTGTCAGCATCTTGCCCGCAGCTTGTTGTTGGCTAAGTTTATAAATTTGGCAGGTAGGACAGTGTCGAACATACCTCTTGATGCCTCTAAATATCCCCGGCCAGTCATGTGTCCTGCGCTTGGATTATCGTGCACCTCCTCCAGTACTCTTCCTCCTAATGGTCTTGCCGCGCATAGCTTACAGGGGATTGCATCTTCATCGTCCATATGGACCGCAATGTGTAAATACAGTTCGTCGTTTGCAATGGTGTAGTCCGAGAACTTTTCTAGTGTTATTTTCACTTGTACCACCTTCTCGTTTAGCCACTTGCAGTTCGCCACTGCTTTCTCTTGCACCATTCAGCCATTTCAGGGATAGGTGTTCGGTGAGACACTCCTTTTCGATTGTTGAGTAGTTTTGCTCTGCCTTGTTAAGTCGTCGACTAGCATATGCTATGACGCGTTCCGCGCCGTCTAGTTACTGTCTTAACACTGCGCCTAGTCCATGATGACTAGCATCCGTTTGTAGTGTGAATTTCTCGGAGAAGTCTGGACAGGCTAATACTGGTGCTTCCGTAAGCGCATTTCTTACTTTCTCGAAGGCCATCTGCCGCTCTTTGTTGCACTGCCATCGGCTTCCTTTTTTCAGTAATGACGTCAAAGGGTGTGCAATATGCGAGAAGTCCGGAACAAATCGCCGATACCTTGACGCTACGCCTAGAAAGCGTCGTAACTCGGGTGTGTTTGTTAGTGGCCACAATTTTGTCTGAATCAGTATGGATCCCTTCCTCGCTCACTACATGACCCAGGTATTTCAAACTCTTTTTGAAAAATTCACATTTCTCGGGGTTGATCTTTAGGTTTGCCAGCCTAAGTCGTCAAAACACTTCTGTGGGGTGTTCTATGTTTTGTTCTAGAGACGCACTTTTGATGATGACATCGTCTAGGTAGGCAAACGCGTGGGGTTCCAGTTCTGGTCCAATAACTTTATCCAGCGCTGTTAGAAATATTGCAGGTGATGAGTGTACCTCGAATGGCATTACGTACCATTGGAATAAGCCAATGCTGTCTTCAATAGGAATGTGCCAGTACCCATTACTTAAGTCAAGGCTGCTGATAAATTTAGCGTTTCACAGGCTGTCCAAAATGTGTTGAATTCGTGCGAGTGTTGAATAAGTGGTCGATAGTTCACATAAATCTCCACTTGCCGTTTTTCTATTTCACCAAAACGATCGGCGCGCTTTGTGGACCATATGAGAGTTCGATACAGCTTTTGTCTAGTAGCTAATCTATCCCCCTGTTTATTAACTCCTGCATTTTCGGGTTTTTGGGAAAATAACGTTCCTTTGTGGCCTGTCTTCTGACATAATAATCTTATGAGTGGCAATATTGGTCGTTCCCGTTATCTCTTGGAACGCCAGCAATTTTTTCTCTAAGAAAGCATCGACTGCCGGCGTGGTTTGCTTACGGCTTACCCATCTTTCTTAGTTCTCTCTACTTATGCACTTCTAGCATCTTCGTACATGCAGCCTTCTTTCGAGTCTCAACATCAGTGTCTGCCCTCCGCAGCTCACTGTTGTGTTGGCCTTTGCCAAGTAGTCGGTCCCAAGGACCATGTCATCGACTAAACCTGGTAGGATCGCCTACCTTTACCACTGCATCTATCGCTTCTGTGACCGTTTTTAGTCGGCCGTCTCCCATCGCCACTTCTTTGTTTATCCTCCTAGACCGCTCGGTTCCCAATGCCTTTGCTGCTTTATTGCTCAGAAAACTTCTTGTTGCTCCTGTATCGATCGCCGCTATTACTGGTTTGCCATCAACTGTTGCTGTGATTGTTACTCGTCCTTCCGCTTGCTCAAAAATTGTCTTATATTGTGTTACATTGTCTGAGGTTGTGTCACTGGAGACCTCACTCCTCGTCGCGAATGGGGTCCCTGGCCGTTTCCCTGGTGTCTGCGGCAACAGTCTGATATTCGGATGTTTCGCTGGCCGCACGTCTAACAGAATTGATAAATGTTGTTGCGACATTCGTAGGCGAAATGTCCGCCTTCGCCAGACCTTCGACACGCTGTTCCGTTCCATTGTGTTCCACGTGGCATAACTCGTTGCGTCTCCCCATATGCCAGGATGTTCTCGTAGTCTTCCGCGAGGCTTACCAACTCTCCAAGTTTGTCGAATTCGGTCTATTTTATGTAGAGCTGATACTCGCTTCGGCAGTTCTTGTATATTCGACGGAGCTTCTGTGTTGTCGTATATTCGGAATGACGAAATACGTAATCTTTGAAGGTCTCACCGGGCCGTTGTACACATTGTCGTATCTCGTCGTTGAGCCTTTCCAAGTATCGAGAGTTTAAGAAAAACTTCAAAAGATCTCGCTTGCACGATTCCCAATCTTGCCACTGACCATGTTTATTTCATAACCCAACGAGGGCTATTTCTTTTAACACATATTGTACGTTCTCCATAAGCAACTTAGTTTTCACAATCGTTGCTTAGCTGTTCCAGTCTCCGTTTCCACGACCGACCGGATTATATGACTATTCTACCACGACTGCCCTCTAATAAGATTTGTTTCTTATATATTATTCTAATACTATTGTTACTACTATTTATATTATTATTTCCTCTTACTTATGTGTATATATCCCAGTAGTATGTTTAATACATTGTATTTGTACATAGATAAATTTTGTGTACGATTTTAAAATTCAACATTTCGCTTAATATATAACTACGTGGATGCCGTTCAATGTACATATGTATTTATATATAAATCTCAATAATGATTTAATAACAATTTGCCCTAAGGTAATACATTTCAATAATTAAATTTCCTATAAATATTTAACCAATTGTGGAGGCCCTGAGGCTTTAGAAATGGGACCTTCACACGTTTTATTTGGAACGATTTTTCTAATTAAAGCGCAACATTAATGTGTAAAATTCAACATTTTATACGTTGCTATCGCAGAAATAGATTATCTAACCATTTATTTTGAATTGGCAACACTTTTTTTGCATACAACTAAAGGGCCTTACACATACAACTTTCTTCGCTTTTTTGACAATTCGAAATTTAACAAAGCATGAGGTGTAGAAGGGTAGGTACATAGAACGATTTGACAGTTTCTGCGATAGTTGTTTGTTTTTGTGCTTATTCCGAGTATTTTGTTTAATTAAAGAACATTTAATGATATAATTAAGTGGTAGTTATGCTACTTATGTATGTTTGAAATTCGCGAGTGTAATAAACTTTATTAATACCGAGATGTAACTGATCTTCTGGCAACATCTTTCGCCAAAATAAATAAAAACCGATTCAGGGGTATTTAAGAAAATGGTGAGGGGGGTTAACAAATAGGTGTTATATTTGCTATTTATTCATATTTCTCTTATTTTCTCTTTTTTAAAAGTAATTATACATGCAAAAAATATGAAATACTAGTGAATTTTCTAAATCGTGTGTACTTACTTACTTAATTGGAGCATTAACCGCCTAAGCGATTTTGGCCGAGGTCAACAAAGCACGCCAGCTGTCCCTATCTCATGCTAACTGGCGCCAATTGGAAATCCCAAGTATAGCCAAGTCTTTTTTCACTTGGTCTTTCCAACGCAGAGGAGGTCTTCCTTTTCCTCTGCTACCACCCGCGGGTACCGCGTCAAAAACTTTCAGGGCTGGAGCTAATTCATCCATTCGAACGACGTGGCCTAGCCAGCGGAGCCGCTGATTCTTAATCCGCTGCACTATATCCACGTCATTGTACAGCTCGTACAACTCATCGTTCCATCGTACACGGTATTCGCCGTCGCAAAGACGCCAAGTTCCATAAATCTTTCGAAGAATCTTTCTCTCGAACACTCCAAGAGCAATCGTATCTGATGTTGTCATCGTCCATGCTTCTGCGCCATACAATAGGACGGGCATGATGAGAGACTTATAGAGTATGGTTTTTGTCCGTCGAGAGAGGACTTTACTGTGCAATTGCCTACTCAGTCCGAGGTAGCACTTGTTGGCAAGAGAGATTCTGCGTTGGATTTCAAGGCTGACGCTGTTATTGGTGTTAATGCTGGTTTCTAACTAAACGAAGTCCTCTACTTTTCAAAGTTATAGCTGTCAACAGTGATGTTAGATCCCAGTCGTGAATGTGCCGACTGTCTATTTGATGACAGGAGATACTTCGTCTTGCCCTCGTTCACCTCCATACCCATTCGCTTCGCTTCTCTATCCAGTTTGGAGAAGGCAGCACTAACTGCGCGGTTGGTAAGGCCGATGATGTCAATGTCATCGGCGTAAGCCAGCAATTGCACACTCTTAAAGAAGATGGTACCTGACCGATTTAGTTCTGCGGCTAGAATTATCTTCTCCAGCATCAGGTTAAAGAAATCGCACGACAAAGAGTCACCCTGTCTGAAACCTCGTTTGGTATCAAACGGCTCGGAGAGGTTCTTCGCAATTCTGACGGAACTAGTGGTGTTCCTTAACGTAATTTTGCATAGCCGTATAAGTTTTGCCGGGATCCCAAATTCAGACATTGCGGCATATATGAAACTTCTTTTCGTGCTGTTGAAGGCGGCTTTGAAGTTGACAAAAAGATGGTGTGTGTCGATTCTTCTTTCACAGGTCTTTTCCAAGATCTGGCGTATTGTGAATATCTGGTCGGTGGTAGATTTACCAGGTCTAAAGCCACACTGATAAGGTCCAATCAGTTCATTGACGGTGGGCATAAGTCTTTCACACAATACACTTGACAGAACCTTATAAGCGATGTTAAGAAGACTAATCCCGCGATAATTGGCACAGACTGCCGGATCACCCTTTTTGGGGATTGGGCAGAGCACAGTTAAGTGGCAATCAGCAGGCATGCGTTCTTCCGACCACATCCTAGAGATGAGCTCGTGCATGCATTTAACCACCTCCTCTCTGCCGTACTTAAATAACTCAGCTGGTAACCCGTCGGCCCCGAGGGCTTTGGTCTTCTTCAGCCGTGCTATCGCTTTCCGAATTTCGTCATAGTCGGGTGATGGTACATCACGTCCATCATCATTGATTGGGGATTCGGGTTCAACATCTTCTCCATCGTTGTTGCAGCTGCTTCCATTAAGCAGTGTGAAGAAGTGCTCTCTCCATAATTTAAGTATGCTGTGGACATCAGTCACCAGGTCGCCGTTCTGTTAGCCGCCGTACTTTCTAAAAACATTTTCGGGCGCTATTCCTGTCGGCCAGCATCTCAAGCTCTTCGCACTCACGCATTTCGGCCTCTTTCTTTTTCTCAGGAAAAATGCGTCTTGCTTCCTTCTTCAACTCACGATAACGCTCCCGCACAGCTCGCGTTGCGACCGATCGCAGTGTGGTCCTGTAGGCAGCGTCTTTACGTTATGTAGCGGCGCGACATTCCTCGTCATACCAGTTGTTCTTTCGGGCTCGCTGAAATCCGATGGATTCTTCAGCGGCGGTATGTAGACAGCGAGAAATATGGTTCCACTGCTCGGAAATATCGTTTTCGGCGTCAAGCTTTCCTTGTGTCCATTTGCGTGCGCTTTTTGCTGCACAGAGGCGCGTTTGGATCTTAGCTGCCACAAGAAAATCATCCGAGTCGATGTTGGCTCTCGGATCATGCGCACATCTAGGACACTGGAAGCGTGCCTTCCGTCTATCACAATATGGTCGATTTGGTTTCGTGTCTTACCATCTGGAGACAGCCACGTAGAATGATGTATTGTCCTATGCTGGAACCTGGTACTACAGACTTCCATGTTTCGGGCCCCAGCAAAGTCTATCAGTCTTAATCCGTTATCAGACGTTTCGTCGTGGAGACTGAATTTTCCGATTGTGGAACCAAAGATGCCCCCCTTGCCCACCTTGGCATTGTGGTGGGGGCACCGCTCATACGTGCGGCCAAGGAGATCGTAGAAGCGATCTTTGGTCCCGTCGTCCTTCTCTTCCGTCGGAGCAAATCTAGGAGATGTTGAAGAATCTCCCCGTGATGCGGATTGTGGCGAGACGTTCATCCACCAGAGTGAACGACAGCACTTTACGGCGCAGTCTCTCTCCCACCACCAATCCGACACCAAATTTGCGCTTCTTTACATGGCAGCTGTAGTAGATGGCGCAAGGGCCTATAGATTTTTTCCCATGCTCCGTCCATCGCATCTCTTGAATGGCGGTGATGTCAGCCTTCGCTCTGCTGAGGACATCAACCAGCCGGGCAGAGGCACCTTCCCAATTAAGGGTCCGGAATTCCAGGTGCATGCCCTCAAATCATTGTCCTTAATACGTTTGCCGTGGTTGTCATCAAAAATGGGGTGTCTCATCCGAGGCTTTGTGTGTCTTTTTTTTGGAAGTTTAGAAGCACCACTGTACCCCATTGCACCCCCATTGCAGTGTATATATATATGTAAACAGGTGGTTGTCAAAGTGTACACAAGTTGAGAGTTCGCCATGATTTTGCTTCGTTTTGCTTTGCTTTACTTTTCTCGCCTTTTATTTAGCAGCGCTCATATAACATCAGTGCTTATCTCTCAAAGCGAAACTCTGACAGGCCTATCATGAATTCCGTCGGGACAATGCTATCATCAACTCCGACGTGATCCCGAAATTCTTACGAAATTTCGAAATTTGGGAGTTTGCCATCATGAATTACGAGTGAAACGCAATTTTGACATTTATTCGTGAGAATAATCTACGAACGCTTTCTCTTATCGGGAGAATTGAAAATAATAACTAAAAACAAAAACGATTTTTATATACCCTCGCGATGTATTTTTGTATGGTCGGTGCCCATAATATCATAAAATTGTCGTTTTTTTGTTTCAAATCGCTGCTAGTATTAAACTTTACTTAATTTGTTCCAATAAATACTGAAAAACGAAGTTTTTTTGCATTTTTCAAAATTTCCGTTATATGGAAGTTAGGCGTGCTTATAGTACGATTTCAAAAATTTTTTACAGTGATACTAGTGATATAAAGGACAATATGTTCACCAAATTTTGTGACGATACCTTACATTGTTATTGAGATACCTATAGACGTTTTTTTTTATAAGTGGGCGTGGTAACGCCCATTTTTCAAAATTTCATAAAAATCAAGTTTCTTAATCGACTATATATCTAGGTTAGGTTGGGTTAAAGTGGCTGCTGGCGATCTCGGCAGCACACCTAGGCCTTTATTAGGCACATTGTGATACCACGCGGATTGAAAAATCCCCCTACACCAACGTGTGGAAACTAGGAACCTTTAAATCTTGCGCACCTCTACTCTGGCCAGATCGCTTAGGTCGTTGAAGAAATCTGATCCTAAGAATTTTCTTCTTCTTTCCAATAATGCAGGACATTCGCATATGAGGTGCCTGACGGTTTCAGGCTCTTCTTAATTTCTGCAGCTTCTGCAGGATTCATTGCAGGGAACTCCTAGTCTCTCTGCGTGTCTACCTATCAGTACATGACCTGTTATTATTCCTAAAGCTAGGGACAGGTCTCCGCTGGTCAGCAAAAGAAGACCGTTAGATCGCTTAACGTCCCACTCCGGTCATATGAGCTTGGACAAGATGCAGGTGCTACCGTTTTTTCAACGGTCTCCTGCTTCCTGAAGGGATGAGTCCCTTAGAAGGAGCTTGCAGGTAGCGAGCGGCATGCCTAGACCCTTCGAGCGTGATGAAAGCGGAATGGATGTTCCCCCTCTTGCAAGCTCGTCCGCTGTTTCATTTCCCGGTATGTTACTGTGTCCTGGCACCTATATCAAGTGAAAAGCAAACTGCTCCGCCATCTCATTTAGAGATTTGCGGCAGGCTGCCACTGTTTTAGAGTTTCAGTTGACAGAATCCAGTGCCCTTAGTGCTGCTTGACTGTCGGAAAAAATAAAGATTTCTTTATATCCAACTTCTTTTCTTTTTAGGTAGTCCACCGCCTCCTGTATTGCAGCTACCTCAGCCTGAAAGACACTACAGTGTTGGGGTGAGAAAACACCCCCTCCAACTCTGTTCTCAAGCTTTGAGCCGTCAGTATAGAAGTGAAGTGATTCCGCCGATCCAGGAGATCCATTGGACCACCAGCCTCTATGAGGGATTAGTATGTTAAACTTCCTTGTGAAGCTTTGAATAGGGGCGCAGTAATCCGTATAGTGTGAGTCCAATTTGTTTACGTTTTTGGCGTGTCCCACTTGACTAGGTTTTCGAACCGGGCAGCTCCCGTAGCCTAAGTGCGACACACGCCGCGAATTGTTTTCCCGTGATATCAATCGGAACGATATTAAGTATGGTGTCTAATGCTTCCGACGGGGTTGTACGTAAAGCCCCACCTATGCATATCAGTACCGATTTTTGCACCCTTTGAAGTGCTAATTGTATGGCTTTCTTATTGAGGCTTGGCCACCACACCAATGCCCCGTACAGCAAGATTGGTCTTACCACGGCTGTGTATATCCAGTGCATGACCTTGGGAGACAAGCCCCATTTTTTCCCGATGGCTCCCTTACAGCTGTAGAGGGCCACCGTTGCCTTCTTACTGCGCTCCTGGGCGTTTAGCTTCTTGTCTAGTATCACACCTAGATATTTGGCGTAGTCCCCTAGCCTCAGCGTTCTATTCCCCCCTACAGGAAGCCTAAGAGGTGGGATCTTATATTTCCTTGTGAAAATAACGAGTTCGGGTTTGTCTGGGTTTACACGCTGATCCAGAGCCTTCCCAAATGCCATGGTAAACTGATTTACCATATGTTCTAGCTTCCCTGGGCTACACGGTACTCTTACACGTTTGCCAGAAAGTCGCTTATCTAGTTGCCTTCTATATCTACACCAGTCGGCATTCTTTAAGTTTCTCGAGGGTTCAGTTCTAGGCGAAACCCCATCCAAGGAGAAAGAGATATACCGATGGTCCGAAAAGGAGTGTTCATCAAGCACTTTCCAGATTCTGACCACAGGATCTGCTTTCTACGATACTAGGGTCACGTCAAAAACTTCCCTTCTGTTAATAGTTACAAAGGTAGTGAACCTTTATTACTTACAGCTAGGTTAGCTTTCAATATAAAGTCGAACAGTGACTCACCTCTCTCATTGGTATCGCTGCTGCCCCAAGCGAAGGGGTGCGCATTCGCGTCACCGGCAAGAACCCAGGCACCTTCCGTCTGCATAGCGACCCTCTCGACCATCGGTGTCGGAATCGGCCTGTCATGAGCTGAGTACATGGAGGTCAGCCGGATCACCTGATTATTGATTTCCAAGTTAATGTTGTCGTGTCCTCATCGCTAAATTGTGGAAGAAACAAAATATTTAGTTTCGAGCTCACAAGAATGCAAGCCCTAGGTCTACCCTCAGTTGCCCCACTTACCAAAGTATACTCCGTAGTCTGGAGCCCACAAATTCGATGCCTAACAATCCAAGGCTCCTGGATAAGGGCGATCTCTGCTGCCCTCCTTTTAGCTAGCTGGAGCAGCAATGCAGCCGACGCTGCTTTACTGTGGTGGAGGTTTATCTGTAAGACGCGCACCATCCTGGTCGCATCTTCTGTCCTCCTCCACCACTGTTCTGTTGGCATCGTCATCGTCTTACATCAATTTCGCCTCTGTGTACTTTCGGAACGTGCTACCAATGCCCAGCGGCGACGTCGAGGACGCATAACCCCCGGACAGATCATCCTTTGGATCGATCTGGCCAGGCTCTGCATCCCCTTCACCACTGCTAAACTGGTCTACCTCCGCTTCAACGCTGCGCGCCGCATTGACGTCATTGGAACATAACGCGAGCGGTGCCAAAACCATACTTAATGACCCCTTCCGTCCTTTCAAGAAACGCAAGGGAATCATTGTTGAGCATTAGAACTACCTGACGCGTCCCTTTTGTGCTGCTCTTCACTTTCAGCACCACTTCCAGTTGCCCTCCGGCTCTGCTGGCTTCGCCGGCAACCACACTCTTGCTCTTGGTCTGGATGGAATCTCTTTGAAGTCCATGGCCCGGAGCTTCGCACTCGTGTATACCTCACCCAAACTGGAGACGGCCTTTTTGTAGAGCTCCGCAGATCTGCTGTCATCACACTCAACATCCTTCACGTCCCCAGGAACAAGCCCGCATCCTTACAGGACGGTGGAGGCCCCGGATTCGTCCAAAGCACGCTTACCGCAATGCCCGACAGCTCTGATTCCACCCATTTGCAATGGGCGCGTAGCACTGCTTCATCCCCGTGATTTTCGACCTCCAGAATTATGTATTCATTAGACTAAAATAAATAAAATAGTTCGAAATTTTGAATTCCATTGATAAGGATCGCAATACCGTCAATAAATATTCTCTTTTGTCGATGCGATCAAATTCTACTCCAGTACTGACGGGATATATATACATAATGGGGATCAGGGATCATTTTCCTTTAAAAATACGTTTGCATTCTTTTACTTTTGAAAAATTTAATCAGAATAGAAAATATATAAGAAATAATAAACATTCGTGTATTGAAATATATATGTACATGTATAATAAATATCTCCAGAAAATTTATTGTATATTTTGCATGCAACTTATGTATGAATAACGCCGTGAAATGATAATGAAATAAGAACAATTAAAGGCCAGTTTTTCAGTGCTGGTTTAAACTTAGTTTATACTAAGTTTAGTTAAACACAGTTAAAATGTTAACTTAGTTTTCTTGCGCTCAATTAAATGTGTCACTTTTTTACATAAAGAAAACTATACTCAATCCTCTCAATAATTAATACATACATACATATACATATATTACTATTCGATCAGCTGATGAGCATTTGTTCTGTAGCTGAACAGTTTTAGAAGGATTTTAACACTCACTCCGGTTCTTTTGGTATTTCAGACTCACTTTTTTACATAAAGAAAACTATACTCAATCCTCTCAATAATTAATACATACATACATATACATATATTACTATTCGATCAGCTGATGAGCATTTGTTCTGTAGCTGAACAGTTTTAGATCTCGACACTTAACAAACCTCTGCCTTTCATGACTCGGCGCAACATATATGAAAAAAACAAAGTTTTTTTTTTATATATCCGTGCGTCATGCGGATGCGCCCCTCGCGTCGGTCGGGCGGGTATGGAGGGATAAAACCGTTGGGATTATTATTATCAAAGTTGACTGATCTTCGTTCGGAACGAAAAATTACCCGAAGATGACGAAATTCCGTGCCAAAACCAATAATATATTGCATTTAGTTTTAAACTCAGCCTGTTTGCGAGTAAGTCTAAGGCCCGTTTACTCAATGTCTGGTTACTATAACTTTAAACCAATGGTTGCATAACCATACAACATGGTGGAATGACAACGTCGTTTACACCAAAGTCTGGTTAGCTGATCTCCGGTAAGTACGATCATTGTGAATATTTTATGAAAAAAGTACGCGACAGGTGGTTTTTGTTTACATTTTCCAATTACATTGCATGTACTAAAAAAATAAAACGTTGTAACAACTACAACTCATGTATTTACTTTATTTCACTTGCTAGCATTCTATTAACTACCATACATGTAAGCCTACTGTTATGTTTATGTAAATGCAACTCTGTATAGTTTGCAAGAGAACTCTAAAATGCACCACTGATGATCAGCATCGTCAGGATCATCTATAAATATCGCGCTTAGCATAGTAATACACACATTCGTTGGCTTAAGCTCATTTGGGTTAGTTCGTCCCATATTGCTTTGGACAGCAAACTTCAATTAAGTTCAAGTACAAGTATAAGCAACGCGTTTCAATTCGTTTATTAACTTTCCTCTTGTTTGCGACTCTCGTCCGGATTATCGGACAGGTCCAGCAAAGGAATAGTAGTCGTGGTCACAAAAACGAGTATACATATAAAAGGAACTGGTGGCTGGTCACTCTTATGACCTATAGGAGAGTTAGCGCTGAGGAGAGTTTGCTAATATGATTAGCCGAGCAGCACGCCAGCTCTCTGGAAAACAAGAGGATGGATGCGGTTTCCTGGGAGGAAAAGAGAAAAACCTGGGACTTAATTGATGAGGAGTTCGAGGCACAGATGGGCATAAAGAGGGGCCCGAAGAATCATCGGGAAAAATATGAGAATATGAAGCGTAAAGCAAGGCGAAATTTGGCCGAAGAGCAGAAGGGGTTATACAGGACGGGTGGTGATACGTTCATGAGGTGCTCGGACTCGAACACGGACAGACTTGCTGCCCTGATGGGTGACTCTGGAACGGGGCTACCCAATGAATTTGATAGCCATGGTTTATTATTATTATTACACTGCGTTACAAACACAGCGTTACCATCATTCTGTGTAATTTTATTTTTTCTCCCCTTGCCGAAAAAGTATATTTGGTTCATAGGACGGAACTAAAACTCGTTTTTGTAACGCAGTGTTATTGGTATTGGTTTTTAAATGATGTTTTTTAGCCATTACATTTGAGGTTAATCCTGTTGAGGAGCACTTGGATGAATCCATGCTCAGTTGCTCCGAGGAACCGGTAGCAGAAGCGGCTGAGGCAGTCGAAATCGTAATAATATATTACATCTCATACATTTTATTTAATAAAAAAGAATTTTTTTGAGAGTACCGCAAATAATTGGAGCAAATGGCCCGAACCCTTCTAAAGCAGAAAAAATTAGTGCAATTGGCAGCGAAAGGAGAGAAGAAAGGAAGAGAAAAAGTAGATACCCAACAATTTTTTTTGGAGAGCAGCTCAGAGGCATGAGTGGGCTAGGAAAAAACACTTTTTGGAAATAAAGTGTGCTAAGGAAAAACACGCTTTGGAAATGAAGGAAATGGAAATGAAACTACAGCAAATATAATCAACCAAGACCGCAAATTAATGCTTTATAAATTTTTAAAATATTATATATCTACGTCCATTTAAGTATGCATGCACGTACATGCGTACATATATACATATACGAATTTAGCCTTATACATATACATATGTATATAGAATATAACCATTTGTACGTCTCTATGAATATCAAGGTTTTTTTGGAGAACTTTTTTTCCACCTTTCGCTTGACTGGAGCATGAAGTCAATGATGTTTACTCCGTCTAAGATTGTGCGAACTTGAGGAGCGTAACGTGGACATTGGAACATAATGTGTTCCGCGTCTTCTTCGCTGTCTCTACATGTTGGGCAGCGAGGGGAACTATCATGGCAAAATTTAATTAAATACTTGCGATATACCCCATGTGCCGAGAGGAACTGTGTAAGATGAAAGTTTGTGTCAGCATGGTTTCTCTCCATCCATTTGCTGATATTTGGTATCAGCTTATATGTCCACCTGCCTTTTGGGGAGCTATTCCAACGATTTTGCCAGGTGTTCATTGATTGGCATTTTTCTTCCTCTTTTACTTCGTTTGGGTTTATTGTTCCGTTACTTCCGGAAAGCCTTTCATAAATTCGTTTCATTTCATGAGCCATAATATCTACTGGAATTTGTCCAGCTATAACATAAGATGCTTCGTCTGGTATTGTACAGAATCCACAAACCGCTCGTAAGGCTCTTAGCCGATAGACAGTTGTTATCTTTTTCGCGTAGCTTTTCACAAGCAGCGCGTCGGCCCAGATTGGGGCCGCATACAGTAGGATTGAGCTGATGACCCTACTGTAGATGATTTGTTTACTGTGTCTCGGTCCTCCGTTATTTGGCATAATGCGCGCTAAGCTTGACTGCACTCTAGATGCTTTCTTAGAGACGTACTCCAAATGGGGTTTGAAAATGAGTCGGGAGTCTATCATCACACCAAAATATTTGATAACAGGCTTGGATGTGATTTCCTCTGTCCCCACGCGAATATTCAGAAACTCCACTGCCTTTTTGCTGCTTACTAAAAGTGCCTCGGTCTTATGATCGGCCAGCGTTAGGTGCATTGATTGAAGCTTGCTGCTGCTTCATTTTGTTGCAAATGTTTTGCAACAATTACAACCGCGATATCGTCTGCAAAACCAACGACTTCTGTGCGTGGAGGCATTTCCAGGTTTAAGACGCCGTCGTACATAAGGTTCCACAAAAGTGGTCCAAGGACTGATCCTTGTGGGACCCCTGCTTTTACATCATACACCTCTGGGCCGTTATCGCTTCTGTAGAGGAGTTTGCGAAGCGAAAAATAGCTTCCTATAGGATATAGCTTGTAGTGGATATAGCTTGTAGTGCCTTTTTTTTAATAATGTATCTGTTAAAACTCCCAAGCCTTTTTGGCAGCTGTAATTAAATTATTTATATATATAAAACGCAAAATTTCAATTATTTCGACAAATAACTTTTATTTTACTATTTGGCCGTATTACAAAGCTAAGGTGTGATCGTCTTCTTAAAAATGCCGCAGGAGAGTGAAGTAATTATTACCCTCAACTTATAATCAAACCGCGTATACGTACGTATGTAAATGCAAGGAATTTTGTTTGCAAAAAATGTATTTATGTATGTACAAGATCCTAAGCTAAAAGGCATACACATTAGATCGAACATACATATAAGTATATGTTTGTCTAGCCCTACTTAGCTTAACAGAGAGTGAGATCACTTAAGTAGAGATATTTATGGCTAGGGATATGATCGCGGTGAATTAGATTAGAGTAACCAGATGATAATTTGAGCAAACTGTTGAGTTTCGTATTTGATTACTAATATAATATGTGCGTATACATTTTAAGATTATATTTGCTGCGGTGTCGGCTGCTGCTCCGAACAGTATCCATGATATTTCGCCAGCTTGCGGTATTGAAAGCGTTTTTAACGTCTAATGTTACAATGGCGCAGTATTCTTTTTTTCCGCCGCGCCACCCTGTGCCTTCTATTGCTTTAGCCGTCAACTACTATTATTGCATCTATCGTGGAACGGGATTTTCTGAAACCGAACTGGTTTATCTGGGGGCTTGTTGCCTTTAGGTAGCAGCACTAATGTTTGCTTCTTCCATGTTGCACAAATATTTCTGGGCGCTTTATGATAGCGGCTTTCAGGGCCTTATTTGGTTTACCGTCCGGCCCTGGAGCTTCACAATTTTGGATCTTCGTGCATGCAGTTAGCAACTCCTCCCTTGGGATTTCACTTGTTTCATAACGTGGAAAGACTGATGGGATGTCTTCGACCCTTTCAGGAAAAAGGGTTGTTATGATATTTCTCAACATTACTGGGCAAGTTATGTTTGGTGACTTTACGCTTTTTGCTTTTGATAGCACTACTCTATAAGCGGTGCCCCAGGGATTGATGTCTGCTTCGTCGCAAATTTGTCTAAAATGTTCCTGTTTGCTTGCTTTTATGGCTGCTTTAAGGCCTTTCATTGCCTTCCTCAGAGCAGCTAGGTTTTCGGGAAATTCAGAACTTCCTCTGCTGCGTTGCATTTTACGTCTTGCACTGAGACATTTCTTTCTTATCAGTGCTTTATTCCTGTTCCAGTAATAGCACGGGACGAATTTCTTGTTAAGTGACCTTCTTGGCATCGACGCATCGCATGCTTCAGTTAGGCCAAAAGCTAAGTTACTCACAACGTCTTCTGCCGGCCCTGCTATGGGTTTATCCTCTTCGATCATATACTCCAAAGCATCATTATCGAGCATAGATTCTTTCCATTTTGGCCCTGTGAACTTTGGCTTTAGCTTTTGTCTCTCCTCTGCTATATCTATTATATTGGCTTGGTGATCACTATGGGTGTACTCCTCGCTTACCCTCCATTTGATTTTGTTGGCAAGCGAATCGCTTGCGAGGGATATATCTATTATAAACCCCGTTTCCATTTTCCTGAAGGTTAGCGCAGATCCGTTATTTAGAATCGTGACATCAAGCTAGGCAAATGTTTTCAGCAGCATTTCACCTCTCTTATTTGTTACTCTACTGCCCCATTATATTGCCCAGGCATTGAAGTCCCCTGCGATGATTGATGAAGACTTGCCGCGAGCTTCCAGGGCAATATCGCGCAAAAGTTTTTGGTACTCTGTTTTTGAGAGGCTTGGCCTTGCATAGCAACTGATGATGTGTGTCCCATTTATTTTGCAACGCACGAATCCTTCTTCCGCGCTAAGCATCTCTTGGTATGCATATGCACCGCAAAGCCAGATAACTGTGCTTTTTTTCTTGTCGCTGCCCCAAGCTCCATCAACTTTGCACTTGTACGGTTCGCTGATGATTGCCAAGTCAGCTCTTATATCTTTCACCGCCTGCGATAATAGATCTTGCGCAGCTTTGCAGTGATTTAAATTTATTTGTATAATTCTCATATGCGTCGGTTAGTTAAGGCCTCCCTGAAAGCAGCGCATTTATAGCTACCTGCTATATGGTCAATGTTATCCCTTTTATTTGATTTGCACAAAACGCAATTAGGGCTGTTTTTGCAGTCTTTTCGCGAAATGTCCCTCGACGCCGCATTTTCTGCATTGCTTCGATCTATCTGTCTCGCTAGTGCAGTTTCGAGACACGTGACCATACTCCAGGCATTTAAAGCACTTTTGCAAATGCACACGTTCACGTATATGGCAGATGACCCACCCTATTTTGATTTTGCCAACCTAGAGAAGCTTCTGGGCTGTTTGAGCTGGCAAGATAAGGGTAGCTGTTTGAGTTCCAGCATATGCTGCCCTTAGCCCCACGATGTCTTATATATTAATATCTTCTAGCCCTGGAAGGGCTTTTATAGCGCAGGGTACCTCATCTTTAGTAGTAACCTCGTCTATATTTTTGCACTCCAGTGTTATGCGGTGCGTGAGTGCTTTGACCGAGACCTCGCCTCCTATCGCCGCTCCGACGATAGTTTTTAAGTCAGTTGAATTTTGGCAGGCTTTTATTAGCTCTATCAGAAGATCTCCCTTCTGTGTGCGTCAGATTTTTGACACTGACTCGGCGTATCCCTTGAACTTGTCGTCACTTTAAATTTTTTTAAGTATGTCAGCATAGGACGTCTGTCCTATTTTTTTAATGACAATCGCATCAGGTCTTGATTTTTTAATGGTATTTGCTCTACCAACTTTTTTGTCGTTCTTGCCCTTCGTCTTTACTTCAACCCATTCATTAAGTTTTATTTTTTGGCTGGCTGTATAGTAGCCTGGGTAGTGACTTCTCTTTTAGAGCTTGCCTGGGGTTGGTCCTTAGGGCACTGCTTAGTCCGTTTACTTACAGGCAGGCCAGCAGCTTTTGCACCTGCTTTCCTCCAAGGTTGTTCTAATGGGGTTCTGAACCATGGCGAAGCCTGCGTGCTGTTATCAGAGCTCGCTTCGCCATAGGTGCTGCATCTGCAACTCACCATTTTGGCTTTGTTGTACAAAAGCTTGATTTTGCTGATAGCATCTCTCATCGGTTGGTGGATGGTCCGGCGGTTGGTGGATGGGTCAGTGCCCTTTTCTACGTTTTCCACCCGGTTCGTCGTTTCGGGTGTATTAGAAGCAGTATCCGCTTCGTTTGTGTTAATCGGCGTTATTTTTGTAATTGGTTCAATTTTTTCTTAGGGGTCCCCACTCAGAGCCGTTATCTGTAGCCGTATGTGCAGTTACCTATATGATCCCATGGTTATCTTTGTGAACAGGGAGGCCATTCATGAGCATGCGCGACCAACTTAATGGTGACGGGTAAAGAGCGTTTTCTGAGGCCTGCTAGGGTTTTAATGGGACGGAGATGGTACTGACATTAGCCCGAAAGCCATTTCAGCATGATGTCACTCCTGCATACTCAGGTAACAGAATGCCAGTACCACCAGCTCGAAGCAAACATATCCAAATTACGTAGTTTCCAGTATGCCATAAGCTGAAACTTTACTGGGATGGGTTTCAGTGTGAAAATCCGGTTCGATTTTCATTGTTATTATTTCGCTTACTTTAGGGCGATTCCTATTGGGAAGCTGGTTTGTGTTTCCTGGGGATACACGCGCACGTATGCACGCAGCATATAGGCGTTCAGTGCTTTAACCCATTTTAAGGTTGGTAAGTGTATACATATATACACATATACGTATGTTCGTACTACAATGGTTGCATAACCATACAACATGGTGGAATGACAACTTCGTTTACACCAAAGTCTGGTTAGCTGATCTCCGGTAAGTACGATCATTGTGAATATTTTACGAAAAAAGTTCACAAAATATGCATTGTAAGTACGCGACAGCTGATTTTTGTTTACATTTTCCAATTACATTGCATGTAATAAAAAAATAAAACGTTGTAACAACTACAACTCATGCATTTACTTAATTTCACTTGCTAGCATTCTATTAACTACCATACATATAAGCCTACTGTTATGTTTATGTAAATGCAACTCTGTATAGTTTGCAAGAGAACTCTAAAATGCATCACTGACGATCAGAACCGTCAGGATCATCTATAAATATCGCGCTTAGCATAGTAATACACACATTCGTCGGCTTAAGCTTATTTGGGTTAGTTCGTCCAATATTGCTTTGGACAGAAAACTTCAATAAAGGTTAAGTACAAGTATAAGCAAAGCGTTTCAATTCGTTTTTTAACTTTCCTTTTGTGTGCGACTCTCGTCCGGATTATCGGACAGGTCCAGCAAAGAAATAGTAGTCGTGGTCACAAATATATATACATATAAATGGAACTGGTGGCTGGTCACTCTTATGACCTATAGTCTGCGGAGCGGTAAGTCCATTCTTTCATTGGCGCCCAACTTAGTGGCCTCGAATCACTCCAGCGAACCGACGAGCATACACAAAATGGCGGCATTTTCGCCCTAGCAGCTTTTCAAATATTGGAAGCAATTTCCAGCGGCGGTAAATGCGGTTATTTTACAAAATGTTACTCGAGGAGTACGCAGCGACTTGGTGGATAGGAGTAAAAGAGTCTAAGGCACCGGATTGGAAAACTTATCTAAGCATTTTTGAGCATAAACAACAAGCGCGCGAAAGTACCGACCGCATTATTTGGCTGTTGTTCTCACAACTGAAAGACATCGTGAGCGAAGTGGTGCAACTGCACATGATATACGGCCTCTTATCTGTGAAAATTAGAGAGCGCATGCATCGTGATGCATTCTCAACTTTCGATGAACTCATATCACGTTGCCGAAATGCGGAATTGTTTCTGGGTGCATCCATTCAACTTCGCGCGGATGGGCCAAAAAGTTGCTATTTCTGCCGATTACGCGGTCACACAATAGACGTGTGTTTGAAAAAGAAGAAGGAGCAGGATTTACCGCAACAATCTACATCGTCAAGTACCAGCGCAGCAGTGCCGCAAATCAGACGAATGCACTCATTTGCATGTTACAGTTGTGGTCCGTGAAAACTGTCCAAAGTGTAGTGGATAAATACGTTTAACAGCATAAATACCACCGTTGCCGGAAGTTCCTCTCCATTTGTCCACATAGAGGTTTGTTGTATGAAGAGAGAAACGGTCTTTGACACGGGAGCGAAAACGTCTGTTGCAAGCGCTAACTTGAAAAAAATATTGTCGAGGATGTGTTTTCCAGGATGTTCTGGAAGCACGACCGCTCAAAAAGTGTTATCAACTATTTGCGACATCACTATTGGAAATAGGTTTCGAAAAATTCGTATGATATCGTTTCCGAATGCTAAAAAGAATCGTACCCTGATTGGAGCGGCCTTTTTAGAACAAGCGGGCATTGTGGTAAACATGGCGCAACGTTACTGGTACTAAGAAGATGAACCCAAGGTAAAGTACGAGTTTGTCAAGCCAAGTGTGAGTGGTCTACCGTTTGCTATGGACATAGCACGCGCGTATGTGGTAACGAGCAATCGACTATCTCCTCGGACAAAACCGGTAAATGAGTACTCAAACTTCGGACACTATGTTATGAAGAGTGGTACTAACATCGACGATGGTGATTCTCCAGAGATATGTCCACAAGATAATTATGGACCAGCAGTAAAAGAGAGCGCTCATATGCTAACGATTACTCCCCACACTCAGTGCAGGAAATATTCAAAGGGTCACTACCAGTTGGCAAATCTACACCCGAAAACAACTCTGGCCTATTTGCGCCTACATTTAAAGTAAAGATTAGTGGTTACGAAAAATTTTGCGAAGAAAATTTCTTTCCGTTGAATTCGCTTGAGTTGAGTCCACCATCCCAAGAAGTTGGCTGCGATCTCATAACCTCGCAGAATATCAAATTAGAAATTCTGCTTTCCAAGCACAGCGACGTATTTGAAGTGTCAACATTCGCAACACCGTTTGCCACACATAGCATCGATACGGGCGAGCATTCCCCAATGGCTTTGCCACCATATCGTCTATCGCCGCAGCGGAAGGCCTTGTTGAAAAAAGAAATAGACGAAATGCTCAAGATTGGAGTTATTTTGGAGTGCGACTCACCATGGGCAGCTACTGTGGTTATCGTACCCAAAAGGTCAGGCGATATACCTATTGGCATTGATTATCGAGAACTGAACGTTATTACAAAGCGAGATCGGTATCCCTTTCCACGAGTGGATGACTTGATTCATGAAGCATAAGCTACCGATTCCATGTCGACGTTGGATCTGCAGGCTGGATATTGGCAAATCGGCGTAAAAGACAAAGATCAAGACAAACCCGCTTTTGTTACACCGTTTGGTAAGTATTAATTCAAATGCATGCCCTTCGGTTTCGCGAAACGCGAAAGCAACGCTCCAGCGGTTGATCGATCGACTCAAATCATATCTAAGGAACCTCACTTTATTCGCTTATTTTGATGATAGAATCCTATCTTCAAGCAATTTTGAAGAACACTTTATAGAACTTAGCACGCTTTTCGACCGTCTACGGGTATTTGGCCTCAAGGTCAACAAAGCTAAATGTCGGTTTGGTATAGGCGGTTTGTGCCTCAATTCGCAGATATCGCAAAACCACTAACGCAATTAACAAAGTAAAACGTAACTTGGATTTGGGCAGATGAGCAACAAGCAGCGTTCGATGAGCTGAAACGGCTGTTGATTACGTCGCCTATTCTAAAGCAAGTTGACGATAACTTGTCGTTCGTTATAAAAACTGATGCCAGTGGATACGCACTGCTGGCAGTTTTGATCCAGGGGGAGGGCCAAGAAGAGCACCCCATAGAATACGCAAGTAGGCTCTTAACAAAAGCTGAGCATTGCTTTAACAACCCTTCAACTTGCATATAGACTACAAGTCTGGAAAGACAAATGTTGTGGCTGACTTGTAGTCAAGGCCACCTTGCGAAGACGGGCATAAACGCCAGGAGTTATGCCACATATGCTCGTTCTCCATTGACCTTCCTTGACGAGGAGCGAAGGAAATCCGCGACAGCCAACTTAGAGACTCCAACCTAAAAGCTATTATCGAGTGTTTTGAGGAAAAGACCGATGATGCTGCACATTGGGCCAAGAGAGGATTTATAATGAACGACGGCATGCTATACTGTTACAACGATGAGGACAGAGAAGATGCACAGCTGGTTGTTCCCAAATCCGAGCGTTCAGCCATTTCAAATTACTACCACGAAAAGGATACAGCGGGTCATTACGGAATCGACCGCACCTTGTCCAAGATTACATCGCGTTACTATTGGCACGGTATTAGAAAAGATATCGAGGGCCATGTTAAAAGCTGCACCGATTGCCAACGCTACAAAGAAACGAATTTGAAGCCAATGAGTCTTTACCAGACGAACCTCCAGCAAGCAGCGCTTTGAACCCATAGCCATAGATTTATTTGAACCATTACCATCTGATCCGAATCGGCCGTCATGCAAAAGGTTGCCTACTGTTTGGATATACGACAAGTGTTCAAGCCCGTCTATCATCCGCAAGCGAATCTTGTTGAGCAGAAGAATCGCGACTTGAAGACGCAGCTGCCCATTTTGGTCACAGAAAACACCGCAACTGGGCAGAAAAGCTGCCAGCTATACGCTTCGCCATGAATACGACACGCTGTCAAAGTACGGGGTACACTGCCGCGCATCTCACATTTGGACGTGAGCTAAGGACTACCGACGACGTTCAGCATGACCTGCGAGCTATCATACATTCAGAAAACTTCAATCCAGAGATCACATCTTACCTAAGTACACTCGCAGAAGTTTTCCAATCCGCTCGAGAACTCGAATATAAACAGCAAGATGCTAATAAGAGTGTCTCCAATGCACGTCGACATGGCCAAGTGGGACTAGAGATTGCTGCCAAGGTCCTTGTGGCTACTCATGTACTAAGTAATGCCGCTAAGGGTATAACATCAAAGTTTACTCCACGACGAAATGGGCCTTATGTCATTATTAGTAAGCAAGGTGTCACATCCTACGTGATTGCTCATGAAGACAACATGAAATATCCTTTGGGTACGTACCACGCGTCATCGTTAACACCATATCGCTGTTCCGGCACTGTTCCTGAGGTTACAGTTAACATGATACGGCGCCAAGGACGTCCCCGGAAAACTACTTAATATGATACTTCATCTGGTCGATTTCAGAATCCTAGGGGGAGACTGTAACAACTACAACTCATGTTTTTACTTTATTTCACATGCTAGCATACTATTAACTACTATACATGTAAGCCTACTGTTATGTTTATGTAAATGCAACTCTGTATAGTTTCCAAGGGAACTCTAAAATGCATCACTGACGATCAGCATCGTCAGGATCATCTTTAACTATCGCGCTTAGCATAGTAATACACACATTCGTCGGCTTAAGCTCATTTGGGTTAGTTCGTCCCATATTGCTTTGGACTTTGCAAATTTCAATGAAGTTTAAGTACAAGTATAAGCAACGCGTGTCAATTCGTTTATTAATTTTCCTCTTATGTGCGACTCTCGTGCGGATTATCGGACAGGTCCAGCAAAGGACCACCAAACTTCTCCAGCGCTGAGGAGAGTTTGCTAATACGATTAGCCGAGCAGCACGACAGCACTTTGGAAAACAAGAGGACGGATGCGGTTTCCTGGGAGTAAAAGAGAAAAACCTGGGACTTAATTGATGTGGAGTTCGAGGCACAGATGGGGATAAAGAGGGGCCCGAAGAATCTTCGGGAAAAATATGAGAATATGAAGCGTAAAGCAAGACGAAATTTGGCCGAAGAGCGGAAGGGGTTATACAGGACGGGTGGTGATACGTTCATGATGTGCTCGGACTCGAACACGGACAGACTTGCTGCCCTGATGGGTGACTCTGGAACGGGGCTACCCAATGAACTTGATAGCCATGGTTTGTTATTATTTTTACACTGCGTTACAAACACAGCGTTACACACATTCTGTTCTATGAACCAAATATACTTTTTCGGAAAGGGGAGAAAAAAAAAATACACGTGTTTCGGCGATTTTCATGTACACGTCAGAATTTTTTTTCATGTATAAAGAATTTTTTCTATATATTCTTTATATATGTACTTTTATACATACAAAAAAATTCTGACTTGTACATGCAAATTTCTCAATTTATTTTTTCTCCCCTTTCCGAAAAAGTATATTTGGTACATAGGACAGAACTAAAGCTCGTTTTTGTAACGCAGTGTTATTGTTATTGGTTTTTAAATGATGTTTTTTAGCCATTACATTTGAGGTTAATCCTGTTGAGAAGCACTTGGATGAATCATGCTCAGTTGCTCCGAGGAACCGGTAGCAGAAGCGGCTGAGGCAGTGGAAATCGTAATAATATATTATATCTCATACATTTTCCTTTATAAAAAAAAATTTTTTGAGAGTACCGCAAATAATTGGAGCAAATGGACCCCAACCCTTCTAAAGCAGAAAAAAATATGTGCAATTGGCAGCGAAAGGAGATAAGAAAGGAAGAGAAAAAGTAGATACCCAAAAATTTTTTTTGGGAAGAAGAAAACAGGAGAGCATCTGAGAGGCATGAGTGGGCTGGGAAAAAACACTTTTTGGAAATAAAGTGTGCTAAGGAAAAACACGCTATGGAAATGAAAGAAATGGAAATGAAACTAAAGCAAATATAACCAACCAAGACCGCAAATTAATGCTTTATAAATTTTTAAAATAATATATATCTACGTCCATTTAAGTATGCATGCACGTACATGCGTACATACATACATATACGAATTTAGTATTAGCCTTATACATACATATACATATGTATATCATATAACCATTTGTACGTCTCTATGAATATCAAGGTTGGTAAGTGTATACATATATAGCGTATCCTTGTTGCTGCGTTACTAAATAATATTAGAGTGGATACTTTGCCTCTGGTATTTATTACAAATTAACTTCTTAAATCGTATTTTAATGTGTTCTCAATGTTTAATGTTGAGCTCTGAGTTTATAGTCCGTTCACCACAGTGGTAGCAGAAGAAAAGGAAGTAGCGTAGATTGTGCGTGGTTTAAGTATCTGTTTTCTACGGTGACGTGGTGGGTAAAATTGTGAATGTTGATTTTGCAAGTTTTCTGTGTTGGTAAACGTTTGTTTGATTTTTGGAGTTTGTGATGGCATAGTCCCCACATCTACTCCCCTCCCAGTGACTTGGTCCACCGGAGCATGGCACGGAATTGGTGTATTTGGTCTTTGATAGGCGTTAACTGGCGCTCGTGTTTGGTTCGGGGACTGCTGATCGTCCGTGACATCAATGTAGGCAGGTTTTAACTTGTCGCCCGAGACTGTTTTGCCTGTCCCATTGATTTTGATTACGTATACTTTGTCATCGATCCTTTTGACAACCTCATGTGGTCCTGCATATGGCTGCTCCAATGGTTTTTTGATGGAGTATACGCGTTTGAAGACGTGGGTACTAGTGGCAAGATCTTTGAAGATGAACATTTTTGGTTTAGCGTGATGAGCTGTTGGTGTCGGTCTAACCTCTCTGATATACTGCCGGAACTTTTTTATGAATACATGATTGACTGCTGGGTTGCTTTTCGAAATAAAAAATTCTCACGGTAGACGCAAAGTTGTACCAAAAAGCATCTCAGCAGGAGACGCGTTTAGGTCGGGTTTGTACGTAGCGCGAAGTCCCAGTAAGACGGTTGGAAGAAGTTCTGGCCAGGGTGTTTGAGAGTTACACATGAGGGCAGCCTTGAGCGTACGGTGCCATCTCGCTCTACCATGCCGTTGGACTGAGGGTAGTATGGTGTGGTCCTAATGCGTTTGATCCCAAGCAGTCGTGAAAGAGATGTGAAGAGAGCTGATTCAAATTGTAGCCCTTGGTCCGTGGAGATTGTGATGGGAGTGCCAAATTGACAGACCCATTTGGAATAAAATTCTGATGCGACTGTGTCAGCCGTGATGTTTCTAAGCGGGATGGCTACCGGCCATCTGCTGAATCTGCCAATGATTGTCAAACAGTAGCGTAAATCTCCAATCTTGGGTAGCTCTATGAGGTCCAGGTGAATGTGTTCGAAGCGGTTGTCTGGGATATCAATATGATTTGGTGTGGTGTGGTTGTGGCAATGTACCTTCGATCGTTGGCATGGAATGCATTGCCTTGCCCATAAGAGTGCATCTTTACCGACACCCGGCCAGATGAACCGTTCCCGAAGTTGCCTTGCGGTAGATCTGCTGCTGGGATGTGAAAGACCGTGGATTGCGTTGAATGTCTCGCGTCTGATAGAGGCTGGAATATAAGGTCGTGTAACGTTGTTCGTGATGTCGCAGTATATATCGTGTCCCTCAACGGTGAGTAGATGGAGGTTAAGCGTAGTGCTGTGATGCAAAGTGGCCAGTTCGTCGTCACTTTGTTGTGCCTCAGCAATGGTTTTTGCGTCTGGTTGGCATGTTGATGGTGTTGATCCTAGAGAGGGCATCCGCCCAACTTTCTCCGCTCCCTTAGTGTGGACTATCTCCGTGGAAAATTGTGAGACGTAGTCGAGTTGTCGGAGTTGGCGTGGTGATGCTTTATCAGCTCGTTGCAAGAAGGCGTACATTAGCGTTTTGTGATCGGTTTTAATGGTAAAGTTTCGTCCCTCAAGAAATTTCTTGAAATATTTGATAGATGCGAAGATGGCCAGGAGTTCGCGGCCATGCGTGCTGTACCTGGTTTCTGCGGGGTTGAGCTTGCGCGAGAAGAAAGCTAGTGGTTGCCAGGTGCTTCCTTGAAGTTGTTCGAGTGCGCCGCTAATTGCGGTGTCTGAAGCATCTGTTCGTAACGAGAGGTCGGCGGATGGAACGAGGAAAGCCATGCGTACGGTGCGGATGACACTTTGTTTACAGTTTACCCATGCTGCCTCAGCAGCTGATGTCCAGTGGATCTTACGCTTATCATTTTTTTTGCGTCCTTGACGAAGTCTGTGAGCGGTGCTTGCATGTTGGCTGCTTCTGGGATCGCCTTGCGATAATAGTTTATCACTCCGAGAAAGCGACGAAGGTCACTTATGGTCTCGGGTCTTGCGTATTCTGCAATCGCACGGGTTCGTTGAGCTGGTGGGGAATATCCGTTCTTGTTGATAGTGTAGCCAAGATAGACTACCTCGGGTTTACCAAAATTACACTTTTTGGGGTTGATGGTTAGATGATTCGCCCGCAGTATTTCGAAAATGGTGGCTAAGTGCTGAAGGTGCTCTTGGTGAGACCGAGAGTAAATAATTAGGTCATCTATGAAGCATCCCACGAAGTCCAGATCCCTGAAGAGACAGTCCATATGTCGCTGGAAGGTCTGCGTGGCGTTTTATAGTCCGGGAGGCATGCCAAGAAACTCATAGAGTCCAAATGGTTTGGTCAGAGCAGTCTTGGGTATGTCAGCTTGGGCCACTGGTATTTGGTGGTAGGCCCGAAACAGATCGATTGTGGTCAAGACAGTGGACCCGTGTAGGGGTTGGAGAATGTCATCGCCATGTGGCACCGGATACCGATTTGGAATGGTTTGGGCGTTCAGTTTTCTGTAGTCACCAGTGGTGCGCCAACCCCCAAGCTTCTTAGGGACCATGTGGATGGGACTAGCCCATTGACTGCTGGACGGACGAATTACGCCGTGGTGCAGCAGCAGATCCAAATCGTCATCTGGACAGATGGACGGATTGATGGTAGAGATGCTGTATATGGTGGCCTCAGATAGCTGACCCCTTGAGGAGAGAGATGTGGTTGAGTCAATGAGACGGCGCTCCCTCAAGTCCAGCAGTAGAGCAAAGTGTGCAAGAAAATTTGCCCCGACGATGGCTGATTTGACATCTGCTATAATGAAGGACCAGTTAAATGTTCATCGGAGATTGAAGTCCAGTGATAAAACCTTCTGGCCGTAAGTGCGAATGATGGTGCCATTGGCTGCATATAGCGTGAGCTCGTCTTGTATGAGCTTGTGATGAATGGCGGTCTTGGGTACCAGCGAGAAGACTGATCCTGAGTCAACGAGAAACCTCATGTTCGTCGTGTGATCATGTATGTGTAGCTGATGCTCCCTTGAACTTGGTGTGCTGGTAGGAATGCTCTCGCCGGCCGCCTGAATGGTCGACAGCGATATCAGTTTTCCGAGTTGGCGTTGAAGTTGCATGGTAGCACGCAGCGCTGGGCCTTAACACCATGCTTGCGATGGTGCCGATGACGTCACCCTTGAATTTGTGCGTTGCTGGCAGCGGCCACGTGATGTGCAGTGCGATGGGTCCTGAGTGAGTGACTGCGTGAGCTCTTTGGTACAGATAGCCAGATCGGCCACGGCAAGTTTTATGGTGGCCATATCCTTAGCCAGCCTTGTGAGGATGGTATCTGCGAATTGGCGATATGCTGACCCCTTGGTGTATGTGGCCATGACGCCCGTACTAGTCTGATTTTCCATTAACTCGTCAGCAATATCTGCCTGACGATAGCTGGTGATAGCAGTGCGAGCCACCTGACTCTGAGTACGTGCTCCGTTGCACAATCACCCGTGAGGACCTTTAGCTGACGTAAAAGCTGACTTGGCTTCTTGTCTTCTAATTGTATTTCAGTGAGGGCTCGATGCAGTTGACGATCTGTAGATTCGGTAAATCGTTTTATTATTTCGTTTTTAAATTTGGCATACTTATCGGTTTCAGGTAGATTGTGTAAAAAGTAAGCCATATGAAGTATGGAGTCCGTGTCCAAAGCGCTAACGACCTGGTTGTATTTGGACAAGTCCGAGGTGATACGGTTGCTGTGCAACACAGCTTCGGCTTGGATGAACCATAGTCTGGATTGGATCTTCCAGAATGGTGGTATCTTGCAAGGGGCTACGGCTTCCACAGCGACTTGACCGGTGGTCGCACTCGTTTCGCATAAAGGAAGAGTCAACTGACAGTGGGTTGTGTTCAAGTTCATCTCCGATGGTGGAGAAGAGCCCAACAACGTTTTATTGAACATTTGGTTGTCTGGAGGCTCGGTGGGTGTGTGTTGCAATGGCATGGTGCCTTGAATTTGGCGAGTTTTGCAGAATCGTCGGATTTTTGTTTGAAACACGAAGCGACTTCAGAAGTAGCAATAAAGTCTCAGCGCGGCGCTATACGTGTGGGCGTTGTGCCACGGACGAGTCAGGCCGAATTTGTTAATCCACTCCCATCACGTCGGGGTCACCATTTAAAGCGTATCCTTGTTGCTGCGTTACTAAGTAAGATAAGAGTGGATAGTTTGCCTCTGGTATTTATTAAAAATTAAATTCTTAAATCGTATTTTAATGTGTTCTCAATGTTTAATGTTGAGCTCTCTTAATATTTATTTATCTATCTTTAGCAATAAAAACATTGAGTAAACGCTTTTTTAGTCAACCTCTGATTATGTTCTGATTAAGCGCTTAATCAGACATTGCTAAATGGCCTAAATTGCTATCTAAGCGCCGGTTTTAAATATCTAGTTAAAATTTCAGCAGTAGATATTTTTGAGAAAAAATGTGTATTCTTATTATGACAAAAAAAATTAACAAGCGTATGACCTTAGCATTTGAATATCAATTTAAAAATCAAATTGAAAATTCAAAACAATAATAGGAACTACAGGCCATGCCACATAAAACTTCTGCTTCGCTTTACGTCAGAGTTTAGCTTTGACAGCAAAGATGAATACATGCAATTATACGACCGTCGCGAAAGCGAAGCGAAATCTTGGGCAACTCTCATCCTTTCGCTGACTTCGACAATTCGCTCTTACCAATTTTGTTTATTTCTGACATTCGTCTGTTAACGGTCGACGTATATTTGAAATTTTTCCCAAAAAAACAAGGTAAATATAAAATTTAACTGAAATAAATGCTTAAATATACAGTTTTTTTTTAATTTAGCAAAGGAAATGAAGGAAAAGTTAATTGAAGCGGTGAAAATGCAGCAAAGCATCTATGACAAAAGCTGCCACCTCTTCTGCAATAAATACCTAAAAGATCGGGCATGGCAGGCAGTTGCGGCTTTTGCGGGAGTTTCTGGTACGTATATTTAATTGTATATAAATATATGTATGTATATACATATGTGATGATTTACTAAAGGCTTTTTCTTTTATAATAGCGTAGCTTTGCAGATCACGGTGGAAATCACTTTGTGACCGGTTCGTGCGGGAGGTGGCAGCAAAGATATAATTCCCTTACCCACATTTTCCGCCTTGATATGTTTTTTAAACATAATAAGGCTTCGTGAAGTAAAATAACTATTAACAAAACTTCCATAATGTCCATAATTATGCCGAATGTATGTAAATATGTTTATAAAGTTCCGTGCGATTTTCACAACTCACAATAAACAAACGAAAAGTATGTATTATCAAAGTTTTATTGTGGCATACCTGTTGCGTTTTTCGCTTTTCTGACAAAGTTACAAATGTCACGTAAAGCGAAGCAAGTCTTATGCGGCATGGCCTTACCAATTAGCTCAACTCGCATAGACAACGGGGTTTTGTGAAAATATTCTTAAAGGGTCGTACACATCAGACTTTCGCCTTGCTTTGCTTCAGAGTTTCGCTTTGACAGATAAATTGAAGACCAGATGTTATATGAATGCTGCTAAATACAAGGCGAGAAAAGCAAAGCAAAACGAAGCAAAATCAAGGCGAACTCTTAACCTTTATACACTTTGACAACCAACTGTTTACATTTCCATTTTATTTCTGCGCGCATATGCACACGATTTAGAAAATTCAATGGTATTTTATAATTTTTGCGAGTATATTTACTTTAAAAGAACGCAAACAGAGACATATGAAAATATTATAGTTATTAATATTGCATATTATATTGTTATCTACTTTACATTGATAGAATAATATGGAGGAAAGATTAATTCAAGCGATTAAGCGTCATATTATCCTATTTAATAAAACTCGCCCATTTCAAAGAAGTGTTGACTACAATCAAGCGCTAATATCTGATGTTAAAAGCACATGCATATTAGTTTAAAATTATTTTTGCAATATCCACTTTTTTCCTTATGCAAGCGTGATGAACAATCAGTATTTTGCTACTATTGGTTGTCCATTCGAATATTTTGTCAATCCTTCCTAAACAAGTCCAAATAGCATTTAAGCGCATCTTTGTTAACACCCTCACCGTTTTCTTTATCTCGCCTGGGTCGTTTTTTATTTATTTTTTCTAAAAATGCTGCAAGAAGACCTTTTACATCGCGGTCTTAATAATGTTTATTACACTCGCGAATTTCAAACATTAGTAGCATAACTAATACTTCCTCAATTATATCAGAAAAGCTCATTTTTTATTATCTTATTAAATAAAATACTCGGAATAAACACAAATCGCTATTCAAAACAAACAACTACCGCATAAGCTGTCAAAGCGTTCTATGTAGCAACTCTTCTAAACCTCATGCTTTGTTGTTAAATTTCGAATTGTCAAGTAAAGCGAGGAAAGTTGTATGTGTACGGCCCTTAAGAACTTTATACAGCTTTATTGCTCGATTACACTTTGTTCGTTGAAGTTGTAATTTTATATGAACAAAGTTTCGCAAGAATTGTATACGTATATAGTTAGGTAGGTAGGTAGGTATATGTGGCTGTCACCGTTGCTTCAGCGACCCACTTAGGCCATGATTGGAGGCCCGTTGTGATACCACTAGCTAAGTGTTCATTCTCCTTTGCTGAACCATTTTGAGCTCTTGACGAATCTCGCCAAGCATCTTGGGTCTATAGAACCTAATTCTCCGAGGTCTCCAAAAAGTGGTACCCCTAGAAAGCGTAGCCTGCTTCTTGCTAGCGCTGGACAATTGCACAGAAGATGAAGAACAGTTTCCTCCTCTTCATAATTTTTGCAGCTTCTACAGCATCTGTGAAAGGGTACAGCGAGACGCCCCGCGTGGTTGCCAAAGAGGCAGGGCCCCGTAAGGGCTCCAATGACCTGAGATATATCATCCCGTTTTAAGGTGTACAGACAATGCGACCGTTTACGATCCGATCTAGGCCAAGTCTGCCTAGATATCCTACAAGTCGTGGTCTGTGCCCACCTCTCATTCGCACGAGCATAAGCATATTCTTTTAAGAGCAGCCTGCAAGTACCAAAGGGCATACCAATGCGTTCTTTACCAGGAAGAATCTGCTTGGTTGTCCCTTCCCTCGCAAGTTCATCCGCTATACAGTTACCCTCGATGTCCCTGTGGCCTGGAACCCAGATGAGGTTTAGTCTGTTCTGTTTAGCCATCTCCTGAAGAGATCGGCGGCAGTCCAGTACAATCTTTGAAGTTAACGCAGCTGAGCTCACTGCTCTAATTGCCGCTTGGCTATCGCTAAATATAAAAACGTTGTTGGCGTTTAAGACGGTTTGCAACCTGTCCACAGCCTCCTTAATGGCTGAAACCTCAGCTTGAAAAACACTATAGTGATCCGGCAGCCTAAAAGAACAGCTCAGAGATAAGTCTCGCGAGAAGACCCCTCCTCCCACTCTGCCATTCAGCTTCGAACCATCAGTGAAAACCGTAATACTTAATGGGGAAGGTCCAGAAAAACATTCAAGGCGTCGTTTGGTGTTGTTCGTAAATCTCCGCTAATGCAGATAATACTGGCTCTTTGTACTTTACTAAGTATATTGAGGTTAGCATTTTTGCTCAAGGCAGGCCACCATACGATGACTCCATAAAGAAGAATCGGTCTTACCACCGCTGTAAAGATCCAGCCAATGGCCCTTTTGCAGGAGTATAGGGCCACAGAAGCCTTTTGAGTGCGCTGGACAATGTTATTTATCCAACTTAGTTTCATATCTAGTGTGACGCCAAGAAACTGGGCTTCCTCCTTTAGATTTAAACGAATACCATTCAGTACCGGAGTAGTTAACTCCGGTGTCTTATATTTTCTAGTGAAGAGTACCAACTCCACTTTTTCCGAGTTGACGCTAAGACCACATCGCGTGGACCAGTTCCCTACAGCGCGGGGTGTTCCTTGCATCAAATCAGACAAGGTCTGCTGGAACTTGCCCATGTATGCTATGGCGATGTCATCTGCATATGCGACAACCCTGGCGGCACCCCATTCCGTCTCTCGCAAGAGTCAATTTACAGTTAGATTCCAGAGTAGGGGTGAAAGTACACCACCCTGTGGCGTTCCGCGAGACACATGCCTCGAAACACGGTTTGCGCCGACTTCTGCTGTAATCTTTCTACCTAAGAGCATTTGCTCTATAAATTCAACCAGGGAGTTTTCTACACCAAGTCCTCTTAAGGCCTGAGTTATGGCCACCGGATTAATGTTGTTAAAAGCTCCCTCAATGTCAAGAAAAGCCACGAGGCAGAATTCCTTGTAACTAAAAGATCTCTCAATGTAGCTGACTAGGGAATGTAGCGCAGTATCTGTGGACCTTCCCTTTAGGTAAGCATGCTGGTTATTTGACAAAAGTCTTTTATCGATTGTGAAAGAGAGGTGGTTATTAATCAGCCTCTCTAGAGTTTTGAGAACAAAGGATGACAGGCTTATTAGTCTGAGATCCTTCGGGCTCGTATGTGATACTTTTCCGGCCTTGGGAATGAAGACCACTGAAACAGATCTCCATGCCGTTGGTACGTAGTTTAGTTTAAAGCAGGCCATAAACATGCTTAGTAGCCAATTCGCAGAAGTGTCGATTGTTGCATCCAGCTGCGCAGGTATGATGCCATCCGGCCCTGCTGTTTTATAAGGTTTAAAGCTTTGTATCGCTGAAATAATACTTTCTCTTGAGATAGGGAGATTAACGATTGCACCCGAAGGGGGGCACTCTACTTCCCTTGATTGTGAGTTTCCAGGAAAGTGTGTGTCGAGAAGCAGCTCGACCTTATCTTTTCCTGTAGCCATCCAGGAGCCATCCTGTCTCTGTAAAGACCCAATCGGGTTTGTTGTGCCCGACAGAATTCTTCTTAGTCTGGCAGTTTCGTTGACGCCTTCAATGCCAGTACAAAAATTCCTCCATGAGGACCTCTTCGCTTCACGTAGGGCTTTTTATAGACCCGCAGGAGCTGATTATAAGTCTGCCATTCTAACTCCTGACTCAGCCTTTTCGCCCTGTTAAACTGCATCCGGCAATCTTTGCGCAGCGAGTCTAAGTCGCGGGACCACTAGTGTGGCCTACGCTTTCCCCAAGTTTTGGGGTCAGGGCAGGCTCTGGCCTGGGCCTGCGGGCAGCTCGCAGTAAAACAGTCAAAAATGTCCTCCAGTTTACCGACGGTGTTGGGCTCTACCGGTACTGGATGTGGTAGGTTGCTTTCTAGAATTTCCCTATAGAGAAGCCAGTCAGTGTTTCTCAGGTTCGTTCGAACCTTCGGAGCACTGGTGAACAGATCTAGAGTTGTCTCAATATATCTATTGTCTGAAAAGGAGTGTTCATCAAGAACCTTCCAATTAGTTACCATATCATATAGCTTTTCACTACATAAAGTGAGGTCTATGACCTCCGGTCGATTTTTAACGATAAAAGTGGGCTCTGTGCTCCTATTGCGTATAACTAAGTTAGTGGTTAAGAGGTAATTGAAAAGAGACTCACCTCGATTGTTAACGTGGGTGCTACCCCACTGTACATGGTGGGCGTTAGCGTCGCACCCGATGAGAACTAAACCCTCTGCGTGGTCGTTCGCTAGATCGCGGAGTAGATCCTGAGGGGGATTCTCAGCCTCATACGCCATATATGTGGAGGCCAGTAGCAAAGACTTGCCTCCGATCTCCAGCAGTGTTGTCGTCATGTCTCCATTACTATAACAAGGTAAAAGAAAAATGTTTAGATCTTTCTTCGCCATTACACATGTTCTTATTTTACCTTTACCACGCTCAACAAGCAGCCTATAGCCCGCTTCGGAGGCACGCTGCGCGTCACCCCGGTACACTCGCATAGTCACCTCGTCAATGCCGTAGTAAACACGGTCCTGTCTCTTCTCCAGGATCTCCAAAGAGTCCCTGTTCGGAGACAGGACCACTTGCCTTGACGGCCCATCCGGCTTCTCTACTCGTAGGACCTTCCAGTCGCCCGTAGGTATTGTCGTGTTCATCACCTGGATCATCTTTAAGATGCTCTCCGGTGATGACGGTGTTACAGGCACCCACGCCCTCGCTCTAGGTCTGACTGGAAAATCCTTCCAGTCGACAACCGCTAGTTTCGCTCCGGGGAATACAGCCCCTACCTTAGCAACGGCGGCCTTATACAGCACCGCCGACCTTGCATCATCACATGCCACTACCGTTACGTGGCCCTGGAACCAGCCGGCATCTCTGCACGCAGGAGGGGCTCCAGGGTTCTCTAGCAGAACATCCATGATGACGTTTGCCAGAGCCGCCTTCACCCACCTCCACTGGTTCCTTGGGATCGACCAGTGCTCGTTGCCGCGGTCCAGAACCCCGATAAGCATCCTGTCTCTGGCAACATCCGCAAAACTGGGTCTGGCCACACCGGGTTGGACACACTTCTTTTTAGGAGCAGGTTGTTGCTCCTCCACTGACAGAGGTCTCTTTGTTGGGGGTACTCTATCTTCAGCCGCTACCCCAGCTGTGCTTCGGTAGTTGGGTAGTAGAGCTTTCGCTCTTTCTACCGCCTCCCTTGCACTCTGAGGCAACGTTTCCAACGGCACCCCCTCGTACTTTTTCAGAGCTCTTGCAGCCCTACGCTTCTCAACGTGTGTGGACCACCCGCCCGACCAACCATGAAGGGAATCGCCCGTAGTTGCCATCGCGACGATTCCTTGTTTATAAATATTTTCGGCTGCTTGCCGCCCGTCCCCAGTTGAGCCAGGTCGTGAGACCTTTGCCTCTATGGGTGCAGGCTTCGCAGCCGTGCCGGCGTTTGATGGGCACACTGCGCCAGGGGCCGCGGGTCGACCTGTCGTTTCCAGCATAGCCTTCGCAGCCTTACTGGTGCTTGGCCCCAGCATAACGCCCGTAATCACGGGTCGGCTCGGGGTCTCCCCCGGAGCAGAACCGGAAGTGCTCGCTATGCGGCGAAGCGGTGCATTAGGCGCATGCGCCTGCACTGTCTTACCCCGTGGATGGGAAGACGACGTATTTTTCTTATTTAACCTTTCCATGTTTTAACTGGGTCCCCACTCGAAGCCGCTATCCTCACTCGGTGTTGTAGTCGCTATAGGATCCCATGGTTATCTATGAAGCAGGGAGGCCTTGCAAGGGTTGGCACCCACCCTTATGGGGTTAGGTGCTCAGAGCCAGATCCAGCGCAAAAGCGGGAGGGTCTCCTCAACCGCTACCTACAACCACCAACTAAATGGCGACGAGATTGGAACATACTTCGAGGCCTGCCAGGGTTTTAACGGGACGGAGGCAGTCAAGCCATTTCTGCAGGGTTTCATCCCTGCATACTCAGGTAACAGAATACCGCAACCACCAGCTCGGTATCGACAAAACAAATCATTAGGAAGAGGGTAGTCAAGGGACGAAATAAAGGTCAGGCCAAGGGGAGGGTTCTCACCTTCCTTTATTTGTTCCCCAGCCGAGGCTTAGGTTAACAGTGCTACCAAGCGTGAAGGAAAAGGAGGAGATTGATAGTGAGAGATGGAAAGGCATCACATCCGAAGATCAGCCGTCGCGTTGCACTTCACTACCCTTTAAGCACGTATATAGTTACACCTTTACGAGTTTTGTGTGTGGTCCTCTCTATTATACGCACTTTTAATTAGTTACGCTACAAGACGGAGGTAAAAGGGCTGACAGACGGGCAATGTTATCTAGATTAATAGCCTTGATCTGCATTAACTCATGGATAATCCTCTTCCAAATGCGCATAAGCACTCGTATAAATGCACGAAAATTATGTGCATAAGTACTGAATATTCTGATTTCAATATGGAAATGCTGCCACTTTCACCCGAAAATTACTATTGTGAACTGGCAAAATGTCTACAGCTGTTGTCAAAAGTGTTTATTATTAAAAAATAGCTGCAAATATTAGCAAATTAAACCAAATTATAAATTAAAATGCGATTTCTTGTGGGTTTGGAAGATTGGAATTCATGCAATCCGAAAGATTTTCGCAAACTGCTTGGCAAAAATCCACAACAATTTCACCAACAGTACTGCATCCTATAGACTTGCAAAAGTTCTATTTTCCAAAGCGAACAATGAGATAGCCACTATTTTATGAAGTGGAATACATTGCCTCATATTGCTTTTCACCTTTTCAATTCGTATTGATTTTTTGCCATTTAATTTGCTGCCAATCTTATTTTCGTTTCTTTAAATTTTTAGCTCAATTTCATTTGTCAAATCAAATGATGTCGAAATGCAGATAAGTGTCGTCTGTCAGACCTAAAATATTATGCAGAAATATGAGCTCGTTTATTTGCATAAGTGCGAATGGGCGAATTAAATTCACTAATACCAACACAACTTTTCTAGTTGTTGCCGACACACTCGCATTTTGATATTTCGCTAGTTTCCTAATGTTAGAAGAAATGGCAATATTCCGAATATTGATATATAGGCCAGAAATCACATGTGGTAGAGAGGGCAAGCATAGACTAAGCAACACAGCCAAGCTTACATATTTATATATTATCTTTGCAAACATTTTGATAATTTTGTACATATGGTGCTTAACTTACAATATAAAAATACTCGCAGCTTTAAATACATTCATTCATTTTAAAGAAACTTTGTTATCAAGTGACGGCTTCCAAGTGAAGTAAAAAACTTCAATTTGAATTGAAAACAACAGAACTGTTCTAAAGTCAAAGGTTCTATCAATGATTATATAAAACGAAACTCTTGTTCTCGTCAAGAATGATAAATTAAAAGATTGCGATATTTTTACGTCATAGTGAACGGAATATGAGTATGAAGCGAAATGAAAATACCAACATGGTGGCGAAATCGTAAGCAAACGCGGTCAGTGTGCAATTGTGAAGCATTTATACACGTGATGTGTTCTGTGCATGCCAACAACAAAATAATCATGTTGTCCTTACTACAATTTGCCACTATACACTTCGTCTATCAAAAATCCTTAATTAACTTTTTCATTGTTTCTGTTTCTCTTCCCTTTTAACTGGATATTCTGTTATGCTATGACGTTACATAACTGTCAAACCGAAAACAAAAAATCTTCTTATTTATCATTCTTGTGTTCTCGTGAGAGCATTTACATATGTGCATTTTTAATAGCTTTTTCCAAAGATGCCACTATGAAAGAAACCAGATGTGGTATTTCCTAAAGCATACTTTGGAGATTTCATAAATTTAATTCGACCACTGAGTTATGCAAACGTAAATAATGCAATTACAATGAAATTACTAGTAAAATACAAGTATTAAATAATTCCAAGTAAAAAATTATGAACTTAAGAGAGCAGCATGAAAATTTAATAATATACGAACAATTTTAACTGAAATATATAATATCAGTCTTCACATAATCAATAATATTAAATTCAATCAAAATATGTGTATGTTTGTATGTATATAAAGTTTGTTGCTAAAAAGTATTTAAATAAGTAATTTATAAGCAGTTTGTAATGAATCTCGGTTTCTCCGGTCTATAGATGGGCTTTGGCTCAGTCGGATAGCTGGGTCCCCTTTAGAAAATGAAATAAATACACACGATTTCTTTATTTCACTTTTTATCTGATTTAGTATGTTGTCACAATACGTAAGGCCTGGCAGCGTTCGCACGTCACACCATATAATGTAAGTATTGGCAGTGTTTTCACTGCACACCATATCAAGTGTTGGTAGCGTTTTCACGGTACACAATATAATGTACGTTCTCACTAAGCAACTTAGTTTTCACAATCGTTGTTTAGCCGTTCCAATCTCCGTTGCCACGATTGACTGGAGTATATGACTACTCTACCACGACTGCCCTCTAATGTGATTTGCTTCTCTATTTATACTGCCCTGCGCGCAGGCAGACAAACAGTCTAATACTATTGTTGAGACTTTTTATATTCATATTTCCTCTAACTTATATGTACATATCCCAGTAGTATGTTTAATAATTATTTTTGTACATAGTTCAATTTTGTGTATGTATCTAAAATTCAACATTTCGCTTAATATGTAACTATGTGGATGCAGTTCAATGTACATATGTATCTATAAATAAATCTTAATAATGATTTAATAACAATTTGCTCTAAGGTAATACATTGCAATACTTCAATTTCCTATAAATATTTAACAAATTGTGGAGGCCCTGAGGCTTTAGACTTGGGGTCTTCACACACAACCCCCCTTTACTTCACTCTGGACGCGTGATCGTCACCATACCTGCGCCTGTGATACGAACGCGATACCAAATCGAGCCCACCGCACACGTGAATGTCTGGCGTTTCTTTGGTTGTTGTTGTAGCCGTCCCTCTATTAATCTTACCAGTTCAGTAGGCACTTGGTTTACGCCACTAAAGTTTCGCCGGTCTTTTGGTAGTACTGTTGGCCGCGCTGTATCTTCTTGTAGGCAGAGCACGATTCCCGGACTTTTACCGGGTCTGTTGCTGTTGCCGCTTAACATAATGGTTGCGCCGGTGGTTGTTGTCGCGATTTGTTGTGTGACGCCACTTCGAAGATGCGCATCGTATAGCCCTTACCTGGCCGTTGGTAGTCTTCCTCCGAAATTGTCATTTCGCCTCTTTGCTGTCCTCGCTTCACTTGGCGTGTGCGCTCTTACAATTTTGTTTTCACGCCATTTATCGTCGTTGTCGCTACCCTCGCTGTATACTTCAATTGTTGTGAAAGTATCGCTATCAGCTACGCTGCTTGCTGTACGGCTCCCCCAGTCATCTTGGCCGTACGATGTGGGACTTCAGCACCCTTCATCACTCGCGCCGCTGTTTGTGCTTTCGCGAACGATTAATGCCGGTGCTTAAAATTAATGCCATTGTGCCGAATACTGTAATTTGCACAATTACTCATATTTTGTTGCTTACATATGTATTTAATTTATGTATTTTGGTTTTGTTACTGTTTTTGCCGGCATTTATGTTCCAGTGTTGCCTACGCTTCTAAAGGACAGTTTTGCTGGGACCGATCTGTCAAACTCTTAATAGTATTGCCAGCACGGACCAAATTATTTTATTATTATTTGTTATGATCATTATTATTAATATTATTTTTATTAATATTATTATTATTTGCTATGATCATTATTATTATTTTTATAATTACGATTATTATTAATATATATATATATATAAATTTTTTTTTTCATCTTTTGTATAGGCATAATTATGTTCTCTCTCTTCTTATCTTACCTCTTTTAGCTCTCACCCTTTCTCCTTTCTCTGTTTTCTTTGTTCTTCTTCTTCTGTGCTCTTCAGTGATCTCTACCACTAGCCGATCGCCGAGTTACCATATTTCTGTCTACGACAGGGGTGTGCCGGGGGAGGGTAACCGTTGGCGCTGCCGTATTTTCTTCGGGTCTTTCGTCAAAATGAAACGGGTTTAGCTCACTCAGCTGCGCCGTTCTCCTCCTACCGTTGTGCACCTTGTCCAATTCAACTATTATCGGTGACACGAAGTTCGTCACTAAGAAAGGCCCACCATACTTTGGTGCAAGCTTGGCTGTAAAGTTGTCTGTCGGCTTCGATAAGTGATGTTTCTTTACCAGCACTCGGTCGCCTACCGCTGGTTGCCATTTATCCTGCGTAAGTTGTAATGGCGCGCTTGCTCTATTGATGCTCTTTGCGTTCGTTGCGTTCGTTGCGTTCTAGTGTTCTTGATTCGCGTCCTTGCACTAAAAATTCAGGACTGTATCCGTTGGTTTCACAAACAGTTGTGTTTAGCGCCAGTGTTATTTCGGGCAATAATTTATCCCAATTTCATTGTTCTTTGCCGGTAAACAGCGGCAGCATGCGTTTTATGTTACGACTCGGTCTCTTTGTTGGATTCTCATGTATATTCTTGTAATAACCCCTTGAATTCCCTTGCCGGTGATCACAACCTTCGGGACTCCGTATCTAGCGAGTATGCGTTCTCGAAACTCTTTGTTGAGGCTTTCGGCCGTCGCCTTCCGTAAGGGGGCAATCACGACCCATTTAAAAAACTTGTCGATGAAAACTAGTATGGTTGTGTTCTCGTGTTTTGATCGTGGTAATGGTCTCACGAAGTCTGCGCATACTATGGCCCAGGGTCCTTCTGCGATCTGTGTCAGCATCTTGCCCGCAGCTTGTTGTTGGCTAAGTTTATAAATTTGGCAGGTAGGACAGTGTCGAACATACCTCTTGATGCCTCTAAATATCCCCGGCCAGTCATGTGTCCTGCGCTTGGATTATCGTGCACCTCCTCCAGTACTCTTCCTCCTAATGGTCTTGCCGCGCATAGCTTACAGGGGATTGCATCTTCATCGTCCATATGGACCGCAATGTGTAAATACAGTTCGTCGTTTGCAATGGTGTAGTCCGAGAACTTTTCTAGTGTTATTTTCACTTGTACCACCTTCTCGTTTAGCCACTTGCAGTTCGCCACTGCTTTCTCTTGCACCATTCAGCCATTTCAGGGATAGGTGTTCGGTGAGACACTCCTTTTCGATTGTTGAGTAGTTTTGCTCTGCCTTGTTAAGTCGTCGACTAGCATATGCTATGACGCGTTCCGCGCCGTCTAGTTACTGTCTTAACACTGCGCCTAGTCCATGATGACTAGCATCCGTTTGTAGTGTGAATTTCTCGGAGAAGTCTGGACAGGCTAATACTGGTGCTTCCGTAAGCGCATTTCTTACTTTCTCGAAGGCCATCTGCCGCTCTTTGTTGCACTGCCATCGGCTTCCTTTTTTCAGTAATGACGTCAAAGGGTGTGCAATATGCGAGAAGTCCGGAACAAATCGCCGATACCTTGACGCTACGCCTAGAAAGCGTCGTAACTCGGGTGTGTTTGTTAGTGGCCACAATTTTGTCTGAATCAGTATGGATCCCTTCCTCGCTCACTACATGACCCAGGTATTTCAAACTCTTTTTGAAAAATTCACATTTCTCGGGGTTGATCTTTAGGTTTGCCAGCCTAAGTCGTCAAAACACTTCTGTGGGGTGTTCTATGTTTTGTTCTAGAGCCGCACTTTTGATGATGACATCGTCTAGGTAGGCAAACGCGTGGGGTTCCAGTTCTGGTCCAATAACTTTATCCAGCGCTGTTAGAAATATTGCAGGTGATGAGTGTACCTCGAATGGCATTACGTACCATTGGAATAAGCCAATGCTGTCTTCAATAGGAATGTGCCAGTACCCATTACTTAAGTCAAGGCTGCTGATAAATTTAGCGTTTCACAGGCTGTCCAAAATGTGTTGAATTCGTGCGAGTGTTGAATAAGTGGTCGATAGTTCACATAAATCTCCACTTGCCGTTTTTCTATTTCACCAAAACGATCGGCGCGCTTTGTGGACCATATGAGAGTTCGATACAGCTTTTGTCTAGTAGCTAATCTATCCCCCTGTTTATTAACTCCTGCATTTTCGGGTTTTTGGGAAAATAACGTTCCTTTGTGGCCTGTCTTCTGACATAATAATCTTATGAGTGGCAATATTGGTCGTTCCCGTTATCTCTTGGAACGCCAGCAATTTTTTCTCTAAGAAAGCATCGACTGCCGGCGTGGTTTGCTTACGGCTTACCCATCTTTCTTAGTTCTCTCTACTTATGCACTTCTAGCATCTTCGTACATGCAGCCTTCTTTCGAGTCTCAACATCAGTGTCTGCCCTCCGCAGCTCACTGTTGTGTTGGCCTTTGCCAAGTAGTCAGTCCCAAGGAACATGTCATCGACTAAACCTGGTAGGATCGCCTACCTTTACCACTGCATCTATCGCTTCTGTGACCGTTTTTAGTCGGCCGTCTCCCATCGCCACTTCTTTGTTTACCCTCCTAGACCGCTCGGTTCCCAATGCCTTTGCTGCTTTATTGCTCAGAAAACTTCTTGTTGCTCCTGTATCGATCGCCGCTATTACTGGTTTGCCATCAACTGTTGCTGTGATTGTTACTCGTCCTTCCGCTTGCTCAAAAATTGTCTTATATTGTGTTACATTGTCTGAGGTTGTGTCACTGGAGACCTCACTCCCTGGCCGTTTCCCTGGTGTCTGCGGCAACAGTCTGATATTCGGATGTTTCGCTGGCCGCACGTCTAACAGAATTGATAAATGTTGTTGCGACATTCGTAGGCGAAATGTCCGCCTTCGCCAGACCTTCGACACGCTGTTCCGTTCCATTGTGTTCCACGTGGCATAACTCGTTGCGTCTCCCCATATGCCAGGATGTTCTCGTAGTCTTCCGCGAGGCTTACCAACTCTCCAAGTTTGTCGAATTCGGTCTATTTTATGTAGAGCTGATACTCGCTTCGGCAGTTCTTGTATATTCGACGGAGCTTCTGTGTTGTCGTATATTCGGAATGACGAAATACGTAATCTTTGAAGGTCTCACCGGGCCGTTGTACACATTGTCGTATCTCGTCGTTGAGCCTTTCCAAGTATCGAGAGTTTAAGAAAAACTTCAAAAGATCTCGCTTGCACGATTCCCAATCTTGCCACTGACCATGTTTATTTCATAACCCAACGAGGGCTATTTCTTTTAACACATATTGTACGTTCTCCCTAAGCAACTTAGTTTTCACAATCGTTGCTTAGCTGTTCCAGTCTCCGTTTTCACGACCGACCGGATTATATGACTATTCTACCACGACTGCCCTCTAATAAGATTTGTTTCTTATATATTATTCTAATACTATTGTTACTACTATTTATATTATTATTTCCTCTTACTTATGTGTATATATCCCAGTAGTATGTTTAATACATTGTATTTGTACATAGATAAATTTTGTGTACGATTTTAAAATTCAACATTTCGCTTAATATATAACTACGTGGATGCCGTTCAATGTACATATGTATTTATATATAAATCTCAATAATGATTTAATAACAATTTGCCCTAAGGTAATACATTTCAATAATTAAATTTCCTATAAATATTTAACCAATTGTGGAGGCCCTGAGGCTTTAGAAATGGGACCTTCACACGTTTTATTTGGAACGATTTTTCTAATTAAAGCGCAACATTAATGTGTAAAATTCAACATTTTATACGTTGCTATCGCTGAAATAGATTATTTAACCATTTATTTTGAATTGGCAACACTTTTTTTGCATACAACTAAAGGGCCTTACACATACAACTTTCTTCGCTTTTTTGACAATTCGAAATTTAACAAAGCATGAGGTGTAGAAGGGTAGGTACATAGAACGATTTGACAGTTTCTGCGATAGTTGTTTGTTTTTGTGCTTATTCCGAGTATTTTGTTTAATTAAGAACATTTAATGATATAATTAAGTGGTAGTTATGCTACTTATGTATGTTTGAAATTCGCGAGAGTAATAAACTTTATTAATACCGAGATGTAACTGATCTTCTGGCAACATCTTTCGCCAAAATAAATAAAAACCGATTCAGGGGTATTTAAGAAAATGGTGAGGGGGGTTAACAAATAGGTGTTATATTTGCTATTTATTCATATTTCTCTTATTTTCTCTTTTTTAAAAGTAATTATACATGCAAAAATTATGAAATACTAGTGAATTTTCTAAATCGTGTGTACTTACTTACTTAATTGGAGCATTAACCGCCTAAGCGATTTTGGCCGAGGTCAACAAAGCACGCCAGCTGTCCCTATCTCATGGTAACTGGCGCCAATTGGAAATCCCAAGTATAGCCAAGTCTTTTTTCACTTGGTCTTTCCAACGCAGAGGAGGTCTTCCTTTTCCTCTGCTACCACCCGCGGGTACCGCGTCAAAAACTTTCAGGGCTGGAGCTAATTCATCCATTCGAACGACGTGGCCTAGCCAGCGGAGCCGCTGATTCTTAATCCGCTGCACTATATCCACGTCATTGTACAGCTCGTACAACTCATCGTTCCATCGTACACGGTATTCGCCGTCGCAAAGACGCCAAGTTCCATAAATCTTTCGAAGAATCTTTCTCTCGAACACTCCAAGAGCAATCGTATCTGATGTTGTCATCGTCCATGCTTCTGCGCCATACAATAGGACGGGCATGATGAGAGACTTATAGAGTATGGTTTTTGTCCGTCGAGAGAGGACTTTACTGTGCAATTGCCTACTCAGTCCGAGGTAGCACTTGTTGGCAAGAGAGATCCTGCGTTGGATTTCAAGGCTGACGCTGTTATTGGTGTTAATGCTGGTTTCTAAGTAAACGAAGTCCTCTACTTTTCAAAGTTATAGCTGTCAACAGTGATGTTAGATCCCAGTCGTGAATGTGCCGACTGTCTATTTGATGACAGGAGATACTTCGTCTTGCCCTCGTTCACCTCCATACCCATTCGCTTCGCTTCTCTATCCAGTTTGGAGAAGGCAGCACTAACTGCGCGGTTGGTAAGGCCGCTGATGTCAATGTCATCGGCGTAAGCCAGCAATTGCACACTCTTAAAGAAGATGGTACCTGACCGATTTAGTTCTGCGGCTAGAATTATCTTCTCCAGCATCAGGTTAAAGAAATCGCACGACAAAGAGTCACCCTGTCTGAAACCTCGTTTGGTATCAAACGGCTCGGAGAGGTTCTTCGCAATTCTGACGGAACTAGTGGTGTTCCTTAACGTAATTTTGCATAGCCGTATAAGTTTTGCCGGGATCCCAAATTCAGACATTGCGGCATATATGAAACTTCTTTTCGTGCTGTTGAAGGCGGCTTTGAAGTTGACAAAAAGATGGTGTGTGTCGATTCTTCTTTCACAGGTCTTTTCCAAGATCTGGCGTATTGTGAATATCTGGTAGGTGGTAGATTTACCAGGTCTAAAGCCACACTGATAAGGTCCAATCAGTTCATTGACGGTGGGCATAAGTCTTTCACACAATACACTTGACAGAACCTTATAAGCGATGTTAAGAAGACTAATCCCGCGATAATTGGCACAGACTGCCGGATCACCCTTTTTGGGGATTGGGCAGAGCACAGTTAAGTGGCAATCAGCAGGCATGCGTTCTTCCGAGCACATCCTAGAGATGAGCTCGTGCATGCATTTAACCACCTCCTCTCTGCCGTACTTAAATAACTCAGCTGGTAACCCGTCGGCCCCGAGGGCTTTGGTCTTCTTCAGCCGTGCTATCGCTTTCCGAATTTCGTCATAGTCGGGTGATGGTACATCACGTCCATCATCATTGATTGGGGATTCGGGTTCAACATATTCTCCATCGTTGTTGCAGCTGCTTCCATTAAGCAGTGTGAAGAAGTGCTCTCTCCATAATTTAAGTATGCTGTGGACATCAGTCACCAGGTCGCCGTTCTGTTAGCCGCCGTACTTTCTAAAAACATTTTCGGGCGCTATTCCTGTCGGCCAGCATCTCAAGCTCTTCGCACTCACGCATTTCGGCCTCTTTCTTTTTCTCAGGAAAAATGCGTCTTGCTTCCTTCTTCAACTCACGATAACGCTCCCGCACAGCTCGCGTTGCGACCGATCGCAGTGTGGTCCTGTAGGCAGCGTCTTTACGTTATGTAGCGGCGCGACATTCCTCGTCATACCAGTTGTTCTTTCGGGCTCGCTGAAATCCGATGGATTCTTCAGCGGCGGTATGTAGACAGCGAGAAATATGGTTCCACTGCTCGGAAATATCGTTTTCGGCGTCAAGCTTTCCTTGTGTCCATTTGCGTGCGCTTTTTGCTGCACAGAGGCGCGTTTGGATCTTAGCTGCCACAAGAAAATCATCCGAGTCGATGTTGGCTCTCGGATCATGCGCACATCTAGGACACTGGAAGCGTGCCTTCCGTCTATCACAATATGGTCGATTTGGTTTCGTGTCTTACCATCTGGAGACAGCCACGTAGAATGATGTATTGTCCTATGCTGGAACCTGGTACTACAGACTTCCATGTTTCGGGCCCCAGCAAAGTCTATCAGTCTTAATCCGTTATCAGACGTTTCGTCGTGGAGACTGAATTTTCCGATTGTGGAACCAAAGATGCCCCCCTTGCCCACCTTGGCATTGTGGTGGGGGCACCGCTCATACGTGCGGCCAAGGAGATCGTAGAAGCGATCTTTGGTCCCGTCGTCCTTCTCTTCCGTCGGAGCAAATCTAGGAGATGTTGAAGAATCTCCCCGTGATGCGGATTGTGGCGAGACGTTCATCCACCAGAGTGAACGACAGCACTTTACGGCGCAGTCTCTCTCCCACCACCAATCCGACACCAAATTTGCGCTTCTTTACATGGCAGCTGTAGTAGATGGCGCAAGGGCCTATAGATTTTTTCCCTTGCTCCGTCCATCGCATCTCTTGAATGGCGGTGATGTCAGCCTTCGCTCTGCTGAGGACATCAACCAGCCGGGCAGAGGCACCTTCCCAATTAAGGGTCCGGAATTCCAGGTGCATGCCCTCAAATCATTGTCCTTAATACGTTTGCCGTGGTCGTCATCAAAAATGGGGTGTCTCATCCGAGGCTTTGTGTGTCTTTTTTTTTGGAAGTTTAGAAGCACCACTGTACCCCATTGCACCCCCATTGCAGTGTATATATATATGTAAACAGGTGGTTGTCAAAGTGTACACAAGTTGAGAGTTCGCCATGATTTTGCTTCGTTTTGCTTTGCTTTACTTTTCTCGCCTTTTATTTAGCAGCGCTCATATAACATCAGTGCTTATCTCTCAAAGCGAAACTCTGACAGGCCTATCATGAATTCCGTCGGGACAATGCTATCATCAACTCCGACGTGATCCCGAAATTCTTACGAAATTTCGAAATTTGGGAGTTTGCCATCATGAATTACGAGTGAAACGCAATTTTGACATTTATTCGTGAGAATAATCTACGAACGCTTTCTCTTATCGGGAGAATTGAAAATAATAACTAAAAACAAAAACGATTTTTATATACCCTCGCGATGTATTTTTGTATGGTCGGTGCCCATAATATCATAAAATTGTCGTTTTTTTGTTTCAAATCGCTGCTAGTATTAAACTTTACTTAATTTGTTCCAATAAATACTGAAAAACGAAGTTTTTTTGCATTTTTCAAAATTTCCGTTATATGGAAGTTAGGCGTGCTTATAGTACGATTTCAAAAATTTTTTACAGTGATACTAGTGATATCAAGGACAATATGTTCACCAAATTTTGTGACGATACCTTACATTGTTATTGAGATACCTATAGACGTTTTTTTTTATAAGTGGGCGTGGTAACGCCCATTTTTCAAAATTTCATAAAAATCAAGTTTCTTAATCGACTATATCTCTAGGTTAGGTTGGGTTAAAGTGGCTGCTGGCGATCTCGGCAGCACACCTAGGCCTTTATTAGGCCCATTGTGATACCACGCGGATTGAAAAATCCCCCTACGCGAACCAACGTGTGGAAACTAGGAACCTTTAAATCTTGCGCACCTCTACTCTGGCCAGATCGCTTAGGTCGTTGAAGAAATCTGATCCTAAGAATTTTCTTCTTCTTTCCAATAATGCAGGACATTCGCATATGAGGTGCCTGACGGTTTCAGGCTCTTCTTCATTTCTGCAGCTTCTGCAGGATTCATTGCAGGGAACTCCTAGTCTCTCTGCGTGTCTACCTATCAGTACATGACCTGTTATTATTCCTAAAGCTAGGGACAGGTCTCCGCTGGTCAGCAAAAGAAGACCGTTAGATCGCTTAACGTCCCACTCCGGTCATATGAGCTTGGACAAGATGCAGGTGCTACCGTTTTTTCAACGGTCTCCTGCTTCCTGAAGGGATGAGTCCCTTAGAAGGAGCTTGCAGGTAGCGAGCGGCATGCCTAGACCCTTCGAGCGTGATGAAAGCGGAATGGATGTTCCCCCTCTTGCAAGCTCGTCCGCTGTTTCATTTCCCGGTATGTTACTGTGTCCTGGCATCTATACCAAGTGAAAAGCAAACTGCTCCGCCATCTCATTTAGAGATTTGCGGCAGGCTGCCACTATTTTAGAGTTTCAGTTGACAGAATCCAGTGCCCTTAGTGCTGCTTGACTGTCGGAAAAAATAAAGATTTCTTTATATCCAACTTCTTTTCTTTTTAGGTAGTCCACCGCCTCCTGTATTGCAGCTACCTCAGCCTGAAAGACACTACAGTGTTGGGGTGAGAAAACACCCCCTCCAACTCTGTTCTCAAGCTTTGAGCCGTCAGTATAGAAGTGAAGTGATTCCGCCGATCCAGGAGATCCATTGGACCACCAGCCTCTATGAGGGATTAGTATGTTAAACTTCCTTGTGAAGCTTTGAATAGGGGCGCAGTAATCCGTATAGTGTGAGTCCAATTTGTTTACGTTTTTGGCGTGTCCCACTTGACTAGGTTTTCGAACCGGGCAGCTCCCGTAGCCTAAGTGCGACACACCCCGCGAATTGTTTTCCCGTGATATCAATCGGAACGATATTAAGTATGGTGTCTAATGCTTCCGACGGGGTTGTACGTAAAGCCCCACCTATGCATATCAGTACCGATTTTTGCACCCTTTGAAGTGCTAATTGTATGGCTTTCTTATTGAGGCTTGGCCACCACACCAATGCCCCGTACAGCAAGATTGGTCTTACCACGGCTGTGTATATCCAGTGCATGACCTTGGGAGACAAGCCCCATTTTTTCCCGATGGCTCCCTTACAGCTGTAGAGGGCCACCGTTGCCTTCTTACTGCGCTCCTGGGCGTTTAGCTTCTTGTCTAGTATCACACCTAGATATTTGGCGTAGTCCCCTAGCCTCAGCGTTCTATTCCCCCCTACAGGAAGCCTAAGATGTGGGATCTTATATTTCCTTGTGAAAATAACGAGTTCGGGTTTGTCTGGGTTTACACGCTGATCCAGAGCCTTCCCAAATGCCATGGTAAACTGATTTACCATATGTTCTAGCTTCCCTTGGCTACACGGTACTCTTACACGTTTGCCAGAAAGTCGCTTATCTAGTTGCCTTCTATATCTACACCAGTCGGCATTCTTTAAGTTTCTCGAGGGTTCAGTTCTAGGCGAAACCCCATCCAAGGAGAAAGAGATATACCGATGGTCCGAAAAGGAGTGTTCATCAAGCACTTTCCAGATTCTGACCACAGGATCTGCTTTCTATGATACTAGGGTCACGTCAAAAACTTCCCTTCTGTTAATAGTTACAAAGGTGGGTTCACTACCTTTATTACTTACAGCTAGGTTAGCTTTCAATATAAAGTCGAACAGTGACTCACCTCTCTCATTGGTATCGCTGCTGCCCCAAGCGAAGGGGTGCGCATTCGCGTCACCGGCAAGAACCCAGGCACCTTCCGTCCGCATAGCGACCCTCTCGACCATCGGTGTCGGAATCGGCCTGTCATGAGCTGAGTACATGGAGGTCAGCCGGATCACCTGATTATTGATTTCCAAGTTAATGTTGTCGTGTCCTCATCGCTAAATTGTGGAAGAAACAAAATATTTAGTTTCGAGCTCACAAGAATGCAAGCCCTAGGTCTACCCTCAGTTGCCCCACTTACCAAAGTATACTCCGTAGTCTGGAGCCCACAAATTCGATGCCTAACAATCCAAGGCTCCTGGATAAGGGCGATCTCTGCTGCCCCCCTTTTAGCTAGCTGGAGCAGCAATGCAGCCGACGCTGCTTTACTGTGGTGGAGGTTTATCTGTAAGACGCGCACCATCCTGGTCGCATCTTCTGTCCTCCTCCACCACTGTTCTGTTGGCATCGTCATCGTCTTACATCAATTTCGCCTCTGTGTACTTTCGGAACGTGCTACCAATGCCCAGCGGCGACGTCGAGGACGCATAACCCCCGGACAGATCATCTTTTGGATCGATCTGGCCAGGCTCTGCATCCCCTTCAACACCGCTAAACTGGTCTACCTCCGCTTCAACGCTGCGCGCCGCATTGACGTCATTGGAACATAACGCGAGCGGTGCCAAAACCATACTTAATGACCCCTTCCGTCCTTTCAAGAAACGCAAGGGAATCATTGTTGAGCATTAGAACTACCTGACGCGTCCCTTTTGTGCTGCTCTCCACTTTCAGCACCTTCCAGTTGCCCTCCGGCTCTGCTGGCTTCGCCGGCAACCACACTCTTGCTCTTGGTCTGGATGGAATCTCTTTGAAGTCCATGGCCCGGAGCTTCGCACTCGTGTATACCTCACCCAAACTGGAGACGGTCTTTTTGTAGAGCTCCGCAGATCTGCTGTCATCACACTCAACATCCTTCACGTCCCCAGGAACAAGCCCGCATCCTTACAGGACGGTGGAGGCCCCGGATTCGTCCAAAGCACGCTTACCGCAATGCCCGACAGCTCTGATTCCACCCATTTGCAATGGGCGCGTAGCACTGCTTCATCCCCGTGATTTTCGACCTCCACACCAAGGACGATCTTTTCCCTAGCGACTAGCGACTTCCTCAAAGGAAGGGCCGTGTTTTGACCCGTTTGAGTTTGTTGTGCGCGACTTCCATCGATCTGTCACGCTTACTTGCTGTCTTCTGCCCTTCTGGTGCAGTTAGCTGAAAGTTGGGCATTAAGGTGTGTGCCCACGAGATTTCCGCTAGAAATCACCGGGCAACGCCCGATTACAGAGATTCTCTGCAAGTTTTTTTTTCAGGATCCTGATGGAAGCCTTTCTGTGCTGTGAATTCGCTGCCTCCGGGGGTGGCCTGTCTTCTGGCCTTGTGAACGCAGGAGTTTTGGGTGGGGCCCGAGGGGTTCGTGCACCAGTTTTGGCCGTCCCCATGGTAGCAAGCTGCCTAACAGGTTCGCCTATAATACTGCCCGGAACCTGCCTCGAAAGCTTCGCATCACATTTAAAAAATTTCCGTTATATGGGAGGTGGTTGAGGTTATGCTTCAATTTAAAAAGGTTTGACGATGATAACACCGATATTGGGGAAAATTTGTTCACCAAATGTTGTGACGATACCATACACCGTTATTGAGATACAGGAATTTTTTCCTAAGTGGGCGTGGCAACGTGGGAAAAAATGTAAAAAGGTAAAAATGTTTGCTAATTTGTTGAATTATTATTAAAAGTAGAACGATATTTTGTTTCTGTTATTCTCTTCATTTTACAGTATGAGGTGGGTTTTGTCAAAGCCTGAGGTGAGCTCAGCCGATCCAGAGTACAGTGAAGGTCCCACTAACGCCCACCAAATAAAACACAGTAATTCGTGTTTTAATATAAAACACACACACACGGCGCAAAGTGTAAAAAGGTAAAAATGTTTGCTAATTTGTTGAATTATTATTAAAAGTAGAACGATATTTTGTTTCTGTTATTCTCTTCATTTTACAGTATGAGGTGGGTTTTGTCAAAGCCTGAGGTGAGCTCAGCCGATCCAGAGTACAGTGAAGGTCCCACTAACGCCCACCAAATAAAACACAGTAATTCGTGTTTTAATATAAAACACACACACGGCGTTGTACCCAAAGTGCCGGTGACCTGGCGTGGACAGAGATGAGCGAAGAGAGGGAGGGACAATAGTCGGGCGTAAGCGTAATCGAGCGTAAGCGTGGTCCAGCGTAAGTGCGGTCCCAGCAAGCGGTAAGCGGTCAATCTCTAGTGCGGCAGATCAGCGGTAGCGGTTGCTCTTGTTTCTCAGTACTTCTAGCTTTCACAGCTCGGTGTGTGACCTCGGCAGTCGCGGCCACCTAACAAGAGTCGTAAGACTGTAGAACACCGTGGTAGGTGCAGCAACGGCAAGTAACAAGTGTGTATGTGGTCGTGAAGGCCAGGAGGGTTGAGGAATGTGCTGTCGACGGGTGTGATATCGCTTAGTTAGGGGTAAGATGACGAGCGCGAAACGCCAAAGGGGTCAGCTGGATGCCCATTTTTGAGGGGTATCTCCGCGTCACCCAACCAGGATTAGCCGAATCAGTCGGACGTGCCGGGAGGGAATATGCTACGTTACAACAGGTTTGGTTGGACTATAAAAGCTATGTACAATTGAACCCATATCTAAACAAAATTGAACAAAGAGCAACGAGAAAAGAAAGCAACCCCATACATACATTCAACAATATAGAGAAAACGGTAAAAAGAATTTGCAGGTTGGAAACATCTATTTCGGGCTTTGTGCTTGCCCTTTAAATAAAACAGCTTCCACAAGGGAACTCATATAATAATTCTAAGTATTTAAATAGCTATTGTAAACTTTTCTTGTGAAAATATATGTACTTTCTTTTAACTGCTGCCAAAAAAGTAAACAAAAAACCTCTGAATTTCGTGTAAAGAGTTGATAACACTCATTCGAACTTAGCATAACAGTTGGCAACGCAAACTACAAAAACGTCGGAATTGCTGATAACATTTTTCCCGAATTCGTGACGGGAAATTTTGTCACGACGGAAGTTCATTCGGAATCGGTGATTGCGCTGTGAAGCAAAGCAAAGCGAAGGTCTTATGTGTACGGCTCTTAACACTCAATATATTATTCTGCACAGTATGAGGTGGGTTTTGTCGTAAGCTGAGGAGAGCTCAGCCGATCCAGCCGACCATGAAGGTCCCACTAACCTCCACCAAATAAAACATGGTATTTCGTGCTTTGATATAGAACACACACACCTGGCGTGGGCAGGGATAAGCGAAGAGGGCATGGGACGATAGTCACGCGTAAGCGTTGTCGAGCGTAAACATCTCCGTTCGAAGCGCTGTTCCAGCAAGCGGTAAGTGGTCAATCCCTGGTGCGACGGATCAGCGGTAGCGGTCTGGTTTATGTAGAGCTGATACTCGTATAGCTGATACTGGTATATTCGACAGAGCTTCTATGATGTCGTATATTCGGAATGACGCATTAGTCTCTGCAACGCCAGTACGTAATCTTTGAAGGTCTCACCGAGCCGTTGTACACATTGTCGCATCTCGTCGTCGAGTCTTTCAAAGTATCGAGGGTTTAAGAACAACTTCAAAAGATCTCGCTTGCACGATTCCCAATCTTGCCACTCACCACGGTTATTTCGTAACCAGACGAGGGCTTTTTCTTTTTACAATTCGGGTAACGCTCGTGGGAGCGCATTTCGTTCTACCTTGTACCCGACTGCTAATTCTTCGGCTCTCTCTATGAAGCCCAGTGGGTCCTTGCCACCGTTGTACTTGATCTCCTATTTACGTACACGTCAGGCGTTCCTTTCGTAATGTCGTTGTTATTGGGTTGTTGGGCTGGCGGTAGTAATAGCATCTCGGTTCTCTTCGGTGTATGTTTCACCGCTAAATCAGTAAGTCGGTCGTGATAGTCCTCTGTCTCTCCTTCTTCTTGTATAAACGCAGCGAGGCGTTTACGCAGCTCATCGACGGTCCCTGAATTGGCAAAGGCATACTCCGTCGTATAGGTCACCAGCTTCTCCTTGTTTAAATAATACACCCACTTTGTTTTTACCATCCTGGTTTTTTTTTTTAGCGCATAGTCACGTTATATCGGTCTTTATTTTGCCTTCTTGCATGGCAGATTTCCAATTCACTTCACTTCACCTCATTTTTTTTGGTTTGTGTTCGGAGAGTTTTTTTTTTGCTCTTATTTAATGTTCCTTTCTCTATAAGTGCCCCACGCCGGGCGCCATTCGCACGGCACACCATATAATGTAAGTCCTGGCAGCGTTTTCACGGCACAACATATAATGTAAGTACTGGTAGCGTTTTCACGGCACCCCACATATTGTACGTTCTCCCTAAGCAACTTAGTTTTCACAATCGTTGCTTAGCTGTTCCAGTCTCCGTTTCCACGACCGACCGGATTATATGACTATTCTACCACGACTGCCCTCTAATAAGATTTGTTTCTTATATATTATTCTAATACTATTGTTACTACTATTTATATTATTATTTCCTCTTACTTATGTGTATATATCCCAGTAGTATGTTTAATACATTGTATTTGTACATACATATGTATTTATATATAAATCTTAATAATGATTTAATAACAATTTGCCCTAAGGTAATACATTTCAATACTTCAATTTCCTATAAATATTTAACCAATTGTGGAGGCCCTGAGGCTTTAGAAATGGGACCTTCACACGTTTTTTTTGGAAAATATTTTTATTAGCATTTTTCAGAACGCTTTTTCTAAATAAAGCGCAACATTAATGTGTAAAATTCAACATTTTATACGTTGCTATCGCTGAAATAGATTATTTAACCATTTATTTTGAATTGGCAACACTTTTTTTGCATACAACTAAAGGGCCTTAGACATACAACTTTCTTCGCTTTTTTGACAATTCGAAATTTAACAAAGCATGAGGTGTAGAAGGGTAGGTACATAGAACGATTTGACAGTTTCTGCGATAGTTGTTTGTTTTTGTGCTTATTCCGAGTATTTTGTTTAATTAAGAACATTTAATGATATAATTAAGTGGTAGTTATGCTACTTATGTATGTTTGAAATTCGCGAGTGTAATAAACTTTATTAATACCGAGATGTAACTGATCTTCTGGCAACATCTTTCGCCAAAATAAATAAAAACCGATTCAGGGGTATTTAAGAAAATGGTGAGGGGGGTTAACAAATAGGTGTTATATTTGCTATTTATTCATATTTGTCTTATTTTCTCTTTTTTAAAAGTAATTATACATGCAAAAATTATGAAATACTAGTGAATTTTCTAAATCGTGTGTACTTACTTACTTAATTGGAGCATTAACCGCCTAAGCGATTTTGGCCGAGGTCAACAAAGCACGCCAGCTGTCCCTATCTCATGCTAACTGGCGCCAATTGGAAATCCCAAGTATAGCCAAGTCTTTTTTCACTTGGTCTTTCCAACGCAGAGGAGGTCTTCCTTTTCCTCTGCTACCACCCGCGGGTACCGCGTCAAAAACTTTCAGGGCTGGAGCTAATTCATCCATTCGAACGACGTGGCCTAGCCAGCGGAGCCGCTGATTCTTAATCCGCTGCACTATATCCACGTCATTGTACAGCTCGTACAACTCATCGTTCCATCGTACACGGTATTCGCCGTCGCAAAGACGCCAAGTTCCATAAATCTTTCGAAGAATCTTTCTCTCGAACACTCCAAGAGCAATCGTATCTGATGTTGTCATCGTCCATGCTTCTGCGCCATACAATAGGACGGGCATGATGAGAGACTTATAGAGTATGGTTTTTGTCCGTCGAGAGAGGACTTTACTGTGCAATTGCCTACTCAGTCCGAGGTAGCACTTGTTGGCAAGAGAGATTCTGCGTTGGATTTCAAGGCTGACGCTGTTATTGGTGTTAATGCTGGTTTCTAAGTAAACGAAGTCCTCTACTTTTCAAAGTTATAGCTGTCAACAGTGATGTTAGATCCCAGTCGTGAATGTGCCGACTGTCTATTTGATGACAGGAGATACTTCGTCTTGCCCTCGTTCACCTCCATACCCATTCGCTTCGCTTCTCTATCCAGTTTGGAGAAGGCAGCACTAACTGCGCGGTTGGTAAGGCCGATGATGTCAATGTCATCGGCGTAAGCCAGCAATTGCACACTCTTAAAGAAGATGGTACCTGACCGATTTAGTTCTGCGGCTAGAATTATCTTCTCCAGCATCAGGTTAAAGAAATCGCACGACAAAGAGTCACCCTGTCTGAAACCTCGTTTGGTATCAAACGGCTCGGAGAGGTTCTTCGCAATTCTGACGGAACTAGGTGTGTTCCTTAACGTAATTTTGCATAGCCGTATAAGTTTTGCCGGGATCCCAAATTCAGACATTGCGGCATATATGAAACTTCTTTTCGTGCTGTTGAAGGCGGCTTTGAAGTTGACAAAAAGATGGTGTGTGTCGATTCTTCTTTCACAGGTCTTTTCCAAGATCTGGCGTATTGTGAATATCTGGTCGGTGGTAGATTTACCAGGTCTAAAGCCACACTGATAAGGTCCAATCAGTTCATTGACGGTGGGCATAAGTCTTTCACACAATACACTTGACAGAACCTTATAAGCGATGTTAAGAAGACTAATCCCGCGATAATTGGCACAGACTGCCGGATCACCCTTTTTGTGGATTGGGCAGAGTTAAGTGGGCACAGTTAAGTGGCAATCAGCAGGCATGCGTTCTTCCGACCACATTCTAGAGATGAGCTCGTGCATGCATTTAACCACCTCCTCTCCGCCGTACTTAAATAACTCAGCTGGTAACCCGTCGGCCCCGAGGGCTTTGGTCTTCTTCAGCCGTGCTATCGCTTTCCGAATTTCGTCATAGTCGGGTGATGGTACATCACGTCCATCATCATTGATTGGGGATTCGGGCTCAACATCTTCTCCATCGTTGTTGCAGCTGCTTCCATTAAGCAGTGTGAAGAAGTGCTCTCTCCATAATTTAAGTATGCTGTGGACATCAGTCACTAGGTCGCCGTTTTCATTCTTACAGGAATTCGCCCCGGTCTTGAAACCTTCTGTTAGCCGCCGTACTTTCTAAAAACATTTTCGGGCGCTATTCCTGTCGGCCAGCATCTCAAGCTCTTCGCACTCACGCATTTCGGCCTCTTTCTTTTTCTCAGGAAAAATGCGTCTTGCTTCCTTCTTCAACTCACGATAACGCTCCCGCACAGCTCGCGTTGCGACCGATCGCAGTGTGGTCCTGTAGGCAGCGTCTTTACGTTATGTAGCGGCGCGACATTCCTCGTCATACCAGTTGTTCTTTCGGGCTCGCTGAAATCCGATGCATTCTTCAGCGGCGGTATGTAGACAGCGAGAAATATGGTTCCACTGCTCGGAAATATCGTTTTCGGCGTCAAGCTTTCCTTGTGTCCATTTGCGTGCGCTTTTTGCTGCACAGAGGCGCGTTTGGATCTTAGCTGCCACAAGAAAATCATCCGAGTCGATGTTGGCTCTCGGATCATGCGCACATCTAGGACACTGGAAGCGTGCCTTCCATCTATCACAATATGGTCGATTTGGTTTGGTGTCTTACCATCTGGAGACAGCCACGTAGAATGATGTATTGTCCTATGCTGGAACCTGGTACTACAGACTTCCATGTTTCGGGCCCCAGCAAAGATAGACTTTTCTTAATCCGTTATCAGACGTTTCGTCGTGGAGACTGAATTTTCCGATTGTGGAACCAAAGATGCCCCCCTTGCCCACCTTGGCATTGTGGTGGGGGCACCGCTCATACGTGCGGCCAAGGAGATCGTAGAAGCGATCTTTGGTCCCGTCGTCCTTCTCTTCCGTCGGAGCAAATCTAGGAGATGTTGAAGAATCTCCCCTTGATGCGGATTGTGGCGAGACGTTCATCCACCAGAGTGAACGACAGCACTTTACGGCGCAGTCTCTCTCCCACCACCAATCCGACACCAAATTTGCGCTTCTTTACATGGCAGCTGTAGTAGATGGCGCAAGGGCCTATAGATTTTTTCCCTTGCTCCGTCCATCGCATCTCTTGAATGGCGGTGATGTCAGCCTTCGCTCTGCTGAGGACATCAACCAGCCGGGCAGAGGCACCTTCCCAATTAAGGGTCCGGAATTCCAGGTGCATGCCCTCAAATCATTGTCCTTAATACGTTTGCCGTGACGTCATCAAAAATGGGGTGTCTCATCCGAGGCTTTGTGTGTCTTTTTTTTGGAAGTTTAGAAGCACCACTGTACCCCATTGCACCCCCATTGCAGTGTATATATATATGTAAACAGGTGGTTGTCAAAGTGTACACAAGTTGAGAGTTCGCCATGATTTTGCTTCGTTTTGCTTTGCTTTACTTTTCTCGCCTTTTATTTAGCAGCGCTCATATAACATCAGTGCTTATCTCTCAAAGCGAAACTCTGACAGGCCTATCATGAATTCCGTCGGGACAATGCTATCATCAACTCCGACGTGATCCCGAAATTCTTTCGAAATTTCGAAATTTGGGAGTTTGCCATCATGAATTACGAGTGAAACGCAATTTTGACATTTATTCGTGAGAATAATCTACGAACGCTTTCTCTTATCGGGAGAATTGAAAATAATAACTAAAAACAAAAACGATTTTTATATACCCTCGCGATGTATTTTTGTATGGTCGGTGCCCATAATATCATAAAATTGTCGTTTTTTTGTTTCAAATCGCTGCTAGTATTAAACTTTACTTAATTTGTTCCAATAAATACTGAAAAACGAAGTTTTTTTGCATTTTTCAAAATTTCCGTTATATGGAAGTTAGGCGTGCTTATAGTACGATTTCAAAAATTTTTTACAGTGATACTAGTGATATCAAGGACAATATGTTCACCAAATTTTGTGACGATACCTTACATTGTTATTGAGATACCTATAGACGTTTTTTTTTATAAGTGGGCGTGGTAACGCCCATTTTTCAAAATTTCATAAAAATCAAGTTTCTTAATCGACTATATCTCTAGGTTAGGTTGGGTTAAAGTGGCTGCTGGCGATCTCGGCAGCACACCTAGGCCTTTATTAGGCCCATTGTGATACCACGCGGATTGAAAAATCCCCCTACACGAACCAACGTGTGGAAACTAGGAACCTTTAAATCTTGCGCACCTCTACTCTGGCCAGATCGCTTAGGTCGTTGAAGAAATCTGATCCTAAGAATTTTCTTCTTCTTTCCAATAATGCAGGACATTCGCATATGAGGTGCCTGACGGTTTCAGGCTCTTCTTAATTTCTGCAGCTTCTGCAGGATTCATTGCAGGGAACTCCTAGTCTCTCTGCGTGTCTACCTATCAGTACATGACCTGTTATTATTCCTAAAGCTAGGGACAGGTCTCCGCTGGTCAGCAAAAGAAGACCGTTAGATCGCTTAACGTCCCACTCCGGTCATATGAGCTTGGACAAGATGCAGGTGCTACCGTTTTTCCAGCGGTCTCCTGCTTCCTGAAGGGATGAGTCCCTTAGAAGGAGCTTGCAGGTAGCGAGCGGGATGCCTAGACCCTTCGAGCGTGATGAAAGCGGAATGGATGTTCCCCCTCTTGCAAGCTCGTCCGCTGTTTCATTTCCCGGTATGTTACTGTGTCCTGGCACCTATACCAAGTGAAAAGCAAACTGCTCCGCCATCTCATTTAGAGATTTGCGGCAGGCTGCCACTGTTTTAGAGTTTCAGTTGACAGAATCCAGTGCCCTTAGTGCTGCTTGACTGTCGGAAAAAATAAAGATTTCTTTATATCCAACTTCTTTTCTTTTTAGGTAGTCCACCGCCTCCTGTATTGCAGCTACCTCAGCCTGAAAGACACTACAGTGTTGGGGTGAGAAAACACCCCCTCCAACTCTGTTCTCAAGCTTTGAGCCGTCAGTATAGAAGTGAAGTGATTCCGCCGATCCAGGAGATCCATTGGACCACCAGCCTCTATGAGGGATTAGTATGTTAAACTTCCTTGTGAAGCTTTGAATAGGGGCGCAGTAATCCGTATAGTGTGAGTCCAATTTGTTTACGTTTTTGGCGTGTCCCACTTGACTAGGTTTTCGAACCGGGCAGCTCCCGTAGCCTAAGTGCGACACACGCCGCGAATTGTTTTCCCGTGATATCAATCGGAACGATATTAAGTATGGTGTCTAATGCTTCCGACGGGGTTGTACGTAAAGCCCCACCTATGCATATCAGTACCGATTTTTGCACCCTTTGAAGTGCTAATTGTATGGCTTTCTTATTGAGGCTTGGCCACCACACCAATGCCCCGTACAGCAAGATTGGTCTTACCACGGCTGTGTATATCCAGTGCATGACCTTGGGAGACAAGCCCCATTTTTTCCCGATGGCTCCCTTACAGCTGTAGAGGGCCACCGTTGCCTTCTTACTGCGCTCCTGGGCGTTTAGCTTCTTGTCTAGTATCACACCTAGATATTTGGCGTAGTCCCCTAGCCTCAGCGTTCTATTCCCCCCTACAGGAAGCCTAAGAGGTGGGATCTTATATTTCCTTGTGAAAATAACGAGTTCGGGTTTGTCTGGGTTTACACGCTGATCCAGAGCCTTCCCAAATGCCATGGTAAAGTGATTTACCATATGTTCTAGCTTCCCTGGGCTACACGGTACTCTTACACGTTTGCCAGAAAGTCGCTTATCTAGTTGCCTTCTATATCTACACCAGTCGGCATTCTTTAAGTTTCTCGAGGGTTCAGTTCTAGGCGAAACCCCATCCAAGGAGAAAGAGATATACCGATGGTCCGAAAAGGAGTGTTCACTACCTTTATTACTTACAGCTAGGTTAGCTTTCAATATAAAGTCGAAGAGTGACTCACCTCTCTCATTGGTATCGCTGCTGCCCCAAGCGAAGGGGTGCGCATTCGCGTCACCGGCAAGAACCCAGACACCTTCCGTCTGCATAGCGACCCTCTCGACCATCGGTGTCGGAATCGGCCTGTCATAAGCTGAGTACATGGAGGTCAGCCGGATCACCTGATTATTGATTTCCAAGTTAATGTTGTCGTGTCCTCATCGCTAAATTGTGGAAGAAACAAAATATTTAGTTTCGAGCTCACAAGAATGCAAGCCCTAGGTCTACCCTCAGTTGCCCCACTTACCAAAGTATACTCCGTAGTCTGGAGCCCACAAATTCAATGCCTAACAATCCAAGGCTCCTGGATAAGGGCGATCTCTGCTGCCCCCCTTTTAGCTAGCTGGAGCAGCAATGCAGCCGACGCTGCTTTACTGTGGTGGAGGTTTATCTGTAAGACGCGCACCATCCTGGTCGCATCGTCTGTCCTCCTCCACCACTGTTCTGTTGGCATCGTCATCGTCTTACATCAATTTCGCCTCTGTGTACTTTCGGAACGTGCTACCAATGCCCAGCGGCGACGTCGAGGACGCATAACCCCCGGACAGATCATCCTTTGGATCGATCTGGCCAGGCTCTGCATCCCCTTCACCACCGCTAAAATGGTCTACCTCCGCTTCAACGCTGCGCGCCGCATTGACGTCATTGGAACATAACGCGAGCGGTGCCAAAACCATACTTAATGACCCCTTCCGTCCTTTCAAGAAACGCAAGGGAATCATTGTTGAGCATTAGAACTACCTGACGCGTCCCTTTTGTGCTGCTCTCCACTTTCAGCACCTTCCAGTTGCCCTCCGGCTCTGCTGGCTTCGCCGGCAACCACACTCTTGCTCTTGGTCTGGATGGAATCTCTTTGAAGTCCATGGCCCGGAGCTTCGCACCCGTGTATACCTCACCCAAACTGGAGACGGCCTTTTTGTAGAGCTCCGCAGATCTGCTGTCATCACACTCAACATCCTTCACGTCCCCAGGAACAAGCCCGCATCCTTACAGGACGGTGGAGGCCCTGGATTCGTCCAAAGCACGCTTACCACAATGCCCGACAGCTCTGATTCCCCTCATTTGCAATGGGCGCGTAGCACTGCTTCATCCCCGTGATTTTCGACCTCCACACCGAGGACGATCTTTTCCCTAGCGACTAGCGACTTCCTCAAAGGAAGGGCCGTGTTTTGACCCGTTTGAGTTTGTTATGCGCGACTTCCATCGATCTGTCACGCTTACTTGCTGTCTTCTGCCCTTCTGGTGCAGTTAGCTGAAAGTTGGGCATTAAGGTGTGTGCCCACGCGATTTCCGCTAGAAATCACCGGGCAACGCCCGATTACAGAGATTCTCTGCAAGTTTTTTTTTCAGGATCCTGATTGAAGCCTTTCTGTGCTGTGAATTCGCTGCCTCCGGGGGTGGCCTGTTTTCTGGCCTTGTGAACGCAGGAGTTTTGGGTGGGGCCCGAGGGGTTCGTGTACCAGTTTTGGCCGTCCCCATGGTAGCAAGCTGCCTAACAGGTTCGCCTATAATACTGCCCGGAACCTGCCTCGAAAGCTTCGCATCCCATATAAAAAATTTCCGTTATATGGGAGGTGGTTGAGGTTATGCTTCAATTTAAAAAGGTTTGACGATGATAACAGCGATATTGAGGAAAATTTGTTCACCAAATGTTGTGACGATACCATACACCGTTATTGAGATACAGGAATTTTTTCCTAAGTGGGCGTGGCAACGTGGGAAAAGATGTAAAAGGTAAAAATGTTTGCTAATTTGTTGAATTATTATTAAAAGTAGAACGATATTTTGTTTCTGTTATTCTCTTCATTTTACAGTATGAGGTGGGTTTTGTCAAAGCCTGAGGTGAGCTCAGCCGATCCAGAGTACAGTGAAGGTCCCACTAACGCCCACCAAATAAAACACAGTAATTCGTGTTTTAATATAAAACACACACACGGCGTTGTACCCAAAGTGCCGGTGACCTGGCGTGGACAGAGATGAGCGAAGAGAGGGAGGGACAATAGTCGGGCGTAAGCGTAATCGAGCGTAAGCGTGGTCCGGCGTAAGTGCGGTCCCAGCAAGCGGTAAGCGGTCAATCTCTAGTGCGGCAGATCAGCGGTAGCGGTTGCTCTTGTTTCTCAGTACTTCTAGCTTTCACAGCTCGGTGTGTGACCTCGGCAGTCGCGGCCACCTAACAAGAGTCGTAAGACTGTAGAACACCGTGGTAGGTGCAGCAACGGCAAGTAACAAGTGTGTATGTGGTCGTGAAGGCCAGGAGGGTTGAGGAATGTGCTGTCGACGGGTGTGATATCGCTTAGTTAGGGGTAAGATGACGAGCGCGAAACGCCAAAGGGGTCAGCTGGATGCCCATTTTTGAGGGGTATCTCCGCGTCACCCAACCAGGATTAGCCGAATCAGTCGGACGTGCCGGGAGGGAATATGCTACGTTACAACAGGTTTGGTTGGACTATAAAAGCTATGTACAATTGAACCCATATCTAAACAAAATTGAACAAAGAGCAACGAGAAAAGAAAGCAACCCCATACATACATTCAACAATATAGAGAAAACGGTAAAAAGAATTTGCAGGTTGGAAACATCTATTTCGGGCTTTGTGCTTGCCCTTTAAATAAAACAGCTTCCACAAGGGAACTCTTATAATAATTCTAAGTATTTAAATAGCTATTGTAAACTTTTCTTGTGAAAATATATGTACTTTCTTTTAACTGCTGCCAAAAAAGTAAACAAAAAACCTCTGAATTTCGTGTAAAGAGTTGATAACACTCATTCGAACTTAGCATAACAGTTGGCAACGCAAACTACAGAAACGTCGGAATTGCTGATAGCATTTTTCCCGAATTCGTGACGGGAAATTTTGTCACGACGGAAGTTCATTCGGAATCGGTGATTGCGCTGTGAAGCAAAGCAAAGCGAAGGTCTTATGTGTACGGCTCTTAACACTCAATATATTATTCTGCACAGTATGAGGTGGGGTTTGTCGTAAGCTGAGGAGAGCTCAGCCGATCCAGCGGACCATGAAGGTCCCACTAAACTCCACCAAATAAAACATAGTATTTCGTGCTTTGATATAGAACACACACACCTGGCGTGGACAGGGATAAGCGAAGAGGGCATGGGACGATAGTCACGCGTAAGCGTTGTCGAGCGTAAACATCTCCGTTGGAAGCGCTGTTCCAGCAAGCGGTAAGTGGTCAATCCCTGGTGCGACGGATCAGCGGTAGCGGTCTGGTTTATGTAGAGCTGATACTCGTATAGCTGATACTGGTATATTCGACAGAGCTTCTATGATGTCGTATATTCGGAATGACGCATTTGTCTCTGCAACGCCAGTACGTAATCTTTGAAGGTCTCACCGAGCCGTTGTACACATTGTCGCATCTCGTCGTCGAGCCTTTCAAAGTATCGAGGGTTTAAGAACAACTTCAAAAGATCTCGCTTGCACGATTCCCAATCTTGCCACTCACCATGGTTATTTCGTAACCAGACGAGGGCTTTTTCTTTTTACAATTCGGGTAACGCTCGTGGGAGCGCATTTCGTTCTACCTTGTACCCGACTGCTAATTCTTCGGCTCTCTCTATGAAGCCCAGTGGGTCCTTGCCACCGTTGTACTTGATCTCCTATTTACGTACATGTCAGGCGTTCCTTTCGTAATGTCGTTGTTATTGGGTTGTTGGGCTGGCGGTAGTAATAGCATCTCGGTTCTCTTCGGTGTATGTTTCACCGCTAAATCAGTAAGTCGGTCGTGATAGTCCTCTGTCTCTCCTTCTTCTTGTATAAACGCAGCGAGGCGTTTACGCAGCTCATCGACGGTCCCTGAATTGGCAAAGGCATACTCCGTCGTATAGGTCACCAGCTTCGCCTTGTTTAAATAATACACCCACTTTGTTTTTACCATCCTGGTTTTTTTTTTTAGCGCATAGTCACGTTATATCGGTCTTTATTTTGCCTTCTTGCATGGCATTTTTTTTGGTTTGTGTTCGGAGAGTTTTTTTTTTGCTCTTATTTAATGTTCCTTTCTCTATAAGTGCCCCACGCCGGGCGCCATTCGCACGGCACACCATATAATGTAAGTCCTGGCAGCGCTTTCACGGCACACCATATAATGTAAGTACTGGTAGCGTTTTCACGGCACCCCACATATTGTACGTTCTCCCTAAGCAACTTAGTTTTCACAATCGTTGCTTAGCTGTTCCAGTCTCCGTTTCCACGACCGACCGGATTATATGACTATTCTACCACGACTGCCCTCTAATAAGATTTGTTTCTTATATATTATTCTAATACTATTGTTACTACTATTTATATTATTATTTCCTCTTACTTATGTGTATATATCCCAGTAGTATGTTTAATACATTGTATTTGTACATACATATGTATTTATATATACATCTTAATAATGATTTAATAACAATTTGCCCTAAGGTAATACATTTCAATACTTCAATTTCCTATAAATATTTAACCAATTGTGGAGGCCCTGAGGCTTTAGAAATGGGACCTTCACACGTTTTTTTTGGAAAATATTTTTATTAGCATTTTTCAGAACGCTTTTTCTAAATAAAGCGCAACATTAATGTGTAAATTTCAACATTTTATACGTTGCTATCGCTGAAATAGATTATTTAACCATTTATTTTTAGATGGCAACACTTTTTTTTGCATACAACTAAGGGGCATTTCACATACAACTTTCCTCGGTTTACTTGACAATTCGAAAGTTAACAACAAAGCATGAGGTGTAGAAGGGTAGCTACATATAACGCTTTGACAGTTTCTGCGATAGTTGTTTGTTTTGAATAGCGATTTGTGCTTATTCCGAGTATTTTGTTTAAATAAAGAATAAGAAATGAGTTTTACTGATATAATTAAGTGGTAGTTATGCTACTTATCTATGCTTGAAATTCGCGAGTGTAATAAACTTTATTAAGACCGAGATGTAACTGGTCTTCTTGCAGCATCTTTCGCCAAAAGAAATAAAAACCGATCCAGGGGTATTTTATTTATTTATTTTATTTACGGTCTACAGAATATTATTCTTACAGACTAATTAGGACTAGTTAAAAAATTAGTTAATTGAATAGCAAAAACAAATTCATTTTAAACTTATTTATATTCACAGCAAAATCAATATTTTTTGAATAGGTGTTACAAAGCCTGGCACATCTAGCAATTGGTTCATTATCACTATAATTAGAAAATTGCAGTTCACTTTCAAACAATCGATTATTCCTTAGGTTTCGTGGTGGAATATATAATTTCAATAAATTTGCAAGGCACGTACAGTTAATACGGGCATTGATAATATTATATATAAAAATTATCGAAAAATATGTTCTCCTGTCATGCAAGGACTGCAAACCTAGTAACTTACGCCTCCCAACATAAGAGGGGAGGAAACTATGCCACTGTAACTTGCACAAAGCAAACTTTGTAAAAATTCTTTGAACACGTTCTATTCTCATCGAATGAATGTCATAATAGGGACTCCATATGAGAGAGCAATATTCGAGGCGACTCCTGACTAACGAAATATAGAGTGATTTCAAGGTACATATATGGATCTTTAAACTCCTTTGTGTTTCTTCTAATAAGCTCTAACATTGCAAAAGCTTTAGATACGATATAGACGATGTGTTTCGTAAATGTAAGCTTTGAGTCAAAGATAACACCCAAATCTTTCATTTCGTCACATCTAGATATCGTGCAACTGTTTAATTGGTAATCATTTATAACATTATTCATAGTCTTTCTAGAAAATGTAACAACGTAGCACTTATTTATGTTCAGATGTAAGCGATTTAGTGTACACCATTTTACAAGTTCGTCGAGATCATGTTACACTTTGCAACTGTCTGAGTAGCTTCGTACAACAGAGAAAAGCTTCACATCATCCGCGAAAAGTAGGCAGTTTGTAAACTTAAAGCGAACCGGCAAGTCATTAATAAACAACAGAAATAAGAGAGGTCCGTAGTGGGTCCCTTGCGTTATACCTGAGACTGCGTCAACAGTAACTCTTGATGTTGCGCCTCCAGTTTTGACAAGAAGTTTCCTACCGGTTAGGAAGCTTGCAAAGAAATCACGCAGTTTGCCGTTAACGCCATAACACTCTAACTTCTTTAAGAGTACAAAGTGGTTAACTTTATCGAATGCTTTGGCGAAATCCGTATAGATAACATCTACTTGCGCTCGGCTTTTAAAAGCGTTAATTACATGATTCGTCAACAAAGCGAAGTTCGTACAGGTTGACCTTCCCGCAAAAAATCCATGTTGATGCTTAGAAATAACACCGTTTACATGATCGAAAAGTTTAATTTGAATTATATGGTCAAACATTTTGGCCAAAGTGCTTTGTTTTACTATGGGTCTATAGTTGCATATGTCATTTCGGTCGCCAGATTTAAAAATTGGGACGATAGTGCATATCTTCCATTGATTTAAAAAAGTTCCTTTGTTCAAACAGTCTTGAAAAAGAAGCGCGATAGGAAAAACTATTGAGTTGGTGCAATTTTTAAATAATAACGGGGAGAATCCTTCAGAGTCCTAACTTGGGCTAGAATTCAGTGAAGAAATTGCCAACAAAACATCTTCACTTGACACAGAGAAGGAAGTAATTGTAGGCAGATGTGTAGGTGTAAACGTAGGAAGTAAAGAGGTATCATGCGTCTCATAGACTTTCTGGAAAAAATTAGCAAATAAGTCACATGAGTCCAACGTATTTTCAGAAATAGCGCCGTCGTACTGTAAGCTAGTGGGGAAAGCATTTGTTGTCCTTCTGGAGTCAATAAAGTGCCAAAAACTCGATGTGTTAGATTTATATAATGTATATAATGTTGTAGCGATCTTATTATTTAAGTATAGTAGCGCCCTCTAGTTATGTAATATTTCTTTTAGCGACACCTATATTTGTAACAATTACTTAGCGCCATCTACATTTTTAGCTATGCATTACTATTTTTGTACATTTAAGCGTTATATCGGGACTATTCCTAAAGTTCCAATATATTTTGCTATAAAAGCCGGTGTCTGCGACATTTCTGTTCACTTTTCATTTTCGGTGATTGAGGAAGAATTGTGGTAAGCAGGAGTAGCTCATACCGCGGCATCACTGAGTCTTAGTGTAGTTTGGACAAGACAATTGGCCGGCTGCATTGGATTCAAATGGCGTTTGCGGTTATGCTGTTCTATATGTAGTTTGGACAAGACAATTTGCCGGCTACAGTGGAATCAGCTGCACTTACTCGTGCTGCTACCATGTTGCCTCATTCACTTATTGTATTGCAGAATTTCCAATATCCAGTTAATCTTAGTATTACTGTACGAAGTTTGTTTAAAATTAATATAATATTAAAAGTAATAAAATTAATTAAATAAAATCCGCAAAAACTAAATTGCCGAAAGTGTAAAACTCTATAGTGGCGCCCAACGAAGTGGCTTGATTAATTCCACGAAATTGTATGCAACCGATTCGACGGAGCTCTCGACTAGGAGGAATGGCGTCATTAACAACGGAACAATTTGAGCGATTAATGCAGGCGGTGACGACAGCCAATACGCGAATTGGGTCGTTTAGTAGCTGTACTGCGCGTTTCAGTGGTGAACGTAGTGCGTCAAAAGTTGAGTAGTTCCTCGCGGCGATTTCAACATTTAAGTTGGTGGAAAATATAAACGATGTAGATGCTATTAACGGTATGCCAATGCTGCTCGAAGATGATGCCTCTGAATGGTGGAGGGGTGTGAAGACCAATGCTGCTACTTTCAGTGATGTTGTAAAAATGTTGCGGGAAGCTTTTTCGCCTCCAAGACCTGCATGGCGCATTTATGCAGAGATCTGTGAGGATAAACAACAAAAGCACGAACCTACCGAAAGTTTCATCCGTAAAAACAGAGCGCTTTTCGCCCAGTTGCCAAGTCCACCGAAGGAAAGCGAGCAGATTGATATCTTGTTCGGCATGCTAAACTTGCAAGTACGTGACAAGGTGTTCCGTCAAACTATAACTACGTTTGATGATCTTTTGAATAGTGCTCGGGAAGCAGAATATGCGATCATCGAGCGCAACGTGACTGTGAACACGAAAGCCGAGTCGAATAGTGGTCCAGTACGTTGCGCATTCTGTCGCAAAAAGGGTCATGCGTCGGAGCATTGTTTCAAGCGCATCAAAGACGAAAGTCAAAAAGAAAATACTGCTGCTACTGTTATTGCTCAAGCAACGCTGTCCAAGTCAAAACTTGCTTGCTATGGCTGTAACGCGCCCGGTTACGTTCGTGCAAATTGTCCGAATTGCAGTACCAAAAACTACCGTGAATCAACCGTGGTCAGCTTCAACACAATGTCGTCAAATACAATTGGTAGAAATATACCCATTGCAAACGTTCAGCTATTCGGAGTACCTGGACAAGCCTACTTTGACACTGGTGAACGTACCAGTGTCGCTAGTGCAAACTTAAAGCGAATCATGGATTTCCACGGCTGTAAGGTCAAGTGTGAAATTTCGTTAGCAGATGGTACTTCTTCGTTGCAAGAGTGCTTATCAACCATTTGTAAGATAGTGATTGGAGGAAGATGCCTGAATATTCGATTCATCATATTGCGGGAAGCCACTCGCAACCGTACATTTCTGGGTGCAGATTTTTTAGAGGAGGTTGGAGTCGTCCTTAATATGGGCCAAAAATACTGGTTTTTCGAAAACTGTCCTAACGTTCAATTTGACTTTGTTGAAGCGCTGCCTCTAAATCTGAATGTCGTAGAATGCGTTAAAGTGTGCAAACGAAGCCCGTTCGATGTAATGCAGAGCGAATCAAAGCGATACCACGATGACGTATATATGTCAGAATTCGAAAGTTATGGTCCAGAGGTAAGAGACAGCCATTATTCACCTCACTTGATCCAAGAAATTTTCAAAGATGCTTTGCGATCTAATGAAACAACTCCTGATCGAAAGACTATGCGTGATTTGTTCACTGGTGTTGTATATGGAGGAGAACCTAGAGATGAAGGTTTTACCCCGCTATATTCATTTGATCTGAAAGTTCTGAAAAGATCAGACGCGCCGAGCTTATCAGCTGAGAAAAGGCTGGAACTCGATCTTTTATTACGCAAGCACGAGGCCGTATTTGGTGAAATAACAGAGACAACGCCATATGCTGAACACCGAATCAACACGGGTGACCATGAGCCAATCACTTCGCCGCCATACCGCTTGTCGTTTCCGAGATCGCGAGAGTTAAAGTTGGAAATTGACAAAATGTTGACCATGGGGATACTCGAAGAGTGCGAATCGGCCTGGACTTCGCCCGTAGTTATGGTTCCAAAACGAGATGGTGGAATACGCATCTGTGTGGACTATCGGAAGTTAAACGCCGTCACTGAAACCGATAGATACCCATTACCAAGAATGGATGATTTATTGCAAGCTGCAAAAAGTACCCGTTTTATGACCACGTTGGATTTGCAAAGTGGTTACCACCAGATCAAGGTAGCAGGCAAGGATGTTGATAAAACTTGCATAATAACTTCTTTTGGACTTTTTCGTTTTACTAGAATGCCTTTTGGACTACGAAATGCGCCTGCAACGTTTCAGCGACTCATGGACCGCTTGAAGTCCGCAATACCAGGTGTGCAAGTATTAGCGTATTTGGATGATTTGATTATTTGTTCATCTTCATTTCAAGAACATTTAAGCGATCTCAATAAAATTTTTGAAAAACTTAATAAATTTAAACTTCGTGTTAACGGAACTAAATATCGATTCTGTTGTTCTGAAGTCAGGTACTTGGGTCATATTATCACTTCTTTAGGGATTCGTGTAGATCCAGATAAAATAAGCGCAATAAGTAAAAGACAGGAAGCTAAAAATGTCAAAGAGTTGTTATCCTTTATACAAACATGCTCGTGGTATAGGAGATTCATTGATCACTATGCAGAAATTGCAAAGCCATTGACTGATCTAACAAAGAAAAACAAAGTATGGACTTGGTAGGATCCTCAACGCAATGCCTTCCACAAGCTCAATGAACTGTTAACATCACCGCCTATATTAAAACAGGCGCAGGATGGTCCACCATTTATTATCATGACGGATGCAAGTGCGTATGCACTCGGAGCAGTTCTACTCCAGGGGGAGGGTAATGAAGAGCATCCTATCGAGTTTGCAAGCCGCTTGTTGACAAGCGCCGAACGAAACTATTCCACTACAGAGCGCGAAGCCCTTGCGATTATTTGGGCTTGTGCCAAATACAGAGGCTACATTGAAGGTGCTGACTTGATTTTAGCAACGGATCACCAACCGTTAAAGTGGCTGCTAAGCGTAAAATCACCATCCGGACGGTTGGCAAGATGGGCTCTACAGATTCAGCAATATAATTTCAAAATTGAGTATACTCCCGGGAGATCCAATGCCGTTGCAGATATGCTTTCGCGACCGCCATGTTTAGACGGTGAAAAAACTGAGTCACTGAATGTTATGGCGTTTCAAATTGATTTCCCGCACAAAAGCGTCTCTGACATGCGTAACGAACAACTTAAAGATTCTTACCTAAAAGATATAACAACTTCGCTCGAGGCTGGGGATGAAAACGTTGCACGATGGATTGATCGCGGGTACATTCTAAATGAAGGAGTGCTATATTGCTATGGTAACGAAGATATCGAAAGTGCGCAATATATTGTGCCTGAACAGGAACGTTTAGAAATCCTTAAATTTTATCATGACGACAGTACCGCCGGACATTATGGAGAAGAAAGAACTATCGCAAGAATAGCTTCGAGATATTTATGGCCAGGTATGCGAGCAGATATAAGAAAATACGTAAAATCATGCATTGACTGTCAACGATTTAAAGCAGCAAACATGAAACCGTATGGTTTATTACAAACAACCAGTAGTAATCATCGATTTGAGATATTAGCAGTAGATCTCTTTGGCCCGTTGCCACAGACAGAAAATGTTTATCAGTGGATTATCATAGCAGAGGATGTAGCTTCACGCTGGGTTGAAATATTACCATTAAAGGAAGCTACTGCAGAGAACTGTAGCAAACTTCTAATCGAAGAAGTGTTTCTTCGATACGGCATTCCCCGAAGTCTAAAGACGGACAATGGAGTGCAATTTGTTTCAGCAGTAATGCAGCAGGTCACACATTACTTGGGTATCCAGCAGCGGCTAACCCCTCTTTATCACCCCGAGGCTAATCCGGTTGAGCGAAAAAACCGTGACTTGAAAGCTCAATTGGCAATACTAGTCCAAACGCATCACAACACATGGGTTGCTAACCTACCTGCGATACGTTTTGCAATGAATACCGCAAAATGCCAAAGCACAGGCTATAGTGCTGCCTTTTTAACATTTGGAAGAGAACTTCGAACTATGGATGATGTAAATCGCGATGTCCGACCCATAGTTACAAAAGATAATTACATTCCACAAATTTCATCGTACTTACAAAACTTAACGACTAACTTCAAAGATGCCCGTGAAATCGAGCAAAAGATTCAAGACCGGAATAAAGCGCAACATGATCAACATAGACGTCCACAACCAGATTTTGCTGTTGGTACTGAGGTTATGGTTACAACACACGTCCTTAGTCAAGCTGGAAAAGGGATAACTTCGAAATTTGTACCGAATACAAGGGAACCAATGATGACGCCGCCGCAGTCCCAATGTATCCACTAAAAAAGCGAGGACGACCAAGGAAGCAATAAGTGTTGGCGTGATTCCGAGGCGGAACCCACACGCCAAAGGGGGAGACTGGAGCGATCTTATTATTTAAGTATAGTAGCGCCCTCTAGTTATGTAATATTTCTTTTAGCGACACCTATATTTGTAACAATTACTTAGCGCCATCTACATTTTTAGCTATGCATTACTATTTTTGTACATTTAAGCGTTATAACGGGACTATTCCTAAAGTTCCAATATATTTTGCTATAAAAGCCGGTGTCTGCGACATTTCTGTTCAATTTTCATTTTCGGTGATTGAGGAAGCATTGTGGTAAGCAGGAGTAGCTCATACCGCGGCATCACTGAGTCTTAGTGTAGTTTGGACAAGACAATTGGCCGGCTGCATTGGATTCAAGTGGAGTTTGCGGTTATGCTGTTCTATATGTAGTTTGGACAAGACAATTTGCCGGCTACAGTGGAATCAGCTGCACTTACTCGTGCTGCTACCATGTTGCCTCATTCACTTATTGTATTGCAGGATTTCCAATATCCAGTTAACCTTAGTATTACTGCACGAAGTTTGTTTAAAATTAATATAATATAAAAAAAGTAATAAAATTAATTAAATAAAATCCGCAAAAACTAAATTGCCGAAAGTGTAAAACTCTACAATGTCGAAATAAAAAGTTATGGAGACAGTCGAAGGCCTTTCTTAAACGGGAAAAGTTTAGACGATCAGTCTCAGAATTAATTTTTTTAAATTTCTTTAAGGCCTTATTTTTCTTGTTCTTTAGATTACTGAGTTTAGTGTTAAACCAAGTCATTGGTAGCAAATACCAAATACAGTATTCTACCATTTTCATTTAAAATCGAATTATGTTGATTAAAATCATGAGGTAACAAAGTGCTTATAAAGTGATTGTCTATGTCAGACCGAAAATCACTCGGCAGTAAATTTTTTCCGTGATATGACCAATATATATTGGCTAAGTTGAAGTCACCGAGGAAAACTATTTCATCCGAGTCTTTGGCAACATTGGTGACATAAACCAGATTGTCTAAATGCTTTTGATAAATTTGAAATTTACTACTTGGAGGAATATAAGAGAGAACTAAAATTAATGATTTATTACACGAAAACTTAACTTTAACGCAAATTTGGTCGAGGAAATCATCAAATAGATCCAGTATAATTGAATTACTACACAAATCCACTCTTACAGCAAGCAGTACACCACCACCTTTTTCATGGCCTGTAGCAACATAGCTACGATCTTTGCGGTAAACATTATAGTCCATATCAAACAATTCACTAGGATATGTTACTTTTTAACCATGTCTCGGTTATGGCTATGAAGTCATATTCGTGCAACGATGAGCGACGATAAAACTGGGATGATTTTGTTCGCATTCCGCTTACATTTTGGAACTAAAGCGAATATTTCGGTCCTGGAATATTATTGACATAAGAAGCTCTAAACGTTAGGAGGTCAGCGGTGTGCCCCCTTGCTTTTGAAAAAATTTGAACGGCCGCACTGCCACATTAACTGGCCACAAATTAGAGTTAAACAGCTTACTATAGCGCATAGAAGAGACTCCAGCAAGAGAAGGCTGCTGATGGGATTGATGAATGTTTAGATCCATAGTTGATAATATGTTCTGCATATACTGAAGGCTTAAATGATGATAGATGTACCCACTTTATGGGAGAATCGACTGCTAATTCAACACTCGGGTTGCATCCAATGGTAATTTTATGTGCTTAAACTTTCGGCTTCGCACCTGAATTATTATTATTGATTTTGCTATTAGTATAAGAAGATCTAGAATTATCCGCGGCATCAGAGGCAGCAGCACCGTACGTGAGCGCGATTCCATTTATTTAAGAAAACGGTGAGGTGGTTAACAAATAGGTATTATATTTTCATATTTATCTTCTTTTCTCTTCTTATACATGCAAAAATTATGAAATATTAGTGAATTTTCTAAATCGTGTGTATATGTAAATGTAAACAGGTGTACATATGTCAAAGTGTACAAAAGTTGAGAGTTCGCCATGATTTTGCTTCGTTTTGCTTTGCTTTACTTTTCTCGCCTTGTATTTAGCAGCACTCATATAACATCAGAACTTATCTCTCAAAGCGAAACTCTGACAGGCCTATCATGAATTCCGTCGGGAAAATGGTGTCATCAACTCCGACGTGATCCCGAAATTCTTACGAAATTTCGAAATTTGGGATTTTGCCATCATGAATTACGAGTAAAACGCAATTTTGACATTTATTCGTGAGAATAATCTACGCTCTCCCTTATCGGGAGAAGTGAAAATAATAACTAAAATGAACAAAAAAAACAAGTAAGAAAAGCCTAATTCGGGCGAAACCGATTTTTATATATCCTCGATGTATTTTTGTATGGTAAAATTTCCGTTTCTTTGTTTCAAATCGCTGCTAGTATTAAACTTTACTTAATTTGTTCCAATAAATACTGAAAAACGAAGTTTTTTTTGCATTTTTCCAAATTTCCGTTATATGGAAGTTAGGCGTGCTTACAGTCCAATTTCAAAAATTATTGACAGTGATGCTAGTGATATCAATATGTTCACCAAATTTTGTGACGATACCTTACATCGTTATTGAGATACCTACAGACGTTTTTTTATAAGTGGGGGTGGTAAAGCCCATTTTTCAAAATTTCATAAAATTCAAGTTTCTTAATTAACTATCTCTCTAAATATCAAATTTTAATTAATATGTTCCAATAGAATATAATAAAGAAAAAACGAAATTTTTGCACTTTTAGAAAATTTCCGTTATATGGGAGATGGCCGAGGTTATTGTCCGATTTCAAAAAATTTCAACGGTGATAACAGCGATATTGAGGAAAATTGGTTCATACAATTTTGTGACCATACCTTACACCGTTATTGAGATACAGGAATTTTTTTCTAAGTTTCCGTGGCAACGCCCATTTTTTAAAATTTCATAAATATCTAGTAATTTCTTAGTTTAAAATCGTTCCAAATACCGAATTTCACTCAATTTGTTTTAATATATACCGAAAATATGAAGTTTTGGCATTTTCCAAAATTATAGGAGGTGGGCGTGGTTATGATCCGATTTCAAAAACTTTCTAAGGTAATAATAGCGATATTAAGGAAAATATGCCACCATAGTTTGTGACCATAACTAATACTGTTAATGAGAAACAGTGGCAACGCCCATTTTTCAAAATTTCATAAATACCTAATTTCTTAGTTCAAAATCGCTCCAAATACCAAATTTCACTCAATTTGCTGTAATAGATCCCGAAAAAACGTAGTTTTTGCATTTTGCAGTCAGGGCTAAATCGATTCCTATTTTCATTCTGATAATTTTTGTATATACATATATAATCAAATTGGATTGAACTGGGAGTCTTACAAAGTGGCAAGAAATGAAGTCACCAAGGTTGTCAAAAGATAAAAACGTAGTTTTTTTGCCTCAAACTGGACCCTTCTCTACCTCCTAACGTCTTATGGAGAAACTTAAAAACCTTACGCGTCTACGGAAAAACCGAACAGGAATGTTCTTTGAGTAACCTAGCTCCTAGCATTTTACCAGCATTATCAAAAGTTTTTGAAAGCATTATAGCGGATCAAATTACTTCCTATGTGATAAAAAACAATTTGCTCTCTCCATACTAATCTGGATTTAGAGCTGTTCTTCCCCATTGCTAAAAATACTTGGCGATATACGCATACCATTTGACGAAAGTTTATTCGGATTCGCTCGACAAACTAGCTCAAGACATACGAAATGGTACATAATTGATGTCGTTGCTTTAAGACCATGCACCGTAGACAATACAAGTGACAGTGGGGGCATTTCATGTCTAGCGGACAGGAAAAAAAAGGTAATGCTTTGGAATTCGTTCATATTTTGGTTAATTGTACTTGTAATAGGTATGAAAGTGTACACACAATTTTTTATTTTATATGATGGTTAATTGTCGAGTTATGGGCTTCTAAAGAATAGTAAAAATGTAAATTATGTTTTTTTAAACTAGTTTTTTCGTACTGAAAACAATTTTTTTTTTTAATATTAAACTTTGTAATTTGTATACAAAATTTTTTACGTTTTTATAAAATGGAATCAATTTACAAAAAAAAAAATATTTTTCCTCACCGGAAGTAAAAACTAAAAAAAAAAATTTTAAAACTTAGACCGCTTTCTTTATTAATTTGTTTATTTCGAAATATAGCCTCAGGTAGAGTTATGTATAAGACTTTAGAAGTTTTAGAGTAAGACCTCCATCAGTTGGGGAGATACATACATATGTAAATTTGTGCACATACACCTCGCGCTGAGTATGACGCTAGGCGCTTGTTTGTCGGTTCATTTGAAAAGAAACTTTCTTCTAGAAACGTTCGATGAACTTATTTTCTTTATGCACATTATAATTATACCCATGTCCTTGGCACAAGGTTTTCTACCTGAAATATACATCAGTACTCTAGTTAAACTACTAAAAAACTAAAAAAAAATTGTTGACACTAGTTGCTACTTACCTACCTGAAATATACATCAGTACTCTAGTTTAACTACTAAGAAGGACCACAGCGACCTAAAAACCAAATGAATGTTTTTTGACACTAGTTGTTAACTACTTACCGAAAATGACTTTAAAATGATGCATTTAAGCCAAGGCAAGATTTACAACACTCATTTGGTGGTGTTTTGCAGTCATTAAATGGCACGTTGGTGTTGGACTCAGACACATTAACAATCCTTTAAAGACGAAAGTTCCATGTTTCTTCCAGCTGTAAGATTAGCCATCTCTCTACCATCCAACATTAGCTTTACATTGTGGTGGTATGTGCAAACACATACCATATGCATCCTAGGGTCACCAGCGAGGACACATTTTTTAGATCTAAAAGTAAAAAACTTTGTTAAACCTACTTTAACGTTCGGATATTCCTCTTTGAACTTCTCGTCAAGTTCGTCAATGTTGTACATTAGAAGTTGTTTTTACAAGTGTGTTCTTCATCCATCTTCTAATTTAATAGATACAAAATCTCTTTTGCCAGGCATTACTCGGCTGATGTCTTCTCGGAGATAAAAACATTTAACCAAGTTTTCGGTTTCGGGAAGTAGTTTGCGGCCACCACGTGGGTTAGGAGTTGATAAGATGCCGAACTGTTTCTTTGCTTTTTTCGCTTGTCGCCTGGATGTCCCGAACTCTTATGTAAGTTTATTTTCACTTCATGCCTTAGGTGCTATTGTAAGTATCGTGGTTTTCATAGAAGCAGAAGTAGACGGATCATTAAATTTCACCTTTAGCTGAATCCGATTGAGTGGTTTCCTTTCCAACACAAACGTGCCATTTAATGACTGCAAAAACACCACCAATTGAGTGTTGTAAATCTTGCCCTGACTTAAATGCAATTCGTCATCATTTGAAAGTCAGGCTGCTTTCGTAAACGCAATATGCAAAGCATACAAGCATTGCATACTATTCGTAATTTATATTATTTTACGTTATTTTTCTTTGTAGTGATAAAAAGTGGACGCATGAGTCATAACGCTCATGTCAATAAAATTTCGTCATGAAAGTGACTTCACCGCCAAAATAAATAACGCGCTGCTTCAGCAATATGTTGGGGACGTATAAAAGAATAAAAAGAAGTAATGCCAAGTCGAGTGAGTCTGCCACGAATTGGGATTTTTTGATGAAATGGATGAGGTTTGTGGTACACATAGCAGTGTCTCTGTACCTGAGAACATGCTCGAGTATTCTTTGGAACAACTAACATACGATTTGTCATCAAATGATACTCCATCGCCTTCACCTTCTGCACCATCATCAGAGGTCACTTTAGTAGTTGGAACTGCCCTAAAATGGAAGAGAAATGAAGTTATTGACTTCTTGGCTTCCAAATCGGAAAAACAAGCGAAATTAGTGGAGGCACTGGTGGAGCGTGAGAAGGAAAAAGCAAACATTGAAAAGGAAAAAGTGCAGGAACTAAGATCCATACGAAACTAGTATGAGAAAATATTAGAACGAAATCTTAATAGTGCCGAATATTTTAATGACTCTTTTTAGTTTTTTTTAAATTTGCAATGAATTTTTAAGTTTAAAAAATGTGCAAGCGTTTTGACAACGAAAGTGATTTTAATTTTAATCAAACTAATCTATGCATGTATATAATAAATAGCTGTGTGTCAGTCAGGCAAAAGTTCGATTGGCGGTGGGAGTGGCCGTGGAATTGGGCAAGGGAAAGGGGGGGAGGGGGTTGCTGGGGATGGAGGATTGAGGTGGTGACTGGGAAGTTGAGGAAAAGGGAGAGAAAGAGGGGACAGAAAAAGAGAAGGATAATAACAAATCCATCTTTCAAGCTTTTAAACGAGCTGGGTCTACTAGTTTTAAATCAAATTCATGTTTTATTACTTAGAAAAAAAGTTTATATTTATTATTTATGCAAATAGTAATGTGAAAATGGCTTCCCGTTTATTTTTGGCTTGTTCTCTATGTTTACTTCAAGTTAGTAATTGTGAAAAGCTGTTTTCGATATTAAATAATTCAATTTGTTCTTCTTCACTTATGACGCAGGGTTAATCAGTCCCATTTTCTATAATAATATTATAAAGAATTATACAGGCCGTCGTGATAGTTGCTGGTAAGTGTGTATGTAGCACATATATTTTAAAATACAGAATTATTTTTTAAAGATTGCAAATGCCTGTTCTATATGAACTCTTATTAAGCATACAATTTTGTTATATTGAACATCTTTAGGTGTTAAAAAACCATTGTCTCTATAAGGTACCATTAGGAAGGTTTCCAGCGGATATGCGGAATTGTCTAATAAATGGTAACCAGAACAAATTTTTAATTCTCCTTTAACTATTGACTTTCTAATAGGACTTATTTACTATATAGCAGCATCGTGGCATCGTCCGGGGCAACCAATAAACACATCTATGAACTTAAGATGACTATCCATAATTGCCTAAACAAATTAAATTAATTATAAATAAACATATTTTAATAAAGCTTAACATTCTTACTAGGACCACAATTGAAAACTTCCCCTCCCTATTATAAGAACTAATCTTAACTGGTTGCTAGATTGAAATGTGCGTACCATCTATACAACCTATGACATATGGTAACGGTAGGCTGGGTTTAGCTGAAAATTCGTCACTTTTTTCTTTTTCTAAGCAACAAATTATTTTTATGGTTCTAATAAATATTTTATAGCTTGTTCCCATTGCCATTTCGAATCTGTTGCTGACATCTCTAAATGATGTGTTTTTGCTAAGTTTCCATATAGTTGCGTACAGCGCTTTTTCCAACGAAGCTCCATTACGACCAGTGCACTTTGACGCCCAGTATGGTTTCAACATGTTCAGAAGTATCTAAACATTACAGTTTTAATAAGTACATATGTGCGCGACTAATTATTTAGTTGAAAGTCACCTTATATGTTGATTTTTCCATTCGAAAATGTGAATGAAAGACATCATTCTTCATACCCGCAATGCTCTGAAAAGTTTTTGATTTTTAGAATTCTTCTTTTATTTTCATATCTGTAAGCTAAGACAGCCAACCTCTGTTGGTTTTATATACATTTTTTTAGCAATTGTTAAGCTACTACTACTTCTTGTAGTTTCTGCCAAAGTAATAGCATTTTTTAATGGGCTAAGTAATAAATTATCCATTCTTGTAAAGACAAAAATTAATTTATTAACACAACAAACTTTTACTATTTAACAGCTGTAAAGGCAATGCTCAGGGGCATTAATAAACGTCATATAAATGCATATTTTAGCAAAGCAGGGTTGCAATGCATAAATGCATGGCATGGGTATATGTTTTAAAAATGCTTTACATATTGCGTCTACGAAAGCAGCCTCATTTTCGGTAAGTAGTTAACAATTAGTGTCAAAAAAATTCATTTAGTTTTTAGGTCGCTGTGGTCCTTCTTAGTAGTTGATGTATATTACAGGTAGAAAGTAGCAACTAGTGTCAAAAAAATTAATTTAGTTTTTAAGTCGCTGTGGTCCTTTTTAGTAATTTAACTAGATTACTGAAGTACATATATTTCAGGTAGAAAGCCTTGTGTGTGGGCCTGGGTGTAATTATAATGTTTATAAAAAAATTTGGTCTTAAGTCCATCGAACGTAGGTAGAAGACAGTTTCACTACATTTTCATTTTATTAAATGTCTTTTTCACATGAACCGGATGTTACAAACAAGCGCCCAGCGTCATACTCAGCGCGAAGTGTATGTGCACAAATTATCATATCTCCCTAACTGATGGACGGTGTGTAAACAATTTTTTTTTTGTAAATCGCAAAGTTTAATATTTCAAAAAAATGGGTTTCAGCACGAAAAAACTAGTTTAAAAAACATAATTTAAATTTTTACTATTCTTTAGAAGCCCATAACTCGACAAATAATTATCATAAAAAATAGAAAATTGTGTGTACACTTTCATACCTAGTACAAGCACAATTAACCAAAGTATGAACGAATTCCAAAGCATCACTTTTTTTCCTGTCCGCTTGACATGAAATGCCCCAGTGGAGAGGTGGATGATGAGATTTAAGATGTACAGGACTCGAATCTTATAGATCAAGCTCTAGATATTGCTGGTGAGTTTGGTGTTCAACGGTGTATTGCAAATGATATGCACAACAATTGCTAGAGAAAACACATGATGCTAAACTGGCGGCGGTGGTCGAGTGGGAAGCGGTGCGTGCTACAAGTCGATATGCCTCTGAGTTCGGGGTTCGAATCTCAGTCAGGGCATGTAAAATCTTAACCATAGAAATGGCAATGGCAAACCTCCGAGGGTATTTCTGCCATGAAATAGTTTCTCATTAAATACATCTGCCGTTCGGAGTCGGCACAAAACTGTAGGTCCCTCCGTTATAGATAGAATATAAAGACGCACACTACAAATGGTAGGAGAAGCTCGGTACATAGCTAAAGTATTATTATTCTTATTAAAGTATAAACTGCACTCCATATTTCAGCCACCTTTCGAAACGACTCTTTGGACCACATCATACTGAAAGGAGCAACAAAAAGGCGTTGTGGATTAGCGATGAAAAAGTCAATCGATTTACGAGGGTTTTAAATGCAAACGACATTTTATCCACAGTGCTTCAAAGAATTCCATGAAACGGCGGCTTCTAAAACATCTCGATCGATGAGAGTTGAAAAGAATGAGATAAAGGTGTACAAAATAAGAATTAAATTACCATGAATCGCAGGAAAGTGTGACAAGCAGCTCCCTAGAGGAGAGTCTTTACTTATTCCGTGCAGTAGTCTGTGTAAAAAATTTTCCATCGTTTGTGTTTTGAAGATGGACAGTCTGAATATGACGTTAAATTACACCGGTCAACCGCATTTTTGGGCACGAGTTATTCATACCTTATTTTTGTTGCTTTTATACCTCAAAATAAGAACGAGAATAAAAACTAGTTCTGAATTTGCTTTTATGTATAAACAAGTATTACTTACTTACTTAATTGGTGCATTAACCGCCTAAGCGATTTTGGCCGAGGTCAACAAAGCACGCCAAGTGCGGAAGTAAAAACTAAAAAATTTTTTTAAAACTTCGACTGCTTTCTTTATTAATTTGTTTATTTCGAAATATAGCCTCAGGTATAGTTATAAGACCCTAGAAGTTTTAGAGTAAGACCTCCATCAGTTGGGAAGATACATATGTAAATTTGTGCACATACACCTCGCGCTGAGTATGACGCTAGGCGCTTGTTTGTCGGTTCATGTGAAAAAAAAACTTTCTTCTACAAACGTTCGATGGACTTTTAACCATATTTCTTTATGCACATTATAATTATACCCATGTCCTTGGCACAAGGCTTTCTACCTGAAATATACATCAGTACTCTAGTTAAACTACTAAAAAGGACCGCAGCGACCTAAAAATTAAAAATAAATTGTTTGACACTAGTTGCTACTTACCTACCTGAAATATACATCAGTACTCTAGTTTAACTACTAAGAAGGACCACAGCGACCTAAAAACCAAATGAATTTTTTTGACACTAGTTGTTAACTACTTACCGAAAGTGACTTTAAAATGATGCATTTAAGCCAAGGCAAGATTTACAACACTCATTTGGTGGTGTTGTGCAGTCATTAAATGGCACGTTGGTGTTGGACTCAGACACATCAACAATCCTTTAAAGACGAAAGTTCCATGTTTCTTCCAGCTGTAAGATTAGCCATCTCTCTACCATCCAACATTAGCTTTACATTTTGGTGGTATGTGCAAACACATACCATATGCATCCTAGGGTCACCAGCGAGGACAAATTGTTTAGATCTTAAAGTAAAAAACTTTGTTAAACCTACTTTAACGTTCGGATATTCCTCTTTGAACTTCTCGTCAAGTTCGTCAATGTTGTACATTAGAAGTTGTTTTTACAAGTGTGTTCTTCATCCATCTTCTAATTTAATAGATACAAAATTTCTTTTGCCAGGCATTACTCGACTGATGTCTTCTCGGAGATAAAAACATTTAACCAAGTTTTCGGTTTCGGGAAGTAGTTTGCGGCCACCACGTGGGTTTGGAGTTGATAAGATGCCGAACTGTTTCTTTGCTTTTTTCGCTTGTCGCCTGGATATTCCGAACTCTTATGTAAGTTTATTTTCACTCCATGCCTTAGGTGATATTGTTAGTATCGTGGTTGTCATAGAAGCAGAAGTAGACGGATCATTAAATTTCTCCTTTAGCTGAATCCGATTGAGTGGTTTCCTTTCCAACACAAACGTGCCATTCAATGACTGCAAAAACACCACCAGTTGAGTGTTGTAAATCATGCCCTGACTTAAATGCAATTCGTCATCATTTGAAAGTCAGGCTCCTTTCGTAAACGCAATATGCAAAGCATACAAGCATTGCATACTATTCGTAATTTATATTAATATATATATATTTTTTAAATTTTCATTGTTATTTCACGTTATTTTTCTTTGTAGTGATAAAAAGTGGACGCATGAGTCATAACGCTCTTGTCAATAAAATTTCGTCATGAAAGTGACTTCACCGCCAAAATAAATAACGCGCTGCTTCACCAATATGTTGGGGACGTATAAAAGAATAAAAAGAAGTAATGCCAAGTCGAGTGAGTCTGCCACGAATTGGGATTTTTTTGATGATGGCTGGGGATGGAGGATTGAGGAGGTGACTGGGATGTTGAGGAAAAGGGAGAGAAAGAGGGAGACAGAAAAAGAGAAGGATAATAACAAATCCATCTATCAAGCTTTTAAACGAGCTGGGTCTACTAGTTTTAAATCAAATTCATGTTTTATTACTTAGAAAAAAAAGTTAATATTTTTTTTATAATTTTATTGAGCTCAAGGCCAGTTTATGGAAGATTTGTTTGTGAAAAAACAACAACAGCTTTCAATGGTTGAAGTTATAGTACTATTTCGGAAATCACCACATTTCCTCATCAGACTTCTTTTTTTGATTATTAAATTAAATAATTTTTATTTTAATTTTCATAACCACTTCTTTAAGGCTTTGAACCCGGGAGCTCGGAGTTGCAGAGCCAATACGCTACCTATTGTGCTACGCTAGCCGAGTTGGCTGTTGTGTTTATTTCATCTTCCTTAAACAAACCAACTACAAACAAGAGCAACTGATCTGCCGCTATTTAACTTGTTTGTGTGGTTGTTGTTTGTGTTTTTATTTTGCAAATTCTGTTTTTTACTTTACATTATATGCATTTTTAAGGCGTGCTCATCCTTGTCTACAATGTTTGTTCATTTTTCTGTTGGCCTAGTAAAATGTTAATATTTTTTTTATAATTTTATTGAGCTCAAGGCCAGTTTATGGAAGATTTGTTTGTGAAAAAACAACAACAGCTTTCAATGGTTGAAGTTATAGTACTATTTCGGAAATCACCACATTTCCTCATCAGACTTCTTTTTTTGATTATTAAATTAAATTAACAACAAACACACAAACAAGTTAAATAGCGGCAGATCAGTTGCTCTTGTTTGTAGTTGGTTTGTTTAAGGAAGATGAAATAAACGGGTTGGGCCTGAAATCCCCCAATCCAAAATCCCCAAAACAAAATCCCCAAAACGAAATCCCCAAACACAAAATCCCCAAACTCTAAATACCCGTGTTTTTTGCGAAATGCGTTTAGATTACGTTAACAATTCTGCAAATGTAATAGTTACAAGGTAAATAATTTACATACACGAAGAGCCAGTTAGGCGTAATTCACATTAAAAAACATTAACTTCAACAGGTAAGGAAAATGATATGGGATATAGATTTTAAATAATCAAGCTTCTCCAATTTTGTACGATTTTTAACAACTTTTCTAATTCTACGAAAACGGGCCAAGCATTTTTTTTCCTCGGTATCGACACCCCGGACTGCATCCTTTGCAAGTTGGTTTTTACAGATATCATTTCTTTTCCCAGCTGCCGAATGATCTCATAAAGACCGCAGTTTTTTTTCCCAACTACAACTTTCAGTCTTCTATGCCAAGCTTCAATGGAATTTTGAGTACGTGGAAAATTTTGTTTTATATCATCTGCTGTAGTCCAAAAACTGGGATGGTATTTTGGAGTGCTTGTCTTATTTTTTCCAGTTATATAGTTTTCCTTAAACCACTTGCTTAGTTTCTTAAAATCCTTATCTTCAGTACTGCCATTTAATTCCATATAGTAAGCCAAAACATCTTCAGGAGGAACGAACGATAAGCTCTTTAGCATACGAACCTGCATGCTGAAATGTTCGTTATTCCCATACTTTCGGGCAAGCCCTTATTTTTGCACTCGTCTCCAAACGATTTGCCCGAAGTGAAATAAACATCCCCTATATTCGGCATCTGGGAAGTATTCAACTGCTGCGGATGAGATAGTTTTTTGAAAATCCGTAAAGTAAAAAACAGAATTTGCAAAATAAAAACACAAACAACAACCACACAAACAAGTTAAATAGCGGCAGAACAGTTGCTCTTGTTTGTAGTTGGTTTGTTGAAGGAAGATGAAATAAACACAACAGCCAACTCGGCTAGCGTAGCACAATAGGTAGCGTATTGGCTCTGCAACTCCGAGCTCCCGGGTTCAAGGCCTGAGAGAAGTGGTTATGAAAATTAAATTAAAAATAATTTAATTTAATAATCAAAAAAAGAAGTCTGATGAGGAAATGTGGTGATTTCCGAAATAGTACTATAACTTCAACCATTGAAAGCTGTTGTTGTTTTTTCACAAACAAATCTTCCATAAACTGGAATTGAGCTCAATAAAATTATAAAAAAAATATTAACATTTTACTAGGCCAACAGAAAAAAAAGTTCATATTTTATTATTTATGCAAATAGTAATGTGAAAATGGCGTCCCATTTATTTTTGGCTTGTTCTCTCTGTTTACTTGAAGTTGGTAATTGTGAAAAGCTGTTTTCGATATTAAATGATCAGTCTCATTTTCGATAATAATATTATAAAGAATTATACAGGCCATCGTGATAGTTGTTGGTAAGTGTGTATGTAGCACATATATATGTATATTTTAAAATACAGAATTTTTTTTTAAAGATTGCAACTGCCTGTTCTATAGGAACTCTTGTTAAGCATACAATTTTGTTATATTGAACATCTTTAGGTGTGAAAAAACCAATAAACACATCTATGAACTTAAGATGTCTATCCATAATTGCCTAAATAAATTAAATTAATTATAAAAAAACATATTTTAATAAAGCTTAACATTCTTACTAGGACCACAATTGAAAACTTCCCCTCCTTTATAAGAACTAATCTTAACTGGTTGCTAGATTGAAATGTGCGTACCATCTATACAACCTATGACATATGGGAACGGTAGGCTGCGTTTAGCTGAAAATTCGTCACTTTATTCTTTTTCTAAGCAACAAATTATTTTTATGGTTCTAATAAATATTTTATAGCTTGTTCCCGTTGCCATTTCGAATCTGTTGCTGACATCTCTAAATGATGTGTTGTTGTTTCCATATAGTTGCGTACAGCGCTTTTTCCAACGAAGCTCCATTACGACCAGTGCACTTTGACGCCCAGTATGGTTTCAACACGTTCAGAAGTATCTAAACATTACAGTTTTAATAAGTACATATGTGCGCGACTAATTATTTAGTTGAAAGTCACCTTATATGTTGATTTTTCCATTCGAAAATGTGAATGAAAAACATCATTCTGCATACCCGCAATGCTCTGAAAAGTTTTTGATTTTTAGAATTCTTCTTTTATTTTCATGTATGTAAGCTAAGACAGCCAACCTCTGTTGGTTTTATATACATTTTTTAGCAATTGTTAAGCTACTACTACTTCTTGTAGTTTCTGCCAAAGTAATATATAATAGGCTTAGTAATAAATTATACATTCTTGTAAACACAAAAATTAATTTATTAACACAACAAACTTTTACTCTTTAACAGCTGTAAAGACAATGCTCAGGGGCATTAATAAACGTCATATAAATACATTGCATATTTTAGTAAAGCAGGGTTGCAATGCATAAATGCATGGCATGGCATGGGTATATGTTTTAAAAATGCTTTGCATATTGCGTTTACGAAAGCAGCCATTTTCGGTAAGTAGTTAACAATTAGTGTCAAAAAAATTCATTTAAACTAGAGTACTGATGTATATTACAGGTAGAAAGTAGCAACTAGTGTCAAAAAAATTAATTTAGTTTTTAGGCCGCTGTGGTCCTTTTTAGTAATTTAACTAGAGTACTGATGTATATTTCAGGTAGAAAGTAGGTAAGTAGTAATTAGTGTCAAAAAAAATTCATATAGATTTTAGGTCGGTGCGGTCTTTTTTAGTAGGTAAACTAGAGTACTGGTGTACATACATATATTTCAGGTAGAAAGCCTTGTGTGTGGGCCTGGGTATAATTATAATGTTTATAAAGAAATTTGGTTTGAGTCCATCGAACGTAGGTAGAGGACTACATTTTCATTTTATTAAATGCCTTTTTCACATGAACCGGATGTTACAAACAAGCGCCCAGCGTCATACTTTTTTATTTATTTTTTGTTTTACGGGGAGTAAGCATCGAAAGCCTTCACCCCGTCAGTGTGGGACTTTAACCTGCACTAAACCTCCTACTGTCACGTACCGTTCCCCTCCCGGTACTACCGTCAAGTATTTCGTCGGGAGGCAGTTTGAGCACTAAGCTCTAAGTCCGTTACCGTCTTGATGCAGTCCGTGGAAGTTGCATCTACTTGGCACCACCTCTGTTGGTCTAACTGGCCCACCCGTGTCGGGTCCGTTGTCCCCGCCCACTTATGTAATGTCCGCCTAATTGCGTTTATATGCCTGCCATCTGACACTACTTAAATGTTCTAAGTTAATTTTATTATCGATATAATTCGAAGTTGAACTTCCTTGAGGCTGTTGGAATGGACGGGAATCCGAGCAGCCAATTTCACAGGGTAGTTGATTTCCGCCTACTCAGCATTGCTGACTCTATAAAGAGCGCTATAACAAGCCGAGGCCGTCGGAACGGACTTGGTTCCGAGCGGCTTCTTGCCCGGCTATGAACTCTGCAGACAAAACGAGCCTGATGGACAAGTTCCCTTGCTGCGCAGACTCAGCGAGTAGCATGACCGAGGTGGTCCAGCAAACGAATACCAGGAGCCGCAATAAACTGGAGCTGAAGAGCGTTTGGTTCCAGCCTCATAATTTCCTCACTTTGGCGCTTAAGATTACCTACTCAAACGTAGAGCTTGTATCCAGTCATATTTGTCGGAACGGACGAGGTTCCGAGCAACATCTAGCGGAAGTAAGCTTTGTGTGGGTGGTCCAACGAACGAGATCCAGGTCCGCATCGTGTTTGCTGGAGGAAAGCGTTCGGTTCCAACCTGCGTTTTCTTCTCACTTTACCTTACCGTTTACAACCAGGCGAAACCGTTGGAACGAACTTGGTTCCAAGCGGCACCCGTTATGTTGTATGCCGTAGATCCTGGTGGGCAATTTCTACGGCAGCATCGGTTCAGCAGGTAGAGGGACTCGGATGTAGTTTTGCTGGTCATTCGCAGAGCATGTCTTCAATCGTAGCTGTCGGAACGGACGAGGTTCCGAGCTATATCTAACGGGGCTTAACTTTGTTTTGATGGTCCGGCAAACATTATCCAGATCCGTCCTGATTGCACGGGAGGAGTGCGTTAGGTTCCATTCCGTGTTTTATTCACAATTTGACGATGTAAGTTACTTAAAATCTCCTTAGCGATCGTTTCTGTCGGAACGGACGTGTTTCCGAGCAAAATCGAATGATGCAGTACGCTGCGAAAGTGGTAGAAGTCTCACCGGTTTTTTTGGGACCACTCCGCGTACCTTAGCTTTTTGTGTATTTCTGCTAAAGCGCCACTTGGGCAGAGGGCGGAATCGTCCAGCCCGAAGCGGTTAAGGTATTTTCTGTAGCAGCCATGGCCAGTAAGGAATTGGGTAAGGTGAAAGTTGACTTCCCCGTGCTTTCGATTGACCCACCTCTGAATGTTGGGAATAAGGGTGTGTGTCCATCTTCCTTTTTCGGAGTTATCCCAGCGCTCCTGCCATTTTTCTAAGGATAACGCTTTTCTTGGACAGCAATTACCTCTGCGTTGTCGAACTGCTTTCTCCGCTGAAATATTCTCTCTCTTTCTTCAGCCAGTATATCGAAGGGAGTCATACCCGCGCCGACCATTGCCGCGTTATCCGAAGTTGTTTTATACGCACACGTCACTCGTAGAGCGCATAGCCTATACACAGTTTCGTAAGGCTTCCGGTAGGCTTTTACTTTCAATGACTTAGCCCAGACTGGCGCTGCATACAGCAAGGCTGAGCTGATAACTGTAGCTAAAATGGAACGTTTGCTGCTTCTAGGTCCGCCTATGTTTGGGAGCATTCTTGATAGAGCACAGTAAGTTTTTGACGCCTTATGTGTTACATAATCTGCGCGTGGTCCGAAACATAACCTATCGTCGATAATCACACCAAGGTACTTTAACTGGCGGGAGGATCGAATAGTGTGGCTATTTACTTAAAATACCGCCACCTCAGGTTTCTTCCGACTACTTATTAGAACAGCTTCTGTTTTTTCTGCTGCTAGATATAAGCCTACGCTATCTAGCCATTTAGTGACCGTCTCTATTGTGGCGTTCACTTTGACTTCGACATCTGATACTTGCTTACCTACTGCTACCAGTGCAATGTCATCAGCGAACCCGATTATGTCTACTCCGTCGGGGCGCGGTAGGCGGAAGACTTCGTCGTACATTATGTTCCACAATATTGGACCTAGTGTAGTTTTAGGAGTGCTGTTAGGATGTGTTCCCAGTTTGCAGAGTTGAAGGCGTTTTTAATATCGAAAGTTACTGTGGCTCAGTAATGTTTATCGCCCCTCTCCATCTTCTACCAGCAATTGCATTTGTGGCAATTGAGACTACTTCCTGTATTGCATCTATGATCGACCTTCGCTTACGGAAGCCGTACTGACGTGGTGATAATCCCATTTCGTCTTCAGTGAACCGTAACAATCGGTTATATATGACTTTCTCCAGAACCTTACCCAAGGTGTCGAGTAGGCAGATCGGTCGATAGGATGAAGGTAAACCCGGCGGTTTGCCTGGTTTCGGAAGAAGCACGAGCTTCTGTTTTTTCCACACCTGCGGAAACACTCCTTGCTGAAGACAGGACTCCATTACTCTGGCATACAACTGCGGGTCCTCCGCAATGGCCATTTTGAGAGCCTTATTCAGGATGTTATCAGGGCCAGTTGCTTTGCTGTCGCCGATCGCTTTGGCGATTTCCATCACTTCATCAGCAGTCACCCCGACAATTCCGCTAACGGAAGCGGGAGCGCGTGGTACGCTCACCGTATCACGATAAGGAAACAAGGATTTTACAATTACGTCTAGCAACAGTGGGCATTTTTCCTGAGGCGCCTTAGAAATTCTTGACATTACAACCTTATAAGCGTTTCCCCAGGGGTTCTTGTCAGCTTCGTCGCAAAGAATCTTAAATGATGCTTTTTTGCTACTCCGAATTTCATCTTTCAATTTCTTTCTTAAAATTTTGAATCTTTCTCGTCTACCTTCATATCCTGGCATCGCTATTTGCCTCTGACAACTTCTTCTTTCTCTAAGACAACTCGCTCTTAGCTCCCTGAGGGTATCGTTCCACCAGTACACCTGTTTACGGGTTGTATTAAACATTTTACGTGACATCGCTGCGCCGCATGCCATTGTGAGGTCGGAAACCAGCTCGCAGGCTCCCTTTACTGCTTCTTGTTCTGGAGACATCTTGTTGGATGCTTCTCTTAAGACAAGAGTAAACAGGTCCTTGTCAAGAGTTGCCGGGCGCCAAGAGCGGTGATGGTGTTTATTACCGTGACCACTTTGGTCGGTGCGGTTGCCTCTAGAGATATCTAGCAGGATTGCTTGATGGTCGCTGTGAGTGTAATGCTCGCTGACCATCCACTTAGTGCATCCAGCCAGTGAGCCACTCGTTAATGTTATGTCAATGATAGACTCTCTGATATCTCTCCGGAATGTGCTGATATTTCCGCGATTCGCCAATACGAGGTCTAGAGGAGCGATGGTTTCTAGCAGGGCTGCACCCCTTGCATTTGTTCTTCTGCTACCCCATTCTGTAGCCCAGGCATTAAAGTCACCAGCGATTATTAAAGGATGTCGACCGGATGCTGTCTCAACTATTTTGTTCAGTAACTCCTGAAAGTCCTGCTGCGTCCAGCTTGGTGGTGCATAACAACTGCAAATGTGGTAACCTTTGATAACCGCCCAAACAAAACCCTTACCTGTAAACTCAGGATGCGCACTTTGTATGGGGAAGTTTCCGCATGCCCATATTGCTGTTCCTTTGGTTGCATCGGCAACCCAGCCATAAGCTGTGGGGATTTTGTATGGCTCTGATATAATAGCCACGTCCGTCTTTGTCTCTGCCACCGTTTGCTTCAGTAGGTCCTGAGCAGCTTGGCAATGATTTAAGTTTATTTGTATAAGCTTCATTTTAGCATTTTGGCTATTGATCGTTTGTATGACGGGCACCTGTTACCTCCCGAGACATGGTCAGACGGTTCTTCTTTTCCGTGCTGGCATAGCAGGCACTTAGGTGTATTTACGCAGCCCTTCGCTGCGTGCCCTGCGCCACCGCATATTTTGCACAGCTCGGATCTATCGCAACTTGTACATTCGTTTGAAATGCGGCCAAACGACCAGCATCGGAAGCAGCGTGTTGGCTGCAACGCCTTTCGTAAACGGCACACAACCCAGCCTACTTTCACCTTACCTTTCGACAGAAGGGTACTTGCGGTATTCGCAGGCACACTTAGCGTGGCGATTTGTGTGCTGCCATATGCCTTCCGAAGACTTTTCACTGCCGAGACATCTACATTTATGGACGCAAATTGCTCGTTAATTGCCTGCACAACGTCTTCTCTGGTAGATATTTCGTCCAGGTCTTTGCACTCAACGGTTATCTCGTGTGTGAGGGCTCTCACTTCAGCTTCGTCGTTCAGCACTTTTTTAACCAGGTCTTTGTATTGGGACCTACCTGCCTCCCCCCTGGTATTAAGCTGTAGCAACATCTCTCCTTTTTGTGTTTTGCGGATACGGGTGACGAGATTTTCGAACTCGGATAAGCTAGGCTCAGATTTTATTTTCCGAAGTATATCGGCATAGGACGTTTCACCTCTCTTGGAAATTATAAAAGCGTCAGGTTTTCCTTTTGTAACTGATTTTGGGGTATCCCTACGCACTATTTCCGAAAAGGTCGGTGTTTTATTTTTGCCCGTTTCTGAAACAAGGGGTCGCCTGGTTCTGCGCACCTCAGTCCAAGCCTCGTTCTCATTTGACTTGGCAGTGGGCTTAGGTAAATTGCCTTTCTTAACATCGCCTTTAGGGTGAGATTCCGGTACTCGTGGAGACAATATTCTGGTCCGCTTTCCTGATTGCGGTGGGGAGTTCTCCTTTGCAGAACCCGCATCGTTACGGGATCTAGACCTCTTCCCACTACCAAAGCTGGCTTTATCAGTTTGCGAAGCTATGTCTATTTTTACACCTAAGCATCTTTTTGTTGCTGGTTTCAAGCTCTCCGACTTCGCCATTTTCTGTAAGTCAGCCAGTGTTGAGACCAAGTTTCTCATTTGCTGATTTACGTGCCTTTGGAGTACCATCATTTTAGCCAGCTCATCAATCCTGGAACCGAGCAGGCTTATAGCGTCGGTATTATCCAAGGGGAGGCAGCGTTCCCCACTTCACTTTCACCTGCTGGAGAGCAGCTGATGGTTGCAAAACTCTGCAGCGGTAGGATCGCTCCTGGACTCGGAGGCTTCTAAGTTATCAGCAACCGCTCTGACAACGTTCGGAGAAGTTGTCCTCTCTGGCGGTCTTGCCACTTTAGCGCTGCGTGCAAATGGACTTACTTTCTCCATTACACTTCGCTCTGCGCGCAGCTTCCCGCACTGTGGTGAACGCGAGCTCATCCACTGGAAGCTCTTCTCCCACCGAACTACGATTTGAGATTTCACACCGCAGTTTTTTCGCCAATATCAGTCAGGGCTTGGCTTGATTTTATTTTAAAGTAAGTTTTAACTTAATTAATTTATGTAGTTTATACAAAGATATTTTCGATTATTATGCTGGTTTAAATAAATTTTCTTAAGAATATATGTATATTATTTTGTTTTGACTTTATTTTTATCTTTATTATATTTTATTTCATTATTATAAAATTTATTTTAGTTTTAATTTGTAGGTATTTTCCTAAGTTTGGTTTTTATTTATTTTTAAATTTATATTTGTTATTAGTTTAATTAGATTATATTATTATTATTTTTTATTTATATATTTTTATTATTTTTAATTTTTTTTATATGACGCACCCTGTCTTTGACTCCTGTGGGTGGTGTGAATATTAGATACGCAGGGTAGCTTCGCTATTGTCAAATAGACAAAGCCGATCTGTTTCCAGTGTGGGCGACAAGATCAGCTGTATTTGACAATAATCACAGCTTTTACGGAATTTTCTTTGTCTCGTTCGTGTGTGCTTCCAGTATGAAAAATATAATTTATAGAAATTTGTGGAAAATATATGGAAAAATGGCTAGCAACACAGTGAAAAAACTTAGCCACGGGGCCTGCAATCGCCGCCTGCAGCTTGAAACGAACTCAGCGGATAATCCTGGGTAAGTCCTTCTGGCTTTAAGCTATATTGGCCAACTTCCTCTGCCTTAATGTGCGAATTTTTCGTTATTTCAGCAGACCACAAGAAAACACCACTTTATCACCATGTAATCACACCATACATGTTAAATTCCAATTAGAATTAGCAATTGATGCAATTGGTTTATATTCTCTAATTCATTTAACAATTATACTTAGTTCAACTAATTCCCATTAGATAATTATCTATCAATAATTATTGCTATAGTTGTTAGGCCTCGAATTGTTTGAGTTCCTATTTGTATTATAATTTTGGTAATTATTACTTTGCCTCTGGTTAGGACTGTTTCTTGTATTCTTATTAAATGTTCTGGTGTTATTATAATTATTGTTATTATAATTGTTGTACCAGTTGCCATTATTATTGGTATATTGTTTGTGTGAGTTGTTGCGATAATTGGCGTTATTGTTTTTTCTATTATTGTCTCTGATGAACATAACATTTCTACTATTGTGTCATTTAGTCCGTTTTTAAATATTGTCAGACTGTATTGTTCATTGAGTTGAGTGATCAATGATTTTTGTTCAGTTGTTGAATTTGTTCCTAGCTGTCCTATTTGCAATACATTTAGTTCTGATATCAACTGTAATATTTTATTTTTGAAATTTGCTATGCTTAGATTTTTTTGGGTGAGACTGGCGAGTTGGTTTTGTATGTGGGGTATAGTTGTTGTGCATTTGTATTTATTTGTCAGTGAATTTTTTAGTTGCTCTAATGTTTGTGGTATTTGTATTGCAGTTACGTTTGTCTTCACCGTTTGACCTAGTTTTACGTAAAGCACAAAATCTATTAGTGCTGTTTTGCCTGTTTCGGTTAGGCTGTTATAGATTATTTCAATAATTTTTAGAAATGATTCCAAATCTTTGTGATTTCCAGAAAAGCTCGGAATAGCTTTCATAGCTGTTTGTAAACTAAACTCAGACATAGTAATTATTTGTTGGATGGACTCAATGTTAAAATTTTCAGTTGGGATTATTATTTGTGTGTTGATTGTATGTGGTATGTTTATATCTAAATTGTAATTAGCTAATATTTTAAGTAATTTGTCCCTATGTGACCAAAATACTCTTAGTCCAATTTCTTTATGTTCTTTGGTTAACCTAGTTATGTGAACATTTAGTATACTTCTAATGTTCTATAGTGATGTAATTAATGTTCTTAAATGCTTATTAAGTGTTTCTTCTTTGACCTTTATTGTTTTATTTAAACATTTGTAGGATTTATTAAAATTTTCTTTTTCTACCTCTATCTTTTCGACAATTTTTAACCAATGTTCCATAATATTGTTTAAATTTGGTCTTGTTTGATATTGTAGGTGATATTCTTTTTTAGCTTATTTCTATATATTGTGTGTAGTTTAATGACAAAATCTGCAACTAATATTGTTGTTATTATAAGTAATAGCAATTCTACCATTGTTTGTTTATGATCTTCTTCAACTGTTACCTCATTTATTACATTTGCTCTTGGATCGCTTATTTTAGATTCTTGGCCGCCCATATTGCTAAAATTCTTATTTAGTAAAATTTAAATGTTTTACCTTTTTTTTTATATAATTATATGATATTTAGTGTAAATTTTTTATTTGTTGCAAAGCGATATCGTCAACTGATTGCGTCGACTCGAGTTCGGACAGCGACAACCAATCGGTGGGCTTCAAACTACTCGACACTGTATTGTCCTTGTTCTTGCCATGCCTGGGCGACGCGCTGGCGGCGGCCACGGGTAAAGCCACGAAATAGAAAATCTTTAGCGGATTCATGTTGATCGCGTTTGTAAGTCGGTATGCCATGAATACAATCTTATTAATTTTTGTGATTTGCAGGATCGGCATGGTCCTAGTAGTTTGGCAGTAAATGGTCCTAGTAGTTTGGCAGGATCGCCATGTGTTGGTCCTATATGTCTGTTTGTTTATGAAAATGCTCTTCTTTGTAAAGGCAGAGAGGATTCTGCCGTTCAATAGGCAGCCGTTAGGTTGCCGAAATGCTTGAGAAATAAAATGTCAGTTTTTAGCTGTCAAAATAATTCTGATTTTATTTGGTAAAACTTAAGTCTATTTATACTAAAATGTAACTGAAAATCATTTCCATAACTCCACCTCGTTTTCCAATGATTTTAGTTTTCCGCTTTCCAATAATAGCGTAACCAATTAAAAGAGTGCATGCTATGCATTATGTTTATACTGAAATATTCTGCCGGCGCAGCGATAGCGTTGCGGCAGTGCAGCGGTCAATGTGCTAAGCTATGCATTTGTTTATACTGCTGTATTGCACAGTCAGCGATTGTCTTTGTTGTGTATTTACTGTAGGTCACTACACAAGGTATTGAATTCGTAAATGAATGACAACCTTTGTTGCGACTGCTCGAATACGCTCGAAAAATAATAACGCATATTTGAACATGCAAAATGTTACTTGCGATGTTTTAATATATGTTCGTATAATCTCCTCGAACGCTTTTTTATAAATGGAATAAAATTAACGGAATAGTCTTGAAAGAGTTTGTAACGCTTCGTTAAATTTTTGTTTTTAACGAAATGATACCATACTGACAAAATTAAAAGTTAAGTTCATTTAAGTCTGTATAACGCGATGTTTACACATTTTAAGGAAATCTTAAAGCAAATTTTTTTACTCAGCAACATCCCGGCCCCCGTGAATCGCTCGGTCGACCGAAGATTCACGAACAACATCTAATACTGCTAGCTTAGAAGCCGGTCTACGTAAATTGCCAGTTGTCGTCTTGACTATCGCTGATCGTACTTGACCGTCGGGTGCAGGAAAAACTTGCACAATGATGCCTCGTTTCCATTCGCCTCGTCTTTCATTTTCGTCACAGATGAGTACAACGTCTCCAACTCGCATAGGCTTTTCTCGTTGACACCATTTACTTCTTCGCGTAAGTGTAGGAAGGTATTCCAGTACCCATCGTTTCCAGAAAGTTTGTTTCATTTGCTGAAGTATTTGCCACTGTTTTCGTAGGCAAACATTGTCGTCTACACTCGGTGTTTGCATGTCGTGTGAACAGCCTAATATAAAGTCATTAGGTGTCAAAGGATCCGCACTTTCGCTTTCAAGCGGCAAATAAGTCAATGGACGGGAATTTACTAGATTCTCAGCTTCAATTAAAAGGCTTTGCAGCGTCTCCACTTGGGGCACTCTTTCCTTTAAGGTGAAGGAAAGTACATTCTTCACGCAGCGCACCATGCGCTCCCAAGCACCTCCCGCAGATGGATTACCAGGTGAATTAAATATCCATTCAACCCCTCGCCTTGCACCTTCTTCAACCAACTTCCTTTCTACCAATACCCAATCTACCTTACTTACACCAACAAAATTTGTGCCTCTATCACTGCGCATTCTAACAGGGACCCCTCGCCTATTCATAAAATTTCGCAAACAAAGTATAAGTCCGTCGGCCGATAAATCTTTTGCCAACTCCAAATGGATAGCTCTTACAGTTAAACATGTAAACAGGCAGCCCCATCGTTTCTCTCGGCGACGGCCGACTGCTACTAAATATGGCCCAAAAAAATCCACCCCGGTGTAGCTGAAGACCCGAATAAATGGGGTAAGGCGATCCCTTGGCAGTTGACCCATTAAAGGTGGTTTCGGTTCTGCTCGTCTATTCTTACATACTTGACATTTGTTTTTAGCTGCATTTACTAATTTACGTAAATTTGTTATCCAAAACTTTCTACGCACAGCACAAGCGATTGCTTCGTGATTTTGATGTTTATACATCTCGTGATAATGCTGGACAATCAGCATAGCTAACGGATGCTTGTGAGGCAAAATAATTGGCCTTTTCGTATGAAATGGCACACAATCAGCGTTATCTATACGGCCCGAGAGTCTCAAGACTCCTTCATCGTCAATCGTCGGCGTAAGTTTAAATAGTAAACTACTTTTTGGAATAGTTTCATTACGATTTAAAATACTCATTTCGTCTGGAAATGTGCAGTGTTGAACGTAGCGACATAACAAAAGTTCTGCTTTATTTATGTCATCGGCATTTAATTGTGAACTCAATATTAAAGGCTGCTTAATTTTTTGTTTTCTTATAGTTTTAAATTTAAATATAGCATTTCTCACCCAGCTCATAACTCTTATCAGTTTATAGTAGTTAGAGAATCTTTCAAACTGTATAACAAATGAGTCGCTAATGATTGTAACTACACACTTTGCACGTCTTTCCACAGTACATTCATTATTAATAAGGTCGTCCGCCAACACAGGCCATGTATTTTTTGACTCTTTCAAAAATTTCGGCCCGCTGATCCATCGTGAATTTGAGGCAATGCTGCCCTGCAACCGTGTGGCATAGTCAGCGGGGTTTAGTTTCCCAGGAACCCATCGCCACCATTTAACTTTTGACGAATCTAATATTTCAGCAATTCTGTGCGCCACGAATTGCTTATCACAGCGACTATCAGATCTTATCCAACTTATAACTGTCTTTGAATCAGACCAGAACTTCACATCTTGAGGCTGTACGTCATGACCACTTAAAATTGCATCCTTCAAGCGAACACCCAATACAGCGGCCAACAACTCCAGTCGCGGCACCGACAAAGTTTTTATAGGACTACAGCGAGACTTTCCAGCTACAAATATTACGTTGATTTCTTCTTCAATAGTAACCCTCCAGTAGGCAACAGCAGCGTATGCAAGTTCGTTTGCATCAACGAAAATATGGAGCTCAATTTTAGCAGAAGAACTACTAAAACGCGAATTATAACAGCGCGGGATACTCAGATCCCTAGCCTTGTCCAGTTCTTTGTACCAGTTATACCATTCTGTGTAAACATTTTTGGGAATGGGTGACTTCCAATCTATATTTAAACGCCATAATTGTTGTAGTATTATTTTTGACTTAATAGTCACATTGGCTAAATATCCAAAAGGATCGAATATAGACATGGTAAGACTTAACACCTCTGCCTTTGTTGGTCGTCGGTTTCCTTCTAACACGTCTTTCGGAACTCTAGAAAATTTCAATATGAAACAGAATACATCGTCAACAGAACGCCAATACATTCCGAGTACCTTCTCAGTTATCGACCCATTGGGGAAAAAACTCATAACGTCGGTTATCGTTGCAGGCTCTCCAAGTGCTGAGCAAATTTCTTTGGAGTTGGATTTAAATCCTCTTAGCTCAAAGCCAGCAAAGCTATGTATCTCCTTGACTTTCTTAGATACATCTAATGCATCTTCTATAGTGTCGAAGCTATCTACGTAGTCATCTACGTAGTGTCTGTCAATTATAGCTTTAACGGCTCGTGGACTTTTCATACAAAACTTATTCGCATTTAAGTTCTTGACGTATTGCGCAGACCAAGGTGAGCAGGCTGAGCCAAATATCATCGCAGTCATTACATAAGTATCAGGTTCCTTTGACGAATCTCCATCTCTCCACAGAAAACGTTGCGCATCTTGATCTTCCTTTCGTATTTTGACTCTATGAAACATCTCTCGTATGTCTGCACATACACCAATAGGACCCTGTCCAAATTTAAATAGAATAGACAATAAAGGCTTTGGTTGATAGGCATCTGGCCCTTTCATCAGCCTTGAATTAAATGATACACCATTTACGGATGCAGCGGCATCGAAAACTAAACGTAATTTATTTTCTTTGTTTGGATTTGATACGGAAAAATGTGGTAAAAACCATGTATGAGACTTAAGCTGTTTTGCTTCCAACAAAGATAGTTTCACTGCATAAGATTTATTTATATATTCATTTATTTTATTTTTATCCCAATCTGCATACGAATTATCTTTAGACATTTTTTTTTCAATTGTTTCAAGGCGTCGTAGTGCCATACTATAACTTTCGCGAAAGTTTATTCTGTCGGTTTTCCACAGTAAACCCGTTTCGTATTGATTGCCAATTTGCTTAGTTGACGCCAATAAAATTGCTTCAGCTCTTTTGTCTGCTTCGGATACAACCGGTTGTAGGGGTTTCACACCAAAACTTTCTAAACTAAAATATTCTTTCATTTGCTGCTCAATGTTGATAATCGTATCCTGGTCGAGGTCTATACGACAAACTACACCTTCCCCGCTCTCCTCGTTTGATCCAAAAAGAATGTATCCTAAATTTGATTTGTGAACAGAAAAGCAATCATCTATGTTTATAACTTCAGAAGGGCGAACCAAATTTGTATGCGGCATACCGATGAGTAATTGCGGAACAGCATCGACGTAATCATGAATTGGCAAACTGTTTAATAAATTGAACTTTGCTTTGAAACTGTCTAAACTTAGAGTTTGTAATGGTAATTCTAATTTTTTTGTAGTTCGTACATTTCTCATTTGGAACGCGTTTGCTTTCTGAGTTACTCCAGAAATTTCAACATCTAAGCGCTGTGATAATTCGCAAGTGGTTTTACCTCCAATCCATCGTAAAGATAATTTATCGTGTGGACCTTTCAAACCAATGGCCTTTGCTACTTGCTCTTCGATTAACGATATTTTCGAACCGTCGTCGATAAATGCAATAATTTTACAAGAGCCTCGCGGTCCTTTTAATTCTACGGGCAAAAATTTAAATAATGTTCTTCTTTCTACTTAGCTCTTTTCCGAAAATTGTGTTAACGTTGGTTATTTGATCAGCTGTTGCTGATCGAACATCTCTGTCGACCGTGTTCGAAGTTGGCTTCGCTTCGCCAACCGAAATTTCATTTTGTTCGTGCAGTAACCGGTTGTGAAATCTTTTGCAAGAATAAAGCCCACACTCACGACGCGTTCCACATTTGGTTGTGCTGTGGCCTGCGCGAAGGCAACTGAAACACAAGTGATGTGCTTTTACAAACTTCCAACGTTGGTTGCAATCAATACCATTAAATTGTTTACACTGATGTAAGTTATGATTACTTTTGCAATACACACATTTATTTTCTGTCATCGCTAATACAGGTTTTACAGACTTGTTCGACTTGGAAATCAGCTGTTCATTCACATTGGAGTTTTTTATACGTACAATATCTGCAGCTAAGGAGACAAAAATTGCAATTTCTTGAAGCCAATTACTAAAGTTGCGTATACTTGGATAACATAACTTCATTGAAAACGTGTACCGAGCCCATTCTTCTCGTTTACTCATTGGCAATTTACTAACGAGCTCATCAAGTAAAGTAGGATTTGTTAAATGAGAAGCCGCACCTGCGTTCTCTAAGAAAGCCGTCAAATTGCTTACCATCGTACTTAAGGCTATTATATCCGTCATTTTTCCTCCCGTAATAGGTGGAAAAGATCGAGCTTTAGTTATTTGACTTCTAATTAGTAGCTGTGGACGTCCGAAATGAAATTCTAAAGTAGATATTACTACGTTAACACTTGAAGGGTGAATCAGAAGTGATTCCACTCGTTGCCGCGCTGGCCCTCTAAGAGACTTTTGGAGACGAAATAGATTCTCTAAATCTGTATACATATACATGGCTGTTGTTTCTTTAAAGGCCGCGAAAAACATTGGCCATTCTTCGGGTATTCCATTAAATTCTGGAAGGTCTTGTAGTTTCCTGATGTGTGGCTGTTGCACAGAAAATAATTTTTGCAACTGGTTGAGCTGAGTGCTGGTGCTGGGAAATCCGGTCTGGACTTGGCCGGACAAAAAAGGTGAATAAAATTCGTAAATGTTTGGCGAATTATTAGCTGCACATGTATAAATATTACTGTGGAGAGAGCTAACATTAGGCTTTACAAAGTGGCTGGATCTAGGGTTTATAGCGTCGGCATGAGAGACGCAGGATGGCAATATATTAGAAGATGGGTTATTCCAAGATGACGAGGCGGTTGAAGTAACATGGGCGAAATTGCCGTTGGCGTAAGTAACGTTGTTATTAGGCAGTACGTTGGAAATGCTACCGTTGGCAGAGGTAACATAAGCACAAGTACGATTGGCTGTAATCATGCTGGAAGTGGCAACGTTGGCTAAGTTGCTGCTTAGTGCGTTGATGTTGGTGGAGCTTACGTCGGCAAAGGTGACGTTGGCAGTTGTATTTATAGAAGTGGGATTGGCAAAGGTTTCGTTGGCAGAGGTGACGTTAAAAGAAATTACGTCGGCGGAATTGATGTTGGCGGAGGTTTTATTGGAAAAAGTGGGGTTAATAGAAACTTCTTTTCACAATTGTAACTTGTGGTAGTTCGTGATTGTAAAGCGACTGTTTCTTTAAGATTTACCCTTTCTTTTTCTGACGCTGCTAGTGAGCGCTTAAGGTCTTTTATTTGTTTTTTTAAATCATAGATGGACTTATCTGTTAGGTTAGGTGTCCGGTCCATTTCTCCATCGCTGGCTGAATCTATCTCTGTGCTGGCATTTGATGTGTCCATTGTGTTGTTTGGCGATTGAAATGTCGTTACCTTTTTGATGCTGCGAAGATTGTAGTGATGCATATATAATATAGTCGTCAGTTTAAGAGTACAGCTTTATACATTCCAAATTCTTCCGGGAACATACTGTGTTGGTCCTAGTGTCTTTATAATTTATGAAACTCCTCTTCATTATTAAGGCAGAGAGGATTCTGCCGTTCAATAGGCAGCCGTTAGGTTGCCGAAATGATTTGAGAAATAAAATGCCAGTTTTTAGCTGTCAAAATAATTCTGATTTTATTTGGTAAAACTTAAGTCTATTTATACTAAAAATGTAACTGAAAATCATTTCCATAACTCCACCTCTTTTTCCAATGGTTTTAGCGTAACCAATTAAAAGAGTGCATGCAGTTAGCTATGCATTATGTGTCACTGAAATATTCTGCTGTCGCATCGATATTCTGCTGTCGCAGCGATAGCGTTGCGCCAGTGCAGCGGTCAATGCGTTAAGCTATGTATTTGTTTACATTGCTGTATTGCACAGTCAGCGATTTAATGTGGGTCACTACACCCTTACCCTTCAGAGGAAAAAATTTATTTCGTTCGCATAATGAAATAAATTTTTTTTTTTGTGTGGAGATATGCAAGTGTTTTACATGTGTATGGATATGATAATATTTTGCTTATTGCTATGATTTTGTTATATATTTAAACTATAATTTATGCTTATTATTTAATTTTGTGTTCTTAATGTAGTTCTTTGTATTTTTTTAATATGTTGTTATGTAGTTCCTTATGTTTACCATTAATATCTAATGTGGAGTTTACTCCTCTTTTATTTACAATTTTATATGGGCCATGGTATGGGCTTTGATTTTTCTTTCTATTTTCTACTTTTACATAAACTAAGTCTCCTATTTCAAAATTACTTATATTTACATTATTGTCATATTTTGTTTTTCTTTTACTTTTAACAATATTTATTATATTTCTGGCATTTTTTATTGAGGTTTGGAGTCTCATTTTCAATTCATTGGCATAATTATCAATGTCGTAAATTTTGTTTTGTTTATTTATGTTGTCGCTTGGTAGAGTTGGTAGTTTACCAAAAACTAATTCATACGGTGAATACAATGTGTCTACGTGAGGGGTGGTGTTGTATGCGAAAGTGTAATATGAGATCCACTTGTCCCATTCATAGTCGTCGGCAAATGAAAGTAAATACTCGTTAAGCGTTCTGTGGTTTTTCTCAAGTGCGCCTATTGTTTGATGGTGATATGGAGTGGAAAATATTTGTCTTGTGTTGAGTAAATTACATACGTTACTCATTAGCTCGTTTACAAATTCTGTCCCTCTGTCTGATTTTTCCAAATATATCTTTGTTTGAGTTTTAAAATAGTTTTTCGGATTCCTAAGTGACCTGCAATGTTTGAGCAGTGAAATTCATCTATCAATTTATATTTAAGTATCATACTTTCTACTTCTCTTGGAGCTCTATATATTAGTATTTTTATTGGCGCGCGTTTATTCATTTCTAATTCATTGTATTTCTTCTTGAATGCATTCATATCAATGTTTTTAAATATAAAATCTTTGTCACAAAGGGCTAGCTCCTTTATACGTGAACTTCTTAGTGAACCATGTAGTTTCTCCAACAATGAATCTAGATTCAAAGGGTCATCGCTACAGGTTACGTGCACTTCATTATCAATTATTTCAATTGTAGTACTACTTTCTTTTTCAATATAAAATTTCAATTTCTTCATTTTCTTTACGTCATTAAAAGATGTACATTCCCAAATATGAAGTTGATCAGGCTTCTTGAGAGCTGTATTTAATAATGCGTGTACCGGTATTTATATTCTTTTGCGCTAATTCTTCTTCTTCAATATTCTTTAATTTTGCGGCCTTGCTCCTTGTTATAACGTTAATGCTTTTATTATCTTCTTTTTCATTTTTACTTGTTGGAATCATTGCTTTAAGTATGTCACTGTTTATCTTGATGCGTGATAATGCATCTGCATTAGTGTTTATCTTGCCTTGCTTGTATATAATTTCAAAGTCATATTCAGATAAATCTATTCTAATTCTTGTCATTTTTGATGATGGGTTTCTGTGCGAAAATAGTGATACTAGTGGTCTGTGGTCAGTTTTGATTCCTTTGTCTGTTATTGTTGTTTCTATTATTGTCTCTGATGAACATAACATTTCTACTATTGTGTTGATTTCCTTGTTCTATTTCTAGAGCAAGTTCAACAGCAGTGTCAAAAGATTTAGGTAGTGCAGCAAATACTGTTTGTTTAATATGGTCATTTAGTCCGTTTTTAAATATTGTCAGACTGTATTGTTCATTGAGTTGAGTGATCAATGATTTTTGTTCAGTTGTTGAATTTGTTCCTAGCTGTCCTATTTGCAATACATTTAGTTCTGATATCAACTGTAATATTTTATTTTTGAAATTAGCTATGCTTAGATTTCTTTGGGTGAGATTGGCGAGTTGGTTTTGTATGTGGGGTATAGTTGTTGTGCATTTGTATTTATTTGTCAGTGAATTTTTTAGTTGCTCTAATGTTTGTGGTATTTGTATTGCAGTTACGTTTGTCTTCACCGTTTGACTCAGTTTTACGTAAACCACAAAATCTATTAGTGCTGTTTTGCCTGTTTCGGTTAGGCTGTTATAGATTATTTCAATAATTTTTAGAAATGATTCCAAATCTTTGTGATTTCCAGAAAAGCTCGGAATAGCTTTCATAGCTGTTTGTAAACTAAACTCAGACATTGTAATTATTTGTTGGCCGGACTCAATGTTAAAATTTTCAGTTGGGATTATTATTTGTGTGTTGATTGTATGTGGTATGTTTATATCTAAATTGTAACTAGCTAATATTTTAAGTAATTTGTCCCTATGTGACCAAAATACTCCTAGTCCAATTTCTTTATGTTCTTTGGTTAACCTAGTTATGTGAACATTTAGTATACTTCTAATGGTCTCTAGTGATGTAATTAATGTTCTTAAATGCTTATTTAGTGTTTCTTCTTTGACCTTTACTGTTTTATTTAAACATTTATATGATTTATTAAAATTTTCTTTTTCTACCTCTATCTTTTCGACAATTTTTAACCAATGTTCCATAATATTTTTTTTTAAATTTGGTCTTGTTTGATATTGTAGGTTATATTCTTTTTTAGCTTATTTCTATATATTGAGTGTAGTTTAATGACAAAATCTGCAACTAATATTGTTGTTATTATAAGTAATAGCAATTCTATCATTGTTTGTTTATGATCGTCTTCAACTGTTACCTCATTTATTACATTTGCTTTTGGATCGCTTATTTTAGATTCTTGGCCGCCCATTTTGCTGACAATCTTATTTAGTAAAATTTAAATTTATTTTACTTTTTTTTTTTTTTTTATTATATAATTATATGATATTTAGTGTAAAAATTTTTTTTTTTTTTTTTTTTTTTTTTTTTTTTTTTTTTTTTTTTTGTTGCAAAGCGTTATCGTCAACTGATTGCGTCGACTCGAGTTCGAACAGCGACAACTAATCGGTGGGCTTCAAACTACTCGACACCTTATTGTCCTTGTTCTTGCCATGTCTGGGCGATGCGCTGGCGACGGCCACAGGTAAAGCCACGAAATAGAAAATCTTCAGCGGATTCATGTTGATCGCGTTTGTAAATCAGTATGCCATGAATACAATTTTATTAATTTTTGTGATTGGCAGTAAATGGTCTTGTGGTTTGGCAGGATCGCCATGTGTTGGTCCTAGTGTCTTTATAATTTATGAAACTCCTCTTCATTATTAAGGCAGAGAGGATTCTGCCGTTCAATAGGCAGCCGTTAGGTTGCCGAAATGATTTGAGAAATAAAATGCCAGTTTTTAGCTGTCAAAATAATTCTGATTTTATTTGGTAAAACTTAAGTCTATTTATACTAAAAATGTAACTGAAAATCATTTCCATAACTCCACCTCTTTTTCCAATGGTTTTAGCGTAACCAATTAAAAGAGTGCATGCAGTTAGCTATGCATTATGTGTCACTGAAATATTCTGCTGTCGCATCGATATTCTGCTGTCGCAGCGATAGCGTTGCGCCAGTGCAGCGGTCAATGCGTTAAGCTATGTATTTGTTTACATTGCTGTATTGCACAGTCAGCGATTTAATGTGGGTCACTACAATACATATATTAAAAAATGTTGCGACTGCTCGAAAACGCTCGAAAAATAATAACGCATATTTGAACATGCAAAATGTTACTTGCGATGTTTTAATATATGTTCGTATAATCTCCTCGAACGCTTTTTTATAAATGGAATAAAATTAACGGAATAGTCTTGAAAGAGTTTGTAACGCTTCGTTAAATTTTTGTTTTTAACGAAATGATACCATACTGACAAAATTTAAAGTTAAGTTCATTTAAGTCTGTATAACGCGATGTTTACACATTTTAAGGAAATCTTAAAGCTAATTATTTTACTCAGCAACAACCTTATTTCAAGCGCATGAGTTGTCAAAATGTGCGTGACTTTTGTTTTACATGCATTGCAGTCAAAAGACACGACAAGGATTAAAATGGATGGTCGCCGATGAAGTAAATAATTTATATTAAAATACATATATGTTTTTATTTCACGTTATTTTTCTATGTAGTGATAAAAAGTGGACGCATGTGTCATAACGCTCATGTCAATAAAATTTCGTCATGAAAGTGACTTCACCGCCAAAATAAATAACGCGCTACTTCACCAATAAGTTAGGGACGTATAAAAGAATAAAAAGAAGTAATGCCAAGTTGGGTGAGTCTGCCACAAATTGAGATTTTTTTGATGAAATGGATGAGGTTTGTGGTACACATAGCAGTGTCTCTGTACCTGAGAACATGCTCGAGTATTCTTTGGAACAACTAACATATGATTTGTCATGAAATGATACTCCATTGCCTTACCTTCTGCACCAACATGGGGATGGAGGATTGAGGTGGTGACTGGGAAGTTGAGGAAAAGGGAGAGAAAGAGGGGACAGAAAAAGAGAAGGATAATAACAAATCCATCTTTCAAGCTTTTAAACGAGCTGGGTCTACTAGTTTTAAATCAAATTCATGTTTTATTACTTAGAAAAAAAGTTTATATTTATTATTTATGCAAATAGTAATGTGAAAATGGTGGCCGCTGTGGTCGAGTTGGTAGCGGTGCGTGCTATAACTTGATATGCCGGTGAGTTCGAGGTTCGAATCTCAGCCAGGGCAAGCAAAATCTTAATAATAGAAAAAGTTGTTTCTAATAGCGGTCACCCCTCCAAAGGCACACCTCCGGGGGTATTTCTGCCTTGAAAAAGCTTCTCATTAAATACATCTGCTGTTCGGAGTCGGCACAAAACTGTAGGTCCTCCATTTGTCGTATAATATAAAGACGCACACCACAAATGGTAGAAGAAGCTCGGCCAAACACTGAGCTATATAGTGTACGCGCCAAAATATATGTGAAAATGGCGTCCCGTTTATTTTTGGCTTGTTCTCTCTGTTTACTTCAAGTTGGTAATTGTGAAAAGCTGTTTTCGATATTAAATAATTCAATTCGTTCTTCTTCACTTATGACGCAGGGTTAATCAGTCCCATTTTTTATAATAATATTATAAAGAATTATACAGGCCGTCGTGATAGTTGTTGGTAAGTGTGTATGTAGCACATATGTATATTGTAAAATACGGAATTATTTTTTAAAGATTGCAAATGCCTGTTCTATATGAACTTGTTAAGCATAAAATTTTGTTATATTGAACATCTTTAGGTGTTAAAAAACCATTGTCTCTAAAAGGTACCATTAGGAAAGTTTCCAGCGGATATGCGAAATCGCCTAATAAATGGTAACCACAACAAATTTTTAATTCTCCTTTAACTATTGACTTTCTAATAGGACTTATTTACTATATAGCAGCATCGTGGCATCGTCCGGGCAACCAATAAACACATCTATGAACTTAAGATGACTATCCATAATTGCCTAAACAAATTTTAATAAAGCTTAACATTCTTACTAGGACCACAATTAAAAATGTCCGCTCCCTATTATAAGAACTAATCTTAACTGGTTGTGAGATTGAAATGTGCGTACCATCTATACAACCTATGACATATGGTAACGGTAGGCTGCGTTTAGCTGAAAATTCGTCACATTTTTATTTTTCTAAGCAACAAATTATTTTTATGGTTCTGATAAATGTTTTATAGCTTGTTCCCATTGCCATTTCGAATCTGTTGCTGACATCTCTAAACGATGTGTTGTTGCTAAGTTTCCATATAGTTGCGTACAGCGCTTTTTCCAATGAAACTCCATTACGACCAGTGCACTTTGACGCACAGTATGGTTTCAACATGTTTAGAAGTATCTAAACATTACAGTTTTAATAAGTACATATGTGCGCGACTAATTATTTAGTTGAAAGTCACCGTAAATGTTGATTTTTCCATTCGAAAATGTGAATGAAAAAAAACATTCTGCATACCCGCAATGCTCGGAAAAGCTTTTGATTTTTAGAATTCTTCTTTTATTTTCATATCTGTAAGCTAAGACAGCCAACCTCTGTTGGTTTTATATAAATTGTTTTGCAATTGTTAAGCTATTACTACTTCTTGTAGTTTCTGCCAAAGTAATAGCATTTTTTAATGGGCTTAGTAATAAATTATCCATTCTTGTAAACACAAAAAAATTGTTTATTAACACAACAAACTTTAACTCTTTAACAGCTGTAAAGACAATGCAAAGGGGCATTAATAAACATCATATAAATACATTGCATATTTTGGCAAAGCAGGGTTGCAATGCATAAATGCATGGCATGGCATGGGTATATGTTTTAAAAATGCTTTGCATATTGCATTTATGAAAGCAGCCTCATTTTCGGTAACTAGTTAACAACTAGTGTCAAAAAAATCATTTAGTTTTTAGGTCGCTGTGGTCCTTCTTAGTAGTTAATCTAGAGTACTGATGTATATTTCAGGTAGAAAGTAGGTAAGTAGCAATTAGTGTCAAAAATTCATATAGTTTTTAGGTCGGTGCGGTCCTTTTTAGTAGTTAAACTAGAGTACTGATGTACATATATTTCAGGTAGAAAGCTTTGTGTGTGGGCGTGGGTATATTTATAACTTATGAACTTAAACATCGAACGTAGAAGGTAGAAGACAGTTTCACTACATTTTCATTTTATTAAGTGTCTTTTTCACATAAACCGGATGTTACAAACAAGAGCTTGCGTCATACTCTGCGAGAAGTGTATTCTCATATCTCCCTAACTGATGGAGATCCGAAGTTTCGAATTTTTTTTTTTAAGTTTTAATTCCGGTGTAAACAATTTTTTTTGTAAATCGCAATGTTTAGTATTTAAAAAAAATGGTTTTCAGTACGAAAAAACTAGTTTAAAAAACATAATTTAAATTTTTACTATTCTTTAGAAGCTCATAACTCGACAAATAATTATCATATAAATAAAAAAAATTGTGTGTACACTTTCATACCTAGTATAAGCACAATTAGCCAAAGTATGAACGAATTCCAAAGCATCACTTTTTTTCCGGTCCGCTTGACATGAAATGTCCCAGTGGAGAGGTTGATGATGAGATTTAAGATGTACAGGACTCGAATCTTATAGATCAAGCTGTAGATATAGCTGGTGAGTTTGGAGTTCAACGGTGTATTGCAAATGATTTGCACAACAATTGCTAGAGAAAACACATGACTCAACCGAACGTCTGCATTTTTGTAAAGCTAAAATGGCTGCTGTGGTCGAGTGGGTAGCGGTGCGTGCTATACCCGCGTGGGACCCGCAATCTGCATACGAAATGGTACATTTTATTTATTTATAACAAATTAGCTTAAATAGGTAATCTTATAAGCTAATTGAGTTGAAGCTATAGCGACTAGGCCTTAAGCTTAATTTTGTGCGGGGTTAGATACATGTATGTGTTGTGTATGTGTGTATATGTATTTACACTTTATTATAATAAGGTATTTGTGTGTGTTTCGTATTCCTTTTTTTCTTATGTATATGTACATACGTACCTAGTTTTAAATACGATGGTAGAGATTGGTGGTTTTAAGGAACTTCATTATTAGGAGCGTATTTTCTTTAGAGGGAGAGGAGATGATTGAGAGGGGATCTAATTCCCCAAAGATTTGGTTTCTGTGTGTAGAATAAATAGGGCAGTGTTGCATTAAGTGGGGTATGGTGATATTTGTCTCGGAGTCACAGTTGCAAGTTACGGGGTTGGAATTGTTCATGTGGTGTCCATGGGTAATTTTGGTGTGCCCTAGTCGCAGTCTCAAAAGTTTTATTGTGTCGAGTCGGGAGATTTTGTCAGTGTCCGATAGTAGATAGTCTTTGATTTGGGTTTTTTTATGGTTTGTTTGTCGATGGTTAGTATCGTTCCATTCTGTAAGCGTTATCTTCGAAAAGTGTTGGTTGGTGTATTTTTTAATATCTGACAAATTATGGTTGTGCGTGCTGTAGATTGGCATTTGGAGTGCTTGTTTGGCGGCACGGTCCGCAAATTCATTTCCAGGTATATTAACGTGGCCTGGTACCCAGCACAATTTAAGCTTAGGGTGATTTGCTATAAGTGCATTTCTTATCTCTGTAGTATAGAAATCTTGGTTGTTGATGTTTGAGATGGCGTCAAGGGCGGATAGTGAATCTGAGCAGATAAGAAAATATTGTTTTTTGTTTTTCGCCCAGTTGATGGCTTCGTGTAGGGCAATCATTTCTGCCGAGAAAATACTGCTATAGTGGGGAAGGTTTGAGATTTTAACAACTTTATTATTTTGTATGATGCTGTATGTTGCGTTCCCGTTGCTAACAGACCCATCGGTGTAAATTATGTTATATTTATTGTGTTTTTTTTCTATTTCTTCGAAGGCTACTTGGTATTGTATTGGACTAGTTTTATCCTTGGCGAAGGCTCGCAAAGAGGTAATGATAGAGTTTTGGTTTAAGGCCCAAGGGGGATATTTGCATACTGTTCGTTTCGCTGTTTTTGATGGAAGATGTAAGGCTGGTTGTACTTTAAAATGTAGTTGTTAACATATATGTAAAGAGGGTTGTCGTGACTGGTGACTATCGTAAAGTTTTGATATGGTAAGGTCTCTTTGGTTTTCAATAGAGATAATGTTTGATTCGAACATCATATTTTTAATTGGGGTGGATCGCAGGGCACCTAACGCGGCTCTGACGGCAGGGTTGAGAATGGTTTTGATTTTATTCAGTTGGGATTTGGGTGCTTGTCCAAATAAAAACAGTCCATAATTTATTTTAGTTAATAATAACGTTCTCACTACTGATATAAGAGGTTGCGTGTCGCAATTAAATTTTGGGGAAGCAAGGCATTTTATAACGTTCAGTTGCGTAACTAAAGACGAGCACAGATACTCTATGTGAGAGTTCCACCTGTATCTTCTGTTTATTATTATGCCTAGTATTTTGATCTCTTCGCAGGTTGATAACTCTATATTGTTTGACATGATTGTAGATTGGCAGTTATGTTTACGACAGATGTGGATGGACTTGCTCTTCGTTGATGACAAAATCGGTCCTGAGTAATTACACCAAACCTGGATGTCTTCAAAAACGCTATTCAAGTTAATTGTTGGGTTTCTTTCCTTTTTTGATTTAACAATAATGTTAAAATCGTCTGCATATGAACAGAACTCTATTTCTTTGTGTAAAGCTAGAGTGGAACAAAGTTTGTTATATGCTATTATAAATAAGACGACCGATAACGGAGATCCCTGAGGGATTCCGTTTTCTACTGGCATTGCGTCGGAGTAGTGGTTGTTCACGCGGACTATAATTTTTCGGCTTGTCATAAAATTTATTATGTATCTTACTATTTTGGGACCTACTTTCCATGCTATAAGCTGGTCGACTATTGTATGCAGACCGATTTTTTCGTAAGCCTTTTCGAAATCTAAAGATATTATTGTTAGATGATTTTTGAATGAGAGGCTGTTTGCAGCTAGATAGTCTATCAGAAGTAGACTGTCAGCTGTCGATTTTCCTCTCTTAAAGCCAATCTGTCGGCTATCTAGCAGTTTGTTGTTTGTTACAAACCACCAAAGCCGATTTGCAACTATTTTGTCTAGTATCTTGGCCATACATAAGTTGAGGGAAAGCGGTCTGTAGGATTCGGGTTTCGTTTTATCAGATTTAGGCTTTGGGATTGGAAAGATTATACTGTATTTGAATGTTTGAGGTATATTATTTATTAAAATGGAGTTATAGGGGTTCACTATGCGATTTTTAATTGTGTAAGAGGCGTTGCGAATCATCGGGTAAGAAATTCTGTCGGTGCCTGGGGTTTTACCTTTTAATTTATTTAATGCTGCTTCAAATTCTAGGAGGTTAATATCTTGTTTTAATTTTAGTGCTTGCTGTGAGGTAATATAACTTGGTATGCCTTGTAATACTCTATTTTTTTTGTTCTTGGAAGTTTTGTGGAAATTTTTGGTCTGCCGCTAGCTCACTCCAATGGTTGGCGAATTCATTGGCGATATCTTTGCCTTGTGTTAACTCTTGAGATAGGTTTCTACTCGATTGCAGACAATGGATTCCATGAGACAGCTTATACCCTCAAAATCGACGTATGTTTGCCCATATTTTTGCTGTTGGAGTATTCGGGCTTATCTCGGTTGTGAGATTTTTAATTGATAGGGCTTTTGCTTTTTTAATATCTTGTTTTAGAGCCGCGTTTACCTCTTTGTAGCCTACTAAGTTTTCTTGAGTCATGTTTCTTTTGAAGATGTAAAATAGTCTATTTTTGTCTTTTTTTAATTCCTCTAGGATGCTATTCCACCATGGGACCGAGTGTTTTTTTTTGGGCATTGGTGGTTGAGGGATGGATTCGTTTGCTGCTTGGAGTATAATTTTTTTCAAGTTGGCAGTTTCCACATTTACGTTTAGTCTAACTGGACGAGTAGCTTCAAGTTGAACGCATTTTTTGTTGTAGAGTAGCCAGTCCGCAAGGTCTGTTCGAAAATTTCTTTTGGGGCGTGCTTTTGTAGTTAGTGAATCCCGAAATAGTGTAATAATAATTCGGAAGTGCTCACTACCGTTTAGGTCGTCTTGTGCCTTCCATTCTGTATGAGTAGAGAGCTCGGGTGAGCAAAAAGAAAGGTCTATGTGGGTGAGGGTGCTATGTGCTGAAAAGTGGGTCGGCGATTTATCATTTAGTAGTACATAGTTTGATTGGTTTATAAAGTTTGCTAAAAGCACACCCTTACGGTTGTTTCTACTTGAACCCCAATCCTTGTGCCAGGAATTAAAATCTCCTGTCACCAGACAGGGACTATTTCCATGGTTTAGGGCGTTTTCTAGATTATGACATTGAAAATTCTTGGAAGGAGGTATATAAGCGGAGGTAATGTTAAATTTAATTTTTGAATGTATCTCTATAGTAATGTTGTCGAAGTCCTTATTTGCTTGTACTTCTGTATGTTGTATAGATTTGTGTACAAGCAGAGCCACACCACCATGGGAACCAGTTGAATTGAAGTCGTAGAGAGAAAAATTATTTGGGATTGGGAGGTTTATTGGTTGAGGACGAATATGGGTTTCTTGAACGGAGATGATTTTTAATCCATAGCATTTTATTAATGTTAATAGTTCATTGTAGTTGTTAATATAACCATTCATATTCCACTGTAGGATTTTTAGAGTCATTAATAAGCAGATACGTGACTAGGTATGTATGTATATATGTAAAAAAAAATTAAAGAATATAAACGTGTTGGTGTATATGTAAATAAGATTTGTTTGTGCTTTTTTTTTTCTTTCTAAGAGTAAAGCCAAGAGAAATAATGTGTGTTGTTAATCTATTTATAGGTCTAATGACATTGACTCTGAAGAGTCAGAGTCAATGTTATCTGTGCCTTGACTAAGAGTTTTGGCGCCTTGTTTAGCGTTTTTTACCATCTTCTTTAGTTGTTGTTTGGTTCTGTTGGATATTGACTTTGGTAGAATTTCCGTTCTCTTCTCGATAGCATTCAGTTTCGAAGAGTTGAGTACTTTGGAGGTGTCGTTAGTTCAGATATCGGAGTAGTCGATTTGCTCTCTTCGGGAGCTTGTTGATGGGTGAGGTGAGTTTGGTGAGTTGGTTGCTTTACTGCGTGGAGTTGTTGCGCTAGCTTCTTTTGTACTTTTCCTGGCGATCGAAGAGTATGTTGTTGTACTGTGTGGGTGTCGCTCTTTGTACACAGCGTTTGCCTTCCTTCTGTCTACTTTATCGAGAGTCATTATCGCTTGGACTTCTTTTTCTTTTAAAAATATTGGACAGCTTTTGTCTAATGCAGTGTGGTTACTATTATCGACGTCGTTATTGATGCAGCTAATACAGGTCATCGGTTCGTTGCACTTTTCGTTAGTCTCAAGGTTAATGGGGAAGTCTTTTGCACAGTTTGGACATATTCTGTTGCTTTTGCATATGTTTGCTGAATGACCATAGCGAAGGCAATTTATGCAGCGGAGGGGGTTGGGTATGAAGGGTCGTATTTGCACCTTTTCATAGCCAATAAGGATTTCACTTGGTAGGTTATGAATATCGAATGTTAATATTGTCAGACCAGTTTCGATTAAATTGTTTTCTTGTTTTTTCATTATTTTTCTGACTGCGCAGACTTTTTGCGATTTAAGTTCACTTAGGATTATTTCCTCAGGTATACCCCTCAGTTCGTTTGAGTATATTACACCTTTTGTGTAGTTAAGCGTATTATGCTCTGAGATTTCAACTTGTATTGTTGGAGCGAGGGCTGTTAAAGTTATCAATTTGACCGCTTGGTTATATGTTTTGGTTTTGATTAGTATATTTCCGTTTCGGAGTTTTTTGCATAGATCAACTTCACCACTGCACACGGAGTCTATTATTTTTTTAATTAGAAACGGGGACACTTTTGACCAATTCTCTGTACTATTAATTCTTGACATTATAAGAGATTTAGGTGCATTAGAGCTATTTTTTAAATGTAGGTTTTTATTCGTTTGATATGTTAAGAGGTCCATTGTCCTGTTTATGTTATTTAAATCAGGTGGTTCATTCATTTTTCTTCTTTTCTTAAGAGATTTGTTAAGTTACTTTATACTATTAAATACACTCGAACGATTTTGTAGTTAACGTTTAGTCAACACGAATTGTGTCGCGTGATTATAAGACTTGCTTAGTTTAGCAGATCGATTCAAACGTAGCAGCGAAACGTGTGGTTAGTGCCGAAGTCAGCAAGCGACTGACGAAATGGTACATAATTGATGTCGTTGCTTTAGGACCATGCACCGTAGACAATACAAGTGACAGTGGGGGCACTCATGTAAAGCGGACAGGAAAAAAAGGTAATGCTTTGGAATTCGTTCATATTTTGGTTAATTGTACTTTAAAGACGAAAGTTCCATGTTTCTTCCAGCTGTAAGATTAGCCATCTCTCTACCATCCAACATTAGCTTTACATTGTGGTGGTATGTGCAAACACATACCATATGCATCCTAGGGTCACCAGCGAGGACAAATTGTTTAGATCTTAAAGTAAAAAACTTTGTTAAACCTACTTTAACGTTCGGATATTCCTCTTTGAACTTCTCGTCAAGTTCGTCAATGTTGTACATTAGAAGTTGTTTTTACAAGTGTGTTCTTCATCCATCTTCTAATTTAATAGATACAAAATCTCTTTTGCCAGGCATTACTCGGCTGATGTCTTCTCGGAGATAAAAACATTTAACCAAGTTTTCGGTTTCGCGAAGTAGTTTGCGGCCACCACGTGGGTTTGGAGTTGATAAGATGCCGAACTGTTCCTCAAGTTTCTTTGCTTTTTGCGCTTGTCGCCTGGATGTCCCGAACACTTATGCAAGTTTATTTTCACTCCATGCCTTAGGTGCTATTGTCAGTGTCGTGGTTTTCATAGAAGCAGAAGTAGAAGGATCATTAAATTTCTCCTTTAGCTGCTTCAAAATTTATGTTTTTTCTATTGCTGAATCCGATCGAGAGGTTTCCTTTCCAACACAAACGTACCATTTAATGACTGCAAAAACACCACTGCAATAATTTAGACAAGGTATTGAATTCATAAATGAATGACAACCTTATTTCAAGCGCATGAGTTGTCAAAATGTGCGTGACTTTTGTTTTACATGCATTGCAGTCAAAAGAAACGACAAGGATTAAAATGGATAGTCGCCGATGAAGTAAGTAATTTATATTAAAATATATATATTTTTTATTTCACGTTATTTTTCTTTGTAGTGATAAAAAGTGGACGCATGAGTCATAACGCTCATGTCTATAAAATTTCGTCATGAAAGTGATTTCACCGCCAAAATAAATAACGCGCTACTTCACCAATAAGTTGGGGACGTATAAAAGAATAAAAAGAGGTAATGCCAAGTCGGGTGAGTCTGCCACAAATTGGGATTTTTTTGATGAAATGGATGAGGTTTGTGGTACACATAGCAGTGTCTCTGTACCTGAGAACATGCTCGAGTATTCTTTGGAACAACAACATATGATTTGTCATGAAATGATACTCCATTGCCTTACCTTCTGCACCAACATGGGGATGGAGGATTGAGGTGGTGACTGGGAAGTTGAGGAAAAGGGAGAGAAAGAGGGGACAGAAAAAGAGAAGGATAATAACAAATCCATCTTTCAAGCTTTTAAACGAGCTTGGTCTACTAGTTTTAAATCAAATTCATGTTTTATTACTTAGAAAAAAAGTTTGTATTTATTATTTATGCAAATAGTAATGTGAAAATGGCGTCCCGTTTATTTTTGGCTTGTTCTCTCTGTTTACTTCAAGTTGGTAATTGTGAAAAGCTGTTTTCGATATTAAATAATTCAATTCGTTCTTCTTCACTTATGACGCAGGGTTAATCAGTCCCATTTTCTATAATAATATTATAAAGAATTATATAGGCCGTCGTGATAGTTGTTGGTAAGTGTGTATGTAGCACATATATTGTAAAATACGCATTTTTTTTTTTAAAGATTGCAAATGGCTGTTCTATATGAACTCTTGTTAAGCATACAATTTTGTTATGTTGAACATCTTTAGGTGTTAAAAAACCATTGTCTCTATAAGGTACCATTAGGAAGGTTTCCAGCGGATATGCGAAATCGCCTAATAAATTGTAACCAGAACAAATTTTTAATTCTCCTTTAATTAATTGACTTTCTAATAGGAGTTATTTACTATATAGCAGCATCGTGGCATCGTCCGGGGCAACCAATAAACACATCTATGAACTTAAGATGACTATCCATAATTGCCTAAACAAATTAAATTAATTATAAATAAACAAATTTTAATAAAGCTTAACATTCTTACTAGGACCACAGTTAAAAATGTCCGCTCCCTATTATAAGAACTAATCTTAACTGGTTGTGAGATTGAAATGTGCGTACCATCTATACAACCTATGACATATGGGAACGGTAGGCTGCGTTTAGCTGAAAATTCGTCACATTTTTCTTTTTCTAAGCAACACATTATTTTTATGGTTCTGATAAATGTTTTAAAGCTTGTTCCCATTGCCATTTCGAATCTGTTGCTGACATCTCTAAACGATGTGTTGTTGCTAAGTTTCCATATAGTTGCGTACAGCGCTTTTTCCAATGAAACTCCATTACGACCAGTGCACTTTGACGCACAGTATGGTTTCAACATGTTCAGAAGTATCTAAACATTACAGTTTTAATAAGTACATATGTGCACGACATATTATTTAGTTGAAAGTCACAGTAAATGTTGATTTTTCCATTTGAAAATGTGAATGAAAAAAATCATTCTGCATACCCGCAATGCTCGGAAAAGCTGTTTTTTTAGAATTCTTCTTTTATTTTCATATCTGTAAGCTAAGACAGCCAACCTCTGTTGGTTTTATATAAATTGTTTTGCAATTGTTAAGCTATTACTACTTCTTGTAGTTTCTGCCAAAGTAATAGCATTTTTTAATGGGCTTAGTAATAAATTATCCATTCTTGTAAACACAAAAAATTTATTTATTAACACAACAAACTTTAACTCTTTAACAGCTGTAAAGACAATGCAAAGGGGCATTAATAAACATCATATAAATACATTGCATATTTTGGCAAAGCAGGGTTGCAATGCATAAATGCATGGCATGGCATGGGTATATGTTTTAAAAATGCTTTGCATATTGCATTTATTAAAGCAGCCTCATTTTCGGTAAGTAGTTAACAACTAGTGTCAAAAAAATCATTTAGTTTTTAGGTCGCTGTGGTCCTGCTTAGTAGTTAATCTAGATTACTGATGTATATTTCAGGTAGAAAATAGGTAAGTAGCAGTTAGTGTCAAAAGTTCATATAGTTTTTAGGTCGGTGCGGTCCTTTTTAGTAGTTAAACTAGAGTACTGATGTACATATATTTCAGGTAGAAAGCCTTGTGTGTGGGCGTGGGTATATTTATTACGTGTATAAAGAAATTTGGTTCGACTTAAACATGGATGAACTTAAACATCGAACGTAGAAGGTAGAAGGAAGAAAGACAGTTTCACTACATTTTCATTTTATTAAATGTCTTTTTCACATTAACCGGATGTTACAAACAAGAGCTTGCGTCAGACTCTGCGCGAAGTGTATTCTCATATCTCCCTAACTGATGGAGATCCGAAGTTTCGAATTTTTTTTTTTAATTTTTAATTCCGGTGTAAACAATTTTTTTGTAAATCGCAATGTTTAGTATTTAAAAAAAAAAGTTTTCAGTACGAAAAAACTAGTTTAAAAAACATAATTTAAATTTTTACTATTCTTTAGAAGCTCATAACTCGACAAATAATTATCATATAAATAAAAAAAAATGTATGTAACTGTTAGCCAAAGTATGAACGAATTCAAAAGCATCACTTTTTTCCCGGTCCGCTTGACATGAAATGCCCCAGTGGTGGATGATGCCTCTGAGTTCGGGGTTCGAATCTCAGTCAGGGCATGTAAAATCTTAATCATAGAAAAGTTTTTTTCTAATGGCGGTCACCCCTCGGCAGGCAATGGCAAACCTCCGAGGGTATTTCTGCCATGAACTAGTTTCTCATTAAATACATCTGCCGTTCGGAGTCGGCACAAAACTGTAGGTCCCTCCGTTTGTGGTAGAATATAAAGACGCACGCTACAAATGGTAGGAGAAGCTCGGTATATAGCTCAGTGTTTGTTACTCTGAGCAATATAGTGTAAGCGCTAAATTATTATTATTATTATTAAAGTATAAACTGCACTCCATATTTCTGCCACCATTCGAAACGACTCTTTGGACCACATCATACTGAAAGGAGCAACAAAACGGCGTTGACGATGGACCGTCTGAATATGACGTTAAATTACACCGATCAACCCAGGTCCTGTACAGTAGTTTTCTGATGGGGACAACAGACTCCACTAACGTCACTTTTCTATAGACTTGGACCCACAAAAGTACAAACATCAGAAACCAAGTGAGACATAAATACAAACGACCCAACAATGTTGCAGAGTTTGTACAAATATTTTGGGCCCCACCCAGGACCTGTACAGTAGTTTTCTCATGAGTACAAACGATTCCACTAACTGTACTTTCTTTAGCCTGGGACCTGCAATTTGCTCTCTCCATACTAATCTGGATTTAGAACTGTCCTTCCACATTGTTAAAAATACTTGGCGATATACACATACCATTTGACGAAAGTTTATTCGGATTCGGACGACAAACTAGCCCAAGACATACGAAATGGTACATAATTGATGTCGTTGCTTTAGGACCATGCACCGTAGACAATACAAATGGCAGTGGGGGCACTTCATGTAAAGCGGACAGGAAAAAAAGGTTATGCTTTGGAATTCGTTCATATTTTGGTTAATTGTACTTTAAAAACGAAAGTTCATTTTTGTTCCAGCTGTAAGATTAGCCATCTCTCTACCATCCAACATTAGCTTTACATTTTGGTGGTATGTGCAAACACATACCATATGCATCCTAGGGTCACCAGCGAGGACAAATTGTTTAGATCTTAAAGTAAAAAACTTTGTTAAACCTACTTTAACGTTCGGATATTCCTCTTTGAACTTCTCGTCAAGTTCGTCAATGTTGTACATTAGAAGTTGTTTTTACAAGTGTGTTCTTCATCCATCTTCTAATTTAATTGATACAAAATTTCTTTTGCCAGGCATTACTCGGCTGATGTCTTCTCGGAGAAAAAAACATTTAACCAAGTTTTCGGTTTCGGGAAGTAGTTTGCGGCCACCACGTGGGTAAGGAGTTGATAAGATGCCGAACTGTTTCTTTGCTTTTTTCGCTTGTCGCCTGGGTATCCAGAACTCCTATGTTAGTTTATTTTCACTCCATGCCTTAGTTGATATTGTCAGTATCGTTTTTTTCATAGCAGCAGAAGTAGACGGATCATTAAATTTCTCCTTTAGCTGAATCCGATTGAGTGGTTTCCTTTCCAACACAAACGTGCCATTTAATGACTGCAAAAACACCACCAATTGAGTGTTGTAAATCTTGCCCAGACTTAAATTGCATTGCATACTATTTGTAATTTATATTTATATATATATATATTTTAAATTTTCATTGTTATTTCACGTTATTTTTCTTTGTAGTGATAAAAAGTGGACGCATGAGTCATAACGCTCATGTCAATAAAATTTCGTCATGAAAGTGACTTCACCGCCAAAATAAATAACGCGCTGCTTCACCAATATGTTGGGGACGTATAAAAGAATAAAAAGAAGTAATGCCAAGCCGAGTGAGTCTGCCACGAATTGGGATTTTTTTGATGAAGTTGATGAGGTTTGTGGTACACATAGCAGTGTCTCTGTACCTGAGAACATGCTCGAGTATTCTTTGGAACAACTAACATATGATTTGTCATCAAATGATACTCCGTCGCCTTCTCCTTCTGCACCATCATCAGAGGTCACTTTAGTAGTTGGAACTGCCCTAAAATTGAAGAGAAATGAAGTTATTGACTTCTTGGCTTCCAAATCGAAAAAACAAGCGAAATTAGTGGAGGCACTGGAGGAGAGTGAGAAGGAAAAAGCAAACATTGAAAAGGAAAAAGTGCAGGAACTAAGATCCATACGAAACTAGTATGAGAAAATATTAGAACGAAATCTTAATAGTGCCTAATATTTTAATGACTCTTTTTAGTTTTTTTTTAAATATGCAATGAATTTTTAAGTTTAAAAAATGTGCAAACGTTTTGACAACGAAAGTGATTTTAATTTTAATAAAACTAATATATGCATGTACATACATATATAATAAATAGCTGTGTGTCAGTAAGGTAAAAGTTCGATTGGGGGTGGGAGTGGCCGTGGGTATTTCTGCCATAAAATATTTTCTTATTAAATACATCTGCCGTTCGGAGTCGGCACAAAACTGTAGGCTCCTCCGTTTGTGGTAGAATATAAAGACGCACACTACAAAAGGTAGGAGAGGCTCGACCAAACACTGAGCTATATAGTGTAAGCGCCAAATTTTTATTATTATTATTAAAGTATAAACTACACTCCATATTTCACTGAAAGGAGCAACAAAAAGGCGTTGTGGATTAGTGATGCAAAAGTCAATCGATTTACGAGGCTTTTAAATGCAAACGACATTTCATCCACAGTGCTTCAAAGAATTCCATGAAACGTCGGCTTCTAACACATCTCGATCGATGAGAGTTGAAAATAATGAGATAAAAAATGTACAAAATAAGAATTAAATTACCATGATTCGCAGGAAAGTGTGACAAGCCGCTCCCTAGAGGAGAGTCTTTACTTGTTCTGTGCAGTGGGCTGTGCAAAAAAATTGTCCATCGTTCGTGTTGTGAAGATGGACAGTCTGAATATGACGTTAAATTACACCGGTCAACCGCATTTTTGCTAACGAGTTATTCATACGTTATTTTTGTTGCTTTTATACCTCAAAATAAGAACAAGAATAAAAACTAGTTCTGAATTTGCTTTTATGTATAAACAAGTATGGAAAGCTAAATTCAGGCGAAACCGAATGATCGCATAATTTAATAAAAACCCCGTTTCTTTGTTTCAAATCGCTGCTAGTATTAAACTTTACTCAATTGGTTTTAATAAATACGGAAAACCAAAGGTTTGCATTTTTTTAATTTTAGGCGTGGTTATGGGCAGATTTTAAAAACTTGTGACGGTGATGCTAATGATATCAATGACAACAGGTTAACCAAATTTTGTGACGATGCCTGACATCATTATTGAGATGCCTACAGAAGTTTTTTTATAAGTGGACGTGGTAACGCCAATTTTAATTTTTTTATAAATATCAAATTTCTGAATTAACTATTCCTCTAGGTTGGCGAAAACCCTCAAACTGAACCCTCCGAGAGGGTGCCAACCGGTAATGGGCACTACAGTGATATCCTGAGCGTTGTCAGGATGGTGTCTAGCTAAGATCAGGGATCAGTGCCGTGTGCTTATGGTCCTTAATAGCTCTGATACATGGAAATAATTTATTGGTTTGCAGTCGGGGGTAACTGACTGTGGTATAGCGGGCACCTGCCTGCCGAGCTTAATATCGGATATACTGGTGTCAGATATATACATGTAAACTTAGCATAAGCACTTGAATGTCATGTAAAGAAACTTGAAATATTTCTACCACTTGTGTAATCACTGAATAATGTACAAGTCTCTTTCAATAAAGAAGTCACACGTGTAAAGTATACAACAGTTTTGGCGACGAGGATATATTTTTTTTTGCAAAAAAATGCCAGGAGACAACGTAGTTTTACAAACAGCGGCGTTCCAATTGGACGCTTTCGACGGGAAAACTATGCCATGGAATCGGTGGGTTCAACGATTTGAAACAGCATTATCACTCTTCAATGCTGATGAAAGGAAAAAACGTCAATTGCTATTACATTATATGGGAGCCACGACATACAATGTACTTTGCGATAAAGTGCTGCCCAATGAGCCAGAGACCCTGCAGTACGAGGTTATCGTATCGACGTTGGAGGGCCACTTCAATCCAAAGGCCAACGAAATTTTGGAAAACTATAGATTCCATCTTAGGAAGCAGCAAACTGGTGAGTCGTGTGAACAGTTTCTGGTGGCTTTGCGGCTTCTGGCAAAAGGGTGCAATTTTGGTGACTATTTGAATACGGCATTACGAAATCAACTGGTGTTTGGCTTGAGGAATCAAGTAATATAAAGTCGCTTACTGGAAAAGAAAAGCTTAACAGTGGATGACGCAATAAATATAGCCAAGGCCTACGAAGTAGCGGAAAAAGAGGGGTGCGAGCTACATCAAAAAGGCGGAACAACTGAGGTTAATAAAATACAAGAAATAAGGCGAGGAAAATTACCTGAAAAGAAGAAAAATCACGAAAGTGAAACGAATAAAAACACACAAGAGAAAGATACGGCAATAACAAAAAAAAAACAATGTTTTCGATGTGGCAACTCAAATCATATGGCCAACAAGTGCAAGTTTAGGGATGTCATATGTCACTACTGCAAAAAGCGAGGCCATCTGCGAAAAATGTGCCTAAAAGAAAACAAGAGTGTAAACGTCATAGAAAAACAGAATCAAAGTGAAGATTATGTTTACGATTTACTAAAACTAAATTGCAACTCTTTGCACCCGAAAGTTATGTGTAAATTGATGATAAATAATATTTACATGGACTTTGAAATCGATACCGGTTCTCCAGTGACAATTATCAGTCTGAAAGTAGCAAAGAAGTATTTTAATAACGAGCCAGTAATTAAAAGTAACTTGCGATTTTACAGCTATTGCCAAACAAAGCTGGAATGTTTAGGTTACATATGTGTAACAGTAAAGGCAAAAGTGCCAGTGCTTGGGCGAGATTGGCTTCGAGGAATCGACATACATAGATTGGAAAACTATTATAGCCAAGCAATTGAAAGAACGTACGACAGTCAAGGCTTTATCTGGTGATAGTGTTCAAGATAAGCTACATCGCATATTAAATAAATTTCCACTCTTATCAGCACCAAATGTAGGTACAATTACCAATCACCAGAAAAAACTTTACTTAAAAGCAAACCCTGCGCCGAGGTTTATAAAAGCGCGGCGAGTCCCATTTCCACTAATGAAACTAATGAAAGCGGTGGAGAACGAAATAGATGAACAGGTACGTGAAGGGCTGTTAGTAAAGGTCGATAAATCAGAGTGGGCTACTCCGGTAGTCGCGGTGCCAAAGAAAGATGGTACGGTGCGTATCTGTGGGGATTATAAGCTAACGGTCAACCCAGTGCTAATAGTCGATGAGCATCTGCTACCTACAATAGACGAGCTGTTCAGCTCAATGGCGGGAAAATTTACCAAAATCGACTTAGCTGAGGCGTACTTGCAGCTTGAAATCCATCCGGATAATCGAGAGTTGCTGACGTTAAGCACACACAAAGATTTGTTTCAACCGACGCGTATGATGTTCGGAATTGCAAGTGCGCCAGCAAAATGGCAAAGATTTATGGAACAGCTGTTGGGAGATATGGCGGGCGTGAAAGTGTTCCTGGATGATATAAAGATCACGCCGAATGACGACTTCACTCATTTGCAAAGAATTGAAGAAGTACTTAAAAGGTAGAACGCGCGCAATATGCGTGAACATCTGAACAAATCAGAGTTTCTGCGTGACAAAATCGAATACTGCGGCTACGAAATTAGCAAGAATCGTATACGCAAATTGAAAACGAAAGTAGAAGCTATCCAAGATATGAAGCAACCGTCAACTAAGGACGAGGTAAGGTCGTTTCTGGGTCTAGTAAATTATTACGGAAGATTCATTCCAAATCTTAGTGACGTAGTATATCCATTGAATCAATTGTTGCACAATCGCTCAGTTTTTAATTTCGACAAAAAATGTGGGGAATCGTTAAAACGAATTAAAGATATGATGCAAACGGATACGGTTTTGACTCAGTACGATCCGCAGCTACCGCTTGTTCTAGCCGTGGATGCTAGTCCCACAGGTGTTGGAGCCGTACTAAGCCACACTTTTCCGAACGGTGCAGAAAAGCCAATTCAGTTTGCTTCGCAAACTCTAAATGATGTCCAACAGCGATACAGTCAGGTAGATAAAGAAGCATACGCAATAATATTCGGTGTCAAAAGGTTTTACCAGTATGTGTTTGGGAGACACTTTACTTTAGTAACGGACAATAAAGCTATCTCCCAAATAATATCACCGAATAAGGGCTTACCTACTTTATCTGCAATGCGTATGCAACACTACGCGATATTTTTGGAATCGTTTGACTACGTAATCCGTGTAAAAGCCAGTAAGGAAAATGCGAATGCTGATGCCATGTCACGACTCCCAACGCAAAAGCAATATAATTTTATAGAAGAAGTAGACCTAATAGCAACACAGTTAATAGATAATTTACCAGTTACCACCGATGATTTTGGCGGTGGCCTTAAATAGATCGGGATATAGAAAACTTAGTTAATAATTGTGTGCCCTGCCAAAGTACCCGGTCCGATCCACTCGCGGTTCCCGCACATTGTTGGGCACCACCGAATAAAGTCTTCGAGCGCGTACATGTAGTCCACATGCAGGCCCAATATATGGCAAGTATTTATTTGTCTTGGTAGATGCCTACAGCAAGTGGCCTATTGTCAAAATTGTTAATAATATGACTACTGAGGTAACTATCGGCGTATGTCGACATATTTTTGCTACGTTCGGCATACCGAGTATATTGGTAAGTGATCACGGCACTCAGTTTAACTCTTAAGAGTTCCAGGTATTTTTAAAAGCGAATGGCATAGCCCATAAGCAAGGTGCCCCCTATCATCCGGCAACGAATGGACAGGCTGAAAGGTTCATCCAGACAGTCAAGCAGAAGCTGACGGCAGCAATGACTAATTCAGGCTCAATGCATAAAGAGTTGCAAAATATTTTACTAAGCTACCGAAGGGCAATCCACCCGACTACAGACAAAAGTCCCGCGATGATTATGTTTGGTCGGCAAATTCAAACACGTTTAGATTTTCTACTGCCGAAACCAACGCTCGATAACATGTACAAAAGCATTACCAAGAAAGTTTTCGCTGAAGGCGAGAGAGTCTCAGTACGAGATTACTTATCAAGCTGGCAATTCGGAAAAATTATTTCCAGACGCAGTGATATCCACTACGAAATTCAACTTGATGATGGCAGAATATGGAGACGCCATGTCGACCAAATACGGCACGTGGGTCAACAAATACCAAGTCGTCGCGTTCAACCGATTGCTCCTGACCAGATAGAATCCAGCGTACAGTGTCAGAGGTACGAGCAGCGCGAAAGCAGGAAGCCAACGTAAATAATGGAGCTCTACCGCAAGTAGTACCCGCACAAACCGAGCATAATCCAGATACCGAGGTGCATGTAAGACGTTCAGAAAGAATTCGAAAAGAACCTGACCGACTAATTAGATATTAAGTAGTAAAACCCAAAAAAAAAAAATTAAATAAAATAAAGGAAATTATCTCTGATATGAAAATTAAAATAGACGTAAATTTTAGATATAAATGTGAAGTTATAAAATATGGAATTTTTGAAATATGTATTACCACATACCGCTTGCAATCGTGAAATATGTGGCGGAGAGATGTTAGATATATACATGTTAACTTAGCATAAGCACTTGAATGTCATGTAAAGAGAAACTTGAAATATTTCTACCACTTGTGTAATCACTGAACAATGTACAAGTCTCTTTCAATAAAGAAGTCACACGTGTAAAGTATACAACAACTGGCTACCAGGATAAGTCACGAACTGGACATACGGAGGTTAAAGGAGGTGGGATAATACCCACGCCCTCGAAGAGTACCGGAGGGGAGGCCAAGGGAACAGGACACCCTACCAACGAACAAAGACAGGCAAAAATGACAGAGACATCGTTACGGAAGGAAACTCACCCCACAGCCTTCGACGAGTACTGGACTGACATCCAGACAAGCACTCAATTTCACGGTGGTACGACAGTCATTAGGTCTGAGTGGTGTTGGGGCGAAATGGTACCTTCGCTACCTCAAAGAAGGTTTATCGCCTCAGGAGGCCAAACTGAAGGCGTTAGAGCGGAAACAACTCCGGAAGTTATTAAACGCGTTGCGGCACAGATTAGTCATGCGGAAAGCAACCCGTCGAAAAAACCGAAGTTCGAGGGTGGCATACGCGTGTCACCGAAACCCAGAGTAGGCCGTTCTGTCAGAGATTGACACTCTGACGACAGACGAGGAGGAACGGCTATAAAATGTCGGATACCAGCACTAAGGTAGCGCAGATTAATCTGCCTCACGCGAGAGCTGCCTCGGCAGTAAGCGCTAAAACTGCCCTCAGGAATAGACTGGGAATAGTGCTGGTCCAAGAACCCTGAGTGTTCAGGGGTCAAATTAAAGGCCTGGCGGTAAGCAATAGGCAGGTAATTTGGAACAATAGGTGTAGAAATCCCAGATCATGCCTAATGATAACTAAAAGTTTGAAATTCTTTTGCCTTTCAGATTTCCTGTCAAGGGATCTCGTAGCAATCCAAGTCCCGGTCAACATCAACGGGACCCAGAGGGAAGCTGTCATAGGCTTATGAGACATGCCAGGAGACGACGCTCATGCGCCACCGGTGCAAGCTAATAGGCTGGTCGGCTAATGCGACAGGATGAAGTTACCCTTGATACTCGGGTGCGATGCTAATGCGCACCATGAGGCTTTGGGCAGCAGCGACACCAACCAAAGGGGCGAGTACCTTCTTGAATTCATTCTTAGCAATAGACTAGAAGTATTAAATGTTGGAAATACACCAACTTTCGTTACCCGCACACGTAAAGAGGTCCTAGACATAATTATAGGGAATACTCTGATGAAAACGCTAATTAAAGGTTGAATAGTGTCTAACGAACCATCGATGTCAGACCATAGAATTATTAGGTTTGATATCGCAGCTGCTCCTCTTAACAGAACATTTAGGAACCAGAGAAAGACAGACTGGGACAGATTTTACACCACCCTGAGCCTAAATTCATCTCATTCTGTGCTGATAGGAAATATCAGGAGTCCGACAGATCTCAAAACACTGGTAGAGAACTGTAACAAAACACTTACTGACGCATATGAGGACCGTTGTCCCTTGAGTAGGGTCTGCTCCTCGAGGGATGTTCCCTGGTGGAGTAGCCATCTCAGTACTCTCAGAAACAATATTCGTAAACTTTTTAACCTTGAAAAACGAACCGGAAGTTGGACGGAATATAGGCAAACTCTAACTCTCTATAACAAAGAGATCAGTGCTGCGAATGAAGAGGAGAAGGTCAAACTACTTCTGAATACTCACTGTTCGAGGCTGTGGCTCGAAATTTGAGTTTTGCTAGTGCCGAGTGCACTGCTTCAGACGGGAAATAAAGAAGTCACTGGAGATAGTGATATTCGATATAATTGCGTTATATTTAAATTCAATTCAACGCTAGGATATAAGTCGTATATAGATATGTATATATATGCCAGAGTGGCTATGAAAATTGACGGATATATTAAAATATATGATATGGTTGCCGTGGCGGTCACAGAGCGAAAGAATTTATAAAAAAAAGTATTTTAATTGCGGATGTTTGGTACCGCTTACAAAGGCAAGGATACGAAATGTATTACAGTTTACAATGAGATTGCCGGCCGTCCGCAAAATTAATGAATTTAATAAAAGAATTTAGTAAATACATTAAAGAAGTCGATTGCTTATTGCTATTCGAAGGTGATGAGATTCGTGTTCTCAACATGCCGGCCCGCCTGCGCCGGAGCGAGATTGTGTAGTTGTTGCAGCTTCTCCAAAGTCGATACTGCTTTGCTGAACAGTTCGCGGATGTGCCGCTTGGCTGACGTGCGGCCCGGTGTCTGCTTCTTCTTCTGGATTGCTGTGCTGGTCGAAGCTACTCCGTGGTTGTTCGTTTGCCGGCGAGGTTCGTGGCGACGCCTCTCTGGTGGTGGTGATGTCGAGCTGTGTAACAGTGTGTAGTGCGCTTTCACACAGCGGTGACAGCTGTAAGGCTCCGGTGGTGTGAGATGTAGCTAGACGAGTAGTGTTGCTGACATTTTGGAGGATCTGAGTGATCCGGTTGGCCAAATACGTTTTCCATGTATGGGGTGGCTTCTCGAGCCAAGCCAATGCGATAGAGTAGTCTGACCAGAGTGTCAGTTCGTGAGATGGCAGGTTGAGGTGGGAACGGGTATAAGAGATCAATTTTGACAGCAATACAGCGCTGCAGAGCTCTAACCGTGGCAAGCTCATCGTTTGCAAGGGGGTAACTTTGGTTTTTGCAACAAAAAGGTGAGTACAGACAGAGTTTTCTTCGTGTTGCACAGTTAAATAGACGCAAGCACAAAATGCTTTTTCGGAAGCGTCCGAGAAACCATACAATTGTATGCGTTTATCTGGAGTGAACTGCACCCACCGGGGAATTTTAATGGAGTTTTTAGCGTGAAGGCTTTCGCGAAATGTGTTCCATTTGTGGAAAGTCAAGGGTTCCACGTACTCGTCCCAGTCGGTTCCTTCCAACCAGAGTTCTTGGAGGAGAATTTTGGCGAGGATCGTTACTGGCGATAGCCATTATACCGGGTCGAAAATTTTTGCCACAGTTGCTCTTGTTTGTAGTTGGTTTGTTTAAGGAAGATGAAATAAACACAACAGCCAACTCGGCTAGCGTAGCACAATAGGTATGGTATTGGCTCTGCAACTCCGAGCTCCCGGGTTCAAGGCCTGAGAGAAGTGGTTATGAAAATTAAATTAAAAATAATTTAATTTAATAATCAAAAAGAAGTCTGATGAGGAAATGTGGTGATTTCCGAAATAGTACTATAACTTCAACCATTAAAAACTGTTGTTGTTTTATCACAAACAAATCTTCCATAAACCGGCCTTGAGCTCAATAAAATTATGAAAATATTAACATTTACTAGGCCAACAGAAAAATTAACAAACATTACAGCCGACAGTATTTGTCGATTTGTGCTTGATTTTGATGCGGGTAGAGGATCGTATGAGTAAGAGAAGGAGTCTTCAAGGGCATCCCCTCTTATTCTGAGTGTTTTAGTGGAACTCGTATCTTGGAATTTGAGTAACTCAGTATCTAAAACATCAGAGGCTGGGATTAATTAGAGAATCTATGGGTGATTCGCGGTTAGTTTCCCTAGTGGAAGCCTGCCGATTTCAAAGCTTCGATTGTTTAAGTCATTGAGTTTATAGTGGACTGTATATTGTATCCGCCTGAGAGTACATCGTCTACGTATGCTTCGTTTAGAAGGATGTTTTTGGCGAGAGGGAATCTTTCTTGGCAATCGTTGGCTAATTGGTGGAGCGTACGTATTTTAAGATATGGGGCGCAGTTAACACCGAAAGTGACGGTTTTTAACTTAAAGTCTTCGATTGACAGGTGGGGAGCTTTCCGAAAGAGAATTCTTTGAAAATTTCGATGTTCTTTAGTAACGAGTATTTGGCGATACATTTTCTCTATATCGCCATTGAAAACAAACTTGTAGAGACGCCATTTGAGGATTATAGCGGTCAAGTCGTTTTGGAGTATTGGGCCTGTAAACAGTACGTCATTCAGAGAGTTTCCTGAATTTGAGATTTTGGATGCGTTAAAGACGACTCGAACTTTTGTTGTTTTGCTGTCGGGTTTTTGGACTGCGTGATGGGGCAAATAGAAAGAGAGGTATTTTCCGTTGTGGTCCATCACTAAATACTCATTCAGCACATCCGAGTACTTATCGCGTAATTCCGGTTTTTTCTCCAGAGTCCTTTCTATGCTGACGTATTGTTGCTGTGCTGCTGGGCGGGAGTGGCCTAGAGCGATGGAGTCCGGGAATTCGGGGTTAAGGGAAGCTTGCCTTCGTAGCGTCCATCCTCCCGTCCTCTCGTCCTCTACTGACCTTGGTTGTGTGACTTCAATCTCCTCCTGCTCCCAAAACCTTTTGAGTAGAGAGCTGAGTTCAGGTCGAGGAGCTTCTGAGACTTAAGTGGAAAACGCTGAGACTTGTTCCCTGACGTGGCCGCTAAGTAGCCATCCAGATATCGTCCTTTTGCCACTAAGGTCCGGTGAATGTTGTGCTGTACCCCCTCTAGGAGAATTTGGGGTATGATGTCACTGCCAATTACCATGTCAATCTTCGCCGGTGTAAAACAGTTGGAGTCAGCAAGTTTTAAAGAACTGAATTCATTTAAATTGACATTTGAGACTATGAGGGTTGGCAGGCAGGCTAGTGGTGATTTTTTGGGACAAATCGGAAGAACATAGCGTTATTTCACAAGTTTTGTTCTCTGGTGCGAAGGCCTAGTAATTTCTGAATTTGTAAGGCCAAAAAGGTTTTTTGTGACCCTTGTTCAATGAGAGCACGAATTTTGTGGTATTCGCCAGCGAAGTATATGTGCACTATCGCTGTGGGGAGTAAAGTAGTTGTACTGCTACTAGAAAAGTGCGATGAGGTCTTCTCAGGTAGGTATTTTGTTGAGGCATTCATAGCAGCCTGTTTGGATGTCGAGGGTTTTTCGCTGTCTGTTCGACTTTGAGCCACTTGACTGACTGTTTTTTGGGGTCTTGAGGCTGTGTTTGTGGCTTGGGATTGGGGTTGAAAGTGAAGGAGAGAGTGATGTCTCCTTTGACTGTAGACGCACAGAAAACTACTTTGACATGCATTTTTGAGGTGAGAGTATGAGAGACAATTTTCACAGTAATTATTCTCTCGTACGAAATGGCTTTGAATTTCATTTCGTTTACGGAAAGCGCATTGAATTTCACGCAATTTTCCATTGGGTAATTGGAGTTACATAATTTGCATGAGACTTGCTGATTGAGTTCAGCGTGAAAATTATTTGTTTTATTTCTATTTAGAAAAGTCGAGTTAAAAAAAGGCGAGTGTAAAATTTGGTACGGGCGCTCTTGATTTACCTGAGCGGTAAGTGCTCAGTCTCTCCACAACTTCATATCGAGATGTTAAGAATTTATTCATATCTTCCCAGAGTGGAAGTTCCTTCCGAGAGGTGAGCAATTGTTCCCATAAAGAGAGGGCTTCGCTGCGATGTTTTGAGGAAAATATATATACACAAGGATGGGGTCCCAGTCGGAGGTTGGGATTCTTTGTGCTGACAGAGTGGATAGGCAGTTATTTATTGTGGTTTGCATTTTCTGAATCTGCTCACCATTCTCGGAATATATGAGGTTTAAGTTAAAAAGGGGTTTTAACTGGTTGTCCAGCTCGGCCTCTGGTGTTTTGACGCAGGTGGTATAGTTTCTGAGCTGGTGTGAGTTTGGGATGATTACCGTAGACTGCCGTAAACAGTCTTCGTACCCACCGTGAAAGACTTCGGTGTCCCACGTTGGCACCTTGAGGTAACCTTCAGAGCTGATTGACGAATTTGCGGGATTACGGGGGTGTGTTGTTGGTTGTAAGAGCTGCTGAGCGTCTAAAATCTGAGCTAAGCAATTTTCATAACTCTCTGAGCATTTTATATTTTTTTTCTCTATTGAGGAAATATAATCATCGTGATCGCCGGAGAGAGAAACTCCTTTGTAGCTTTCAACGAGTGATTCCCAGAGTCTTTCGAGCTGCTGTATCTTTACTTTGAGAAGGGATTCTGTGTGGTGAGATACCAGTGTGCCTGACCAAGTTGAGTAAAAAGACTCCAATATGTCGCTTTCGAAGATGAAAGCCCGGAGACATGTATTTGAATCCATTTAAGAGGTATTAGCTGATGTTTTGTTTTCCATAATGTGAGAAAATTAAATAGAAAACAAGAGATATATGTAAATTATTTAATGAGTTTTTTTTTCCAACAAAGGAAAAGAAATTATTTTAATTTATTTGAAATGTATTTATATATTTAATTTATTTAGTCAAGTTAATTTTTAATTTAATATAATTTATTTTAATTTGACTAGTATTTAAACTGTCTTGTCCCACAGTGATTTTATATTGTTTTGTCCCACTGTAGTACCTTAGCGCGTCTAAGTGTAGTATGTAAGCAGTAAGAGTGAGAGAGTGGGCGGAGCTTATTATTATGCGTGTGTATGTATGCTACACAATTGCAAGAGTCGCAATAAAATTTCGAAAAGCTGAGCTGCGAGAGATGAGAAATTAAGAAAGGGGAGTACGAATATGAATTTGCACGATCAGCTTATATTCGAGTGGGAGAATTGCACTTACGTATGTACGTATGTATGTATGTATATATTGAATGTATACATGTATATATATGTACATATGTGTATAAGAATGTATATGCGCGCCCGCGAATTTTAATGCACCGGTACTTTATATGAGAAAAATTAAATTCGAAAGAGAGAGAATGAGAATATTATATGTAGTGGTATATTTTACGCGGTTTTTTTTTTCTTTTTTTTTTGTAGATGGCGAAACCGCGAATTTTTTTTTGTACACCCAAGCGCACTGGCTTTTTAATTTTTGCTGTTTTCACACACATGTTCCTTATCACCTAACACAAACAATTTATCAATTGTAACTAACGAAAACATGTTTACCGAACAGTAAACATATTGTTTTCCTAAACAAACATTTTATCAATTGTAACTAACGAAACCATGTTTACCGACAAGTAAACATATTGTTTTCCTAAAAAAACAATCTTTATCTGTAAGACTCATTATTAGGTTAAGAAATAATATGTAGTATATGTATATAGGACCAAAATATATGAAATAAAACAGTCTGACTTTAGTCAAGAGTAATACATGTAATAACTGGGGGCTCAAGCCGGTTGAAGAAGCCATTTTAACCTTGAGGTGACGAAAAACAGATTAAATAAAATTTTTCAAAAATTCCACGGGAAGTAAGACTTCCACCAACAATTAATTGCAAAGTATAGATCCTGAAACAGTGGATAATACTTTTGAAGCAAAAAACCAAAAAAGAAAGCTGGATAAACTAAGAAGCCTACGTTCTTGTAAAAAACAGATAAATTTCGACAATAATAGAAACCAACCAATCGAAATGGAACAACGGATGGCCGAACTTCATGCACATATGGCCACATTGATGACAACTATAAAGAGGCAACAGGAACAATTCACACAAAGACTGGCATCCATAGAACAAAGAAGTTCACAACAGTCGACGCCAACTGTACAACATGAAGACATCCGATTAAATATCAATGACGCAAAAGACATCGATCGAGAACTATTTAAATCATTACCAAAATTTGAAGGCGATAAGTCGCAATATTCATGGAGGCGATAAAAAATTTCTACCAACATCCCAAATATTACAGCGCATTGGGAATTGTCAGAACAAAAATCACAGGACCAGCCGCTGACGTTCTTACAAACCATAACACGAAAATGAACTTCTATTCGATAATTAACCGATTAGATTATACGTACGCTGACCAACGTCCGCTTTACGTTTTGCTGGACGAGATGCACTAAATTTGACGTTGTCCAAAATCGAGATGTCCAGAGACCAAGACAACGGAGCAATTAAGGATTATGCTAACCAAGAAGCTGTTAGAACATTCATCCTTGGGTTGAATTCAAAATATACAAGTGGAACTTTATACAGCCACAATCCGATCAACTTAGAAGCCGCATATACGATAGCATCAACAATTCATCACGACAACCAGAATTACCAATTTGACATGGACCCCACTTCATCAAGATCCAACAACAATCATCAGGGATACAACGCAGGATATAGCCGAAATCCACATCAAGAAGGCAGGTACCAAAACCAGTACAGACCAAACTACAGTATGCAGAGGAAACATGTAAGGCAACAACAACCTGCACCAATACCCATGGACATAGACAACTCCAGGCAATACATGCAGACAACAAGGAATAGTAATGCTGTAAGTGCTAAATATACTAATAATAATAATAACAATAGTAATACGAACAAGAGAAATAGGGTCGATAGTAACCAAAATGTTGCACCTCCAAATAGAATACAGAGAATCAATCAAACAAACCAAAAAAATTTAGAGTCTGTAGATTTTTCGAATTATGAGGAACAATTTTAATCAGGCAGTACTTTTTTAGGCGAGTGAACGGGCTGCCCTGCATTCAAACCAAATGCGGCCTTACAGGTACGCCCGTAACATTGTTAGTGGACACAGGTTCGACTAATAATTATATAAACATTAAATGTAGCATAGGTAAATCAGTAAAAATAAAAGCTTTTAAGACTAAAACATTACATGGATACTCAATCATAGATTCAAAAAAAATTATTACCATGTATGGACATCATTTAACCTTTTTCGAAATTCACGAACTTAACGAATTTGATATGATTCTAGGGGAACAAGGATTACGACAAATGAAGGCAGAAATAAATTTATTTGATTATAGTTTAAAGTATAAAAAGATAAAATCTTCTAAAGTAGAACAAAAAATTAATTACAGTATAAATAATGAAGAATACAAAGACGAAATTTATGAATTAATGAAAAGAAATAGTGATACTAGGGAAACATTACCTTTCACTACAAGAATACAAGCATCAATTAGGACAGTATCAGAAGATCCAATATGGACAAAACAATATCCATATCCAATATCTGATCACGACTTTGTCAGGAAAGAAATTGAGAAACTATTAAATGATGGTATAATACAAACAAGTAAGAGTCCATTTAACTCACCTCTATGGACTGTCGCAAAAAAGGCACTGATGACCAAGGTAGACCTAAAAGGCGGATGGTTGTTGACTTCCAAAAAATAAATGCCAATACAATCACTGACAGGTATCCTATCCCAGATGTAAATATGACAATTCAAAATTTAGGAAAAGCAAAAGTTTTTTCTACAATAGATTTAGAATCGGGTTTTCACCAGATATTAATTAAAGAATCTGATCGAGCATTTTCTGTCAACGGTGCGAAGTATGAATTTGTTAGGATGCCATTCTGGTTAAAGAATGCTCCATCCATTTTTCAACGATGCGTCGACGACTTCCTTAGAGACTATATAGATAAATTCGCCTACATTTATATAGACGACATGTTAATATATTCTTCCACACCAGAGGAACATATGGAACACCTTCGGATTATAATTAACGCCTTACATAATGCAAACATCAAAATTTCTGATGAAAAGTCATATTTCTTCCAAAATTCAGTTGAATACCTTGGACATATTATAAAATATAATAGGATAACAGTTGATCCCAAAAAAATAGAAACAATAAAAAATTACCCACAACCAAAAAACTTAAAAGAGTTAAGGTCATTTTTAGGGCTTGCTAGCTATTATAGAAAATTTATTAAAGATTTTGCTAAAAAAACTAAACCCTTAACCATTCATTTGAGAGGAGAATTAGGTATGGTGAAAAATAATCACAGTAACAAGATACTTGTGAACTTAGATGAAGCAGCTGTAGAAGCTTTAGAAAAAATAAAAAATATGTTGCAAGAACAGGTTGAACTTTTCCAACCAGATTTTTCAAAACCCTTTAGTTTAACAACGGATGCAAGCAATGTTGCCATTGGCGCTGTTTTAGCACAAAATCGTCAACCAATTGCATTTATTTCACGTACACTAAATAAAACAGAACAAAACTATAGTACCAATGAGAAAGAACTATTAGCAATAGTATGGTCTTTGCAAAAACTTAGGAATTATTTATATGGTGTTGCAGATTTAACAATCTACACTGATCATCAATCCTTAATATTTTCGATTTCTGAGAAAAATCCCAATACAAAATTGAAAAGGTGGAAAAACTTAATTGAAGAATATGGTGCGAAATTAGTTTATAAACCTGGGCATCAGAATGTTCTAGCAGATGCACTTTCGCGTCAACAAATAAATAATACAACAAATTGTTCAAATCATTCACAGCATAGTTCACCAAATGAAATTATGAAAAAAGTTAAACAACCACTCAATTCATTCAAAAATCAAATAATCTTACTTCAAGATAATGAAAAGAGTGAAGCAATTACCCAAACAATATTTCCTAATAGATTTAGGCACACAATATTTTATAAATATACAGCCGACTTACTCAGCAAATTAAAAGATATAATTAAACCAAACGTCACCAATGCGTTAAAAATAGATGAACAAATATTATTCCATTTAAAAGATGAAATTATCACTACGTTCCCAAACTCTAAGATCGTGTTAGCTCAAAATCAACTGATAGACGTTATCTCTATAAACGAACAAAAAGAAATTGTCACACAAGTTCATAAACGTGCACACAGAAATTACAAGAATAACACACAGGAAATTGTATCCACCCATTTTTGGCCTAACATTAGAGAAATGTGTAAAAAAGAAGCAATATGTTGTGAAATATGTTTACAACACAAATACGAACGAAAACCAAACAAACAACCTATAGGAAAAACTCCAATACCAAACCGAACAGGAGAATATATACAAATGGACGTATTCCATATAAACAACATGCAGTATCTTAGTTCAATAGATATGTAGGTACTCCAAATATTGTTATTTACGAATGCTAAATACAAAGATAGATTGTCATTAATCAATAGAAGAAATACTCACACAAGTTTACCCAAATGCTAAATATCTTATGACTGATAATGAAAGTGTATTCAATGGAAACATGGTTAAATCAGTATACAATCGACTGCAAATAATACATTCAGTTACTCCGGTACACCATTCAACATCCAACGCTCAAGTGGAACGGTTACATAGTACAATCATAGAACTTTGCCAGAGTTTAGCAGCTGAAAATAAAACCGCACCTGGAGAAGAAATTTTCAACGCAGTTCGCGAATATAACAGGACTATTCACTCTTCCACAGGACACAAACCCGAAGACGTATTTTTCAATAGGGAAAAATATACTGATATCAAGGATGTATTAGAACAAAAACAGGACAAACCGCTAGAATATCATAATAAAAGCAGACAAGTTATAACATATAAAACAGGTGATATTATATACAGCAAGACAGACCGACGTAATAAACTCGCAATAAAATATAACAAACACAAGGTGAAGGAAGATCGCGGGGACACGATTTTAACAGTGAGAGGGAAGGTCATACATAAAGACAGCATAGGGAAACAAAGCACACAATGCAAGGAGCAGGGTTAATAAACTTTCTTTTATTTATTTTATTTTTTTCAATCACGTTTGCTGATAAAATAACAGATTTATCAGGTTGGAAATATGTTCTAACTGAAACAGAAAACGTTTACACATATAATAGTTCAACCTACCTGTATCATGTAGCAAACCTCTCAACAATATTAGCACCTTATGAAAATATAAAGAGTAACAGATACAGTAGCATACAATCTCAAGAAGAAAACATTCTCATTAATAGAATAGAAATATTAAAATCACAAAATCAAAGCATCGCAGCAAAAGAGCAATTTAATTGCTAGGCTCAATTTTAAAATTTATAACAGGTACACCAGATCACAATGACCTAATAGAAATTAAAACAGGTCTTAATCAATTAATAGAAAATAATAATTTACAAAGGAAAATTAATTCACAGTTTGAGAAAATCTTAGAAACGCTAGATCCAAAATCCGTAACAGAAGCTTTAATCATTAGCGAAGTATACAAAGAATTAGAAACAATAACAAATACAATTAAATTTGCAAAAACAGGTAATTTTTATTCAGGAACTCTTAATCTGAAAGATATTAAAGAAGTTATTAAAAAAGAAACATACGATATTCCAATAATAAATATTTTAGAATACTCTGATATCCATGTGTGTATGTTTAACAGTCCCATTGTAACAATTTATAAATATCCAATAATAACCAATAAATGTAAAATGTATAATTTAATTCCATTAGCATTTAAACATGGAAAACATGAGCTGAAAAAGAAAATTGCTAAATGCAATAAAAATTTCACAAATCTATCAAATTGTAAAAGTTATGTAGGAACTAATATTTGCAAAATAGAAACAAACGATAAGTGTACAATTCCATTATTACTAAATCAAAAAGCTCAGTGTAATATTATACAAGAAAATAATTATCCTTTACAAGTGCTGGATCATGGTAACATTATAGTTGATAACGAACATATATGGAATGGACAGAAAATAAATGGACCACATTTAATTCAATATGACTATAGCACCACCATTGATGAAAAGAAATATATAAACCTTGAGCAAGAAATAAAAAACATAATAATTGCTCATGAAAACGAAAAAATAGAAATTCTAAATATATTATCCTCTGAAGGTAATATACAAAGGATGTATAAGTTCTTAATACCTATAGAAGAACATCTCATCACATTTATTTCATATCTTATCTTAGTTAGTATAATGTTAGCTGTAATCATATATTCCTGCGTAAAAATATATATGTATATATCGACAAGTACAAATAAACAACCAACGCAGAAGAAATTTCGAAGATATATATGAAACCGAACTGCACCGACTCCAATCATAGACGCTTTGAAATGAGGACATTTCATTTTAACACAAGGGAGAGTTAAGGAACACGTTCCTTATCACCTAACACAAATACCATCTTTCTAAATAAACATATTGTTTTCCTAAACAAACATTGTAACTAACGAAAACATGTTTACCGACAAGAAAACATATTGTTTTCCTAAACAAACATTTTATCAATTGTAACTAACGAAAACATGTTTACCGAACAGTAAACATATTGTTTTCCTAAACAAACATTTTATCAATTGTTACTAACGAAAACATGTTTACCGACAAAAAAACATATTGTTTTCCTAAACAAACAATCTTTATCTGTAAGACTCATTATTAGGTTAAGAAATAATATGTAGTATATATAGGACCAAAATATATGAAATAAAACAGTCTGACTTTAGTCAAGAGTAATACATGTAATAACTCGCGCAAACATTTTTTTTATATTTTTTTTTAATTTTTTTTTTTTTTAATTTTTTAGCTTTTTTCACACTTGCGTAATTTGTGTTACACTTTCCTTTTGTTTTAAAATTATTTGCGCAATTTTCGTATAATTTGTATTTTATTTTTAAATGTTTAACGCACTTTTGTTTTGGATTTCGCAAAATTTTTTTTTTGAAACTTTACTCGCACCTTAAGTTTGTTCGCTGAGCACCTTAAACTTTTTCCAATTTTGGTTTTCGGTTTTCACACATTATGCGATTTATTTTTGTTTATGTACACTTAAAGAGAGCTTGCTTATTTTCAAACTTTAGGTGCTTTTTTTTGTTTTTCACTTTTTATGCGCACTTTCTGTTCAATTTATTTTATTTAATTTCAAACGGACTTTTAGGTTAATTGAAACTTTTACCGACATTTTTATCTAGTGTGAATGCACTTTTGTTAAATTTTTTCTTTAATTTAAACTTTTACTGCACTGTCGTTCACTTTTCTTTAGTTTAGTTTTAACTTTAACCGCGCTTTTGTTTAAATTTGTATTATCACTTTTAAATGCACTTAGATTGTTCCGCACATTAATTTCGCTTCACCAGCCATCCGCACTGTTCCAGATTTTTAAACGACTGTTGAGAAAATGACGCTGCAGCTTTGAAATAGCTGAAATGGTAGACGGTATGATATCTTCAGGTTATGCTGCTCAATGAAAACCCCCGCACCTACCCCGCACTCCATCTTTGATCCGTCCGTGTAGACTGCCAGACCATCCTGTAATCTTACTTTTCCGCGAGTCCAGTGTCTACGGCTAGGGAATCTAGTCTGGATTGTGCGGCTAACGTAAGACTTCGGCAGGATGTAATCAGTGGGCAGCGCTTTAATCTCAGCTGGGATTCTACCAAGAATAGTGTTATGCCCCGTCGGCCTTTCTTTCCAGAACCCCAATGCATGTAACCTAATGGCACTGTAAGCAGCTGATTTTTCAATAAAAAGATCTATTGATAATAAGTCGAGTAGTACGTTCAAGACATCCGTTGGGCAAGAACTCATTGCCCCCGTTACACCAGTAGCTGCTGACCTTTGAATTCTTCCCAGTTTCTTGACGACATAATCTTTGGTGAGAGCTGGCCACCATACCAGCGCACCGTATGAGAGTATGGGTCGGAATATAGCTGTGTACATCCAGTGCACAATCTTTCGTTGTAGTCCCCATTTTTTGCCTAACATTCTTTTTGTGGCGTAGAGAGCCACCGAGGCCTTCCTTACACGCTCCTCGATGTTCAGTCTCCAATTAAGCTTTGGGTCCATAATGACTTTAAGGTATTTCACCCTATTTGACAGATCAAGTTCCGTCCCTCGGAGCTTAGGTTTAGTGAAGAATCCGTTTTCTCAGGGTTCACCCTAAGCGAACAGTTTATGGCCCAGGTGTCCACCTCCTGTAAAGCCCTCTCCACAATTTCGCTGATGACCGGAAGAATTTTCCCCGATACCAGTATTGCAACATCATCTGCATAAGCTACATCTTTGATTCCCCAGGAATCTAACTTTGTCAGTAGTTGGTTTAAAACCATGAGCCAGAGTAGTGGCGAGAGAACTCCTACCTGAGGGGTGCCCTTCACCGCATATACGGTTCTATCCTGGGAACCTAGATTTGCATTAATTGCTCTGCTCCTTAGCAGCGACACTATCCATGAGCGGACGCAGTGATCAATTCCTGCTACCACCAGTGCCTTCTGGCCTGAAATCTCTAGCGTTGTCGTGACCTCGTTTCCCTGCTTTAGGAATGAAAATTACCTTTATTCTTTTCCAGTTTAGGGGGACGTTGTTCAGTATTAGGCACCCTCTGAATATTGCCAATAGGACCGGGACGACCACCTCTGAGGCTTTCTGAAGCATAATTTGAAGTATTACGTCCATTCCCGGCGATTTAAAGGGTGAAAAGCTAAAGATAGCAAATTTTAGTTTTTCCTTGTCCAGTAGCTCATCCAAGAGCTCGCGAACTCCCCCCGCGAAGGGTTCGGGTCCAAGACCGATTCTAATTCTAAATGTGGGGGTACTACCTCTATTGCAAATTCTAAACTTAGAATTATTAATAAATTGAAATAGCAACTCACCTCTGTCGTTAGTTTCGGAGGTGCCCCACAACGTGCGCCTTGCGTTAACATCGCACCCGAGTAGTATTGGATTGGCACCTGCCATCCTTTGTAAGGCAATCACCTCCTGTCGTGCGCCATGTATGCCGATGATATATAGCAGCTTTTTGTGTTCATCAACTCCAAGTTGATGACCGCCACATCCGGAGAGCTGAAATTGGAACATAGAAAAGCTTTAATATGTTTTTTGACCAGTATACAAGCTCCGGGTTTACCTGATAGCCCGCTGTAAAAAAAGGTTATAGTGGGCATCCCTTAGCCCTTTAACCTCAAGGTCCCTTATCCAAGGTTCCTGAATCAAGGCGCCGTCGATGTCTCCCTGCCTAAGAAATACCATTAGGTAGTCCGAGGCGGCCTTAGAATGCTTAAGATTGGCCTCAACGAACCTCATCGACGTCTGCTGAACTCCTGTTGCCTGCTAACACCTTGTCAGCACTTTGAGTAGCGTCCTCGGTGGCGTCCCCCTTCAGGCTCATGACACCCAACAACTGTTTGGCATCTTCGACATTTGCCTCCGGGATACTTTCGTTCGATCGGAAGATCTTCAGTTTTGCTGTTCTCACTCCGAAGAACAGCTTGTTGTCGACCTTCCTTAGTGGCTCAATGCACTCGTCGTTGAGCCTCAAAAGGTACGACGAGCTCTGCGCACCCTCAAGAGGCTTTTCTGCACAAATTACTGCCCAGTCTGTCATCGGTATATTCGGATTTTGTCGCTGTAGGAGACGCATCAGCTTCTCGCTCTCGCGGGCCCTGGGTCTTCTAGGGATCTCCGCGGCCGGAATAAGTTTGACCTTCAAACCCTTCCAGGCTTTGCCGATCTCGGCTACGCACTTGCCGAGGAACTCCCTAGAGAACTCATCCCTGCATTTCAAAATCCGGCAACTCCGGAGAGACTCACTAGAGTCAAATCCAGGAATAGGGTTGTCCGGATTCTCAAACAGGTACCCGCTCACCCGTTCAGAGAGTTTTGTTTCGATCTCGACCCACTTCTCCTGAACGGGCTTTCCGCTCCCTGTGACCTCGTCAACCAGCGCGACCTGGAGGTGATCCCTGGCCACCTCACAGTACCGCCGTTTCATCGGTGATTCTTGCAGCTGGGGGGAGTCTTTCGTGTCTGCCCTTTTCCCAGCTGGTTCCATTGTGGAGTCGTCCTTCGACCTCCCTCGTTTAACGGCTTCGGTTTTTTCGGAGGTTTTGAGATAAGGTGCTTCTTGTACTTTTCCACCACCTCCTTGCACTTACGGCCGTCTGCCTCATCCTTGGTTTTGAGATAAGGTGCTTCTTGTACTTTTCCACCACCTCCTTGCACTTACGGCCGTCTGCCTCATCCTTGGGGTGCACCGTACCGGCAGCTGCATTTTTGGCAAGCTTGTCCAAAATGTAGACAGCCCGCACTCAACGCTGCCTTTGAAGTAGTTGGCAAATCAGGATTGCTAGGCTTAGCATTCACTGGTAGAGCAGCAGAGTATGATTCCTGACTGGAATCCAGGAGTGCGTCCTCTTCTGCGCTTAGGGAGTCTTCCTTGACCTCCCTGTGTGTTAATTTGTTATAGTTGTTTGTTTTGTTTGTATTTTTGTCGTCCATATGAGTCCCACGAGTAAGCACGGAAGTGATAGTCCGCCCCAGCAAAGCCGGCATACCGATGTAAGGCGCTTATACAACCGACTGTGGAACCTTTTAGTAGATGAACTCCTTAAGAACCTAACGGAGACTGGCTCCACCTGCCAGGGTTATGCGAATGACATAGTACTGATATGTGGAGGCAAATTTGTGACTGAGTCCAAATAGGCTTTAGTGTTACCAGAAGGTGGTGCACTACTGCTGGACTGGGAATCAATCCAGCCAAGACCACTGTGGTACCATTCATAAGGAACTATTAACTTGATGGGCTTAAGCCGATCCGTCTTGACGGGATAAACAAATAATACCAGAAGGAGTTCAAATTTCTAGGGGTAATACTAGATCAAAAACTGCTGTGGAAATCCCACATGGAAGAATTGGGGAAGAAAGCCGTAAGAATCTTTATGGCTTGTAAATCCATGGCTGGGAAAAGCTGGGCTGCTCCCCAAAAATATGTGTACGGCCATTGTACGACCTACAATTACTAATAGGGCCGTTGGCTGGGTAAATAGAACACACCAGCAAGGTGACATTAAAACACTAAGTAAACTGCAAAGGCTGGCTTGCGTCAGTATAACAGGGGCTATGATAACCACCTCTTCACCTCCATATTCAAATGCGAGCGAAGAGGGCCATCCTAAGGATGACCGGTACTAAAATCGAGACTGAGGGGTTTTTGAGTCGGTTTACACTCTCACTGAACTATATTCCGAAATAGCTATGCCGAGAGATACCATGAAACCCGAGTTAAGCTTCACAAAAAGATTCAAAACTGAATTAAGCAACAAAAGAAGTTGGGTTAGTTTCTCAAAATCCTATAAAAAAAACCAACAAATGATTACCTGGTAAAAGGACGGCTCGCTTACCGAACACGGTACCGGAGTCGGTGTGTATGGACCGAGGACAAAGTACTCGGAATCCATGGGGGCACACATGTCCATTTTTCAAGCAGAAATGTATGCTATAGAAAGGTGTGCGGTGTTTACCCTCCAGCGTAAATACCGGGGACGCAATATTGCTATTCTATCGGACAGCCAAGCAGCCATCAAGGCCCTTAAATCTTACCAGGTAACGTCAAAACTGGTGATGGAGTGTCTTGATAAGCTGAACACACTTGGCCTAACGAACCGGGTCTGGGTCCTTTGGGTGCCAGGTCACGCTGGAATCTTTCGAAATGAAATCGCGAACATGCTCGCAAATAAGGGGCATCAACCTCGTTTATGGGTCCCAAACCTTTTTAGGGTTAGGGAAAGGAGCATTAACAGCCTCTACGAGGAAAGAGAAGGAAGCCATCAGTAAATCTAAATGAGACAATCTATCAGGTCTGGAACATTCCAAATTCCTTTGGGGTAGCTACAACCACACAAGATTTAGGGAATGCATGGGTTATCAAAGAAAAACTTGAGAATGATCACAGGAATTCTTACAGGACACTGTAGGCTGAATTTTCACCTAAATGAACTGGGAATTTATTCGCAAGAACGTTGCAGATTCTGCAGAGATGAGAAAGAAACTTCTAAACACGTCCTGGAAAAGTGCCCTGCATTGATGCTCAAACGCCAAAAACGGACGGTGGGATAACTTCCAGACTTAGGCTCAATACTAAGATTTATCTCGGAGGTTTGACTAAAGGAATTTCTTTAATCTAGGTAGGGGGCACAATCGAACTTAAGGTCGCAGAGCTATCTCCCCAACAACAATAATATTAATAACTATTCCTCTAAATATTAAATTTTAACTATGATAACAGCGATATTGAGGAAAATTTGTTCACCAAATTTTGAGATACAGAAATTGTTTCATAAGTGGGCGTGGTATTGCTCATTTTTCAAACATTCATAAATACTTAATTTCTTAGATTAAAATCGGTCCAAATACTGAATTTCTCTCAATTTGTTTTAATAGATACCGAAAAACCGGAGTTTTTGCATTACCCAAAATCTCCGTTATATGGGAGGTGGGCGTGATTATGATCCGATTTCAAAAATTGTCTACGAAAATAATAGCGATATCAAGCAAAATATGTCCACCAAATTTTCTTCGATAATAATAGCGATTACAAGCAAAATATGTCCAACAAATTTTGTGACGATACCTAACACTGTTATTGAGATACGGAAACTTTTTCATAGGTGGGCGTGGCAAAGCCCATTTTTCAAAATTTCATAAAACCTAATTTCTTAGTTCAAAATCGCTCCAAATATCAAATTGCACTCACCCAATTTGGTCTAATAGATACCGAAAAAACGGAGTTTTGAATTTTTCTAAAACTTCCGTTATATGTTAGATGGGCGCGGTTATACACCGATCTTGACCATTTTCAATACCAGAGCAATTTATAAACCAAATTTTATTGTGATATCTAAATTTTTACTCAAGTCACCAAATTTTGAGTTTACAATTTCAACTTGTGGATCAGTTCGGCATCTTATCAACTCCAAACCCACGTGGTGTCCGCAAACTACCTCCCGAAACGAGAAGACATCAGCCGAGTAATGCCTGGCAAAAGAGATTTTATATCTATTAAATAATAAGATAATGTAAAGCTAATTGAACAGGGAACTTTCGTCTTTAAAGGATTGCCTACGCAAGTTGTTGTGTCTGAGTCCAACACAAACGTGCCGTTTAATGACTGCAAAACACCATCAAATGAGTGTTGTAAATCTTGCCTTGGCTTAAATGCAATTCGACATCATTTGAAAGTCATTTTCGGCAAGTAGTTAACAACTAGTGTCAAAAAACATTCATTGGGTTTTTAGGTCGCTGTGGTCCTTCTTAAGTATTATTGATGAATACGTATTGATCAATACGTATTGAAGGGCATATTGAATGTGTACGAGGGCTTTAAACATATTGATGGCGTATTGAAGCATATTGATAGGATTTTATATTGAAGCATATTGACGACGACTATATTGATGCGCATATTTACGTCTATGACGTTTATTGATCAATATGAGCTCATTTATGTGTAGAATTTTGTCCCGTTAACTAGTCTCAACAAGTGTGCAATGGCCGAAACAAGTGATAGTGAACGTGAATTTATTTCTATGTTAATAAATCTTTATCGTGATTTGCCCGAGTTGTGGAAAGTGAAATCCAAAGATTATTTCAATCAAACAAAAAAACAATTAGCATTTAAAAAAATGCATGCAGCACTTGTTCTTTACAAACCTGACTTCAGTATAGAAAAAATTAAAAAGAAAAAACACGGCTTGCGTGTCAAATTTTAATAAAGACTACACAGCAATTGAAAGTGCAAGGCGATCAGGGGCATCAACGGATGCTATTCCAACTCTAAAAGCATGGTACTTTGAAGAGATGATGTTATTTTTATTTGATTTCGAATTTTACATACAAATATGAGTGGTATTTTAAATTATTACTGTAGACAATTATTTTGCTATGAAACTGAACCAGCGGGCGAGTGAGAAAATCTAAATCTCTATTGGACACCATTGTTTTGATTTGGAAAAACAATCACAAAGTATTTTCAAACTCTTGTAAAATTTAAAAACTTGCGCGAAAAAGGGCTAGCTACCCATGCAACTGACAGTCTCACACTAAAACATCGTATTGACAGAGCTCGTATTGAAGCAATATTGAAGCGTATTGATGCACATTCAATAATATTGATCAATACGTATTGATCGTCTACGGTCTACTTTAGTAGTTAAACTAGAGGACTGTACATTGTGTAGAATAACAAGTGAGATATCTTTTCGATTAAACGACAAAATTTGGAACAGCTGAAATCACCTGTTTTTGCAAAGTAAATTCGCAACCCTGGCGTTCCCCGTATATTTTACCCGAATACAGGGACGGATACAGGGGAGGGGTTCTGGGTGTCTGGATTCCCCCTAAAAAATCGGTAGTCTCAGGAAATTTCAACCATGTTTTCAAATTCGCAGCACACACAAAAACTCACTCTAGACAGAAAAATTAAAAATTATTACCCAGTAACTGGAATACAAAGAATGCTTTTTTGCCGAAAAGTATATTTTATTCTAAAAGTTTATGACTTATCAAACCGCGTTCGTAATATGCAATTTTACAAACACATTTACCGAATTTTTCGAATCAGTGAACAGTCCTTTCTATTTTACGGAGATTGAAGACGTATCTCGAGTTATTGAGGTTACTAGTGACCTAGATATTTTGGCAAAGAAAAAGAGGAGAATCGCTGAAGCACTTTAAACCCCTGACGTTTTATGATTCTACTGATTTAAATGATATCATAGCCTATCGATGGCTTTATAAAAATGCATTCAACATTTTACCCAATATTATTATATCTATGTTTATAATGGATCTTAATCGAATATCTCAAAATATGTAAAATATCCTAAAAAATTGAAACGCCCCCCCCCCAAAATATTTTCAGATCAGCTTTTTCTAACTTCGGGCCATTCGTAATTGTCGACATATTGGCGGCCAGCTTAGGTACCCTGTCAAACGCCATCTTAGGTATCCTGTCAAAAGCAACTGTCAAATAAGATATCTCACTTGTTGTTATACACAATGGTACTGTAGTGCCGAATTTTTCGAATCAGTGAACAGTCCTTTCTATTTTACGGAGATTGAAGACGTATCTCGAGTTATTGAGGTTACTAGTGACCTAGATATTTTGGCAAAGAAAAAGAGGAGAATCGCTGAAGCACTTTAAACCCCTGGCGTTTTATGATTCTACTGATTTAAATGATATCATAGGATATCAATGGCTTTATAAAAATGCATTCAACATTTTACCCAATATTATTATATATATGTTTATAATGGATCTTAATCGAATATCTCAAAATATGTAAAATATCCTAAAATAATGAAACCCCCCAAAATATTTTCAAATCAGCTTTTTCTAACTTCGGGCCATTCGTAATTGTCGACATATTGGCGGCCAGCTTAGGTACCCTGTCAAACGCCATCTTAGGTATCCTGTCAAAAGCAACTGTCAAATAAGATATCTCACTTGTTGTTATACACAATGGTACTGTAGTGCGATTCTGTAACTAATATAAACTACATTTCACATTGTTATCGTTAGTTGGAAACTTTTTTTGAGGTTTAGTGATTCTCTAATAGCATTGACAGCATTTGTTATTGTTTATTAACAGCAATACAGTCAGCTGTTTATTTTTGTGGTTTAGCTACAGACATCTCGTTTTGAGTCAGCACCTTCGTCTTTTGTACCAGGCACTATCGGTGCAATCGACTGCACTCACGTTGAGATTTTGGCTCCGAAAGATGACGAGTCAAACTGTGTTAACCACCATGGGTACCATTCGATCAACGTGCAAATGGTAAGTGTGAAACTACAACATGAAAGGAGAACTCTATTGTTATTATATGTTTGTTAAAACTTACAGATATGTGACCCAAATCTGAGAGTTCTAAACGTAAACGCGAGATTTGCGGGGGCTCGACATGATTCATTTATTTGGAGCTCTTCCACAGCACACCGAGTCATGCAGAGATGATATGAACTTGGAAATCACAAAATGTTTTTGATTGGTAAGTTCTTTTAATTCTTTATGAATTGCAAAATTAAAAGGAAATATCTGCAGGCGATGCTGGATACCCCTTTGAACCGTGTTTGATGACACATTTGCCAAACGAACCAGAAGGAACACCAAAGTTTCGGTACAACGAGGCGTTATGCAAAGCACGTAACCCAATAGAGAGACCCTTCGGCGTTCTTAAGGGGACATGGCGGTGCTTATCAAAGCAAAGGGTACTTTTATATCACCCCGGTTTTGCTGGCAAAGTTGTCAACGCATGCGCAGCTTTGCATAATATTCGTTTGGGCGAAGAAACATTCGAATTCGATGATGGAGTTATTTACGATCCCGAAACACCAACCATTGCTATCAGTACCGGCGGACCATCTTCATTGGCAAAACGTGTCCAAGAGCGAATAATAGCAAATTTCTTTTAAATAATATCTATATATATTATATTATAAGGGGCACTTACTTTTTTGCCCACCTACAGAAACTAAATATATCAAATTTAAAAACAGATTCAATTCATTTACTAATACATTCAATTTAATAAAAATAAATTTAATGAAAAAATTAATAAAAAACCAATTCAATTAACTTAATAAAAAAAAGGAACTAATATTAATCTTGATCTAAATGCTATTAACATATGTACACAAAACAAGTTCAATTAATTTAATAAACAAAAATATAACTAATAATAATCTTAATCTAAATGCTATTTACATATATACACAAAACAAATTCAATTAATTTAATAAATAAAAATGGAACTAATAATAATCTTAATCTAAATGCTATTTACATATATACATCTATTGGGGGGGAGTGGTTGAAAGCATTAATTTGTTAAAAGATTCGGCGCATGCTTTCAACCCTACACCCAACGCTGTAATGGCTGCCGTATTTTTTTCGTCGGTGTCAGCCATTCTCGAAATGGCTGCCGAAGTGGAGGCGTTGCTGTCAGCCATTCTTCCAATTACCTCTGCGAATTTCGCCACGCTATGAGCAAGCATCTAAGAAAATAAAAGCATTATTAACAATACAATTCAATATTAGAAAACAAACATACCCTTTGCGTTTCAGCCTGCGTCTCGGCGATCTTCAAAAATTTCGCCTCCTTCTCTGACTCTTCGACACGCTTCCGCTTGAAGGTCCTACGCGGCGTCTGGCTCATTCTTAGAGTCTGGCCAATGGTCGATACCGGAGTTGACATCGTCAATGGATGTTGGAGAACGGTGTCGTCTTCTGCCTCCACGACTAGGCGGATATTCACGTCCTCACCTGCCTCCATGGTTAGCTGCAATTCCTAAAAAAAGAAAATTAAAATTTTAATGATAGTGCTTATTGCCTGTGTACGAAAGTAAACCATAAAAAACAAAGCCCATTTGCTGTTCGACCATGAATTCATGTACATAGTCACAAATAAATGTTTGTAATAATATTACTATTATTTCTGACTATGTACAAAACAACACAAACCAAAAGTGAAGTAGGTAGAAGACAGTTTTACTACATTTTCATTTTATTATATGTCTTTTTCACATGAACCGGAAAACCACAAAATACGTGGAAATCCAAAGGCATATTTCTTGTTCTTGTATTCGTTTTTCTTCTATTTTTCTCACATTTCAGATAAAATCGCGAAAAAACTCTGCGAAACGAGACAGCTAAAACACATACTATTTGCAGTGATCAGTTGTCAAATACAGCTGAGCTTGTCTTGCAATAGTGTTACCAGCTGTAAGTGGAGTTACAAACCCACAGTTGTGAAAGCACTGTATTAGTGCAGTGACATAAAAAGGCTCCTTAGCAGTGAACATTAGGGCAGTCCATAAATACGGACAGAATAAAATAATCATATAAATTTTAAAAAACTAAAAACAACAAAAAAAAATTAAATAAAAATAAAAATAAAAGCAAGCTTATAATAATAAAAAAAAAAAAAAAAAAAAAATTATCAAAATAATAATAATAATATAAAAAATAAAATAAAAAACATAATAGCAATATAATAAATAAAATAAAAACAAATAAAACAACTGCAACAAGAGCCAAACACTATGAGTGTCACCAGATCGCCCCCACGAGGGCGAAATATTAGGGAAGCCGCTGGTCCTTCTACCGGTGAAGGGTCTTTAATGAACCCTTTTGCAAAGCGTCCTAGGTTAATGTACCAGGAACCAGACAAGGGAGAAAATGGCGAAGCGGAACAACGATGCTGCCCAGAGCTAAATGCCAGCGGGAAAAATAGCGAAGGAAACGGTAGAACTGATATTCCTAATTTCGCCCAAGGAGACCAAGATCGTGCCACGAGGCCCACGAGGGGTCGTGAGGTATCACTAAGCGCTGAAAAAACAGCTGAAAATTCGCGTTCACACTCCTCCCCACCGGACATTAGCCACGTCGGAAAACACCCCGAAAACGGCGCCATTGAGGCAAAAAACCCCATGAAGGAGTTGGTGGAAAAAATAAATCTGCTGTTAAGTATGATGGGTGGTGGTAGAAGAACGATCCATCAGTCCATGCGAGATTTGGTTGCAGAAATCGCCAAACTACATAGCAAGGCAGCGGCCAAGCCTAATGAACGCAGTCCCGGAAACAAAACTACAAGGGAACAACATGTCCAAACTGAACAAGAGGACAAAAAGCGGAAACCGGCAGGTAACAAGCGAGGAGATCCAAATGAAAATGCCTCAGCAACAAAGAATGCAGGCAAAGAAGTCAATAAATCCGAGATAGAGGCTAACAAATGGACGCTGGTAAAAAACGCGAAAAAGCTAAGCAGGGCTGCAAAGAAATCGACCAGGCCAGACGCGGTTATAATCTCGAAAACGAGCGAAATGACATATGCGGATATAATCAGGCAAATGAGGCAGCAACCCGAAATGAAAGAACTGGGTGAAAGTGTTAACAAGATCACAACAACAGCAAGAGGTAACTTGCTTGTTCAACTCCGCGACAAGACCGGCAAGATGGCAAATATGTTCAAAGAACGAGCGACAGCTGTGCTTAAGGACGCCGCAAATGTGAAGATTCTGAGTCATACATTGAACGTAGAGGTTCGTGACCTGGATGTAGCCACAACGGAAGAAGACGTTGTCAGCGCCATAAATAAACAGTTCCCAGAGATAAACCACGGGAAACCCGTTCCAATAAAGACTATAAAGTCGTCATGGAATGGCACGCAAACAGCGATCGTAAGTTTGGCAGCCAGAGACTCAAAAATTCTGGTGGAGGCGGGAAGAATCCGCGTAGGCTGGGTCAACTGCCGAATTCGGGAACTTATCAGCCCCATCAGATGCTATCGATGCCTTGACTTTGGACATTTATCTAGGCATTGTAAGTCCTCTGAAGATCGCAGCGGCACATGCCTACGCTGCGGAGAGAAAGGACACTTGGCCAAGCAATGCAAAGCAGCACCCAAATGCGCCATTTGCAAGACAACGACTGGTGACGCACAAGACCACCCTACTGGAAGTTTCAGGTGCCCTGCGTATAAAAAAGCGGTAAAGCAACTAAAATAATGATTAAGTGTATACAAATTAATTTAAACCACTGCATGGCGGCACAAGACCTTCTAAAGCAGGCAATCTACGAGCAAAAGATGGATATTGCACTCATCAGCGAGCAGTACAAAGAACCCTCAGTGGAAGGAAATTGGCTGCAAGACAAAAGAAAAAAAGCTGCAATCTGGGCATGTGGGGCCAACCCCATCGAAATCAGAGGTAATAGTCAACATGAGGGCTTCATCTACGCAAAAATTGGTGGAATTCACTTCTACAGCTGCTACGCGCCTCCAAGCGAGCCAGTAGAAAGTTATAAAAACATGCTGAGCCGTCTGGTAACCGATGCTGCGGGAAAAGCACCACTCGTAATATCTGGAGACTTCAATTCGTGGGCAGTAGAATGGGGCAGTCCAAAAACAACCCCACGGAGCCAGGCGCTGCTTGAAGCCTTCTCTAGTCTTAACATCGTGCTGCTCAACAAAGGAAGGAAAAATACCTACCAAAGGGGAAATGCGGGTTCGATCATCGACCTGACATTCTGCAGCTCTGCGATATTCAATAAAATAACATGGGACGTCTCAGAGGAGTTTACATTCAGTGACCACTTTGCCATCTACATAACCATCCACCCGCCTCGAAACTCCGCGAATAAAAGGATGGAAAACAAAAATGTTAGATAACAGCATGTTGGAATACATGACAGAACTCGTACCAGACACACTCGCCCCAACACATGTGCTAATGCACTAGTAAAGCTGATCACTGACATCTGCGATGCATCAATGCCACGGAAAAAGAGTGGTAACCAAAGAGCACCAGCGTACTGGTGGACAAACGAAATAGCGGAGCTAAGAGGGGAATGCCTAAGGCTACGCCGGCAACATCAGAGACAGAGGGCAAGAAACAATCCCCAGTGTCAACACCTCCAATCTGCATACAAGCACAGCCGAATAAAACTACGGAAAGCAATCCAAAAGAGCAAGCGCGAGGCCTTTGCAGAGCTAGTAAAAGACGTCGACGACAATCCTTGGGGTAGCGGATACAATATCGTCCTGAAAAAATTGAAAGGGTGCAACGCCAAACCGCCAGTATGCCCACTCACAATGAAGCGGATCGTCTCAGGCCTTTTCCCACAGCAAGAAGTATGCAGTGTACCAAGGGAGCTAGTAGTAGAAACCGCCGAGATCCCTCCGGTAACAAATAATGAAGTGCTCGCTGCTGCAGGTAGAATTAAAGCCAGCAAGTCCCCAGGTATGGATGGAATTCCGAATAGCATTCTGAAATATGTAGTTAAGAAGAAGACTGAAACCTTCAGCAATCTATACACGAAATGCATTCAAGAAGGTATCTTTCCAAAGAAATGGAAGCGGCAACGGCTAGTGCTGCTACCCAAAGGCAACAAGCCCCCAGAAGAGCCTTCTTCATACAGGCCTCTGTGCATGCTGGACACTGCAGGGAAACTATTTGAAGCAATAATAAGCGCCCGACTCCAAGAGATTACGGAAAGTGACGACGGGCTTTCAAATACACAATACGGCTTCCGAAAAATGCGGTCAACTGTCGATTCCATTGCGTCGGTCTGCGATATAGCGCGTAAAGCACTGGAGGGCAAAAGATGGTTCGAAGGAACTAAACAGTACTGCGCTGTAGTCACGCTGGATGTAAAGAATGCATTCAACTCCGCCAACTGGAACTACATAATAAAGGCGCTGATAGAGATGAAAATCCCAGACTACTTGACCCGAATACTCCAAAACTATTTTTGCGAAAGAGAGCTATTTTATGATACAAATGAAGGTCCAAAAAGGTACCATGTCACAGGTGGTGTGCCGCAGGGTTCGGTCCTCGGACCAATCCTTTGGAACATCATGTATGATGGCATCCTTAAAATTGAAAAACCCGAGGGCGTGTCTATAATAGGCTACGCGGATGACATAGCAATCGTAGTAGTGGCAAAACATTTGGTGGACGTGTCGCGTATATGTAGCGAAACAATAGCGTTAGCAAAAACTTGGCTGCAGAATGCAGGACTAGAGTTAGCTGACCACAAGACAGAGGCCCTGCTTATGACCAGTCGAAAAAAGGTGGAAAAAATTCAAATCCGCGTAGGAGAACACATTTTAGCGTCAGCGCCAACTTTAAAATACCTCGGTGTCGTACTCGATCCACGACTGAACTTTAAGGAACACCTGAAATATGCCAGCGAGAAGGCAAGGAAGACCAGTATGGCTCTTGCAAGACTCATGCCAAATATGGGAGGCCCAAAAGAGAAGCAAAGAACCCTGCTTGCGAGCGTCAGCTCATCAATTTTAATGTACGCGGCACCAATCTGGGCAAGCGCGACCCCTATAACCTCATATATGAGAGCACCAGCCTCAGTGCACAGATTATCTTCTCTTAGAGTATGCTGTGCATTCGTGACCGTGTCAGACGAGGCTGCAAATTTGCTGGCTGGAAGATGCCCGGTAGACATAGCTGCAAGAACGGCGGCAGTAATAAAGCATAGCCCAAGTGAACGCAACAAGATCCTGCAACAAAGCACCGACGAGTGGCAACAAAGGTGGGACTCGTCCCCAAAAGGACGTTGGACAAAGAGATTGATCCCAAGGGTAGACGAGTGGATTAAGAGAAAACACGGAGAAACAAACTTCTACCTTACCCAGTTCCTTACCGGGCATGGCTGCTTCCGACAATATTTATACAAATACAAGCACGTTGATCACCCCTTCTGCCTACATTGCGATGGGAAAATTGAAAGCGCAGAACACATACTTATGGACTGCAACAGATTCGACACAGAACGCAACTATCTAGAACGTTACATGGGAAAAGCCGTGTCCCCCGAAGGCTTGCTGGAGGCTATGCTGTCCGATAAGGATATTTGGCACAAATGTGTTAACACCATCACGGGAATAATGAAAAGACTTCGAATAGACGAGCGAAACGCGAACCGCGCAGAATTATAACGCACGCTGAGTGAAGACGAAGAATAACGTCCAGTGCCTGCCCTGCGAAGTAATATCGGAATTGATAGTCCCGCAGGGGTGCCACAGGCCCAGCGTACGAAGGAGGTTGGGTTTAGTCCGTAGGTGCCAGGAGGCAAATCGGACATGCGGGCAGCACGGGCTGCTCGTATCTATGAAGATTCCTCCTCCCTGGTCGTAACCGAAAAAAAAAAAAAAAAAAAAACGCTTTCACCCACATGCACACACACACACACACACACAGTCCTTTACACTTTTCGGAGCGCCGGTACTTGCCGCCAAACAGTGCCCTTTCGTTAACTTTCCCCTTAACTCGGTGCACCGTTTGGCGGTTCAACGGCGTTTAAACAAACTCCGTCTGATCACTTCATCCACACAGCATCCACCACGCCACTACGGAGGTAATTTCGATATTTTTATATACCACATAATCACAATTATACCAAATTATAACGATTTAAATTGAATAAATTCTATTATTCGCTAACCACAAAACAATCGCTCATTTCCTTTTTTTCCATAAACTTTACCACGGAGCGTATATTCCGTATACGCCGCGCGTAAATATTGGTCCTTTCGGAGCCGTGAGAAAATACAGTCCACTACTACTACGGAGCTATCAACTCATCACCGTGTACACCACATTTTTCAAAGAATTAATCTCAGCACTTGATATCCATATCGGAGCGAGAAGCTTTAAGCGAACGAGTCACTAACACACAACATCACTTGTAACCGCACTTGCATACGCAGAGATAAAGTTAAAACAAATCAGCACTGCAATCATTCCAGATATTATAAACACAAGGTACGTGGTTTGAATTTCAGTGCTACTCCGTTTTTTTCTTTAAAACAATCTGAATAAAATCTTCAAAAAGTTTGTAAACGCAAATGCAGGAGTGAAGAAGAATATCAGTGAAGACAATTTTTGAGGCACGCACATTAATATTGATGAATTTTCTTTTGTTCCAATAAATCCGCGTATTCACACATAAAATTGTTCACTTTATAAAAATAAAATTTACGCGCGAACATTAATTTGTGTAAGACTTTTCCATACAATTTTCACAAATCACCGGTCTGCGCAATATATGCACACGCACATATATTATTGATCACTTCGCGCACTGTGTTGTTGTTTCATTGCTTATTCCATTAAGTGATCGACTTAAACGAATCTAATCACGTTCCACTTACATGGCATTTTAATTCGAAATCACAAAATTTTATTTGGCACATATTAATTGTCACGTATAAGCGGTCAAATTTTTTTTTAAATCACTTTATGTTGTAAGGGTTCATTTGCACATAACCTTGAATTTCACCTTGCACACTGCTTCTTCTTCTTCAGACTTGCGGCGACACAATCACTTATTGCATTGTCAAAAAAAAAAAAAACTTTGCGTTTGAGAATTGCGAGATTAAAATAAACCTTTATACTGTTGCGTATATTCCGTATACGCGGCCGTGTAAATATTGTTTGGATAAATATTGTAAAACGTTGCACTGTTGCGTATATTCCGTATACGCAGCCGTGTACATATTGTTATTGTTATTGGTATATTCCATATACACGTCTATAAAACTTTACATTATACACTTGAAAATCACCGGTCGTTGGGGTGGCGAGTTAGCTAGAGAAATTAATACATATTAACAAAAATACATATATATAATTGAATTAATAAATACTATTATTTTTATATGCACATTCTTGCATACATAAAACCAAGTTGTTATTTTTTAAAGAGGCGTTTGTGTTTTTTCCTAGAGTGATTAGGCTAAGGCTACTAATTTTGTCAGAGACAATAAAAAAAAAGAAAAAATATAAAATGAGTTACTATAGTTTTGTTCGCTGCCAGACTACCATGGCCGACCTCTCCGAAAAATTGACCAAATCGGAGAAGGTCAATGAAGATAAACCTGCTCGCGAGCACAATATTCATTTGCCTCCATGCGATACAGACGTCTTTAGGGGAGATTATCTCTCATGGCCTTCTTTCCGAGATATGTTCACGGCCATATATATAATAAATAAACGTCTTACCCCGGTTGAAAAACTATTTCATCTAAACCAAAAAACTCAAGGGGAAGCGAAAGAAATCGTGCAAAGGTGCCCATTAACAAACGAAGGTTTTTCAACAGCCTGGAAAAACCTCAGTGACAGATACGAAAACAAACGTATACTAGTCAACACCCAGCTAAAGCTTCTCTTTAGCTTAAAGTCAGTTGAGAGTGAATGTGGTAGCTCTATCAAAAAGTTGCAGCGCGATATAAATAATTGCATCTCATCACTTCAATGTCATCAAATTGACATCTCCAATTGGGTTGCAATCATCACATATTTGTGCTCAACAAAACTGCCAGAATGCACACTGGCACTATGGGAACAATCCATTGAAAACAAAACCGAAATATCCAAATGGGAGGATATGGATCGATTCCTGTCAAATCGGTTTCAGACTTTGGAAACAGTGTCAGGCTTGAGAGCCAGCAAAATTTCACAGGCACCTAAACCACAAAGCCTGCGGAAAAATACTGACAATCCTCCAAAAAGATTTGGCGCTTACCCAACGAACGTGAAGCAACATTCCTGTAAAATTTGCCAAATGACCACAAATTACGAAATTGTCAAAGATTCCGACAACTAACCACGACTCAAAAAATAGAGTATGTCAAGAGCAATAATGGATGCTTGAATTGCCTATCATTTGGACATACGGTGTCAAGATGCACAAGCTCCTTCAATTGCAGCACGTGTCACTCGCGACATCACACACTGCTCCATGTGCAAGCATTCCAGCCAAAAGTACAAGCTCAGAGGGGAACTCCGAACCCCCAAGATGACATACCTTCCACTTCAAGGCAAGCACAGTGGAGACGAGAATCTGCGAATAATCATGACAAAGCTGTGAAAAACGTTAACTCCTGCTACGCAAACACAAATGTGGGAGTGCTACTAGGTACGGCACGTGTCAACATATTTTATAATGGCACAAATTTTTATGCTAGGGCACTCATTGATTCGGGTTCTGAGTGTTCATTCATTACCGAAAAGCTCAAGCGCCGAATCAACATACCATCACAGCGGTTCTGTGCACAAGTGTCGGGAATCAACAATACCAAGTCTGCGCAAGTTAAAGAAGCATGTGCAATACAACTGCGGTCCTCCACAGACCCACTAGTCAAAATCGAAACAGTGGCCCTTGTTCTACCACATCTAACTGGGAATCTGCCAACTTGCCAAGTAAGTGCAATGACGAGGCAGGCATTCCCAGATTTGGTATTGGCGGATAAGAGGTTCTTCGTCAACGAACCAGTTGATCTTATCCTTGGCGGAGACGTTTATCCCCAAATTATTCTAAGTGGCTTAAGAAAAAATGTGCTTAATACACTCATTGCCCAAGAAACTGTGTTTGGTTGGATAATTACCGGCAATGCAGAAACGTCGAGTGCTTCCACCAATATCGTCTCATTTTTCAACGAAGTTTCAGTGGATAAGCAGTTAGCGGCTTTCTGGGAGTTAGAGGAGATTCCTAAAAAGCGGAAGGCAAGCGAAGAAGACGCTTATTGTGAAAAGCTCTTCAAAACAACAACTCAACGAGATTCTGATGGAAAATACGTTGTATCCCTACCGTTCCGACAAGATTTTCCGAATCATGTCTCCCTCGGGCCTTCCTTGAAAAGTGCATGCTCTCAGTTCTATCGGAATGAGACACGAATAGCAAAGAAGCCTGTACTACAGACGGACTACAACAGGGTTGTTAAGGAATACGAGACACTTGGACACATGACGAAAATTACTAACAACGTTGCAGCGGATTCCACCGATTGTTACTTCCTACCACACCATGCAGTCCTGAAAGAAGAGAGTGTCTCAACAAAGGTCCGAGTGGTGTTCAATGCCTCGTGTCCTACCGCAAACGGCGTGAGTCTAAATGATGTCCTCCTTCCAGGTCCAGTTTTACAAGCCGACCTAACAATACTGATCCTGCGTTGGAGATTGTTTAAGTACGTTTTCAATAGTGATATCGAGAAAATGTATCGGCAAATTCTGATAAACGAAAACCAAGTAAAGTATCAACGCATAGTTTTCAGAAACAATCCTCAAGATCCAATCAGTTTATACGAATTAAAAACCGTGACCTTTGGTATCAACTGCGCCCCATTCCTAGCGATAAGGACTTTACATCAATTGGCCGACGACGTGGAAACTTCCCACCCACGAGCATCGACCATTCTTAAACGATGTATGTACGTCGATGACGTCCTCGCCGGGGAACACAGTATAGAAGCTGCTATAACAGCGAGAGACGAGATAACACACGTACTACAATCGGCTGGTTTCCCATTAAGAAAATGGACCTCAAACTGTAGCGAAATATTAAACGGCATACCTAAGGAACATTTGCTGTCCAGAGACTTCCTGGAGTTTGAGGATACCAGCACGGTGAAGGCACTTGGCATCAGATGGAATGCTCATGCCGACCATTTCTATTTCAACGCTAAACCGATTGAGGACCAGAATAAAATCACAAAGAGAGCAATACTTTCTGCTATCGCCAAACTTTTTGATCCTCTAGGTTGGCTCGCACCCATAATCATCATTGCAAAAATTATCATGCAAGATATATGGTTGGAAAAAACAGGCTGGGATGAAGAAGTATATGTATTTATGTGTGATTATATAGAAATCAACAGCATCCGCATACCAAGATGGGTCCAATTCGCACCAACGGAAGAGGCCGAGATACATGGGGTTAGCGATGCGTCAGAAAAAGCATATGGAGCAACTATCTACTTACGGGTTAAGACCGCCAACAAAGTGTTCGTCAACTTACTCATGGCAAAGACAAGAGTAGCCCCAGTAAAAACAATATCCTTGTCTAGATTAGAACTGTGTGGCGCGGTCCTATTAGCGGACATTGTCGAAGCGGTCACCGATAATCTCAACCTCAGTCATTTAAAGATCAATCTTTGGACTGACTCAACAATTGTGCTAGCCTGGATTCGGAAACCCCCGTGTTCGTGGTCAACTTTTGTGGCACATCGAATAACAAAGATAATAGAAAAGGTTGGAAACAAAACCTGGCGTCATGTGGATTCTGCATCGAATCCTGCAGATTTAGCAAGCAGAGGATTATTAGCAAGCCAACTGATCGACAATGCCTTGTGGTGGCAGGGACCTTCTTGGCTGCAAGAAGACAATTCCCAATGGCCAACACAAGAAGAGCATTATAATACAGTCATTGAGGAAAAAAGGATACAAGTTCACGCTGCAGCCACATATAGAAACAACATTAACATTTTTCTCGAGCGATTTTCAGATTTACCTAGGGCTTTGCGAGTTATCTCATACATTCTGAGATTCTTTCAAAGAACATACTCAAAAACAAAATCTTCTGTTCAAGCAGAGTCTTGCCTCATTTCATCTGATGAAATTAAAGCAACGACTCAACGCTTAATAAGCCTTTCTCAAAAGCAATATTACTTAGAGGAATATAAGAGTCTTAAATCTGATAAGTCGATTGGAGCGAAAAGTGAAATTCTGCCTCTCAACCCTTTCATCGATTCAGCTGATATTATAAGGATCGGAGGCCGTCTAGGTGCTTCGTTAGACCTGGCGTATAGTGAACGACATCCAATCATATTACCGTATGATTGCAGGTTGTCCCGACTCATTGTTCAGTTCATCCATCGAATTTCCCTTCATGGAGAAAATCAACTCATGCTACGCATAATCCGAACACAGTATTGGATCCCACGGGTAAAGAATATGATCCGATCTGTTATTCATAATTGTAAGGTATGCACCATTCATAAAAAACGCACTCAAACGCAAATTATGGGCATCTTACCCCAAGAACGCACCACCTTCTCCCGGGCCTTCACAAATAGCGGTGTAGACTTCGCAGGACCCTTTGATATTAAGAGCTATCGCGGGAGAGGATGCCGAACTTCAAAAGGGTATGTCTGCTTATTTGTATGTTTCACCACCAAAGCCATACACCTCGAAGCTACCACCGACCTCAGTGCCGCGTCTTTTTTGGCTGCATTTGCCCGTTTTACCGCGAGACGAGGTTGTCGGCAAAACGTTTATTCCGACAATGGCACTAACTTTGTCGGAGCTTCTCGATCTTTACGATCCGAAGCCAAAGCCTTTATGGCGGAAGCACGTAGTAGCACCCTATCGAAGTATTCGCACCAATTGATTTCCTGGAATTTCATACCTGCGGCTGCCCCACACATGGGAGGATTGTGGGAGGCCGGGGTAAAAAGTTTTAAAAGCCATTTCAAAAAAATCGCCTCGAATACAAAATATACGTTAGAAGAGTTTATGACTCTCCTATGCCGAGTTGAATCGTGCCTCAACTCACGCCCAATGAGTCCTGCTTCGAACAACCCATCAGACCTGGAGCCGCTTACCCCAGGCCACTTTTTAGTGGGAGGACATTTATTGGCTCCACCCGAGCCTGACACCCACGAAAACCCTGCCTCTGTCATCAATCGATGGGAAAAGCTCAAGGCCCTCCATCAACTATTTTGTAGAAGATGGAAGTCAGAATACCTGAATGAGATGCAAAAGCGCATCAAATGGAAGCATCCACAAAGTAATCTGCAATCAGGAGATCTTGTAGTGATTAAGGAAGAGAACCTACCACCTAATGAATGGAGACTGGGACGTGTCACGAAAGTATACCCAGGTTCCGATAAACAGGTCAGAGTGGCGGACGTTGTGACAGAAAAGGGGGAGATTTCAAGACCCATCGCAAAAGGTAACCATAAACCAAACTCACCCTAAATTCCAAGATCCGACTTACGCCTTCCCATCACGCTCCGCCGATGGTAAAGGGTGATCCAACAAAGGCGTCCATCTTTTCCAGGGACCTTGAGAACGGCAGGTACCATATCGTTCCAGTAACGAGTTAACACCCACACCATCTGAAAATGTAAAAGTTTTAGATCTCCGCAATAAATTTCATAATTTATAGAAGAAAACGATCAATTAAACATGTATGCAGCGGCGGTGATTGGTTAGTGGTTGGCGTTGTGGCCCTTTATGCAGCTGCGGGCGCTGCACCGCTGGCCGGTTTCCGAAATGTGGGTGGTGTATCCTGTCGTTTTTTAGAATCGTATGTTGTTCGATTTGAATATCCGCTGACACAACAAGCGATATTCAGGTGACTAGGCTGTTCTATCCGGGCTTGTATCAATAAAGTTTATAATTTTAGTCGAATTCAGTTTCGCAGAACTTAAGTAGAGTTGCATTGAGCGTTGCAGCGTCGCCAATTTGTTTTTTTTTACGGAACGCTGTGACTCTTGAATGATACCACTAATTTGCTGTGGGCTCGCCCATGCACCTTGGCGTAATGCGTAGTTTATTCTTAGCGGAGCAGCTGGAGTTTCGCTGCTTGTAGTTGCTATGTTATTCTTACTTTGATGGAGTAACGCTTGTGCCTTATCCAAAAATTGCAAAATTGGCGATACAAGCAGTTGCACCGCGTCACGTATAAATGCTCACACATCGTTTTCAACTGACGATCGGCTTCCTTGCGTGAGTCGAGCAAGTGCTCGTTAACCGGTGGAGTACCCTCAAGCAGAAATTCGAGAAGCTCAAGTAAGGCATTATTGCTACCCATGGAGAAAAGTGGTTTGCGCTTGTGTAGCAAACCGAATGCGGCAGTTTTTTACTTTGCTGAAGTCCAGCGATGTCTCTTTGATGGTGAAGTCAACACGAAAAGGTGCGATTTGTTTACGTAAAATAAGTAAATGTTTAATTTCGAAGAGCTCACCATCGATAGGGGTCTTAGCTGTTAAAATCTTTGTTGATGCGGTAGTTGTTGACACCTTTGTTGTTGTCGAATCGGAGGTTCCCGCCGGCGCTGTTGTTATACTTTCGCGCGCTGTTGTTGATAAACGTACAGTGGCAATGCTTGATGAGCTGCGATGCGTCTGAATGACATTTAGCGCAGCTGTGTGATACCTTTTTTGATATACGCGAATCATTTTTTCGATGACCCACCTGCTGCTTCTCCTGATATTATGCAAAACTCATCATCACCCATATCCCAAGCATCGCTTACAGATTGTTGATAATCACGAAATGTTGATACCATACCGTCACCTTTCCGACCAGAACGACCTGCACCACGGCCAAAGCTATTGTTGTTAAGATTAGAGACGTCACTGCGCTTAGGCCTGGGACGTCCTGGCACCAATCGTCCACTATTCTTCCAAAAAGATGAGTTCGTACTACCGCTGTTATTAATATTGATACTACCTATAGAGCTGCTAATAGGCTGTGTAGCAGGTACTGCACTGGCCGTGATGTTATTGCTTTTTGTTACTGCCGTTTTGTCTTGCTCCGTCTACATTATTGTCCATAGTATGCGCGAAAGCGAAATGCCTAATTTACTCCATATATATTTTCCTTTTTATAAAGCCTCCATAAATATGTAGAACAAAGAATACTTTTTCCCGAAATTTGAATAGTAGCTTTCCTTGCACTGACCTCTTGTGGAATTAGATTTCTAATTTCTTCTGCACATTTTAGTGAACTATGGGGTAAGAAAATACACGATTAGCTTTACAAAGGTGAAAAAGTTCTTATTGGGAATAAATAAATACGTGTTCAGCATTGGCGTGATTGTCTGGATCGAATCGATGAGCGTCTTGAATACCTGAGGGCAAATCCAAAACTCAAAGATGCCGGTGCTTACGCCGTTAAATACAGACATTGTTTAGCGAAAGCTGTGACATTAATAAAAAATTACACAACTGTTGTGATGTCGCAAGCCACCGCTGCTACGCTGAATCCTAAACCAACGAATTCAATAATGCTCCAAACAACAGGGAGCGACAACAAATCCAGCACATCTGCAACGACTGCTTCTCCGGATGCTGCATTCGCACTATATTATGGCAAATACCAGTCGGCTGCAGTAAAAATTGGGCGGGTGGCACAACTGGTTGAATCACGTTTAGAACGCAGTGCAGAGTATAACCAACTGCTTGGAGAAATGCATCACTTGCAACTGGGAGCGTAGGACTTTGTAGTCTCTGATGTAGCAGCTCCACTTGGCTGAGATAGTGGCAACCTCCGTTGGATTTCATCCCCTAACTTTTTCAAACGCAGCTGCTCCTCCGTCAACTTTTCACTAGCCGTATTTAGTGCACTTGTTCCATATTCAGTGCTCAATGAGTTTATCGGCTTTATTGCCGAGTTGATCTGCTCGAGAATTTCTCCACATTCTGCATCCCGTTGTCTCAGCTGCATAATAAGAAGTCTTTAATGTTCTTAATTCCTGGTGAAGGCAATTCCAGTAATTCTTGTGCACTATCGCTACTGGTTTGCATACAGGTTGATTTGTTAGGTTGTGCGTTGATTTGTTCCGTCGTTTATGCCGAATGTGGTATAAGGCGGCACCTCGTTTGCGTTCCGGCATTGGTTGGTTATCACATCTAAACATTCCAGGATTGTTGGCACGTTTTTAGCGGATTGGTCGGCCACACGGTGTATTAGGCTCTATCCGAGCCCGACAATGATTCTGATGCGGGTGTTGCTTCTACCACCGCAGTCGGGGCCATTGTCGGGCACGTCGAACTTGCACATACACCTGTTTTTGCCTTTTTTCGAGGCTGGGACCGCGCTGGCTTTGCGTGTGTGCACGAAGTACACATATTCTGCGCTGGCAATTGATCGGCAGACAGATGTGGCATTTGTCCTGAAATAGGGAAATAATTAGTAAAAATATACTAAATAATCTAAGTTACTACATAATTTACCGTTTTAATTACTGTAACTTACCAATTATTGCGTAAGAAAAATCCATTTTGTCTCGACCTCGTGCTCCTGCAAATGTTCTGAATGACAGCTGAGTCAATTCAAGAAAATGGCAGGTATGGTGTGGTGAATAAGCACATACAGTGTTGCCACGTGCGTCAATTAAAGGAAGTAAAAAACGTGGAAATTTTATTTAACCCTTTGAATGTTCCACCCTTTTCCTTTTTTGTTCAAAATCAAAACAGAACGATTCCTCAATTCTAAATAATTATTTAGATGAGCGTGAAACCAATCGTGGCGCGCCATCTGCAGGGGATTAATTTTAATTTATTCAATTCAACCGTCTCGACTTAGCCAAGGACACAAACCAATTTGGCTAAGACCGTAAATTTTTTCGGGTTGCAGGCTATGGTGACAGCCAAAGTCACCACTTATATCGGACACCTAGTAACTAGGGATGTTCAAGTAAATATTCGAAAATCAAAAAAAATGAATGAATGAATTTCTCAATTGTTTTGAACTCAATTAAACTTCATTCAACTCAATCCACTTACCATGAAAAACAAGGAATGAATGAACCTTCGATTATTTTTAAATTCAATTTAATTTCATTTGATGCAATTCAAGTTTTTCACTTCACTTAATACTACCAGTAACAACAACTCGTCTATAACCACAATTTTAGCTGCCCAAGGTAGACTCAAAGGGCCGGACCTCCACACTACGTAGGCCAAAGCCATCAGCAGTTACACGCAGGGTCATGCGTGGGGGCGGCGGGACGGGCTTCGATGCACCCACCCAAATCCTGGGTTGAGTCGGAGCATCACGCCAATGGCAAACCACCAGCCGACGTGTTTCAAGGCCTCGGGTATGCACAACCACGCGCATGGTTACGACTTTCTTCACCGGGGTCGAATCTCCCAATTTATTCCTGAGAAATAAAAAAGAAAAAAAAAAAATTTAAATAAATAAATATGTATAATAAAGAAAATAATAATAAGCGCATAAAATAAAAATAACCATACAATCGTAAATTGCTACTTACAAATTTGGATTATCCATAACTTTGTTCAACCGCGTGCTGTATGTTATGCTGTAGGTTATGCGATAAATGACCGCTAACCAGTCAGGACACCGGTCAAGTGTGGGTGGTGAAAACCACTCACACAGCGTTGCCATACCTTATCTGTATTTCCGATACAAGATAACTAAATGAATGTTGACAAACCGATTTCACGCGTAGTACCTCAAGAATGGGCACCTTCAGCACACCCAATAGCACAAATTTTTACGCCTTCCATAGCTCGCCGGTAATTGGCAGCATACCAGAAATCTGGCATGAACCTTTGTTAGACCCTCTGGTAACTCCCTTAAAAGGGGCAATAAGCAAAATGCAACTCTGAACATACTCACCTCAGACTCGAATAAAACCTTATAAGTAGCCTACACTGACGAGTTTTTTCGCATTATAGTACTTAGCTCTCTATCAGTTTTTTTTTTTTAGCATTCCATTGCAACTTCTTAACCAATTGCAAGGGGATAGTTAGGAGCGTATTAGCCACTACTCGCCACCCAATAACGACAAGAAAGTGGGAGATAGATAACAACAAGGTACCTTTTCTAGAAATATGGGCCGTTTCACAGTAACGCGAACCAAGCAGGAGGACCGTGGCCAGCGATTCGAGATCGCATGTCGACTCTGCGACAAGAACCACGGATTACGGTTCTGCCCGATATATCGGAAGAAATCAGCGGAAGAGAGACTCCGAGTGGTCATCCTTCACCATAACTGCACCAACTGCCTATCCCCGTTTCATCACCGGGAAATATGCGGCAGCCAGGGGCGGTGCTTCAGGTGCCACGACAAGCATCACACCACTCTGCATCTCGACGAGGAAGACGCTCACCGATCGCCAAGCTGCGCAACGCTGCCGGAAATGGACGAGGTATTGTCACTCGACCTCACTGGGCAGACGTTGTCCTGGGCGCAGCAAGTTGAGGAGGCGGAGAGGCTGGAAACGGAGGAACTCGAAGAATCTGCGCAGCCGACAACCACGGAAATATACAGAATAGGGAGATTGCGTCCGAAACTGCAACACGAAAAGCACGCAGACGGCTCGGAAACCTGTCCTTTCCGACCGTCAAAGCAGCGCGGCTCTGGATCACGTCCATTCAGACCGCCTGCTCAGCGGCGTGTTCGCCACACCGAGGACAGCTCGGAAACTCGTTCTTTCCGACTGTCAACACGCGAAACCCACCAACGTATGGGTGGCTCGAAAACACGTCCTTCCCGGCCACTCCCTCGCATAACGCGCCGCGATGCAATCGTCCCTCGTGGGGCTATGCTGAGGCGACTGGGCCAACCGGCCAGCTTCCGAACCGGGCGACTCACCAGTTCTAACATTCCCCCCCTAACGAGAGTCTTTGAAGCCGTGGCACCAACTGTGGTGGCCAAAATAGAAGCAGGGGGGCGCCTCCATCTGGTCCGCGCGCTGGTCGACCCCTGTGCGTCGGCCACGATAATAGACGATGAGCTGGCGCGAACCCTCCGACTCGAGCGCGCCACAACAGAGCGCGGAGCGACGTGCGCACTGATTCTCAGGGGAAGACATGGCGTAGCGGAAAGAATTACGACGCAGGCGACCGTTGCCGAATATTATAGCCGCATCGTTCCGCGAGAAACATTGGACCCAAAGGTGGCGATCCCATTCAGGCTAATGCGGCTTGCGGACCCGCAGTTCTACCAGTCCACACCCGTGAGACTAACCCTGGGGTGCGATGTGGTCCCCCAGATTATACTGAGCGACCCCCCTCCTACGACAGTCGGCGGTCTCCTCAGACAGGCCACAATCTTTGGCCTGATGGTCTCCGGTGCTCACCAACGTTAATCATTTTCGTAACAAAACCGTTGTAGAGACCTATACAACTTCAATTTTTCAGCAAACGAACGATATGCGTAAATTAAAAATTTAAACAAATTATTATTAACATATTATACACTTCATGTATATGTACTTATTTGTAAACTATTTAAAAGCACTGAAATTCATCCATAACCACGTCCATATCGTAGTATTTAAGTTTATTTTTTTTTTCATAGAATTATATTCCCGCACGTGAGCGTGGTGGCGCGCAATTCTCTGTAAATTTGCTGACAGCAAGGGGGCCGGTATGTTTAGGCTTCCGGCCTAAATCTCATCGCCACCCTCCTTCGACCGACAAATCGTACGCGCATCCCTAGTAAGCGGTTTGCGTGTACACACTCACACACACACACACACTTTCACCCACATGCACACAGTGAATCAAGTTGCAATCCGCGCGCGGAATTTTCAATCGCTGCTAAAATAAAGAAAATTGTAGTGAAAAGAAAGCCTTAAGTGGGGTTCCACCATTTGACTTACCTGGAAAGTGCCTGGTGATCCCTCTTGAGCTCTACGTGTGCTGGTGACAGTGATTACGACAGGAAAACCACAAAATACGTGGAAATCCAAAGGCATTTTTCTTTTTTTTTGTATTCGTTTTTCTTCTTTTTTCTCACATTTCAGATAAAATCGCGAAAAAACTCTGCGAAACGAGACAGCTAAAACACATATTTGCAGTGATCAGTTGTCAAATACAGCTGAGCTTGTCTTGCAATAGTGTTACCAGCTGTTAGTGGAGTTACAAACCCACAGTTGTGAAAGCACTGTATTAGTGCAGTGGCATAAAAAGGCTCCTTAGCAGTGAACATTAGGGCAGTCCATAAATACGGACAGAATAAAATAATCATATAAATTTTAAAAAACTAAAAACAAAAAAATAAAATAAAATAAAAATAAAAGCAACCTTATAATATAATAATAATAAAAAAAAAAAAAAAAAAAAAAAAAAATTATCAAAATAATAATAATAATATAAGAAATAAAAAAAAAAATAAAATAAAAAACATAATAGCAATATAATAAATAAAATAAAAACAAATAAAACAACTGAAACAATAGCCAAATACTATGAGTGTCACCAGATCGCCCCCACAAGGGCGAAATATTAGAGAAGCCGCTGGTCCTTCTACCGGTGAAGGGTCTTTAATGAACCCTTTTGCAAAGCGTCCTAGGTTAATGTACCAGGAACCAGACAAGGGAGAAAATGGCGAAGCGGAACAACGATACTGCCCAGAGTTAAATGCCAGCGGGAAAAATAGCGAAGGAAACGGTAAAACTGATATTCCTAATTTCACCCAAGGAGATCAAGATCGTGCCACGAGGCCCACGAGGGGTCGTGAGGTGTCACTAAGCGCTGAAAAAACAGCTGAAAATTCGCGTTCACACTCCTCCCCTCCGGACATTAGCCACGTCGGAAAACACCCCGAAAACGGCGCCATTGAGGCAAAAAACCCCATGAAGGAGTTGGGGGAAAAAATAAATCTGCTGTTAAGTATGATAGGTGGTGGTAGAAGAACGATCCATCAGCCCATGCGAGATTTGGTTGCAGAAATCGCCAAACTACATAGCAAGGCAGCGGCCAAACCCAATGAACGCAGTTCCGGAAACAAAACTACAAGGGAACAACATGTCCAAACCGAACAAGAGGACAAAAAGCGGAAACCGGCAGGTAACAAGCGAGGAGACCCAAATGAAAATGCCTCAGCAACAAAGAATGCAGGCAAAGAAGTCAATAAATCCGAGATAGAGGCTAACAAATGGACGCTGGTTAAAAACGCGAAAAAGCTAAGCAAGGCTGCAAAGAAATCGACCAGGCCAGACGCGGTTATAATCTCGAAAACGAGCGAAATGACATATGCGGATATAATCAGGCAAATGAGGCAGCAACCCGAAATGAAAGAACTGGGTGAAAGTGTTAACAAGATCACAACAACAGCAAGAGGTGACTTGCTTGTCCAACTCCGCGACAAGACCGGCAAGATGGCAAATATGTTCAAAGAACGAGCGACAGCTGTGCTTAAGGACGCCGCAAATGTGAAGATTCTGAGTCATACATTGAACGTAGAGGTCCGTGACCTGGATGTAGCCACAACGGAAGAAGACGTTGCCAGCGCCATAAATAAACAGTTCCCAGAGATAAACCACGGGAAACCCGTTCCAATAAAGACTATAAAGTCGTCATGGAATGGCACGCAAACAGCGATCGTAAGTTTGGCAGCCAGAGACTCAAAAATTCTGGTGGAGGCGGGAAGAATCCGCGTAGGCTGGGTCAACTGCCGAATTCGGGAACTTATCAGCCCCATCAGATGCTATCGTTGCCTTGACTTTGGACATTTATCTAGGCATTGTAAGTCCACAGAAGACCGCAGCGGCACATGCCTACGCTGCGGTGAGAAAGGACACTTGGCCAAGCAATGCAAAGCAGCACCCAAATGCGCCATTTGCAAGACAACGACTGGTGACGCACAAGACCACCCTACTGGAAGTTTCAGGTGCCCTGCGTATAAAAAAGCGGTAAAACAACTAAAATAATGATTAAGTGTATACAAATTAATTTAAACCACTGCATAGCGGCACAAGACCTTCTAAAGCAGGCAATCTACGAGCAAAAGATCGATATTGCACTCATCAGCGAGCAGTACAAAGAACCCTCAGTGGAAGGAAATTGGCTGCAAGACAAAAGAAAAAAAGCTGCAATCTGGGCATGCGGGGCCAACCCCATCGAAATCAGAGGTAATAGTCAACATGAGGGCTTCATCTACGCAAAAATTGGTGGAATTCACTTCTACAGCTGCTACGCGCCTCCAAGCGAGCCAGTAGAAAGTTATAAAAACATGCTGAGCCGTCTGGTAACCGATGCTGCGGGAAAAGCACCACTCGTAATATCTGGAGACTTCAATTCGTGGGCAGTAGAATGGGGCAGTCCAAAAACAACCCCACGGGGCCAGGCGCTGCTTGAAGCCTTCTCTAGTCTGAACATCGTGCTGCTCAACAAAGGAAGTAAAAATACCTACCAAAGGGGAAATGCGGGTTCGATCATCGACCTGACATTCTGCAGCTCTGCGATATTCAATAAAATAACATGGGACGTCTCAGAGGAGTTTACATTCAGCGACCACTTTGCCATCTACTTAACCATTCACCCGCCTCGAAACTCCGCGAATAAAAGGAGAGCGTCGAAAGTGCAAAGCATTGGATGGAAAACAAAAATGTTAGATAACAGCATGTTGGAATACATGACAGAACTCGTACCAGACACACTCGTTGGAAGCTCTGGAAGCCCCAACACATGTGCTAATGCACTAGTAAAGCTGATCACTGACATCTGCGATGCATCAATGCCACGGAAAAAGAGTGGTAACCGAAGAGCACCAGCGTACTGGTGGACAAACGAAATAGCGGAGCTAAGAGGGGAATGCCTAAGGCTACGCCGGCAACACCAGAGACAGAGGGCAAGAAACAATCCCCAGTATCAACACCTACAATCTGCATACAAGCACAGCCGAATAAAACTACGAAAAGCAATCCAAAAGAGCAAGCGCGAGGCCTTTGCAGAGCTAGTAAAAGACGTCGACGACAATCCTTGGGGTAGCGGATACAATATCGTCCTGAAAAAATTGAAAGGGTGCAACGCCAAACCGCCAGTATGCCCACTCACAATGAAGCGGATAGTCTCAGGCCTTTCCCACAGCAAGAAGTATGCAGTGCACCGAGGGAGCTAGTAGTAGAAACCGCCGAGATCCCTCCGGTAACAAATAATGAAGTGCTCGCTGCTGCAGCTAGAATTAAAACCAGCAAGTCCCCAGGTATGGATGGAATTCCGAATAGCATTCTTAAATATGTAGTTAAGAAGAAGACTGAAACCTTCAGCAATCTGTACACGAAATGCATTCAAGAAGGTATCTTTCCAAAGAAATGGAAGCGGCAACGGCTAGTTCTACTACCCAAAGGCAACAAGCCCCCAGAAGAGCCTTCTTCATACAGGCCTCTGTGCATGCTGGACACTGCAGGGAAACTATTTGAAGCAATAATAAGCGCCCGACTCCAAGAGATTACGGAAAGTGACGACGGGCTTTCAAATAAACAATACGGCTTCCGAAAAATGCGGTCAACTGTCGATTCCATTGCGTCTGTCTGCGATATAGCGCGTAAAGCTCTGGAGGGCAAAAGATGGTTCGAAGGAACTAAACAGTACTGCGCTGTAGTCACGCTGGATGTAAAAAATGCATTCAACTCCGCCAACTGGAACTACATAATAAAGGCGTTGATAGAGATGAAAATCCCAGACTACTTGACCCGAATACTCCAAAACTATTTTTGCGAAAGAGAGCTATTTTATGATACAAATGAAGGCCCAAAAAGGTACCATGTCACAGGTGGTGTGCCGCAGGGTTCGGTCCTCGGACCAATCCTTTGGAACATCATGTATGATGGCATCCTTAAAATTGAAAAACCCGAAGGCGTGTCTATAATAGGCTATGCGGATGACATAGCAATCGTAGTAGTGGCAAAACATTTGGTGGACGTGTCGCGTATGTGTAGCGAAACAATAGCGTTAGCAAAAACTTGGCTGCAGAATGCAGGACTAGAGTTAGCTGACCACAAGACAGAGGCCCTGCTTATGACCAGTCGAAAAAAGGTGGAAAAAATTCAAATCCGCGTAGGAGAACACATTTTAGCGTCAGCGCCAACTTTAAAATACCTCGGTGTCGTACTCGATCCACGACTGAACTATAAGGAACACCTGAAATATGCCAGCGAGAAGGCAAGGAAGACCAGTATGGCTCTTGCAAGACTCATGCCAAATATGGGAGGCCCAAAACAGAAACAAAGAACCCTGCTTGCGAGCGTCAGCTCATCAATCTTAATGTACGCGGCACCAATCTGGGCAAGCGCGACCCCTATAACCTCATACATGAGAGCACCAGCCTCGGTGCACAGATTATCATCTCTTAGAGTATGCTGTGCATTCGTGACCGTGTCAGATGAGGCTGCAAACTTGCTGGCTGGAAGATGCCCGATAGACATAGCTGCAAGAACGGCGGCAGCAATAAAGCATAGCCCAAGTGAACGCAACAAGATCCTGCAACAAAGCACCGACGAGTGGCAACAAAGGTGGGACTCGTCCCCAAAAGGACGTTGGACAAAGAGATTGATCCCAAGGGTAGACGAGTGGATTAAGAGAAAACACGGAGAAACAAACTTCTACCTTACCCAGTTCCTTACCGGGCATGGCTGCTTCCGACAATATTTATATAAATACAAGCACGTTGATCACCCCTTCTGCCTACATTGCGATGGGAAAATTGAAAGCGCAGAACACATACTTATGGACTGCCACAGATTCGACACAGAACGCAACCATCTAGAACGTTACATGGGAAAAGCCGTGTCCCCCGAAGGCTTGCTGGAGGCTATGCTGTCCGATAAGGATATTTGGCACAAATGTGTTAACACCATCACGGGAATAATGAAAAGACTTCGAATAGACGAGCGAAACGCGAACCGCGCAGAATTACAATCGCACGCTGAGTGAAGACGAAGAATAACGTCCAGTGCCTGCCCTGCGAAGTAATATCGGAATTGATAGTCCCGCAGGGGTGCCACAGGCCCAGCGTACGAAGGAGGTTGGGTTTAGTCCGTAGGTGCCAGGAGGCAAATCGGGCATGCGGGCAGCACGGGCTGCTCGTATCTATGAAGATTCCTCCTCCCTGGTCGTAACCGAATAAAAAAAAAAAAAAAACCCACATGCACACACACGCTCACGCACACACACTTTCACCCACATGCACACACAGTCCTTTACACTTTTCGGAGCGCCGGTACTTGCCGCCAAACAGTGCCCTTTCGTTAACTTTCCCCTTAACTCGGTGCACCGTTTGGCGGTTCAACGGCGTTTAAACAAACTCCGTCTGATCACTTCTTTTCCGAAGACGAGAGACACATCATCCACCACGCCACTACGGAGGTAATTTCGATATTTTTATATACCACATAATCACAATTATACCAAATTATAACGATTTAAATTGAATAAATTCTATTATTCGCTAACCACAAAACAATCGCTCATTTCTTTTTTTCCATAAACTTTACCACGGAGCGTATATTCCGTATACGCCGCGCGTAAATAATACGTATTGATCAATACGTATTGAAGGGCATATTGAATGTGTACGAGGGCTTCAAACATATTGATGGCGTGTTGATAGGATTTTATATTGAAGCATATTGACGGCGACTATATTGATGCGTATATTTACGTATATGACCTGTAACGACAGCCTTTACGTTGTAAAGATACGTCCAGCAACTCTGCATCGAAAGTGTCTCATCAATGTATCCCTAAATGTTGCGTAACATAATGAGGAAGATAATCCGCGTATAGGTAGATACGAACGTCGATGTTTTTTTTTTTTTTTTTTTTTTTTTTTCAGAGGAGGAAGCATCGAAAGCCTATACCCCGTCAGTGTGGGACTTTAACCGCACTAAACCTCCTACCGTCAAGTACCAATCCCCCCGGTACCACCGTTAAGTATTGCGTCGGGAGGCGGTTTGAGCGCTAAGCTCTACGTCAGTTACTGGTCTGATGCAGTCCGTCAAAAAATTGCATCTACTTGTTACCACCCACTGTACTAGTAATGATTCTATCTATATACGCCATTAAGCTTATTCTCCCCCCAACTTGTATTCATGTGCTTGAGTTTGCAGCAATACGCCGATCGAGCGCGCGTCTAGCCTGCTCGCTTTTTCTCAACTCTTGCATGACTACGGCAGCCATATGACAGGCTTTATTCCATGCCGTTTTGCTCATTAACAACAGGGATATAAAGTTTTCTGGTGTTGCACATACGCTTAGAGGGTTATTGAATACATACCTTTGATTACTAAACCTTGGACACTGGAAGAAAACGTGTTCCGCGTCTTCGATTGTCGGGGGTCCGCATCTTTCGCAGAAGGGGTTCGTCTCGTACCCGAAGCGGTAGAGATAAGCTTTAAAGCATCCGTGGCCGCTGATGAGTTGTGATAGGTAAAAATCCACGTCTCCATGTTGCCTGTTGAGCCATTTATCTAGGACGGGTATGAGTCGGTACGTCCATCTGCCCTTTGTTGATGTTACCCATCGTGACTGCCACAGCGATATGCTTCGCTGTCTTGCCGCGTTTCTGAGGCTGCTGTCATCAATGTTGTATTGATCGTGTTTTGTTTTGCTGATCTCGCACATCTCACGAGCTACGAGGTCAAGCGGGCATAGTCCTGCAATAACAAGGGCCGCGTCTTGGGAAACTGTTCGGTATGCAGAACATACTCTGAGAGCGCAGAGGCGATATGTTGAGTTAATGTTCCGGGCATATGATGTTCGCGAAAGAGCATTGTGCCATACCGTCGATCCGTAGAGGAGTATCGACCTGACAACTCCTACTAGGATTTGCCTGGACTGCTGTCTTGGCCCTTCAATGTTTGCCATTAGTCTGGAGAGGGCTACTGTGGCCGTCGCGGCCTTTTTATTGACATACTCCAAGTGGTCACGAAAACACAGGCGGTGATCCACTAGGACACCAAGGTACCTCACCGATGGTTTAGACTCTACAATAGTATCACCTACTCTAATTGAGACCGTTTCCACTTTCTTGCGGCTGCTGATGAGAACGGCTTCCGTCTTGTGGGCAGCTAGAGTGAGCGATTTCTCTCTTAGCCACTCTTCTGCTGCTTTAATCGAGTTCTCAGCGACATGTACTACTTGATCAATCGTTTTCCCTGTTATTGCAATGCATATATCGTCCGCGAAACCAACAAATGTTGCGCCTTTTGGTACGGTAAGTCGTAAAATTCCATCATACATGATATTCCACAGTATGGGCCCCAGCACCGATCCCTGTGGTACTCCTGCAGTTATTTCATGTTCAACGATCCCGTGGTCGCAATCGTAGCGTAGCACTCTATCAGAGAGGTAGCTGGAGATTATTCGCTGCAGGTAGAATGGGGCCTCCATGCTGCGAAGTGCGTTCAGTATTTCCTTCCAGCTTGCGCTATTAAATGCATTTTTGACATCGAGTGTGACTAGCAGACAGTACTCTTTACTTCCTCCTAGCCAACGTTTACCATCGATCGCTTTTTCTGCTATTGATTTTACAATTTCAATGGCATCGACTGTCGAGTGCTTCTTTCTAAAGCCGTGTTGATTGCAGGAAAGTCGGTTGTCTGCAAAATCTTCCAGTCTGCTTTTTATTATGTCTTCGAACAGTTTCCCTGTAGTGTCCAGCATGCATAACGGGCGAAAGCCGGTAGTGGAGGAGGGGTTCGCAGTTTTTGGTACAAGCATCAGCTTCTGCAGTTTCCATGTTCTTGGGAATACACCTTTTTTTAAGCATATGTTGAATACCCTCGCAAATATCCCTGGATTGTTAACAACAGCTGTCTTCAGAGCAATGTTCGGAATGCCGTCGGGGCCTGGTGCCTTGTTAGCCGATAGTTTGGAGCCTGCTTTAAGCACTTCTTCCTCTGTTATGGTCGGAATATGACTTTCGCGCTCTATTTCCAGCATCCTTGGGAACTTTGGCTGCTCAGGGAAGAGATCTTTTACAATTCGCGTCATAAGTATGGGGCATGTTGGCTGGGCTGTTTTCTTTAGTCTTTTAAGCACCAACTTATACGCGAACCCAAATGGGTTGTCGTTGACATCCTCGCATATTTCTTTGAACATTTTACGCTTGCTGTCTCGGATGGCGTTCTTGAGAAGTTTTCTGCAGTTCTTAAAGTTTTGCCTGAGCTGCAGAGCATTTGCTGCGTTGCGTGAACGTTGACATAATCGGCGGGATCGATTACACTGCTCACGAAGGGCTGCAATCTGTTCATTCCACCAATATGCTGACTTTCGTGTTTTGCCACGGCCTTTACGTTCCATGCTAGTATCACATGCTTTTATTAGTGCTTTCGAGAGCTCCAAGGCTGCATCATCTGGCGAGGACAGTACTTTAAAATCGTCAAAAGCTACGAGAAAGAGCTCTTCGTCAAAGCTTTTAATTTTCCAGCCCGTGTTTACTTTTGAAGGTGTTGCATCCGCAGTAGAACAGGCAGTGCGACCCACATTAATAATAATCGCTCGGTGGTCGCTGTGGGTGTAGGATTCGTCAATATGCCAGCTTGTGTTCCTACTCAGCCCTGCGCTTAAAAACGATAGGTCAATGACAGAGCCAGCCCCATTTCTGCAAAAGGTGTTTTCGTCTCCGCTGTTGAGTAGCACCAGGTTAAGCGCCGCGAATGCATCTAGGAGTTGTCTGCCTTTTGGGTTTTTTCGCTTACAGCCCCACTCGACAGCCCATGCGTTAAAGTCGCCTGCCACCAGTGCTGCGCTTCTCAGCTTCACGTCGTTTACAAGAGCGGTGATAATGCTTATGAAAGTATTAAGATCATAACTGGGTGGTATATAGCAGCTGTACACGTGTATGTTGAGCACTTTTACGCAGACAAATCCATTTGAGGAAACAACTTTTTCGAGATGGAGCGGGGTAGCGCCGCAGCTCCATATGGCGCATTTTCCAGATTCGTTTCTTGCCCATGAGGAATCCTGCTTATCCCTATATTGCTCGCTCAATATTGCAATATCGATGTCTAATTCGGAGACTGTTTGCGCCAGCAGATCTTGTGCCGCTTCACAGTGGTTAAGGTTAAGTTGCAGAAACTTCATACCCGTCGTTTTCTTTCCACATTTTTAGCTATGGCCCGCTGAAAAGCAGGGCACATTCGACTACCACCCACATGGCTGGTGTTACTTTCTCCCTGTTTGGAGCACAGTGCGCATGATGGTGGCTTATTACAGCTCTTCGCTTGGTGGTCTTGGCCACCGCATCTGAAGCATAGTTTAGTTCGGTCTACTTCACTCCGACATTTTCGGGCGATGTGTCCAAAGTCGTGGCATTTATAACATCTTGTGGGAGCGTCTTTTCCTCTAATGCGACAGATTACCCATCCGATGCGGATTTATGCGCACATCATAAGCTTTTGGGCGATAGCTGATGGCAAGCTGACGGTGCAGGTCTGTGTGCCCATATATGCGGCGCGCATCGAGCGAATTGCCGACGGCATAATCTCTTCGCTAGGAAGGCTGCTTCTTATTGCTTCAAGCACTTCATCACTTGACGTGGCCTCGTCGATATCCTTAACTTCAATGAGCGTTTCCTGGGTTAGGGAGCGGACCTGGGCTTTTCCACCCAATACTGCTTCTACGGCTGTCTTAAGCTTTTGAGTAACTGGGTCACCTTGCTTTTTTAGCTCAAACAGCAGCTCGTCCTTAGCGGTTTTTCTTATACTCGTTACGCTTAAAGCGAGCTCTTTAAGGTCAGGCTGTGCCTTAATTTCTTTTAATATATCCGCGTACGAGAGATCGCTCATATTTTTCAAGACCAGCGCATCCGGTTTTATTGGCTTGCTTCTGGGCTTGCGGTTAGTGACTTTGGTCCACCCTTCTTGCGATTGGCTAATTTTTGCACCTATAGCAGGCTTTTTGCTTATATCTGCACCACGTACTTTTGCTACGGTCTCCCTATCAATTCCTGATTGGTCGGGGACCTTTACCTGTTGTTGCCCTTTTCGCGAAGATCTTTGCTCCAATGGCGATGTTAGGCGGCTGCGCTTTTTTTTTCGTTGCGGCGAATTGAGCGCATCTGCTTCTCTTTCAATTGCAGCGCGAGCTCTCTTTCCTTTTTCCTCTGCAGTTTGCGTGCTCTTATTGGCGCGAGTCGATTTACGCTCTGACAGCACTAGTCGGTGCTGCTTATCTATCGCGCTCACGAGGTCTCTCATTGGCATATTTATGTGCCTTTGTATCTCCATCATAGCAATGAGCTCTTTAATCTTCGCTCCCAATAGTTCTAGCGGGTCTTCTTTGGATTCTCGCTCTGCAGATTGCCCTTTCTCGCATTCATGCTGCGTTTTTCCCGCGCATTTTCTTGGGGGCTCAACTGATGTTCAGGTCCGAATGCTCTCGAGTGCTCTAGAGTAAGTGGTATATCTCTTACCGGTGAGCGAGCTATTTTTGCTCTCCTAATAAACGGATTAGCCTCTTCGCTTTGTTCAGCGTATCTACTCGGGGGCTTATCACTAGACATTTGATAATCCCCCGGTGTATGTAGGTGTCAACGAACGTCGATGTGGGCGAGCATGTCCGTGTGTGATTGCATATGAATGTGTGGGTGAAAGTTTGAGTGAAAACGATAGTGAAATCGTTTTGCAAAACATCGGGGGCACGATCGGCAAAAATTTTAAGTTGCGGAGCATACCAAAAGTTGGCTTCTAGTAAAGTAAACGTGTTGTTAAAATACCGCGTTAGAAAGTAAAAAAAAAAAAAAAACAGTGCTAATTTTCCGTTTGCTTATGCTTTTTTTTGATAACGGATGCTGAAAAGACCACTGCTTTAAATCCTGCTACCAGGTAAGTCAAATATATATGTACATATATGTATGTATATATAAAAACGTGCTTTGTTTAAGAAAAAAAAAAAAGAATAATTGCGATAGTAATTAAAAAAAAAAAACAAAAAAGATTAAATTAAATTAAACGTGATATGATTCAATTAAAATAAAAGTTAAATAAGCTAATTTAAATTAAAACAAAATTATACTAAAAATCTGAAGAAATCGAAATAATCTGAAATTAAAACTAAAAAAATAAATATAAAATACAACCATAATAATACTAATCTAAATGAATAGACGATAAAATAAGTAAGTAATATAAATTAAAATAATACGTAAATTATGATAAAGTTGGAATACGTGCAAATATCTGAATTCAATTAAAAACTAGATACATATGCATATGTACATGAAGTTTAAAATTAAAATGTGGCTTGTGCGTGTGTACGTTTGTATGAACTTTCGCAGTACTTTCGCGTTCCAAATCCCCCGGTGTATGTAGGTGTCAAAGGAAGGAGGAAATTTACAGTAGAGATACATACATACGAGTATAAAGACAATAAATAAGGAGAAGGAGAGAAGAGAAATTGAGAATTGAAATTGAAATTGAGATCGAGGAGAGGAGAGCAACGGAGCGGGAGAATTTTTGGCGACATTAGCGCGCACCGCAGCTGCCACCGCCGACAGCAGCAGCATAGCAGCGGCCAGTAGTTAATTTAGGCTTTTTAAATTTTTTTTTCTTAAAATATATTTACCATTTTTTTTTTTAGTTGGTTATATCCGCGAGATCCCTTGAATTTAATTAATCCTTGTTTTGAATATAATTGATTGCCGTAATTTTTTTATAATTTAGTCGTAAAATTCGTAGGTTTATCATTTCATTTCACAACACGTGGCTTACTTCTTTTCCTTATATTTTTTTTTTTCTGTTCACATTTGCTACTCCCAATTAACTTTTGTTGTTTTCTTGCTTTTTGCCATTTTTACGATTTTATACTCGTATATGCAATAGTTTTTTTTTTATTTTTTTTCTAGCACCCATTCAATGTTTTACTTCACAATCATATATTTTTTTTTAGCCACGGATTGTTAGTATTTTTCTACCTTTCTTTTTTATTAATATTAATTCTTACATTTAATAGCCTTTGCCTTTAAGTTAAGTAATTTCTTAAATTATACGACCCATTCGACGCCCGCAACCGCGAGTAAGTGATCGTGGGTGGTTTCTATTTTTCTTTCTTTCTTTAAATAATATTCAGCAATTGAGCAAGCAATGAAGGTAGCTATGTGCATATGTATGTATGTTTATTTTATATTTTTGTTGTCCCACATGATCCTCACAGGCTCTCAAATGCATGCTGGTACCAACATCGCTGGAGTAACCAGGTGAGTGGTTTTTGTTATTCATTTATAATAAGTTTCACATATGCAAGTATATATATATAGTTATATGTGTATACATACATGACTGTATTCGAGTGCTAAAACTCCAATACATGTACTGACATAGATGTACACATAGATACACTTGTACATGCGATTTAAAGTACAATATTTGGAATATGCTGATTTTACCCCTATTTTAAAACACACTGAATTTATTGTTGTAATACGTATCTTTAAGTAGCTACTGTGAGGATTGTGCATAAGAATATTTAATTAATAATAAACTATGTATGCTTGGCAAATGAAAAGGTGAGCCTTCATGTATATTTATCTGTAGGGATGAAGGCTTAGACTTTAAACATTTGGTGTGGGTGTTGTGCTTGCGCAGCTGAGGGGAAATGGGAGTGACGACTGGGTAAAGGGACTGACCCTTGACGGATGGACGGTTGACCAACGGACTTAGTCAGGCTAAGGGGGCACCCCTAAGATACTGGAGTCAGAGTGATGCCCAAGGTTTCGCGTTACGCCGAAGTGGCTGGGAGACTCCACCTGACGGGACAGATTTTTCATCTTCTTCTCTATCTTCTCTCTTGCTTCCAATATTTCTTCTATCATTTTCATTTAGGCATGAATGAAATTTTTTTTGTTAATGTAACTGGTAGGCAAGTGCATGTGACCCCCCCAACCGACGAGCTAGGCCAGGGCCCGCTAGCATGCCTACAAGCAATTTCGCCCAAGTACAAAACACGGTTACATAACAAATGGCGCCCAACGGAATAACCCAATAGTCTTTACATTTTTTTATATATTTTTTCCTACTTAGTTTTTAGATTTTTTTTTTCTTACTTCTTGATTTTATCATACTATTCCTTCACTTTTATCTTTCATCTTTACTTTACGGACAGTGTTAGGTTTCATGGCATCAGCATCGCTGCTGACTAGTCGGAAGTGGTACGTGCTTCCAAGAAAAATTGTTGGGGGAATGTTCCTACTGTTGACGTTCCTTTAATGGACTTTAGAGTTCGTTTAAGCGGTATCTGAAAATAGTGGTTATAATTTAATTGGGTGGGTAATGAGTATATATAGTATGTGTCTGATGGATGCATGCATACATACATATATACTTTCATTCATTTTCTTTTGTTGATGGCAGACGTTGAAGCTACCTCGCATCCGTTCTAGCAATGGTTGCGAGTGAGGTTTACGACAAGTCAACAACAGGGGTGTAGAAATATAAGAGGTATACGTATTGCAACCATGCCTAAATACTAGTTATTGAGCATCGAAGTGCACTCTTTATGGTAAGTGGGGATAAGTTAGACTTGACTTGACATAGGACTAATTACTAGCGAACTGAACACTCCCACGAAGACCTCAGCAAGGCAGCACCCAATGAATACCAAATCAGCACACCTAAATCTATATATCAATATTTATTTTATCAAACCTTTTTTTTCTTACCAATCTTTTTATTATCCCATTTCTATCAGCATATGGAAACTGTTATTAATAAGTGTTATTGAAGATAATGAAATAAACATATGTAAATATACATAATATTCGTATCATTGGGTTGAATTTTTAAATATACATTTTTCAAATATTTTTTTTTGGTCGCGTATATAAAAACAAACAAAAAAAAAAAAGAAAAGGAGAAACAGAAACCTTTAGATTGTTTTTCTTTTAGAAATAATATATATCCTATATCACAATATTGCATGTTTATCCTTATTTTATTATCATTGTTACTTTATCTATTTATTATCTATTTTTTTCTTTTTATTATTTCAATACGTATATTTTTTATTTATGTTTTTTATGGAACATCGCGTTTAAGGAAAATTTTGGATTTTTTTTTGAATTTTTGGCAAGTATGCAAGAAAAATTATTGAATTTCTTTTTGGTTTTGAATTTATCTGAGTTTTGAAATTTTTTTTGAATTTACCTGAATGTTTTAATTTTTTTATATTTTTTTTTGTTTAGTTACTTATATTGTTATTATTATTATTTATAATTTTTTTTCCTTTTTTCTTGACCGATGGGTTTTTGAATTTTGGAAGGGTCCTTGAATTTTTTTTTTTTGGAATTATAAATATTTTTGGTATTTTTTGTTCTTTTTGAACTGGATTGGGAGCGGAAGATTTCGAGATTCCGTGTGAATGTCTGAAGCGAATCAAGAAGAAAGGGTTACTGGTGGATTAGGACCGTTTGGGGTAGAAAGGCCGTACACGCGTAGTGTCGCACGGGCTCTTAAAAACCTGGTAGCTGGTACAATACTGAACCAAATACTGGTGTTCAGCGACCAGTAGATTATTTACCACCAGACTACTTTAATCATCGCGCTGCCCGAACATACAGTTCTATTGAAGGAGGAACGCAACGCGAGGGTAGTGTGTCAATTCCAAATCGATCCGAAGATTGTTTCAGTTTCTCTAAAAAGCTTGACGATATTCTTCAGATGTCACAGGCTAACCAAACTGATGCTGGTGGGAGCGTTGACCCTGTGGAGAGGGAGCGGCGTGCAGATGTGGAAGCTAGAGGATCAGTGGCTACAGGTGGTGGACTGACCAACACTGATGCGAACGTCGAGCAACAGAGCCGATTGATGGCGATGATGGCGCAACAAGGCGATCTGATGGCTCAGTGTACAAATGAAGTCAGAAACATGAGAGCGTATGTGACTAGCCTCAGCGGCCGAGTGGCCGAAATAGAAACGTCCGCCGGTCATGGACTGGGTCACCGCTCCACTCATGCATCAACACCAGATCACGGGGGTCAAGTTTATGAAGTAGGAAGACAAACAGGAGATAGTAGTGAGGAACGTACAGGTGATGAGGGACGCATGCCACCTAGATGGAAGAAGATAAACCTGGAAAAGTGGCACATAAAGTTTGATGGCACAGATAAAGGGATTACGATAGAGAGTTCTTATTAAGGATTGAGAAGATGAGAGAACAGCACCAAATCTCACACCACCAGCTGTTTACAGATTTTCATTGTCTGGTGACGGGCTCCGCGTTAAAGTGGTACTGACAGGTGCTAGAAGATCATGCTGATGACTCAAATTTCGGGTATCTTGAGCTGAAGGCCGAACTGTTGGCCCACTTCAAAACCGCCGAATCCGATTACGAGATAATTCGGCAAATCATGGAACGTAAGCAGATGTCTACTGAGGGATTCGAGGACTTTTACGGTGAAGTTCATAACCTAACCTTTGGGCTTCGAAAGAAAATCCCTGAAAAGGAACTTGTGGGCATAATTAAGGGTAATCTGAAACCTTACTTAGCAAACCTCACATTTGCAGCGAAAATGGACACACTAGCAGAGCTGAAGTCCGAATGTAGGCGAGCAGAAAAGTTAATTCGCGAAAACAGGAGTAGGGTAAAAGCGGTAAATGAGCTAGAGTACTCTGATTGTCATAGTCCCGATGAAATGCTCAATCGGAAGCCAGTAGAAGCAATAAGCAATCCACTCAGGAATAGAGGAAATAATGGCCAGGTGTCTGAGGACAGGAATCAGGGTATGACACAGAATGATAGGTCGCCTGCAGTAGGTTTAACCAGCCCCAAACCGAACATCAATTCCTTCTGCCCCTCGCCATTTCACCTGATGTTGTGCTTCGCATGTGGGATGCCAGTGGACCACTTCGCAAACAACCCAGCGGAGGCAAAGAAAGACACGAGATGTTAATCGACATTTCACAACATGGTTTGTTTCTCCTGCGGAAGTGACAACTCGTTTTGTGTATTTAAGGCCGAAACGGGAAATGGAAAACTGGCGAAGATGACCGGGGTTCTCAGTCAGCAGCAGGAGCACCCGGACCGCCAAAAATAAAAATGCTAAAGAATAAAGATAGAATTGATAAAGAAAAGTTAGATATCGGAAAGAAAAATGAATTCAAAAGTTTGCATGTTAGGAAGATAGAATATGAAGAAGCAAGGAAGATAATATTTTGCGAATCAATAGTAGAAAAGAAGAGAAACAGGAATTATAGAAAGATACTAAAGATGAGAGAAAAATGTAAGATATATAGAAGAATTTATAATAAGATAGTATCTACGATTGTAACAGTGAAAGGAGACAATAGATTTTATGCGCAAACAAACATAGGAGGTAAAGAAGCATTATCGCTACTAGACACTGGTGCAGGAGCTAGTTGCCTTGGAAAAAATGGTTGCAAATTTTTAGAAGGCAATGAAGAGAAAATACTTTATATTAATAACCAGAATATTAAAACCGCGAACGGGGGAGAAACTCCAGTGACAGGTGTGATAACAATACCAGTGCTTTGGGGTGACATGAGTAGGGATTTGGAGTTCTTGATAGTACCAGGTTTGCAGCAAGAAGTGTACTTAGGCATCGATTTTTGGAAGACATTTGACCTAAATGTAGTCAGCAGAGGAGCTGAAACGCGATCTTCCTGTGCTACAGTGTCCAAGCTCGCCGCCGCTGATGGTGACCTGTCATTCGACGCAGTGCAGCATGTGTTGACCCGAGATCAGACTATCGCTTTAGACAAATTAAAGTCTCATCTCCCATCCTTTACTGTCCTTGGTCTAGGTCGAACTGATCTGGAGGAACATATTATCGAAGTTCACGATGATAACCTCCCAGTTAAACAACCATTTTATCCCATTTCACCTGCGATACAAAGATTAATATATGAAGAATTGGACAGAATGCTAAGTATGGGAGTAATAGATGAATCCAATAGCAGTTGAAGTTCACCAGTTTCGTTGGTAGTTAAGGGTAGTAAAAATCGACTCTGTCTTGACGCTAGCAAGGTAAATGAGAGGACCGTTAAAGACGCCTATCTGTTACCAAATATCGACGGAATACTTAGTCGGCTGCAAAACACGAGATACATCTCAGCCATAGACTTAAACGACGCGTTCTGGCAAATTCCCCTAGAGAAAAAATCAAGAGAGAAGACTGCCTTTACATTGCCAGGGAGACCTCTATACCAATTAACGGTAATGCCGTTCGGACTCTGCAATGCAGCGCAGAGAATGTGCCGACTGATGGATAAAGTTATACCTGCTTCGTTACGTGAATCTGTGTTTGTCTACCTTGATGATTTGTTAGTGTGTACGGAAGATTTTTTGTCCCATATATGTTTGTTAAAAAAGGTCGCTTGGTGCTTACGCGAAGCAAAGTTAACAATAAATGTGAATAAAAGCAAGTTTTCTTCAAAGAGGTTCGATATCTTAGGTACGTTGTGGGTGATGGCTGTATTCGGACAGATGCGAGCAAAGTAGCGGCTGTAAGAGGCTTTACCGAGCCAAAGACTCCTAAGCAGTTGCGACGGTTCCTGGGCATGGCAGGCTGGTACCGACACTTCATTTAAGACTACGCGACCATTGCAGCACCACTGCACGACTGCCTCACCAAAGACAAAATCAGAAAATTCAATATGACTGACGCTGCCAAGAAGTCGTTTGAGGTACTTAATCACCCGTACTTACACACCCGGACTTCAAAAAACGATTTTACATTCAATGTGACGCGTCGACTGACGGAGTGGGCGGGGTACTGTTTCAACTTGACGATGAAAATAATGAACGACCCATCGCATACATGTCAGCGAAGCTTAACAAAGCTCAAAGGAACTACAGTATTACAGAGCTCGAATGTTATGCTGCAGTTCTGAGTGTAAAGAGCTTCCGGCCGTATGTGGAAGGCGCACCATTTACTGTCATAACGGATCACGCAAGCCTTAAGTGGCTTATGAACCAAAAGGACCTGTGGGGTAGACTCGCGAGGAGGAGACTAAAATTACAGGGTTTAGATTTTGTTATCGAACATCGCAAAGGCTCTCAAAATGTTGTACCTGACACCCTTTCCCGAATGAATATGGAAGAGTTAAAGCCCGGTGATAGAGTAGTTGACGTTTGCTTAGAATCGCCATATTTCGAGTCCGACGAATACGTAGAACTTATGAAAACAGTGACAGAAAACAAGGACAAGCTACCTGATCTATGCGTATCTGACGGCTACGTATACAAAAGAACGCATTTTGACAAGGGGGACGAGCTTCATGCGGACCAGACCTGGAAGCTTTGGGTTCCGTCGGGGTTACGACCGGGACTGGTGGCTTCGGCTCATAGCTCACCTTCTGCGGGTCACGGAGGCATTCATAAGACCTTGTCGCGAATACGCGAAAAGTATTACTGGCCTGGCATGGTATCAGATGTGCATACATATATAAAATAATGTGGGATTTGTACGACTAACAAAACGCAAAATCTTTTCACAAACCCGTAAGGCAAGCAACGTGTGACCGAACGACCTTTTCAACGTCTTTTTGTAGATTTCATGGGTCCTTATCCTCGTACGTATGATGGTAACGTTTACGTGTTTGTGTGTCTAGATCACTTTACAAAATTCGTCTTTCTACAGCCCATGCAGAAAGCAACTGCAGCCAATGTCGTAAACTTCCTTGAACGAGAAGTCTTCCACGTATTCGGCGTACTTGAATATGTGCAATCGGACAATGGAAAGCAGTTCGTGTCGGAAACTTTAAAGGACCTTTTAGACATGTATGGAACGACACACATTACAACCGCCTTTTATTCACCCCAAGCAAATGCTGCTGAAAGAGTGAATCGATCTGTGTTGCAGATTATACGATCATTCGTAAAGAACAACCAGAAGAGCTGAGGTTGGCACATGAACGAAGTAAAAAGGTTTACGATACGCGGAGTAGAGAGGTTAAGTTCCAAATCGGGCAAGTAGTTTACCGCCGAAACTTTAAGCAAAGTTCTAAAATTGATAATTATAACCGGAAATTGGCACCGAAGCAAATCAAGTGCATAGTCGTGAATGCCATTGGAAATTCTATGTACGAACTCGGGGATTCTAGTGGAAAAAATATCGGGGTATACCACGCTAAGGACATGTTCGCAAAATAAGATGTTTGATGTTTCGTAGTTCTATATTTGATGTTCAATCTCTGGACTTGACTGCCGTACTTCGTTGACTACACATTATTGACATTTATATTTTTCTCTTAGTTTATTTCCGTAATTATTTATTTATTTATTCGTGCTTTATTTATTTGTGCAAGTATTTATTTATTTAGACTTGACTAGCTTTATTTTTATGTATTTAAAAAAAAAGACTGATAATATACTGTGAAATTTTTTTTGATTATTCCTTAGCGAGTTTGGATATTGTATCCTTGTCGTCTGTGATATACAATTAGATTAAGTATTAAGTTGAAGCATATCTGGCATAGGTTAGCTTAAACTACTTATTTCATGTATCCCCAAACCGTAAGTAAGTAATTAAATATAAAATACAACCATAATAATACTAATCTAAATGAATAGACGATAAAATAAGTAAGTAATTAAATTAAAATAATGCGTAAGTTGGAATAAGTGCAAATATCTGAATTCAATTAAAAACTAGATACATATGCATATGTACATGAAGTTTAAAATTAAAATGTGGTTTGTGCGTGTGTACGTTCGCAGTACTTACGCGTTCCAAATCCCCCGGTTTTTTTTCTATTTTTTTTTTTTTTTTTTTTTTCTAGAGGTGGCACCAAGCATTGAAAGCCGAAGTGTGGGACTTGCCTTTCGACTCACTGCACTAAAAACCCACCCCCGCTCCGTTTCCCTCGCTCCGTGGAACTACCGTTAGGTATTACTTCGCGGAGGGGGAGCGGCCTATTGCCTTTCTATGAGTTTCTGCGGAGTTGCTCCGCTTGACGCAGTTTAGTTAAGATTTTCTTCGCCATATTGCAGACAACGGACCAATTTTCTTCAGATTCGAGCATAGTATCTACCAGGTTTTTAACCGAAAGCGATTTCCCCAACTTCGTGCTCGAGTCATCCCTTTCAATTGCAAACCGCGGACAGACAAAAAAAACAGTGTTCAGCGTCTTCAACCACCTGATTTGCACTGAAGGTGCAGTAAGGGTCATCATCATGTTTAAACTTATATAAATAGGACTTAAAGCAGCCATGCCCTGTCAATATTTGGGTAAGGTGGTAATCCACTTCACCGTGTTGCCTCTCTAACCATTTATCTAACGAAGGAATAAGTCTACGTGTCCAGCGTCCCTTATCCGTAGCGCTCCACCGCCTCCGCCACAACTGCAAACAGTTTCGCCTCACCGCCTCACGTTCTGCAATGTTCGATGGGGTTATCGCAGCCTCTTCCAAATCCCCCGGTCTATGTAGGTGTGTGTGTACATGTATGCCACATATGCACGTACATGCATGCATAAACTTATATACAGATCTGCATATACCCACATACATATACATATGTATATACAAAAAAAAAATGTTTTTTTTTATTTTTTATTTTACCAGATTGTTGGTGGCAGGTCCTAGTAAGGAGGCCAAAACTGGAAATTTCGGAGCTATGCCCTTTTGGAAGGAAAAGTGGTAGGGACAACAGAATTTCCGGAACGTAGAAGCTTTCATTGGAGGTTAACGACCTGACAAATCAAAAGGAAAGAGGAAATTTACAGTAGAGATACATACATACGAGTATAAATACAATATATTAGGATAGAGTCCTCTCCTCCTTTAATAAAGACTTCAAAGCAATTGAAAGTGCGAAGCGAGGCGTTCCCCGTATATTTTACCCGAATGCAAGGACGGATACAGGGGAGGGGTTCTGGGTGTCTGGATTCCCCCCAAAAAATCGGTAGTCTCTAGACAAACAAATTAAAAATTATTACCCAGTAACTGGAATACAAAGAATGCTTTTTTGCCGAAAATTATATTTTATTCTAAAAGTTTATGACTTATCAAACCGCCTTCGTAATATTCAATTTTACAAACACATTTACCGAATTTTTCGAATCAGTGTTACGTTGCCAGTCACGATGGCTCCGAGTGAACGGTCCTTTCTATTTTACGGAGATTGAAGACGTATCTCGAGTTATTGAGGTTACTAGTGACCTAGATATTTTGGCAAAGAAAAAGAGGAGAATCGCTGAAGCACTTTAAACCCCTGGCGTTTTATGATTCTACTGATTTAAATATTATTACATCTATGTTTATAATGGATCTTAATCGAATATCTCAAAATATGTAAAATATCCTAAAAAATTGAAACCCCCTCCCCCAAAATATTTTCAGATCAGCTTTTTCTAACTTCGGGCCATTCGTAATTGTCGACATATTGGCGGCCAGCTTAGGTACCCTGTCAAACGCCATCTTAGGTATCCTGTCAAAAGCAACTGTCAAATAAGATATCTCACTTGTTGTTATACACAATGGTACTGTAGTGCGATTCTGTAACTAATATAAACTACATTTCACATTGTTATCGTTAGTTGGCAACTTTTTTTGTGGTTTAGTGATTCTCTAATAGCATTGACAGCATTTGTTATTGTTTATTAACAGCAATACAGTCAGCTGTTTATTTTTGTGGTTTAGCTACAGACATCTCATTTTGAGTCAGCACCTTCGTCTTTTGTACCAGGCACTATCGGTGCAATCGACTGCACTCACGTTGAGATTTTGGCTCCGAAAGATGACGAGTCAAACTGTGTTAACCACCATGGGTACCATTCGATCAACGTGCAAATGGTAAGTGTGAAACTACAACATGAAAGGAGAACTCTATTGTTATTATATGTTTGTTAAAACTTACAGATATGTGACCCAAATATGAGAGTTCTAAACGTAAACGCGAGATTTGCGGGGGCTCGACATGATTCATTTATTTGGAGCTCTTCCACAGCACACCGAGTCATGCAGAGATCATATGAACTTGGAAATCACAAAACGTTTTTGATTGGTAAGTTCTTTTAATTCTTTATGAATTGCAAAATTAAAAGGAAATATCTGCAGGCGATGCTGGATACCCCTTTGAGCCGTGGTTGATGACACCTTTGCCAAACGAACCAGAAGGAACACCAAAGTTTCGGTACAACGAGGCGTTATGCAAAGCACGTAACCCAATAGAGAGACCCTTCGGCGTTCTTAAGGGGACATGGCGGTGCTTATCAAAGCAAAGGGTACTTTTATATCACCCCGGTTTTGCTGGCAAAGTTGTCAACGCATGCACAGCTTTGCATAATATTCGTTTGGGCGAAGAAACATTCGATTTCGATGATGGAGTTATTTACGATCCCGAAACACCCACCATTGCTATCAGTACCGGCGGACCATCTTCATTGGCAAAACGTGTCCAAGAGCGAATAATAGCAAATTTCTTGTAAATAATATCTATGTATATATATTATATTATAAGGGGCACTTACTTTTTTGCCCACCTAAAGAAACTAAATATATCAAATTTAAAAACAGATTCAATTCATTTACTAATACATTCAATTTAATAAAAATAAATTTAATGAAAAAATGAATAAAACACCAATTCAATTAACTTAATAAAAAAAAGGAACTAATAATAATCTTAATCTAAATGCTATTAACATATGTACACAAAACAAGTTCAATTAATTTAATAAACAAAAATATAACTATTAATAATCTTAATCTAAATGCTATTTACATATATACACAAAACAAATTCAATCAATTTAATAAATAAAAATGGAACTAATAATAATCTTAATCTAAATGCTATTTACATATATACATCTATTGGGGGGGAGTGGTTGAAAACATTAATTTGTTAAAAGATTCGGCGCATGCTTTCAACCCTACACCCAACGCTGTAACGGCTGCCGTATTTTTTTCGTCGGTGTCAGCCATTCTCGAAATGGCTGCCGAAGTGGAGGCGTTGCTGTCAGCCATTCTTCCAATTGCCTCCGCGAATTTCGCCACGCTATGAGCAAGCATCTAAGAAAATAAAAGCATTATTAACAATACAATTCAATATTAGAAAACAAACTTACTCTTTGCGTTTCAGCCTGCGTCTCGGCAATCTTCAAAAATTTCGCCTCCGTCTCTGACTCTTCGACACGCTTCCGCTTGAAGGTCCTACGCGGCGTCTGGCTCATTCTTAGAGTCTGGCCAATGGTCGATACCGGAGTTGACATCGTCAATGGGTGTTGGAGAACGGTGTCGTCTTCTGCCTCCACGACTAGGCGGATATTCGCGTCCTCACCTGCCTCCATGGTTAGCTGCAATTCCTAAAAAAAGAAAATTAAAATTTTAATGATAGTGCTTATTGCCTGTGTACGAAAGTAAACCATAAAAAACAAAGCCCATTTGCTGTTCGACCATGAATTCATGTACATAGTCAAAAATAAATGTTTGTAATAATATTACTATTATTTGTGACTATGTACAAAACAACACAAACCAAAAGTGAAGTAGGTAGAAGACAGTTTTACTACATTTTCATTTTATTATATGTCTTTTTCACATGAACCGGATGTTAAAAACAAGCGCTTAGCGTCATACTCAGCGCGAAGTGTATGAAAGTCATTTTCGGCAAGTAGTTAACAACTAGTGTCAAAAAACATTCATTGGGTTTTTAGGTCGCTGTGGTCCTTCTTAAGTAGCCCGTAGACGATCAATATTATTGATCAATACGTATTGATCAATACGTATTGAAGGGCATATTGAATGTGTACGAGGGCTTCAAACATATTGATGGCGTGTTGATAGGATTTTATATTGAAGCATATTGGCGGTGACTATATTGATGTGCATATTTACGTATATGACCTGTAACGACAGCCTTTACGTTTTAAAAATACGTCCAGCAACTCTGCAACAAAAGTGTCTCATCAATGTATCCCTAAATGTTGCGTAACATAATGAGGAAGATAATCCGCGTATAGGTAGATACGAACGTCGATGTGGGCGAGCATGTCCGTGTGTGAATGCATATGAATGTGTGGGTGAAAGTTTGAGTGAAAACGGTAGTGAAATCGTTTTGCAAAACATCGGGGGCACGATCGGCAAAAATTTTAAGTTGCGGAGCATACCAAAAGTTGGCTTCTAGTAAAGTAAACGTGTTGTTAAAATACCGCGTTAGAAAGTAAAAAAAAAAAAAAAACAGTGCTAATTTTCCGTTTGCTTATGCTTTTTTTTGATAACGGATGCTGAAAAGACCACTGCTTTAAATCCTGCTACCAGGTAAGTCAAATATATATGTACATATATGTATGTATATATAAGAACGTGCTTTGTTTAAGAAAAAAAAAAAGAATAATTGCGATAGTAATTAAAAAAAAAAAACAAAAAAGATTAAATTAAATTAAACGTGATATGATTCAATTAAAATAAAAGTTAAATAAGCTAATTTAAATTAAAACAAAATTATACTAAAAATCTGAAGAAATCGAAATAATCTGAAATTAAAACTAAAAAAATAAATATAAAATACAACCATAATAATACTAATCTAAATGAATAGACGATAAAATAAGTAAGTAATATAAATTAAAATAATACGTAAATTATGATAAAGTTGGAATACGTGCAAATATCTGAATTCAATTAAAAACTAGATACATATGCATATGTACATGAAGTTTAAAATTAAAATGTGGCTTGTGCGGGTGTACGTTTGTATGAACTTTCGCAGTACTTTCGCGTTCAAAATCCCCCGGTGTATGTAGGTGTCAAAGGAAGGAGGAAATTTACAGTAGAGATACATACATACGAGTATAAATACAATAAATTAGAAGAAGGAGAGGAGAGAAATTGAAATTGAGAATTGAAATTGAAATTGAGATCGAGGAGAGGAGAGCAACGGAGCGGGAGAATTTTTGGCGACATTAGCGCGCACCGCAGCCGCCACCGCCAACGACGCCGTCGACAAACAGCAGCACCGGAACATCAGTGCGCACAGTTGCCAACGACGCCGGCAGCAGCAGCATAGCAGCGGGCAGCAGTTAATTTAAGCTTTTAAAATTTTTTTTTATTCCTAAAATATATTTACCATTTTTTTTTTAGTTGGTTATGTCCGCGAGGTTTATCATTGCATTTCACAACACGTGGCTTACTTCTTTTCCTTATATTTTTCTTACTGTTCACATTTGCTACTCTCAATTAACTTTTGTTGTTTTCTTGCTTTTTGCCATTTTTACGATTTTATACTCGTATATGCAATATTTTTTTAATATTTTTTTTCTAGCCCCATTCAATGTTTTACTTCACAATCATATATTTTTTTTAGCCACGGATTGTTAGTGTTTTTTTACCTTTCTTTTTTATTAATATTAATTCTTACTATATTAGAATTTGTATTGAGCTCAAGGCCAGTTTATGGAAGATTTTTTTGTGAAAAAACAACAACAGCTTTTAATGGTTGAAGTTATAGTACTATTTCGGAAATCACCACATTTCCTCATCAGACTTCTTTATGATTATTAAATTAAATTAATTTTTAATTTAATTTTTCATAACCACTTCTCTCAGGCTTTGAACCCGGGAGCTCGGAGTTGCAGAGCCAATACGCTACCTATTGTGCTACGCTGTTGTGTTTATTTCATCTTCCTTAAACAAACCAACTACAAACAAGAGCAACTGATCTGCCGCTATTTAAATTGTTTGTGTGGTTGTTGTTTGTGTTTTTGTTTGCAAATTCTGTATAATGTATTTTTTTACATTATATTCTAATGCATTTTTAAGGCGTGCTCATCCGTGTATACAATGGTTGTTAATTTTTCTGTTGGCCTAGTAAATGTTAATATTTTAGAATTTTTATTGAGCTCAAGGCCAGTTTATCGAAGATTTTTTTGTGAAAAAACAACAACAGCTTTTAATGGTTGAAGTTATAGTACTATTTCGGAAATCACCACATTTCTTTAATTCTTACATATAATAGCCTTTGCCTTTAAGTTTAGTAATTTCTTAAATTATACGACCCACTCGACGCCCGCAACCGCGAGTAAGTGATCGTGGGTGGTTTCTTTTTTTCTTTCTTTCTTTAAATAATATTCAGCAATTGAGCAAGCAGTGAAGGTAGCTATGTGCATATGTATGTTTATTTTATATTTTTGTTGTCCCACATGATCCTCACAGGCTCTCAAATGCATGCTGGTACCAACATCGCTGGAGTGACCAGGTGAGTGGTTTTTGTTATTCATTTATAATAAGTTTCACATCTGCAAGTATATATATATATATTTATATGTATATACATGAATGTATTCGAGTGCTAAAACTCCAATACATGTACTGACATAGATGTACACATAGATACACTTGTACATGCGATTTAAAGTACAATATTTGGAATATGCTTATTTTACCCCTATTTTAAAACACACTGAATTTATTGTTGTAATACGTATCTTTAAGTAGCTACTGTGAGGATTATGCATAAGAATATTTAATTATTAATAAACTATGTATGCTTGGCAAATGAAAAGGTGAGCCTTCATGTATATTTATCTATCCCTACAGATACAGAAGGCTTAGACTTTAAACATTTGGTGTGGGTGTTGTGCTTGCGCAGCTGAGGGGAAATGGGAGTGACGACTGGGTAAAGGGACTGACCCTTGACGGATGGACGGTTGACCAACGGACTTAGTCAGGCTAAGGGGGCACCCCTAAGATACTGGAGTCAGAGTGATGCCCAAGGTTTCGCGTTACGCCGAAGTGGCTGGGAGACCACCTGACGGGACAGATTTTTCATCTTCTTCTCTATCTTCTCTCTTGCTTCCAATATTTCTTCTATCATTTTCATATAGGCATGAATGAAATTTTTTTTGTTAATGTAACTGGTAGGTAAGTGCATGTGGCCCCCCCCAACCGACGAGCTAGGCCAGGGCCCGCTAGCATGCCTACAAGCCATTTCGCCCAAGTACAAAACACGGTTACATAACAGGCGTATATTGATCAATATGAGCTCATTTATGTGTAGAATTTTGTTCCGTTAACTAGTCTCAACAAGTGTGCAATGGCCGAAACAAGTGATAGTGAACGTGAATTTATTTCTATGTTAATAAACCTTTATCGTGATTTGCCTGAGTTGTGGAAAGTGAAATCCAAAGATTATTTCAATCAAACAAAAAAACAATTAGCATTTAAAAAAATGCATGCAGCACTTGTTCTTTACAAACCTGACTTCAGTATAGAAAAAATTAAAAAGAAAAAACACGGCTTGCGTGTCAAATTTTAATAAAGACTACAAAGCAATTGAAAGTGCGAAGCGATCAGGGGCATCAACGGATGCTATTCCAACTCTAAAAGCATGGTACTTTGAAGAGATGATGTTATTTTTATTTGATTTTGAATTTTACATACAAATATGAGTGGTATTTTAAATTATTACTGTAGACAATTATTTTGCCATGAAACTGAACCAGCGGGCGAGTGAGAAAATCTCTATTGGACACCATTGTTTTGATTTGGAGAAACAATCACAAACTATTTTCAAACTCTTGTAAAATTTAAAAACTTGCGCGAAAAAAGGCAAGCTACCCATGCAACTAACAGTCTCACACTAAAACATCGTATTAAGGCAATAGTGAAGCGTATTGATGCACATTCAATAATATTGATCGATACGTATTGATCGTCTACGGTCTACTTTAGTAGTTAAACTAGAGTACTGATGTATATTACAGGTAGAAAGTAGCAACTAGTGTAAAAAAAAATGCATATGGTTTTTAGGTCGCTGCGGTCCTTTTTAGTAGTTAAACTAAATTACTGATGTATATTTCATGTAAAAAGCCTTGTGCACAAGGGCGTGGGTATAATTATAATGTTCATAAAGAAATTTGGTTTTAAGTCCATCGAACGTAGGTAGAAGACAGTTTCACTACATTTTCATTTTATTAAATGTCTTTTTCACATGAACCGGATGTTACAAACAAGCCCCTAGCGTCATACTCAGCCTGAAGTGTATGTGCACAAATTCACATATCTCCTTAACTGATGGAGATCACACTCAAAAACATCTAGGTTATTATAACTATACCTGAGGCTATGTTTTGAAATAAACAAATTTAGAGAAAAGAAAGCGGTCGAAGTTTCGAAATTTTTTTTTTAAATTTTTACATCCGGTGTGAAAAATATTTTTTTTTGTAACTCGCGAAGTTTAATATTAAAAAAATTGTTTGCAGGACGAAAAAACTAGTTTAAAAAACATAATTTAAATTTTTACTATTCTTTAGCAGCCTATAACTCGACAAACAATCATCATATAAAATAAAAAATTGTGTGTACACTTTCTTACCTAGTACAAGCACAATTAGCCAAAGTATAAACGAATTCCAAAGCATCACTTTTTTTTCCTGTCCGCTTGACATGAAATGCCCCAGCGGAGAGGTGGATGATGAGATTTCAGATGTACAGCACTCGAATCTTATCGATTGCAAATGATTTGTACAACAATTGCTAGAGAAAACACATGACTCAACCGAACGTTTGCATTTTTGTAAAGCTAAAGTGGCTGCTGTGGTCGAGTGGGTAGCGGTGCGTGCTATAAGTCGATATGCCTCTGAGTTCGGGGTTCGAATCTCAGTCAGGGCATGTAAAATCTTAATCATAGAAAAGTTTTTTTCTAATGTCGGTCACCCCTCGACAGGCAATGGCAAACCTCCGAGGGTATTTCTGCCATGAAATAGTTTCTCATTAAATTTATCTGCCGTATGGAGTCGGCACAAAACTGTAGGTTCCTCCGTTTGTGGTAGAATAGAAAGACGCACACTACAAATTGTAGGAGAAGCTCGGCCAAACACTGAGCTACATATATAGTGTAAGCGCCATATTTTTATTATTATTATTAAAGTATAAACTGCACTCCATATTTCAGCCACCATTCGAAACGACTCTTTGGACCACATCATACTGAAATGAGCAACAAAAGGCGTTAGAGATTAGCGATGAAAAAGTCAATCGATTTACGAGGGTTTTAAATGCAAACGACATTTCACACAGTGCTTCAAAGAATTCCATGAAACGTCGGCTTCTAAAACATCTCGATCGATGATAGTTGAAAATAATGAGATAAAAAATAAGAATTAAATTACCATGAATCGCAAAAAAGTGTGACAAGCAGATCCCTAGAGGAGAGTCTTTACTTGTTCTGTGCAGTGGTCTGTGCAAAAAGATTTTCCATCGTTCGTGTTTTGAAAATGGACTGTCTGATTATGACGTTAAATTACACCGGTCAAAAGCATTTTTGCGAACGAGTTATACATACCTTATTTTTGTTGCTTTTATACCTCAAAATAAGAATAAAAACTACTTTTGAATTTGCTTTTATGTATAAAAAAGTATCGAAAGCTAAATTCGGGCGAAACCGAATTTTATATACCCTCCGGATGTATTTTTGTATGGGCGGTGTCCATAATTTAATAAAAACCCCGTTTCTTTCTTTCAAATCGCTGCTAGTATTAAACTTTACTCAATTGGTTCCAATAAATACTAAAAACCAAAGTTTTTGCATTTTTAAAATTTAGGCGTGGTTATGGGCACATTTTAAAAACTTGTGACGGTGATGCTAATGATATCAATGACAACATGTTCACCAAATTTTGTGACGATGCCTTACATCATTATTGAGATACCTACAGACGTTTTTTTATAAGTGGGCGTGGTAACGCCAATTTTATTTTTTTTTATAAATATCAAGTTTCTGAATTAACTATTCCTCTAGGTTGGCGAAAACCCTCAAACTGAACCCTCCCTGAGGGTGCCAACCGGTAATGGCACTACAGTGATATCCTGAGCGTTGTCAGGATGGTGTCAAGCTAAGATTAGGGATCAGTGCCGTGTGCTTATGGTCCTTAATAGCTCTGATACATGGAAATAAATTTTGATCGTGGTCTGGAGGTAAGGACTTTGGAGTCCCTAACACCTCCCCCCCTAATCTATCCTACTGGTTTGCAGTCGGGGGTAACTGACTGTGGTATAGCGGGCACCTGCCTGCCGAGCTTAATATCGGATATACTGGCTACCAGGATAAGTCACGAACTGGACAGACGGAGGTTAAAGGTACTAAGAGTGAACAACTTAGACCTGCGAGGCGGACGGAAGGTCTGCACCGAAAGGGAAATCGAGGGGCTAGGGGCCAAATGGTACCTTCGCTATCTCAAAGAAGGCTTATCGCCTCAGGAGGCCAAACTTAAGGCGTTGGAGCGGAAAAAACTCCGGAAGTTATTAAACGTGTTGCGGAGGAGATTAGTCATCCGGTAAGCAACCCGTCAAAAAAACCGAAGTTCGAGAGTGGCATACGCGTGTCACCGAAACCCAGAGCAGTGACGAGGAAGCCTGGTGTTAGCTACGCTAGCGCCGCCAAGAGCTATAGACTGGCTGTTCTGGCGAAAGACTTCCCAGAGGATGCCATCGTCGAAGAGATGGGGAAGGGCTGGAGAACCAAACTCCAATTGATGGTATCCACTTTCAGCCAGGTCTCATACTGGTGGATGTGGGCACGGCTGAATGGCTTCGATGACCGCTCCTCAACTGCCTGGTTGGAAAGGACCGCAGTTATCTACGTGCGTTGGGAACAATATACCAAGCGTACACATAGTAACGGTGTACCTCCCGAAGGCGGAGATCTCCAGGAGCAAGGATGAAATCGCGAGCGGAGAAGATAAAATCACCTACAGTTATCACGAATCCGGGTGATGACACAAAGATACCGGAGAAGGTGATATAGAAGGTCACAATCGAAGTCGCAAGAAGCGAGGTGGTCGAGGAAGTCTATATTCTACTTCACGAAAGTGAGGGGGTTGACGACATCGACCTCACTATGCTAAGCAGTGCGACGGATGACGACTCCGAGAAGGCCGTTCTGTCAGAGATTGACACTCTGACGACAGACGAGGAGGAACGCCTATAAAATGCCGGATACCAGCACTAAGGTAGCGCAGAGTAGTCTGCACCACGCGAGAGCTGCCTCGGCAGTAATCGCCAAAACAGGCCTCAGGAATGGACTGGGAATAGTGCTGGTCCAAGAACCCTGAGTCGTCAGGGGTCAAATTAAAGGCCTGGCGGTAAGCAATATGCAGGTAATTTGGGACACTAGGTGTACAAATCCCAGATCATGCCTAATGATAACCAAAAGTTTGAAATTCTTTTGTCTTTCAGATTTCCTGACAAGGGATCTCGTAGCAATCCATGTCCCGGCCAACATCAACGGGACCCAGATGGAAGATGTCATAGCCTCATAAGACATGCCAGGAGACGACGCTAATGCACCACCGGATATTTGTACCGCTTACAAAGGCAAAGAGACGAAATGTATTACAGTTTACAATGGGGTTGCCGGCCGCCCGCAAAATAAATGAATTTAATAAAAGAATTTAGTAAATACATTAAAGTAATCGATTGCTTATTGCTAATCGAAGGTGATGAGATTTATGTTCTCAACATGCCGGCCCGCCTGCGCCGGAGCGAGATTGAGTAGTTGTTGCAGCTTCTCCAAAGTCGATACTGCTTCTTCTTCTGGATTGCTCTGCTGGTCGAAGCTACTCCGTGGTTGTTCGTTTGCCGGCGAGATTCGTGGCGACACCTCTCTGGTGGTGGTGATGTCGAGCTGTGTAACAGTGTGTGGTGCGTTTTACCACAGCGGTGACAGCTGTCAGAGGAACTACAGGCTCCGGTGGTGTGAGATGTAGCTAGACAATTCACACAGTAGCGGTGCACCTTTGCCGACTCATACCTTTCTTCCGGCGGCATCGCGATGAAGGCGTGTCAAACACGTAGACTGTGGAAACGGCAGCACAAGTGACATTGGTTGGCTCCATGCTGACAGGGTATCTGTGGAAGAGAATTTCAGACGCCGCTTCTTTGAGGAACTGGGTGAAATCTCGCTGACGAGCCCGTTGTTCTCCGATAAATGTTTTTCCATTATCGGACATGATTTTGTGGGGTAATCCGCTCCGACCGATAAATCGAGTAAATGCGGCCTTGAATGCTTCCGTAGTTAAATCGGTGCATGTCTCCAAATGTGCAGCTTTTGTGGAAAAACATACGAAAACACAAACGTAGTCTTTGAGATAGGAAACTCGTCGGAGGGGGGACGTTTTTACCATAAATGGCCCAGCGAAGTCAACACCAGTAGTATGAAATGGTACAGAGTAAGTTGTTCGCTCGGAAGGGAGTGCGGCCATTATTTGCTATCGCATGTTCTGCTTATATATTGTGCAAGTCTTACAGTGAAAGATGCACCCTCTTACCCTCTGCTTTAGTCGGGGTATGTAATATTCCTGCTGCACCATGCGTATCATCAGTTGTTTTTCAGCGTGAAGCAAAGTTTTGTGGAGGAAATCTAGCAGCAGTGAGCAAAATTCTGAGTTATCGGGGATAATTATCGGATGGCGTTCATTATAACTAAGAGCGGCGTAAGCTAAACGACCATTCACTCGCCAAGTAGTGTTGCTGACATTTTGGAGGATCTGAGTGATCCGGTTGGCCACATACGTTTTTCATGTATGGGGTGGCTTCTCGAGCCAAGCCAACGCGATAGAGGAGTCTGACCAGAGTGTCAGTTCGTGAGATGGCAGGTTGAGGTGAGAACGGGTATAAGAGATCAATTTTGACAGCAATACAGCGCTGCAGAGCTCTAACCGTGGCAAGCTCATCGCTTGCAAGGGGGCAACTTTGGTTTTTGCAACAAAAAGGTGAGTACAGACAGAGTTTTCTTCGTGTTGCACAGTTAAATAGACGCAAGCACAAAATGCTTTTCGGAAGCGTCCGAGAAACCATGCAATTGCATGCGTTTATCTGGCGTGAACTGCAACCACAGGGGAATTTTATTGGAGTTTATAGCGTGAAGGCTTTCGTGAAATGTGTTCCATTTGTGGAAAATCAAAGGTATCGCGTGCTCGTCCCAGCGATATTGAAGCGTATTGATGCACCTTCAATAATATTGATCAATACGTATTGATCGTCTACGGTCTACTTTAGTAGTTAAACTAGAGTACTGATGTATATTACAGGTAGAAAGTAGCAACTAGTGTCAAAAAAATGCATATAGTTTTTAGGTCGCTGCGGTCCTCTTTAGTAGTTAAACTAAATTACTGATATATATTTCAGGTAAAAAGCCTTGGTCACAAGGGCGTGGGTATAATTATAATGTTCATAAAGAAATTTGGTTGTAAGTCCATCGAACGTAGGTAGAAGACAGTTTCACTACATTTTCATTTTATTAAATGTCTTTTTCACATGAACCGGATGTTACAAACAAGCGCCTAGCGTCATACTCAGTGCGAAGTGTATGTGCACAAATTCACATATCTCCTTAACTGATGGAGATCCCACTCAAAAACTTCTTGGTTATTATAACTATACCTGAGGCTATGTTTTGAAATAAACAAATTTAGAGAAAAGAAAGCGGTCGAAGTTTCGAAATTTTTTTTTTTAATTTTTACGTCCGGTGTGGAAAATAATTTTTTTTGTAACTCGCGAAGTTTAGTATTAAAAAAATTTTTTGCAGGACGAAAAAACTAGTTTAAAAAACATAATTTAAATTTTTACTATTCTTTAGCAGCCCATAACTCGACAAATAATCATCATATAAAATAAAAAATTGTGTGTACACTTTCTTACCTAGTACAAGCACAATTAGCCAAAGTATAAACGAATTCCAAAGCATCACTTTTTTTTTCCTGTCCGCTTGATATGAAATGCCCCAGCGGAGAGGTGGATGATGAGATTTCAGATGTACAGCACTCGAATCTTATCGATTGCAAATGATTTATACAACAATTGCTAGAGAAAACACATGACTCAACCGAACGTTTGCATTTTTGTAAAGCTAAAGTGGCTGTTGTGATCGAGTGGGTAGCGGTGCGTGCTATAAGTCGATAAGCCTCTGAGTTCGGGGTTCGAATCTCAGTCAGGGCATGTAAAATCTTAATCATAGAAATGTTTTTTTCTAATGGCGGTCACCCCTCGGCATGCAATGGCAAACCTCCGAGGGTATTTCTGCCATGAAATAGTTTCTCATCAAATACATCTGCCGTATGGAGTCGGCACAAAACTGTAGGTTCCTCCGTTTGTGGTAGAATATAAAGACGCACACTACAAATTGTAGGAGAAGCTCGGCCAAACACTGAGCTACATATATAGTGTAAGTGCCATATTTTTATTATTATTATTAAAGTATAAACTGCACTCCATATTTCAGTCACCATTCGAAACGACTCTTTGGACCACATCATACTGAAAGGAGCAACAAAAAGGCGTTAGAGATTAGCAATGAAAAAGTCAATCGATTTACGAGGGTTTTAAATGCAAACGACATTTCATCCACAGCGCTTCAAAGAATTCCATGAAACGTCGGCTTCTAAAACACCTCGATCGATGATAGTTTAAAATAATGAGATAAAAAATAAGAATTAAATTACCATGAATCGCAGAAAAGTGTGACAAGCAGCTCCCTAGAGGAGAGTCTTTACTTGTTCCGTGCAGTGGTCTGTGCAAAAAGATTTTCCATCGTTCGTGTTTTGAAGATGGACTGTCTGATTATGACGTTAAATTACACCGGTCAACAGCATTTTTGCTAACGAGTTATACATACCTTATTTTTGTTGCTTTTATACCTCAAAATAAGAATAAAAACTACTTCTGAATTTGCTTTTATGTATAAAAAAGTATGGAAAGCTAAATTCGGGCGAAACCGAATTTTATATACCCTCCGGATGTATTTTTGTATGGGCGGTGTCCCTAATTTAATAAAAACCCCGTTTCTTTGTTTCAAATCGCTGCTAGTATTAAACTTTACTCAATTGGTTCCAATAAACACTAAAAACCAAAGTTTTTGCATTTTTTTAAATTTAGGCGTGGTTATGGGCCGATTTTAAAAACTTGTGACGGTGATGCTAATGATATCAATGACAACATGTTCACCAAATTTTGTGACGATGCCTTACATCATTATTGAGATACCTACAGACGTTTTTTTATAAGTGGGCGTGTTAACGCCAATTTAAATTTTTTTTATAAATATCAAGTTTCTGAATTAACTATTCCTCTAGGTTGGCGAAAACTCTCAAACTGAACCCTCTAAGAGGGTGCCAACCGGTAATGGGAACTACAGTGATATCCTGAGCGTTGTCAGGATGGTGTCAAGCTAAGATCAGGGATCAGTGCCGTGTGCTTATGGTCCTTAATAGCTCTGATACATGGAAATAAATTTTGATCGTGGTCTGGAGGTAAGGACTGGGGAGCCCCTAACACCTCCCCCCCTAATCTATCCTACTGGTTTGCAGTCGGGGGTAACTGACTGTGGTATAGCGGGCACCTGCCTGCCAAGCCTTATATCGGATATACTGGCTACCAGGATAAGTCACGAACTGGACAGACGGAGGTTAAAGGTACTAAGAGTGAACAACTTAGACCTGCGAGGCGGACGGAAGGTCTGCACCGAAAGGGAAATCGAGGGGCTAGGGGCTCTGCGGGTACCTCGGTATCCAAGGGTATAATACCCACGCCCTCGAAGAGTACCGGAGGCGAGGCCAAGGGAACAGGACACCCTACCAACGAACAAAGACAGGCAAAAATGACAGAGACATCGTTACGGAAGGAAAGTCACACCACAGCCTTCGACGAGAACTGGACTGACATCCAGACAAGCACTCAATTTCACGAAGGTACGACAGGCATTAGGTCTGAGTGGTGCTGGGGCGAAATGGCACCTTCGCTACCTCAAAGAAGGCTTATCGCCTCAGGAGGCCAATCTGAAGGCGTTGGAGCGGGAAAAACTCCGGAAGTTATTAAACGCGTTGCGGCGGAGTCTAGTCCTCCGGAAAGCAACCCGTCGAAAAGACCTAAGTTCGAGGGTGGCATACGCGTGTCACCGAAAGCCAGGGCAGTGACCAGGAAGCCTGGTGTTAGCTACGCTAGCGCCGCCAAGAGCTACAGACTGGCTGTTCCTGCGAAAGACTTCCTAGAGGTTTCAGTCACTCGTGAGGAGCTGAGGATAATAGAGGATGCCATCGTCGAAGAGATGAAGAAGGGCTGGAGAACCAAACTCCAATTGATGGTATCCACTTTCGGCCAGGTCTCATACTGGTGGATTGTTCTGATGCGGGTACGGCTCAATAGCTTCGGAGGACCTCTCCTCAACTGCCTGGTTGTAAAGGGCCGCAGTTATCTACGTGCGCTGGGAACAATATACCAAGCGTACACATAGTAACGGTGTACCCCACGAAGGCGGAGATCTTCAGGAGCAAGGATGAAATCGCGAGCGGAGAAGATAAAAGCGCCTACAGTTATCACGAATCCGGGTGATGACACAAAGATACCAGAGAAGGTGATAGAGAAGGTCACAAACGAAGTCGCAAGAAGCGAGGTGGTCGAGGAAGTCTATATTCTACCTCACGAAGGTGAGGGGATTGACGACATCGACCTCACTATGTTAAGCATTGCGACGGATGACGACTCTGAGAAGGCCGTTCTGTCAGAGATTGACACTCTGACGACAGACGAGAAGGAACGGCTATAAAATGCCGGATACCAGCACTAAGGTAGCGCAGAGTAATCTGCACCACGCGGGAGCTGCCTCGGCAGTAATCGCCATAACTGGCCTCAGGAATGGACTGGGAATAGTGCTGGTCCAAGAACCCTGAGTCGTCAGGGGTCAAGTTAAAGGCCTGGCGGTAAGCAATATGCAGGTAATTTGGGACACTAGATGTACAAATCCCATATCATGCCTAATGATAACCAAAAGTTTGAAATTCTTTTGTCTTTCAGATTTCCTGACAAGAGATCTCGTAGCAATCCAAGTCCCGGCCAACATCAACGGGACCCAGATGGAAGATGTCATAGCCTCATGAGACATGCCAGGAGACGACGCTCATGCACCACCGGTGCAAGTTAATAGACTGATCGGCTACTGCGACAGGATGAAGTTACCCTTGATACTTGGGTGCAATGCTAATACGCACCATGAGGCATGGGGCAGCAGCGACACCATATTAAGTTAATTCTTAGCAATAGACTAGAAGTACTAAATGTTGGAAATACACCAACTTTCATTACTCGCACGCGTAAAGAGGTCGTAGACATAATTATAGGGAATACTCTGATGAAAACGCTAATTAAAGGTTGAATAGTGCCTAACGAACCATCGATGTCAGACCATATAATTATTAGGTTTGATATCGCAGCTGCTCCTCTTAACAGAACATTTAGGAACCCAAGAAAGACAGACTGGGACAGATTTTACACCAACCTGAGCCTAAATTCATCTCATTCTGGGCTGATAGGAAATATCAGGAGTCCGACAGATCTCAAAACACTGGTAGAGAACTGTAACAAAACACTTACTGACGCATATGAGGACCGTTGTCCCTTGAGTAGGGTCTGCTCCTCGAGGGATGTTCCCTGGTGGAGTAGCCATCTCAGTACTCTCAGAAAGAATGTTCGTAAACTTTTTAACCGGGAAAAACGAACCGGAAGTTGGACGGAATATAGGCAAACTCTAACTCTCTATAACAAAGAGTTCAGTGCTGCGAAGCGCGCGAGCTTTGGAAGCAATGTATAAAAACGCTAATATCTCATCGGCAAACCTTAATAGGAGCGATGGAAGTTATACTGAGAATGAAGAGGCTGAATACTCACTGTTCGAGGCTGTGGCTCGAAATTTGAGTTTTGCTAGTGCCGAGAGCACTGCTTCAGACGGGAAATAAAGAAGTCACTGGAGATAGCGATATTCGATAAAATTGCGTTTTATTTAAATAAATGAATTTATTAAAAGAATTTAGTAAATACATTAAAGTAATCGATTGCTAATCGAAGGTGATGAGATTCATGTCCTCAACATGCCGGCCCGCCTGCGTCGGAGCGAGATTGAGTAGTTGTTGCAGCTTCTCCAAAGTCGATACTGCTTCTTCTTCTGGATTGCTCTGCTAGTCGAAGCTACTCCGTGGTTGTTCGTTTGCCGGCGAGGTTCGTGGCGACACCTCTCTGGTGGTGGTGATGTCGAGCTGTGTAACAGTGTGTGGTGCGCTTTACCACAGCGGTGACAGCTGTCAGAGGAACTACAGGCTCCGACCGATAAATCGAGTAAATGCGGCCTTGAATGCTTCCGTAGTTAAATCGGTGCATGTCTCCAAATTTGCAGCTTTTCTGGAAAAACATACGAAAACACAAACGTAGGCTTTGAGATAGGAAACTCGTCGGAGGGGGGACGTTTTTACCATAAATGGCCCAGCGAAGTCAACACCAGTAGTATGAAATGGTACAGAGTAAGTTGTTCGCTCGGAAGGGAGTGCGGCCATTATTTGCTATCGCATGTTCTGCTTATATATTGTGCAAGTCTTACAGTGGAAGATGCACCCTCTTACCCTCTGCTTTAGTCGAGGTATGTAATATTCCAGCTGCACCATGCGTATCATCAGTTGTTTTTCAGCGTGAAGCAAAGTTTTGTGGAGGCAATCTAGCAGCAGTGAGCAAAATTCTGAGTTATCGGGGATAATTATCGGATGGCGTTCATTATAACTAAGAGCGGCGTAAGCTAAACGACCATTCACTCGCCAAGTAGTGTTGCTGACATTTTGGAGGATCTGAGTGATCCGGTTGGCCACATACGTTTTCCATGTATGGGGTGGCTTCTCGAGCCAAGCCAACGCGATAAAGGAGTCTGACCAGAGTGTCAGTTCGTGAGATGGCAGGTTGAGGAGAGAACGGGTATAAGAGATCAATTTTGACAGCAATACAGCGCTGCAGAGCTCTAACCGTGGCAAGCTCATCACTTGCAAGGGGGCAACTTTGGTTTTTGCAACAAAAAGGTGAGTACAGACAGAGTTTTCTTCGTGTTGCACAGTTAAATAGACGCAAGCACAAAATGCTTTTTCGGAAGCGTCAGATAAACCATGCAATTTTATGCGTTTATCTGGCGTGAACTGCACCCACCGGGGAATTTTAATGGAGTTTATAGCGTGAAGGCTTTCTCGAAATGTGTTCTATTTGTGGAAAGTCAAAGGTATCACGTGCTCGTCCCAGTCGGTTCTTTGCAACCAGAGTTCTTGGAGGAGAATTTTGGCGAGGATCATTACTGGCGATAGCCAACCTGCCGGGTCGAAAAGTTTCGCTACAGCTGACAGTGTTTATCGCTTTGTGCTTGATTTTGATGCGGGTAGAGGATCGTATGAGTAAGAGAAAGAGTCTTCAAGGGCATCCCATCTTATTCTGAGTGTTTATGTGGAACTCAGTTAACACCGAAAGTGACGGTTTTTAACTTAAAGTCTTCGATCGGCAGGTGGGGAGATTTCCGAAAGAGAATTCTTTGAAAATTTTGATGTTCTTTAGTAACGAGTATTTGGCGATACATTTTCTCTATATCGCCATTGAAAACAAACTTGTAGAGACGCCATTTGAGGATTATAGCGGTCAAGTCGTTTTGGAGTATTGGGTCTGTAAACAGTACGTCATTCAGAGAGTTTCCTGAATGTGAGATTTTGAATGCGTTAAAGACGACTCGCACTTTTGTTGTTTTGCTGTCGGGTTTTTGGACTGCGTGATGGGGCAAATAGAAAGAGAGGTATTTTCCGTTGTGGTCTATCTCTAAGTACTCATTCAGCACTTCCGACCACTTAGAGCGATGGAGTCCGAAAATTCGGGCTTAAGGGAAGCTTGCCTTCGTAGCGTCCATCCTCCCATCTGGTGGTCGTGTAGAGTTCTTCGCAGAACTCGTCCTCTACTGACCTGGGTTGTGTGACTTCAATCTCCTCCTGCTCCCAAAACCTTTTGAGTAGTGAGCTGAGTTTAGGTTGAGGAGCTTCTGAGACTTAAGTGGAAAACGCTGAGACTTGTTCCCTGACGGGGCCGCTGAGTATCCATCCGGATATCGTGGTTTGTGCCACTAAGGTCCGGTGAATGTTGTGCTGTATCCCCTCTAGGAGAATTTGGGGTATGATGTCACTGCCAATTACCACGCCAATCTTTGCCGGTGTAAAACATTTGGAGTTTGGTTTGGTTTTAAAGAACGGAATTTAAATTGTTTTTGTGGCTTGGGATTGGGGTTGAAAGTGAAGGAGAGAGTGATGCATTTTTGAGGTGAGAGAATGAGAGATAATTTTCACAGTGAGGCTTGGCAGGAAATGTGTGAGTTTTGGGAGAATAATAACGCTAGTGGTTTTTGGTACAAATCGGAAGAACATAGCGTTATTTCACAAGTTTTGTTCTCTGGTGGGAAGGCCTAGTAATTTCTGAATTCGTGAGGGCAAAAAGGTTTTTTGTGACCCTTGGTCAATTACAGCACGAATTTTGTGGTATTCGCCAGCGAAGTATATGTGCACTATCGCTGTGGGATGTAAAGTAGTTGTACTGCTACTAGAAAAGTGCGAAGAGGTCTTCTCAGGTTGGTTTTTTGTTGAAGCATTGGGGAGCACCAGGGCTCTGCTAGCACTCGCTGGTGTTTTTGGTGCTGTTGCTGCTGCTGCTACTGCCGGTGTCGGGTGACGCTGTGGAGCGCCAGGGCTCCGCTGACACTCGCTGCTGTTATTGGTGCTGCTGACGCACTTCGGTGCTTTTTATATGTAAAAGAATAACTGGTACCACGGCCAGTTGCCGGTAGATAAAATGTATTTAATTAACCTTCAAGCCAAAATGAAATTAAATTAAACTATTCGGTTTCAGTGCGCGTAAAAGAGTGGCTTTCTTTTATTCTTTTCTTTTGTATCGCAATGATGGCTGCGATTGCACTTTTAGTACCAAAATGTTGTGATGATTGGGGGATGCCAGATTTGACATTACATCATGCTCCTTTGGAAAAGAAGAATTTGGCAAGTTGATCATATTTGCCACATTCTTCTTTCCCTTACATTTTTATTTTTATTCTTATAGGGAATGAATACAATTTAGTTATTGATAACTTATTTTTATAGTAAGAAATAAATTGCTTAACATAGGAAAACTACTTTAGCTTATTTAAAGTATTTTTCATGTACTAATGTAATGCTTACATTTAATTTATAATTACTGCTTAAGTTCACTAGATTTAATGATAATATTCGTTTTTGTAATAGTTTTATTCAATTCTTAAAAATATTGCAATGCAAAATGAAAATTAAGAATCTATGTTTCTTTACACAATGCGGGTATTTTAACAATATGGAAAATGATATTCTAAGTTTTTGTTTTGTACATTAGGCTTAGATTAAATATTTTTTAAATGTTTGAAAATATGAATTTTATTTGTACGTAAGAAAGTTTTATTTCTTGAGGATATACACATATTTTTTTTAATTTTGAAACATTTCTGATTTTTCATTTTATGTAACTTAAGAATTACTAATTTTTATGTGTTATTTTATATCTACGTGACTTGCAAACTTTAATCACATTCTAATACTAGAAATTCATTTGTTTTAATTTAAAAATAGAAAAAGTGAAATATTTGATTAAATAGTTTTTGAATTTTAAGTAACTTTTTGGATTCTGTTTTTGTGAATAGTTTTTAATTTGTTTTTGTCTTTGTCAAATATGGTTACGTTCACACCGTCTACTTGAGTTACTACGTATGGACCTTGGTATATGTTTTGATGTTTGTTTTGGGGTTTCCTTTTGCACTAGAACCATGTCATTCTCGTTTATTAGTATTGGTCGTGTGTTTGTATCGTAGGTCTGTTTCCTTCGAATTTTATGTTTATTAATAAGCTCTGTAGCTAACGCATTCGACTTTTGCATTCGATATTTTACCTTCTTAGCATAATTTTCAACGTTATAATTTGGATCTATTTTAATTTGTTTTAATGCATGTGGTAAAATAGCATTTTTGCTGAAAGTTAATTCAAAAGGAGTTAATTTGTTATCGAAAATTGTATTAGACGTTGTATTATGAAAGAAAGCAAAATATTTTAGATACGTGTCCCAGCCTGCATATGTTTCATTGAGATACGCACGCAAGTACTTGTTAAAGACTCTATGGTTTCGTTCAATTGTTCCAACAGTTTCATGGTGATGAGCTGTGGAAAAGTCATGTTTGATATTTAAAATTTTGGTTAATTCCGAAAAAATTTCATTTTTAAATTCAGTTCCTAAATCTGATTTAATTGAATTCATTATGCCATATGTTAATATGAAAGTTTCGAAGATAGCTGAAGCAACTGTTTTAGCAGTTTTATCTGGTATAGCTACTGTTACAGGTATTTTGTTAAATCGCAAATCATAGTAACTGCGAACCTGTTACCAATTTTGGATTCTGGTAGTGAGCCTATCGTGTCTATTACTACTATATCAAATGGTTTAATAGGAGTTGGTGTTAAAATTAAATTTTCTTTTATTTTAGGTTTTACTTTGTTCGAAAGACATTTTTTTGCAATTTTTAACGAATTTAGCAATGTCGCGGGTCATGTGTTTCCAATAATACTTTGTTCGAATTTTTGCATATAATTTTTTCATTCCGCAGTGTCCGCCTGCAATTGGGTCATCGTGGTAGATTGTCATTAGTTTTAGTTTTTTGTCGTCGTCAGTTACAGTTTCTACAGTGTCTGTTAGTATAGTTTGTAAGGATTTTAAATGTTTATTTCCGCTTGTTTTTAAATTTGTTATTGAAAAATGATTGAAAAATTCGTCATCTTTTGGCCATTCAATAATTTTAATATTGCGTTTGCTGGCTTCTTGTTCTAGCCTCGAAAGTAATACATCTAAATTTATTATTCCGTTAGCATTCTCAACATTAATTAACTCGAGTTTCTTATGTTTTATGTGCGCACATATTTTTAAAGTTGAAATTTTGTTATTTTTATCGTAAATTATTAATGATCTAATCCGCGGTACCTTTTTTGAGAAATTGTAGGCAAAGTTATCGTAAACGTTTATTGTCTGAGTTGTATTTTCTGTATTGTCTTTATTTTGCAAGTCTCACCGTAATCTTGTTTCGTCATAGCTCTGGTTTTAACTGCAAGAACTAGCTTCCTAGATTCTCTAATATCATCGAAATGAATGCGTGAAAGTGCATCTGCGCCTACGTTTGTTTTACCAGTAATGTACTCGATGGTAAAGTTATATTCTGGTAATTCAAGACGTATCCTTGCTAGCTTTGAGGCTGGGTCTTTCATATTGAATAAATAAGCTAAAGGCCTGTGGTCCGATTTAACAGTAAAGTGTGTTCCGTAAACGTATGGTCGATAATGCTTCATTGCAAAATAAATAGCTAAGAGTTCTAGTTCTATAATTGGTTTTTTCTGTTCTGCTTTATTGAATGCTTTAGAAGAATAACAAATAGGCAAATCGCTCCTTTGCTGCTCTTGACTCAATATATCGACAGTAATAATAAATTGTTTTGTAAAGTCTGGGTATTGAAGCAATTGTGTCGAAATTAACCCTGATTTTAAAGATTCAAAAGCTTTATCACACGCAGTGTCCCAGTTAAATTCAACTTTTTTTCTGCTCAATTGGTTTAAAGGCGCTGCCAGAGACGCAAAATTTGGTATAAACCGTCTGTAGTAGTTAGCAAATGCGACGAAACGGCGAACCGCGTCTTTGTCTTTTTATTTTGTATACCATCTGCTGGAATATTAAAGTCGTCGTTAAAGAAAAGTCAGAAAAAGTTAGGTTTGTCGTTATTTTACCCAGAGTAGAAACAGTGTTGGCAGTGACGCCCGTAATGCGTATAATGTCGTTTGTATTAATCGGAAAACTTTTGTTTAAACTTGAAACTTTAGTTAAGGAAGTGTCGGCTTGCGTGTCGACCAAAAATGTATATCATTTATTAGACTCGGAAATTTGCAATAGAATAAAATCTGAATAATTAAAATTTAAGCAATAAACGCCTTTTGTTGAAGAAAAATCGATTAGTTGTTAATCTCTTGCTCCCCCAGTGTTTGCTCCTGAGGGGCGTGAGTGTTTTAAGCACGGACATTTGCATTTCTACATCTATTGTTTAAAGATCCGCTATTATTGTTGTTGTTTCTATTGCTACTCCTATTTGTTGAAATGGTTATTATTACCCCTGCCTTGATGGGTATTTCCATTAGCTGGTCGATAACGTTGACTTCCATAATTGCTTGAAGAAAACCTGTTCCTATAACCAGGTGTTCGAAATGCTAAAACTTAACTTTCTTTTACTTCATTATTTTGCTCGACTATCAACTTCGCTACCACGTCTTTGGAATCGGAAAATGTTGTTGAGGCAAGAATTGACTTTACTAGGTCCGACTTGGCATTTAATCTACAAACGTTGATGGTTTGCTATACGGCCATTTCGTGAGCTCTTTGTTGGGTCATTCCTTCGATAATTAAGGAACGCTCCAAAGAGTCGGCTAGTTCTTCTACGCGTTTAGCAAAATCTGTATAGTTATTATTGTTGACGTGTAACGCCGAAATTTTTCCTGCAACAACTTTTGAATTATCAGGTTTAATCCTGGCGCGAAGGGCAATTTTGATGTCGTTAACTGATTCTATTTGCGACGGCAATGCTTCGCGAGCTTTTCCTTCTAATTTTGATTTTAAAAATGCTATCAATGTACTGGTTAGGTTCTCTTCAGCTAGGTCTTCTATCACATTTATTTTATCAAGAAAAGAATCGAGCGCTAATGGATTCCCGCTATAATTTTCTCTAATTATTGATGAACATAGGGAAATAAATGACTTTTTCTGTTCTACGGTAGCCATCTTGTAAAAAGTTTTAGAAAAATCGGTAATATCAGGTGAGCTGGTAGCTGCTGGTGAAGCGTTATCTACATATAATGAGTGCTTTAAATCTGGAAGTGACGTGCTTCTTTTCATACAAAAATCTAACGATGCTTCTGACTGAGCGTCAGCAAATTCTTCTGATTCCGAATCGACTACGTTCGTTTGGCATATAAGGCTTAATGCGTCCTTCGGAATTGGAATATGGCAATCTAACTTAACAAAGCACTTCACTAATAGCTCCTTGCAACGTGCTAACTTTGCTTGTACTTCTTGGTAATTATGTATTGATTTGTTATCGGTTACGTGCAACAAAATTTCGTTATAACAAGCTATAAGAGAATCTTTGTATTCTTTGAGTTTAATTACGTTTGTCGACAATGGTCGATTTTGCAAAATTCGCTTAGTTATTTTAACAAAATTAGCGTGATATTCTATAAACTGTATTTCAAAATCTGACATAACCGAAAACCTCAAAAAGTGCAAGCACTTAAAGCTGTAACCAGCTACCACTCACCGCACCCTAATGTAAGCAAAAAAATATATATGTCTTACAGAAAAAAGTCAAATATTACAGTCCGCTGAAAATATGTCATGCGATAAAAAGGTGTAAGCATGCAAGAGGAATGGGGTGTTGTTTCACATGCAATCAAAATATAGCAGTTTGTGTTCAAATATGTTTGTTTAATGTTGTGAAAAAGTTTGCAAAAATGTCGATAAAAGATATAATTTACATGTATAAGCTCGAAAGGTTTTTTTTTTTTAAAAAGTAGTTTGCAAAATTATGATTAAAAAAAGTGGTTGAAAAATTTAATTGTAATTTACATATATAATTACGAAAAGTTTGTGAAACTATGCAAACAATAGAAAAATTTAATTTACATATATGTATACATAAAATGTTTTGAAATATATTTTAAATAATTTAAAATTTTTTTTTTTTTTTTAAATGTTGTTTAATTATTGCACACTGTACATCAAACCCCACTGCTACTCGTCTCGCTGCTCACTCTTGCTGTTTGTTGTAGGACCGCTCTGGTATACTGTTAAAGATGTTGTTGTTGCTTTTCTTTTCGCTGTTATTCCCTCGCTGCAGTCTGTACCATGAAAAGTTAGTTGTTTTGCACAGTGCCTAACGGCGCTTTTTATATCGTGGCTTGTATGCCGGTAGATAAAATGTATTTAATTAACCTTCAAGCCAAAATGAAATTAAATTAAACTATTCGGTTTCAGTGCGCGTAAAAGAGTGGCTTTCTTTTATTCTTTTCTTTTGTATCGCAATGATGGCTGCGATTGCACTTTTAGTACCAAAATGTTGTGATGATTGGGGGATGCCAGATTTGACATTACATCATGCTCCTTTGGAAAAGAAGAATTTGGCAAGTTTATCAGATTTGCCACATTCTTCTTTCCCTTACATTTTTATTTTTATTCTTATAGGGAATGAATACAATTTAGTTAATGATAACTTATTTTTATAGTAAGAAATAAATTGCTTAACATAGGAAAACTACTTTAGCTTATTTAAAGTATTTTTCATGTACTAATGTAATGCTTACATTTAATTTATAATTACTGCTTAAGTTCACTAGATTTAATGATAATATTCGTTTTTGTAATAGTTTTATTCAATTTTTAAAAATATTGCAATGCAAAATGAAAATTACGAATCTATGTTTATACATAAGTTTTTCTTTACACAATGCGGCTATTTTAACAATATGGAAAATGATATTCTAAGTTTTTGTTTTGTACATTAGGCTTAGATTAAATATTTTTTAAATGTTTGAAAATATGAATTTTATTTGTACGTAAGAAAGTTTTATTTCTTGAGGATATACACATATTTTTTTTAATTTTGAAACATTTCTGATTTTTCATTTTATGTAACTTAAGAATTACTAATTTTTATGTGTTATTTTATATCTACGTGACTTGCAAACTTTAATCACATTCTAATACTAGAAATTCATTTGTTTTAATTTAAAAATAGAAAAAGTGAAATATTTGATTAAATAGTTTTTGAATTTTAAGTAACTTTTTGGATTCTGTTTTTGTGAATAGTTTTTAATTTGTTTTTGTCTTTGTCAAATATGGTTACGTTCACACCGTCTACTTGTGTTACTACGTATGGACCTTGGTATATGTTTTGATGTTTGTTTTGGGGTTTCCTTTTGCACTAGAACCATGTCATTCTCGTTTATTAGTATTGGTCGTGTGTTTGTATCGTAGGTCTGTTTCCTTCGAATTTTATGTTTATTAATAAGCTCTGTAGCTAACGCATTCGACTTTTGCATTCGATATTTTACCTTCTTAGCATAATTTTCAACGTTATAATTTGGATCTATTTTAATTTGTTTTAATGCATGTGGTAAAATAGCATTTTTGCTGAAAGTTAATTCAAAAGGAGTTAATTTGTTATCGAAAATTGTATTAGACGTTGTATTATGAAAGAAAGCAAAATATTTTAGAATAGTGTCCCAGCCTGCATATGTTTCATTGAGATACGCACGCAAGTACTTGTTAAAGACTCTATGGTTTCGTTCAATTGTTCCAACAGTTTCATGGTGATGAGCTGTGGAAAAGTCATGTTTGATATTTAAAATTTTGGTTAATTCCGAAAAAATTTAATTTTTAAATTCAGTTCCTAAATCTGATTTAATTGAATTCATTATGAAATATGAAATTAATATGAAAGTTTCGAAGATAGCTGAAGCAACTGTTTTAGCAGTTTTATCTGGTATAGCTACTGTTACCAGGTATTTTGTTAAATCGCAAATCATAGTAACTGCGAACCTGTTACCAATTTTGGATTCTGGTAGTGAGCCTATCGTGTCTATTACTACTATATCAAATGGTTTAATAGGAGTTGGTGTTAAAATTAAATTTTCTTTTATTTTAGGTTTTACTTTGTTCGAAAGACATTTTTTTGCAATTTTTAACGAATTTAGCAATGTCGCGGGTCATGTGTTTCCAATAATACTTTGTTCGAATTTTTGCATATAATTTTTTCATTCCGCAGTGTCCGCCTGCAATTGGGTCATCGTGGTAGATTGTCATTAGTTTTAGTTTTTTGTCGTCGTCAGTTACAGTTTCTACAGTGTCTGTTAGTATAGTTTGTAAGGATTTTAAATGTTTATTTCCGCTTGTTTTTAAATTTGTTATTGAAAAATGATTGAAAAATTCGTCATCTTTTGGCCATTCAATAATTTTAATATTGCGTTTGCTGGCTTCTTGTTCTAGCCTCGAAAGTAATACATCTAAATTTATTATTCCGTTAGCATTCTCAACATTAATTAACTCGAGTTTCTTATGTTTTATGTGCGCACATATTTTTAAAGTTGAAATTTTGTTATTTTTATCGTAAATTATTAATGATCTAATCCGCGGTACCTTTTTTGAGAAATTGTAGGCAAACTTATCGTAAACGTTTATTGTCTGAGTTGTATTTTCTGTATTGTCTTTATTTTGCAAGTCTCACCGTAATCTTGTTTCGTCATAGCTCTGGTTTTAACTGCAAGAACTAGCTTCCTAGATTCTCTAATATCATCGAAATGAATGCGTGAAAGTGCATCTGCGCCTACGTTTGTTTTACCAGTAATGTACTCGATGGTAAAGTTATATTCTGGTAATTCAAGACGTATCCTTGCTAGCTTTGAGGCTGGGTCTTTCATATTGAATAAATAAGCTAAAGGCCTGTGGTCCGATTTAACAGTAAAGTGTGTTCCGTAAACGTATGGTCGATAATGCTTCATTGCAAAATAAATAGCTAAGAGTTCTAGTTCTATAATTGGTTTTTTCTGTTCTGCTTTATTGAATGCTTTAGAAGAATAACAAATAGGCAAATCGCTCCTTTGCTGCTCTTGACTCAATATATCGACAGTAATAATAAATTGTTTTGTAAAGTCTGGGTATTGAAGCAATTGTGTCGAAATTAACCCTGATTTTAAAGATTCAAAAGCTTTATCACACGCAGTGTCCCAGTTAAATTCAACTTTTTTTCTGCTCAATTGGTTTAAAGGCGCTGCCAGAGACGCAAAATTTGGTATAAACCGTCTGTAGTAGTTAGCAAATGCGACGAAACGGCGAACCGCGTCTTTGTCTTTTTATTTTGTATACCATCTGCTGGAATATTAAAGTCGTCGTTAAAGAAAAGTCAGAAAAAGTTAGGTTTGTCGTTATTTTACCCAGAGTAGAAACAGTGTTGGCAGTGACGCCCGTAATGCGTATAATGTCGTTTGTATTAATCGGAAAACTTTTGTTTAAACTTGAAACTTTAGTTAAGGAAGTGTCGGCTTGCGTGTCGACCAAAAATGTATATCATTTATTAGACTCGGAAATTTGCAATAGAATAAAATCTGAATAATTAAAATTTAAGCAATAAACGCCTTTTGTTGAAGAAAAATCGATTAGTTGTTAATCTCTTGCTCCCCCAGTGTTTGCTCCTGAGGGGCGTGAGTGTTTTAAGCACGGACATTTGCATTTCTACCCCTATTGTTTAAAGATCCGCTATTATTGTTGTTGTTTCTATTGCTACTCCTATTTGTTGAAATGGTTATTATTACCCCTGCCTTGATGGGTATTTCCATTCGCTGGTCGATAACGTTGACTTCCATAATTGCTTGAAGAAAACCTGTTCCTATAACCAGGTGTTCGAAATGCTAAAACTTAACTTTCTTTTACTTCATTATTTTGCTCGACTATCAACTTCGCTACCACGTCTTTGGAATCGGAAAATGTTGTTGAGGCAAGAATTGACTTTACTAGGTCCGACTTGGCATTTAATCTACAAACGTTGATGGTTTGCTATACGGCCATTTCGTGAGCTCTTTGTTGGGTCATTCCTTCGATAATTAAGGAACGCTCCAAAGAGTCGGCTAGTTCTTCTACGCGTTTAGCAAAATCTGTATAGTTATTATTGTTGACGTGTAACGCCGAAATTTTTCCTGCAACAACTTTTGAATTATCAGGTTTAATCCTGGCGCGAAGGGCAATTTTGATGTCGTTAACTGATTCTATTTGCGACGGCAATGCTTCGCGAGCTTTTCCTTCTAATTTTGATTTTAAAAATGCTATCAATGTACTGGTTAGGTTCTCTTCAGCTAGGTCTTCTATCACATTTATTTTATCAAGAAAAGAATCGAGCGCTAATGGATTCCCGCTATAATTTTCTCTAATTATTGATGAACATAGGGAAATAAATGACTTTTTCTGTTCTACGGTAGCCATCTTGTAAAAAGTTTTAGAAAAATCGGTAATATCAGGTGAGCTGGTAGCTGCTGGTGAAGCGTTATCTACATATAATGAGTGCTTTAAATCTGGAAGTGACGTGCTTCTTTTCATACAAAAATCTAACGATGCTTCTGACTGAGCGTCAGCAAATTCTTCTGATTCCGAATCGACTACGTTCGTTTGGCATATAAGGCTTAATGCGTCCTTCGGAATTGGAATATGGCAATCTAACTTAACAAAGCACTTCACTAATAGCTCCTTGCAACGTGCTAACTTTGCTTGTACTTCTTGGTAATTATGTATTGATTTGTTATCGGTTACGTGCAACAAAATTTCGTTATAACAAGCTATAAGAGAATCTTTGTATTCTTTGAGTTTAATTACGTTTGTCGACAATGGTCGATTTTGCAAAATTCGCTTAGTTATTTTAACAAAATTAGCGTGATATTCTATAAACTGTATTTCAAAATCTGACATAACCGAAAACCTCAAAAAGTGCAAGCACTTAAAGCTGTAACCAGCTACCACTCACCGCACCCTAATGTAAGCAAAAAAATATATATGTCTTACAGAAAAAAGTCAAATATTGCAGTCCGCTGAAAATATGTCATGCGATAAAAAGGTGTAAGCATGCAAGAGGAATGGGGTGTTGTTTCACATGCAATCAAAATATAGCAGTTTGTGTTCAAATATGTTTGTTTAATGTTGTGAAAAAGTTTGCAAAAATGTCGATAAAAGATATAATTTACATGTATAAGCTCGAAAGGTTTTTTTTTTTTAAAAAGTAGTTTGCAAAATTATGATTAAAAAAAGTGGTTGAAAAATTTTATTGTAATTTACATATATAATTACGAAAAGTTTGTGAAACTATGCAAACAATAGAAAAATTTAATTTACATATATGTATACATAAAATGTTTTGAAATATATTTTAAATAATTTAAAATTTTTTTTTTTTTTTTAAATGTTGTTTAATTATTGCACACTGTACATCAAACCCCACTGCTACTCGTCTCGCTGCTCACTCTTGCTGTTTGTTGTAGGACCGCTCTGGTATACTGTTAAAGATGTTGTTGTTGCTTTTCTTTTCGCTGTTATTCCCTCGCTGCAGTCTGTACCATGAAAAGTTAGTTGTTTTGCACAGTGCCTAACGGCGCTTTTTATATCGTGGCTTGTATGCCGGTAGATAAAATGTATTTAATTAACCTTCAAGCCAAAATGAAATTAAATTAAACTATTCGGTTTCAGTGCGCGTAAAAGAGTGGCTTTCTTTTATTCTTTTCTTTTGTATCGCAATGATGGCTGCGATTGCACTTTTAGTACCAAAATGTTGTGATGATTGGGGGATGCCAGATTTGACATTACATCATGCTCCTTTGGAAAAGAAGAATTTGGCAAGTTTATCAGATTTGCCACATTCTTCTTTCCCTTACATTTTTATTTTTATTCTTATAGGGAATGAATACAATTTAGTTAATGATAACTTATTTTTATAGTAAGAAATAAATTGCTTAACATAGGAAAACTACTTTAGCTTATTTAAAGTATTTTTCATGTACTAATGTAATGCTTACATTTAATTTATAATTACTGCTTAAGTTCACTAGATTTAATGATAATATTCGTTTTTGTAATAGTTTTATTCAATTCTTAAAAATATTGCAATGCAAAATGAAAATTACGAATCTATGTTTATACATAAGTTTTTCTTTACACAATGCGGCTATTTTAACAATATGGAAAATGATATTCTAAGTTTTTGTTTTGTACATTAGGCTTAGATTAAATATTTTTTAAATGTTTGAAAATATGAATTTTATTTGTACGTAAGAAAGTTTTATTTCTTGAGGATATACACATATTTTTTTTAATTTTGAAACATTTCTGATTTTTCATTTTATGTAACTTAAGAATTACTAATTTTTATGTGTTATTTTATATCTACGTGACTTGCAAACTTTAATCACATTCTAATACTAGAAATTCATTTGTTTTAATTTAAAAATAGAAAAAGTGAAATATTTGATTAAATAGTTTTTGAATTTTAAGTAACTTTTTGGATTCTGTTTTTGTGAATAGTTTTTAATTTGTTTTTGTCTTTGTCAAATATCGTTACGTTCACACCGTCTACTTGTGTTACTACGTATGGACCTTGGTATATGTTTTGATGTTTGTTTTGGGGTTTCCTTTTGCACTAGAACCATGTCATTCTCGTTTATTAGTATTGGTCGTGTGTTTGTATCGTAGGTCTGTTTCCTTCGAATTTTATGTTTATTAATAAGCTCTGTAGCTAACGCATTCGACTTTTGCATTCGATATTTTACCTTCTTAGCATAATTTTCAACGTTATAATTTGGATCTATTTTAATTTGTTTTAATGCATGTGGTAAAATAGCATTTTTGCTGAAAGTTAATTCAAAAGGAGTTAATTTGTTATCGAAAATTGTATTAGACGTTGTATTATGAAAGAAAGCAAAATATTTTAGAATAGTGTCCCAGCCTGCATATGTTTCATTGAGATACGCACGCAAGTACTTGTTAAAGACTCTATGGTTTCGTTCAATTGTTCCAACAGTTTCATGGTGATGAGCTGTGGAAAAGTCATGTTTGATATTTAAAATTTTGGTTAATTCCGAAAAAATTTCATTTTTAAATTCAGTTCCTAAATCTGATTTAATTGAATTCATTATGCCATATGTTAATATGAAAGTTTCGAAGATAGCTGAAGCAACTGTTTTAGCAGTTTTATCTGGTATAGCTACTGTTACCAGGTATTTTGTTAAATCGCAAATCATAGTAACTGCGAACCTGTTACCAATTTTGGATTCTGGTAGTGAGCCTATCGTGTCTATTACTACTATATCAAATGGTTTAATAGGAGTTGGTGTTAAAATTAAATTTTCTTTTATTTTAGGTTTTACTTTGTTCGAAAGACATTTTTTTGCAATTTTTAACGAATTTAGCAATGTCGCGGGTCATGTGTTTCCAATAATACTTTATTTATTTATTATTTAGACACAAGTAAGACATAGTCTTTTAACGTGTAAAAATTACTTAAGTATAAAAGTGAATACTTTAAAACTATTTATTTTTAACAATATAGGACTTAATGTAATGTACATAAGGTAGCAGAAATTTGAAAGGAAGAAAAGCGATTAAAAAAAAAAAATATATAGAAATATTAATACTTAGAGTAAGAATATAGAATAAATTGCCAATTTGAACTGCCTTAGATTTGATTCCAGTTTTAATTTATTGGGTAAAGAGTTCCATAACTGAACAGCTCTAACGAAAAACATTCTGGAGGTACCTGAATACCTATATTGTGGGACTATAAGGTTGCATGTACGAGTTGACTGCGCAAAGGTTAATTTAAAGAAGAGATAACTCGGACAACGTGTGTAGATTATCTTGTGTATAAATAACAATAAGCGACGGTCAAAAAATGCAGATAAGCTACAGCCAAGGATTTGTATAGATAACTCAGAAATGTGGTCAAATTTTCGTTTCATATATATATATCTAGCAGCATTATTAATTAGTAATTGTAGCTTTTTCATGGAGGCCTTGTCCAGGCAACCAAATACACACTCTTGGTAAGATATTATAGGCACCAATAGCGTTTTGACTAGCTTAAGTTTTATGTCCGAAAGTATATAGGCTGCTGTCTTCCAAAGATGTCTGAGTACATAATACGACTTGCTGATTGACGCATTTACATGGTCGACACATGATAGAGTTGTGTTGATCTTGAATCCAAGGATTGTAACAACTTTCTAACTTTAACCCTGATTTTAAAGATTCAAAAGCTTTATCACACGCAGTGTCCCAGTTAAATTCAACTTTTTTTCTGCTCAATTGGTTTAAAGGCGCTGCCAGAGACGCAAAATTTGGTATAAACCGTCTGTAGTAGTTAGCAAATGCGACGAAACGGCGAACCGCGTCTTTGTCTTTTTATTTTGTATACCATCTGCTGGAATATTAAAGTCGTCGTTAAAGAAAAGTCAGAAAAAGTTAGGTTTGTCGTTATTTTACCCAGAGTAGAAACAGTGTTGGCAGTGACGCCCGTAATGCGTATAATGTCGTTTGTATTAATCGGAAAACTTTTGTTTAAACTTGAAACTTTAGTTAAGGAAGTGTCGGCTTGCGTGTCGACCAAAAATGTATATCATTTATTAGACTCGGAAATTTGCAATAGAATAAAATCTGAATAATTAAAATTTAAGCAATAAACGCCTTTTGTTGAAGAAAAATCGATTAGTTGTTAATATCTTGCTCCCCCAGTGTTTGCTCCTGAGGGGCGTGAGTGTTTTAAGCACGGACATTTGCATTTCTACCCCTATTGTTTAAAGATCCGCTATTATTGTTGTTGTTTCTATTGCTACTCCTATTTGTTGAAATGGTTATTATTACCCCTGCCTTGATGGGTATTTCCATTAGCTGGTCGATAACGTTGACTTCCATAATTGCTTGAAGAAAACCTGTTCCTATAACCAGGTGTTCGAAATGCTAAAACTTAACTTTCTTTTACTTCATTATTTTGCTCGACTATCAACTTCGCTACCACGTCTTTGGAATCGGAAAATGTTGTTGAGGCAAGAATTGACTTTACTAGGTCCGACTTGGCATTTAATCTACAAACGTTGATGGTTTGCTATACGGCCATTTCGTGAGCTTTTTGTTGGGTCATTCCTTCGATAATTAAGGAACGCTCCAAAGAGTCGGCTAGTTCTTCTACGCGTTTAGCAAAATCTGTATAGTTATTATTGTTGACGTGTAACGCCGAAATTTTTCCTGCAACAACTTTTGAATTATCAGGTTTAATCCTGGCGCGAAGGGCAATTTTGATGTCGTTAACTGATTATATTTGCGACGGCAATGCTTCGCGAGCTTTTCCTTCTAATTTTGATTTTAAAAATGCTATCAATGTACTGGTTAGGTTCTCTTCAGCTAGGTCTTCTATCACATTTATTTTATCAAGAAAAGAATCGAGCGCTAATGGATCCCCGCTATAATTTTCTCTAATTATTGATGAACATAGGGAAATAAATGACTTTTTCTGTTCTACGGTAGCCATCTTGTAAAAAGTTTTAGAAAAATCGGTAATATCAGGTGAGCTGGTAGCTGCTGGTGAAGCGTTATCTACATATAATGAGTGCTTTAAATCTGGAAGTGACGTGCTTCTTTTCATACAAAAATCTAACGATGCTTCTGACTGAGCGTCAGCAAATTCTTCTGATTCCGAATCGACTACGTTCGTTTGGCATATAAGGCTTAATGCGTCCTTCGGAATTGGAATATGGCAATCTAACTTAACAAAGCACTTCACTAATAGCTCCTTGCAACGTGCTAACTTTGCTTGTACTTCTTGGTAATTATGTATTGATTTGTTATCGGTTACGTGCAACAAAATTTCGTTATAACAAGCTATAAGAGAATCTTTGTATTCTTTGAGTTTAATTACGTTTGTCGACAATGGTCGATTTTGCAAAATTCGCTTAGTTATTTTAACAAAATTAGCGTGATATTCTATAAACTGTATTTCAAAATCTGACATAACCGAAAACCTCAAAAAGTTCAAGCACTTAAAGCTGTAACCAGCTACCACTCACCGCACCCTAATGTAAGCAAAAAAATATATATGTCTTACAGAAAAAAGTCAAATATTGCAGTCCGCTGAAAATATGTCATGCGATAAAAAGGTGTAAGCATGCAAGAGGAATGGGGTGTTGTTTCACATGCAATCAAAATATAGCAGTTTGTGTTCAAATATGTTTGTTTAATGTTGTGAAAAAGTTTGCAAAAATGTCGATAAAAGATATAATTTACATGTATAAGCTCGAAAGGTTTTTTTTTTTTAAAAAGTAGTTTGCAAACTTATGATTAAAAAAAGTGGTTGAAAAATTTAATTGTAATTTACATATATAATTACGAAAAGTTTGTGAAACTATGCAAACAATAGAAACATTTTATTTACATATAAGTATACATAAAATGTTTTGAAATATATTTTAAATAATTAAAATTTTTTTTTTTTTTTTAAATGTTGTTTAATTATTGCACACTGTACATCAAACCCCACTGCTACTCGTCTCGCTGCTCACTCTTGCTGTTTGTTGTAGGACCGCTCTGGTATAATGTTAAAGATGTTGTTGTTGCTTTTCTTTTCGCTGTTATTCCCTCGCTGCAGTCTGTACCATGAAAAGTTAGTTGTTTTGCACGGTGCCTAACGGCGCTTTTTATATCGTGGCTTGTATGCCGGTATATAAAATGTATTTAATTAACCTTCAAGCCAAAATGAAATTAAATTAAACTATTCGGTTTCAGTGCGCGTAAAAGAGTGGCTTTCTTTTATTCTTTTCTTTTGTATCGCAATGATGGCTGCGATTGCACTTTTAGTACCAAAATGTTGTGATGATTGGGGGATGCCAGATTTGACATTACATCATGCTCCTTTGGAAAAGAAGAATTTGGCAAGTTGATCAGATTTGCCACATTCTTCTTTCCCTTACATTTTTATTTTTATTCTTATAGGGAATGAATACAATTTAGTTAATGATAACTTATTTTTATAGTAAGAAATAAATTGCTTAACATAGGAAAACTACTTTAGCTTATTTAAAGTATTTTTCATGTACTAATGTAATGCTTACATTTAATTTATAATTACTGCTTAAGTTCACTAGATTTAATGATAATATTCGTTTTTGTAATAGTTTTATTCAATTCTTAAAAATATTGCAATGCAAAATGAAAATTACGAATCTATGTTTATACATAAGTTTTTCTTTACACAATGCGGCTATTTTAACAATATGGAAAATGATATTCTAAGTTTTTGTTTTGTACATTAGGCTTAGATTAAATATTTTTTCAATGTTTGGAAATATGAATTTTATTTGTAAGTAAGAAAGTTTTATTTCTTGAGGATATACACATATTTTTTTTAATTTTGAAACATTTCTGATTTTTCATTTTATGTAACTTAAGAATTACTAATTTTTATGTGTTATTTTATATCTACGTGACTTGCAAACTTTAATCACATTCTAATACTAGAAATTCATTTGTTTTAATTTAAAAATAGAAAAAGTGAAATATTTGATTAAATAGTTTTTGAATTTTAAGTAACTTTTTGGATTCTGTTTTTGTGAATAGTTTTTAATTTGTTTTTGTCTTTGTCAAATATGGTTACGTTCACACCGTCTACTTGTGTTACTACGTATGGACCTTGGTATATGTTTTGATGTTTGTTTCGGGGTTCCCGTTTGCACTAGAACCATGTCATTCTCGTTTATTAGTATTGGTCGTGTGTTTGTATCGTAGGTCTGTTTCCTTCGAATTTTATGTTTATTAATAAACGATTCGATATTTTACCTCCTTAGCATAATTTTCAACGTTATAATTTGGATCTATTTTAATTTGTTTTAATGCATGTGGTAAAATAGCATTTTTGCTGAAAATTAATTCAAAAGGAGTTAATTTGTTATCGAAAATTGTATTAGACGTTGTATTATGAAAGAAAGCAAAATATTTTAGATACGTGTCCCAGCCTGCATATGTTTCATTGAGATACGCACGCAAGTACTTGTTAAAGACTCTATGGTTTCGTTCCATTGTTCCAACAGTTTCATGGTGATGAGCTGTGGAAAAGTCATGTTTGATATTTAAAATTTTGGTTAATTCCGAAAAAATTTAATTTTTAAATTCAGTTCCTAAATCTGATTTAATTGAATTCATTATGCCATATGTTAATATGAAAGTTTCGAAGATAGCTGAAGCAACTGTTTTAGCAGTTTTATCTGGTATAGCTACTGTTATCAGGTATTTTGTTAAATCGCAAATCATAGTAACTGCGAACCTGTTACCAATTTTGGATTCTGGTAGTGAGCCTATCGTGTCTATTACTACTATATCAAATGGTTTAATAGGAGTTGGTGTTAAAATTAAATTTTCTTTTATTTTAGGTTTTACTTTGTTCGAAAGACATTTTTTTGCAGTTTTTAACGAATTTAGCAATGTCGCGGGTCATGTGTGTTACGGAAAACGGTCGACGTAAATGCATACATATTGATATTAATGCAAACGGTCGACATAAGCACATACATACAGATACTAATGCAAACGGTCAGTATAAATGCATACATATTGACATGCATGCAAATTAATTTATTTGGTGGGTAATTTGATTTTTTAAAAAGATCTTTATTCTTCAGATGCTAGCGTAAGACTAACTCTTCAACTTATGATTAGTTTAAAAGTAACTTATTTGTTTACATTAAATGTTCGGATTGAGAAACTTATTTGTTTACATTGCGTGTTCAGATTGTTTATGCGATCTTAGGGATCGTTTTAAATTACACTTAAGTGCTAAGCCAGGCAAGCTGAATGTTAATCAATTCTTTTCCCAAGAATTTCTAAGTGTTTTGAAATATAAACATTTTAGTTGCTTGGTAAGCAACTTATCGCTTATAGCTCAATGAAACAGAGGATGTTAACTCCCCTCTTTCTTAATAGAAACGTCCCGTTTCTTGGAACTGAGTTGTGAGGCCTTTAATTGTATTATTTAATTCTGTAAACATTATTTCATTTCTTATGTTAATACTTTCGTTTCGGCGTTGAATTATTACCATAATTAATTTGTGTGTGATATATAATATAATTATTATTGTGAGCAATGTGGTAATGGAATTAGTTACAGGATTATTTAGAAATTCGTTTTTTACTTTATTTATAATATTAATGTTCTCAAATTTTAAATCTTCATTTTCTGTTTCCAAATATTTTACAATTTCATAATTTATCAGATGGTTCGTTTTTAGATAGTTTAAAATTATTGCAGTTGGGTTTTCATATTTAACATTGTCAATTACAGTTTCATTTTCAAATGTGACTAAGTAAACTCCATTTGTGGAATAATTGTTCACTGTATGGTTGCCTGTTATTAATATTGCGCCATCTTTAATTATTTCAATATTCTTGTTTCTTTCTTTAATTTTTATGCATTTTCCCTTTCGATTATTTAATATATCTGATAAGCAAGAATTTTCCAAAGATAGTTTACAAAATGTACTGCTTAATTCTAATTTACAATTTTCAACATTAACGTAACTTTCGTTACATTTTACAATTTCATTATCAATAAACAATTTGCCATCATCTTTACTTATTGCTCTAGTTTCATAGAGTTTACAATTTTTATCAATTATTGGATATTTAATATGTATAACAATAACATCTTTATTTTGTAGTATTTTAAATTTTGAAACATCCATCAAGTCTGTCAAAGTAATCTTTTCGTGTTCATGATTAGTGATTTCTTTGATATCATTTAAATTTAGAATTGCCGTATTTAATATGTTTACTTTGGCTAGTGTTATTGTTTGAATCATGTTTTGTAGTTCTGTAATAACTAATTTGTTAATCTGACCTGTATAAAGTTCTGTCCGTGCTGTAACTTCTAAGCTTCTTATGGAATTAGTTAATTCCTTTATGGTTTGAAATATTTGTGTGTTAGTTATAAATTGTTTATTATTATTTTCTGTTAGTTCATTTATCTTATTTGTTATCAAAACCATATCATCGTGGTCTGGAGAACCTGCTATCCATTTCCATAGTGTTCCTATTTCATTTATTCCTCTTTTAGTTCGATAATTATTATTGGGAGTTAGCGTTAGTTGGTTAAGCAAAGTCTCTATAATGTCTGTTTCTAATGCCAAACCTAAGTTATTTGAATAATGATTTTTATGTTTTTCGTCGACTGTCACGTAGCCTTGATTTAAAATATTTCGAGCGTCCTGTAATAATGTCTTGTAATATGTCAAGTTCGTTACATGAAAAATGTCACCATAGTCCCTGTAGAGTTCGGTGTTTCCATTTTCAATTAGTATGTATTCGTCTCGTGTGTAATCCATAATGTCGGCTATTGTATAGCTGAAGAGCATGAAGAAGACTTTGAGGAACATTTTGCTGAAAGGTCAGTATTTAAGTTTTAATATTATCTTTGTGGATTATTCTGTTATTTTTATTTATACTTATTTTGTTTCCTAAATCTTCCTTAACTATTTGCTTTTTGTATTTAGGACGTAATTTATTTCGTTCGCCTATTATCTTTTCATAAATTACTTCATTCGGTTGAAATGTTCGTATTTTTGAGCGTATCGATTTAATATTTAAATGTTCTTTGTGTTCATCAATTGTTTTTGAATAAACAATTATATCGTCAATGTAGACGTGGCAAAATTTTCCAATAAAATTTCGCAGTATATCGTCCATCGCCCTTTGAAAAATACTTGGAGCATTTCTCAAGCCAAAAGGCATTCTTAGGAATTCATATTTTCCATTATTCACGGAAAAAGCCGTTTTTTCAATGTCTTCTTCACTCATTTTTATTTGATGAAATCCGGATTCTAAATCAATCGTGGAAAAATATTTAGATTTTCCCAAATTAGAGAGTATAACATTTGTATCGGGAATTGGATACCGATCTGACACTGTTTGTTCATTTAATTTTTTATAGTCAATCACCATTCTTAACTTTGGTGACCCATCTTCATTGGTGCCTTTTTTTGGCACTACCCAAATTGGTGAATTGTAGGGACTTCTACTAGGACGAATGATATTATCATTCATTAAATTTTTTACTTCTTTATTAACAAACGAATTAACAGACAGTGGGTATGGATATTGTTTACTCCATATAGGAGTTTCAACAATTGTTCTAATTTCTGCCTTGACGTCTGTTCTAAAAAGAGAATTCGTATTTATATTTGAATGAATTCTGTTTATATTATCCTTTATTTCAGTCCTGAAATCTGAAATGTTTTCACATTGTAAGCTTTCTGGCATGTTGAAGCTTTTTAAAATATTTTCATTTTCAACTTTTTCGCTGCAATCGGAAAAATGTATACGCTCGATGTGATTTTTATAAATCAATAATTTTTTATTAAAATTCAAAATTATATTTGCTTGTTTTAATAAATTGAAGCCTATTAATAAGTCAGCTTCTAAATTTTGTATCTCATAAAATCTCACTAATCTATCAAACATAAGGGTCTCATAATAATGAGTTATGATGGTAAAACCATTAATAGTTTTTACCCTCTTCTTAATTGTTAGTTCAAACCTATTAACTAAAACATTGGACCTACAATAACAACTAGTGGCTCCAGTGTCAATCAGGATTTTTAAGTTTCTTCCTGTTGTTCTATACTGCCTGAATATGTAGGGCAGTTCAAGCCTTCGTCTAAAAAAGCTTGTTCATTTATATTATTTATGCGTTGTTGTTTTACTTGTGGTTGAGAACTATGTTGACCACTTCCAATGGGTCTTTTTTCCGCATTATTTTGGAATTGACGCTGATCATATCTGTAATTGTTATTATAATTATTTGCATAACGCTGTACGTTATCTTTTTGCCTGAAATTACGGCTATAATTAGGCATTTGAATGGATGTATCGACCTCCATCGGTTCAGGCTTTGGAAACTGATTTGATCTATTATTAAAGAAGCCATTGTTTTGATTTTGATAATGGTTTCTCTGAGGGAACCTCAAATTATTATTATTATGAAAATGATTGTTTTTGGGGACCTGTGTTTGATCTTGCCGTTTTAAATGTTGACTATTCACATTTTGATTCCTATCAAATTGAATTGCAAATTGTGTTCTCAAGTTATTTGACTCTAATTCTTGAGCCTTTGCAAGTGCGCTTGGTAAATCGTCTGGTGACAACGAGAACAGTATGTTTGAAAGAGGTTGGTTTAAACCTGTTATAAATATACGCAAAGCATTGCGTCGGTTTGATTTATTAAGTTCTTTAGTCATGTTCGAATCATTACCGTGTGTCATAATTATTTTATTGATTAAAAGTGTCAATTTAGCGTTCACCTTATTATAAAAGTCTATTATAGACAATTGTCCTTGCCGCAGGATACTGAGTTCCTGTTCTAAAATATGAACTGGTCTTTTGTCTGCGTACGCGAAGTCTAGTCGACTTATTATGGCATCATAATTAAGTACTGTACCATGGTTTGTTAATACATCATTGGCCTCCTTTGTAATTTTGTTTCTTAAAATTGTCAAAGCAGCAAAATATTTCCTACTTCCTTTTATGTATAAACTTATAGTGTTATTGGCTGCTTCACGCCAACTAACATAGAATTTGCATTGCCTGAAAACTCTGGCATAGATTTAACTACGTCTAAGGGTTCAGTACATGGAATTGCTTCGTCAATTGTTTGTCTTGTATATTCTGTCACATTATTAGTATTTGTAAGGATATTAATTTGTGCCTTCAATTGCTCGATTTGAGTTAATAATCCTACATTATTCGCGGTTATAAGTCGCGTAATTAAGTTTGCGTCTGGGGCAGTAGCGCTGTTTGTGTTGTTAGTAGTCATTTTAGAAAACAATCCTATTAATTCGTCCACTTTGAAAAAGAATGTTTTTTTTTTTTTTTTTTTTTTTTTTTTTTTTAAATGAGGTATTCTTTGTCGACTTTTTCTTTTTTTCCTTTCAAACTTATATTCTTAATTTGTTTTATAATTTTTTTCAAATTGTATTCTTTTTGTGAGTTTACACTTTTATTTTTATTTTCACTTCCTAATTTAATATATTTAATATTAGAATTTTCCGTATTCATTTCCTACAAATAATAATTCTTAAGCTTAAATTTAATGATGTATTTTCTTATATTTTCTTAGTATAATAGCCTTAGACTCACGAACTTGTTTATCTGGTGCTCCTTGAGTATTGTCTCGTCCTTCCTTCAGTTGCAGCTTAGATTTGTTGCCTTCCTTCAGCAGTAGCTTCAAAATTTTTCAGATGTAATTCTTCGATGTACGGCAGCAGCACACGATAGTTTAACAATTTTTCTAAAAAGTTTTTGTTGTAATTTTTCTCCTTTGTTAGGGAAACTTTTTAATGATTTAAATCTGAACTGATACTTTTATTTAATGAATTTCTCCTTCTTGCAGGATTCTTTTTATACGATTATTTTCTCCTTTTTGTAGGATACTATTTATTTGTTATTGACCACACAGTTTTTCCAACACTTATTTTCATGAGGATTTTATTTTTGTGTGGCCCCACGTTGGGCGCCAATTAATTTATTTGGTGGGTAATTTGATTTTTTAAAAAGATCTTTATTCTTCAGATGCTAGCGTAAGACTAACTCTTCAACTTATGATTAGTTTAAAAGTAACTTATTTGTTTATATTAAATGTTCGGATTGAGAAACTTATTTGTTTACATTGCGTGTTCAGATTGTTTATGCGATCTTAGGGATCGTTTTAAATTACACTTAAGTGCTAAGCCAGGCAAGCTGAATGTTAATCAATTCTTTTCCCAAGAATTTCTAAGTGTTTTGAAAAATAAACATTTTAGTTGCTTGGTAAGCAACTTATCGCTTATAGCTCAATGAAACAGAGGATGTTAACTTGCAAACATACATATTCTTATACATTACTTTCCCACACTTTTGAGACCGACGTTGATTATTCAACGCTTAAGGCCAATGTCGATCACATAACATAAACCATAACTAAGAATATCAAGGCACTTGATACGCACTAAGCGCTAACATTCAAGTGTGCAACTGTCTCGGTTATTTAAAACCCAGACTGAATTAAATGCATTTCTTTACACCAAAATAATATGCCAATGACATTTGAGACCTGTGAGTTCGTACCGTTTTCCATCAACGCCTCAAGCACAGCGATCGCATGATTAGACATTTTCCCACCAAATGCGATCGCTGGGCTGACTTAGTTTAGCTATAAATACATTAAGAAAAATATGATTAAGACAGTTTTGTAACGTCAAGTGAGAACGCCTAGACTAGGTATTTTACTGGTCTCGTGGCATTGAATAAAACATAAAATCTCTTTACATCGTTTGTTGAAACTTATTTAAAATTACTCTACATGGCGATCCTGCCAGGAGCATTAAAATAAAAGAAGGCTAAAAATAGCAAGTAAAATTGCTGAGAAAGCCACATATAAAATAAATTAAAGGACTATAAATAGCCAATATATTGCTGAAATGTCTTTAAATAAATACAAAAAAAAAAAAAAAAAAAAAAAAATTTGTTAAAAAAAGTAATTTTTAAACGTTCCCGAGCAACCAACCTCAAAAGATTTGGATGAAATTACGAAGCGAACACCTGACTTTGGCAATCACCATCAGATCCAGTGAAAGTTCCAAAAAACTCGAAAAAAATTTTTACAAAGGAATACAAGGCAAACAAAAGGGTATATAACTTGCGGCACCACGAATTAATGGACGAATTCGAGAAGATACTAGAATACTGGAGTCACTACTACAAATCCTTCGATAAGCAAACGCAGGAAACAACATCCCAACAACAATCAAACACACCTATAAATATTGGCCCTCTACCAATAACAATCGAGGAATACCAGCGGCGTAACAGCTACAAAAAGGCACAAGGGGCAGTAAAAATCCCAGTTCCGATTAAATTTAAAAGGAAGCGAGGCGGAAAAAAGTACGCCCAACGAAGGAAAATTGCTGAACTATACAAGCAAATAAATATGGAGACATCGACAGAAGCAAAAATTCAGCTGAAGCAGGAGATAAGCAGTATAAGGAATCTATAGATGTAACAGTAGTCAATATTTATAAAAATAAAAAATAAAATATATATATATAAAAAACATTTTAACATAATATTTTGGCAACCTAACGGCTGCCTATTGAAGGGCAACAATTGTTGCCGTTTTAGAAATTTAAGTATGGGCGGACAAAATACAAAAATAGCCGACCCAAAAGCTAATGTGGTAAATTCCATAGAAGTTGCCGATCATACAGTTGATTTAGATTCAATTAGGATTATGCTATTACTAATTACCATATGTAGTTGCATAGGATTATTTCTAAGACTTTATTCTACCCATAATAAAATATTAAAAAAAAATATAAGAGTCGCTCCGACGGCCTTGATAAAGTTTAAGAGTTAAAATTTTGCCATGAAATGGGAAGCTATCAGTACAGATTTAACAAAACATAAAATAAATTTTTTAAAATTTTTCAAATGTCTGAGTCAGAATAGAGCTATAAAAAAGGAAACAGTGGTTAGACATATAAATATTTTACAAGACAATTTAAACTACATTAGAGCCATATCAAATGTTTACCAAACAAAATTTACTAGGGAACACAAAGCAATAGTAGGAAAATTGTTTAAAGAACTCAGGGAAAAATTTATTAAAGTTCTATGCAAATTCGAAATTGAACAAGATATTCCTGAAACAACAATCAATCAGATTGATGTAAATTTAGATAGGCTAAACATTTCTGACCACGACAGTACTTTAGATATACCAGAATCCAACATGCCACAATCATTAAACGATTTCCTTTGCAATACTGCAAAACTAATACCACCATTCGATGGAAAACCTGAAAATCTACAAAGTTTTCTTGACGCACTTCAGTTAGTTGATCTAGTCAAAGGAGATCATGAAGAAGCAGCAGTAACCTTAATTAAATCAAGATTAAAAGGTACAGCAAGAAATCTAATCAGTAATGAGAGTACAGTAGCTGCAATTATAGCAAAATTAAAATCAGCAGTCAAAGGTGAATCAGTCGAAGTATTGACTGCAAAAATTATGAATACCAAACAGTTTAGCAAAACAGCAACAACATTTTGTAACGAGATAGAAGATCTCACTAAATCACTGCAAAACGCGTACATTAATGACGGACTTAATCCAGATTTAGCTAGTTCTTATTCGACAAAAACAGCTATAAAAGCTCTGGTAAAGAATTCCTCAAATGAAAAAGTTAAACTTATAATGGAAGCAGGTACATTCACTAATATGAATGATGCTGTAGCAAAATTCGTGAACAGCTGCACAGAAGCTACTGATAGTAGATCAGTAATGCAGCTGAATAGAAGAAACAATTTCAAAAGATTTCCATCTTTTTCTGGTAACAGAAATCAAAACAGCTATAGAGGAAGAAATAGATATTACAATAACAATAATTCAAGGCCAAACTTTAGAACCAACCAAAATAGAAATTATACCAACAATCAAAATAGGAACCAAACTAATCGTAACAGCAATAACAACCGTAACTTAAGAGCAGTTGAAGACCATCCGGAAAACGGATCAGCTCCCCAGAATGCCCAACTGGGGAATGCTCGCAACAATTAACATCGAAAATTCTTAACATTAACCTAAATTTCAGTAATTACCTTATTATTGAATCTTCATTTAATGAAATACCAAACACTTTTTTGCTTGACACGGGATCAGAAATTTCGATCATTAAAAATACATCAATTACCAATACTAACACTTTTAACAAAAACGCAATATATAAATTAACTGGCATAGGTAAAGGTACAACAAACACTTTAGGTAGTATAAATGCAGATATTTATTTTGACAATATAATAGTGAATCACAATTTTCAAGTAGTAGACGAGAACTTTCCAATCCCATGCGATGGAATAATAGGTATTGATTTTATTAAGCAAAATAATTGCACTTTAGAATACCGAAATAATGGCCAAAGTTTTATTATGATTAGATCTCATTATAACAATCAAAAACAAAAAGTAGAAATATTAGATTCACCAAAAGATAACACAATTTCATTACCAGCTAGAGCAGAAGTAATAAGAAGAATTTCAATCAATTCAAATGAAGATGAAGTTCTTATTCCAAACCAAGAACTATCATCTGGAGTATATATAGGAAATACAATAGTAACAATAAAAAACGCCTTTGTACGTATAATTAATACAACAGAAGAAAATTTATTACTGGAAAATTTCACAATTAGAACAGAAAACCTTAATGGCTACAACGTAGTTAAAATAAGCGAAATACAAAATGACACTAGTGAAAGAAAAAACATAATTTTAAATAAAATTTCTCAAAATTGTCCATTACAACACAAAAAGAAATTGCTTAGCCTTTGTTCAAATTTTACAGACGTTTTCGCTTTAGAAACAGACCCATGTACGTGCAACAACTTTTACAAACAGAAACTCCACTTAAACGACAAAACACCAGTATATATAAAAAATTACAGAACTCCACACAATCATAAAGAGGAAATAAATAAACACATAGAAAAATTAATCAATGACGATATCATTGAACCTTCTGTTTCAGAATATAATAGTCCAATCTTATTAGTTCCCAAAAAGTCAAATACATCAGAGAAAAAATGGAGACTTGTAATAGATTATAGACAAGTCAATAAGCGCTTAGCATCAGATAAATACCCATTACCGAGAATAGATGATATTTTAGACCAACTAGGACGTGCAAAATATTTTTCATGTTTAGACTTATTATCAGGATTTCACCAAATAGAACTAGAAGAAAAATCACGAAATATTACATCATTCTCGTCCGACCAAGGTTCATTCCGATTTAAAAGATTACCTTTTGGTTTAAAAATAGCACCCAACTCATTCCAAAGAATGATGAACATCGCATTCTCAGGTCTAGGCCCAAACAAAACATTCGTATACATGGATGACCTCATAGTCATCGGATGTTCGGAAACGCATATGCTAAACAATTTAAAATCAGTCTTTGAAATTTGTAGAAAAACCAACTTAAAATTACAACCAGATAAATGTCAATTTTTCAATTCAGAAGTAACATTTTTAGGACATAGGTGTACTGATCAAGGAATTTTACCAGATAACTCAAAATATGACAAAATCTTATATTATCCAAAACCAACAAACGCTGATGAATCTAAACGATTCATAGCCTTTGTAAATTACTACAGACGATTTATACCTAATTTCGCTCATCATGCAATACATATCACTAGACTAACAAGAAAAAAAGCACAATTCATATGGACACCAGAATGTGAAAAAGCATTTCTCTATTTAAAGAATTCCCTATTATCTCCACAAATACTAAAATATCCTAATTTCGATCAACCCTTTTGCATAACTACGGACGCAAGTAAAATTGCATGCGGCGCCGTACTTAGCCAAGATCATAATGGTATACAGTTACCAATAGCTTTCGCATCTAGAACTTTTACAAAAGGAGAAAGTAATAAATCAGTAATAGAACAAGAACTTACAGCAATACATTGGTCAATCAACTTCTTTAAACCATACATTTATGGACGAAAGTTCTTAATACAAAGTGATCACAAACCTCTTACATACCTATTTGCCATGAAAAATCCTTCATCTAAATTAACACGTATGAGATTAGATCTTGAAGAATTCGACTTCGAAGTTGAATATATTAAAGGAAAAGACAATTGCGGAGCTGACGCTTTATCTCGAATTGATTTCGGGCAAATTAAAAGACTTAAAGAAGAAAACACTGCAATTATACAAGTTATTACTCGATCTAAATCGAAAAATACAATAACACCAACTAAAAAAGCAACTAATATAAAAAATATGACATTAAAAGTGTACGAAACAATTACGACACACGAAGTGAAAAAGTTACCAAGCCTAAAACTTATGATAAGGTGCACCTCAAATGAATATAATGAGAAGAATGAAAAATTAAATGAATCCTCTAATTTAATTTTATTCCATGGAAAAAGAAAGATAGTTGAATTCAACGCTAAAGATTTTATTGCTTATGGGAAGATTGAACTAGCTCAATTGTTTCTCAAACTTGAAAAAGTAGTTGGCAATAAAAACTTCAGCAATATAAAAATCGCGATTAATGATAAATTATTTGAGTATGTCGACATTGAGGACTTTAAAAGAATAGGTAATAAAACTCTAGAGAAGGTAACAATAGCGATAACGCCAAAAATAACAACAATCACTTCACCAGCTAAAGAAATTTTGACTAAATATCATGATGACCCTGTATTTGGAGGCCACCCAGGTGTCACAAGATTATTATCCAAGCTAAGACGAAAATACTATTGGAAAAATATGATTTCAGACGTGAAATTATATATAAAAAATTGCGAAAAATGTAAACAAAATAAATCTGGTATAAACCATGTAGAACCATTAATTACTACACAAACGCCAGCGAAATCCTTTGAAATTGTACAAATCGACACAGTAGGTCCATTACCTAAGTCATTTAATGGAAATGAATATGCACTAACGATAATTTGCGATTTGACAAAATACTTAATAACTGTAGCTATTCCAAACAAATCAGCTAATCAAGTAGCCAAAGCTATAGTTGAAAACTGTATTTTAATTTATGGCCCCATAAAAACAATTATAACAGATATGGGTACAGAATATAAAAACCAAATTTTCAATGAAATATGCAAACTGCTAAAAATTGAAAATAAAACGTCAACACCATATCACCATCAAACAGTATGATCAATAGAACGTAGTCATAGAACTTTTAATGAATACATTAGATCATATATAGCAACAAACAAATTAGATTGGGATCACTGGTTAAAATACTTCACGTATTGTTATAATACGACACCATCAACAACCCATGGTTACACCCCATTCGAACTTCTATATGGAAAAATCCCAGAATCTTACGACTTTATGTTAAAAAATACAATAGACCCAGTTTATAATATAGATGATTATCACACAGAACTGAAATTCAAATTATAAACAGCTCAAAAACGAGCAGCAGAATTAATAGAAAAATCAAAAAGAATTGCGAAACAGAATTATGACAAGAAATCAAATCCTCAAACAATTCTAATAAATGATATGGTCTACCTAAAAAATGAAGCTAGCCATAAACTTGATAGCATATACGAAGGCCCATACAAAGTAATCGAAACAGATTATTTAGGAAATTGTAAAATAAAGAAAAATTCAAAAGAAATGATTGTACACAAAAATCGATTAAAATTAGCTTAACTAAATTTAGTATAATTTAATCTTTTTATAAGAAACCATTCAATCTTTAATACTATAACTATGAAATATGTCAAAACAAAAAAAATGTATTATTAATTCCATAACTTCAAAATAACATAATTAACTAGATTTATCCGGTACCGATAAAATCATAAGAAATAAATATATCAGATAGATTTTAAATACATATAACTATAAGAAAATTACTTCATACATATATATATATATATAAAAAAAAAAAAAAAAAAATTTTTACTAATTATACTTGAAGATTTTTTTTTTTTTTTTCCAAAAAGGGAGGTGTTACGGAAAACGGTCGACGTAAATGCATACATATTGATATTAATGCAAACGGTCGACATAAGCACATACATACAGATACTAATGCAAACGGTCAGTATAAATGCATACATATTGACATGCATGCAAACATACATATTCTTATACATTACTTTCCCACACTTTTGAGACCGACGTTGATTATTCAACGCTTAAGGCCAATGTCGATCACATAACATAAACCATAACTAAGAATATCAAGGCACTTGATACGCACTAAGCGCTAACATTCAAGTGTGCAACTGTCTCGGTTATTTAAAACCCAGACTGAATTAAATGCATTTCTTTACACCAAAATAATATGCCAATGACATTTGAGACCTGTGAGTTCGTACCGTTTTCCATCAACGCCTCAAGCACAGCGATCGCATGATTAGACATTTTCCCACCAAATGCGATCGCTGGGCTGACTTAGTTTAGCTATAAATACATTAAGAAAAATATGATTAAGACAGTTTTGTAACGTCAAGTGAGAACGCCTAGACCAGGTATTTTACTGGTCTCGTGGCATTGAATAAAACATAAAATCTCTTTACATCGTTTGTTGAAACTTATTTAAAATTACTCTACATGTGTTTCCAATAATACTTTGTTCGAATTTTTGCATATAATTTTTTCATTCCGCAGTGTCCGCCTGCAATTGGGTCATCGTGGTAGATTGTCATTAGTTTTAGTTTTTTGTCGTCGTCAGTTACAGTTTCTACAGTGTCTGTTAGTATAATTTGTAAGGATTTTAAATGTTTATTTCCGCTTGTTTTTAAATTTGTTATTGAAAAATGATTGAAAAATTCGTCATCTTTTGGCCATTCAATAATTTTAATATTGCGTTTGCTGGCTTCTTGTTCTAGCCTCGAAAGTAATACATCTAAATTTATTATTTCGTTAGCATTCTCAACATTAATTAACTCGAGTTTCTTATGTTTTATGTGCGCACATATTTTTAAAGTTGAAATTTTGTTATTTTTATCGTAAATTATTAATGATCTAATCCGCGGTACCTTTTTTGAGAAATTGTAGGCAAACTTATCGTAAACGTTTATTGTCTGAGTTGTATTTTCTGTATTGTCTTTATTTTGCAAGTCTCACCGTAATCTTGTTTCGTCATAGCTCTGGTTTTAACTGCAAGAACTAGCTTCCTAGATTCTCTAATATCATCGAAATGAATGCGTGAAAGTGCATCTGCGCCTACGTTTGTTTTACCAGTAATGTACTCGATGGTAAAGTTATATTCTGGTAATTCAAGACGTATCCTTGCTAGCTTTGAGGCTGGGTCTTTCATATTGAGTAAATAAACTAAAGGCCTGTGGTCCGATTTAACAGTAAAGTGTGTTCCGTAAACGTATGGTCGATAATGCTTCATTGCAAAATAAATAGCTAAGAGCTCGACAGTAATAATAAATTGTTTTGTAAAGTCTGGGTATTGAAGCAATTGTGTCGAAATTGACCCTGATTTTAAAGATTCAAAAGCTTTATCACACGCAGTGTCCCAGTTAAATTCAACTTTTTTTCTGCTTAATTGGTTGAAAGGCGCTGCCAGAGACGCAAAATTTGGTATAAACCGTCTGTAGTAGTTAGCAAATGCGACGAAACGGCGAACCACATCTTTGTCTTTTTATTTTGTATACCATCTGCTGGAATATTAAAGTCGTCGTTAACCACGTGTAACGTATGTTTTAAAGAAAAGTCAGAAAAAGTTAGGTTTGTCGTTATTTTACCCAGAGTAGAAACAGTGTTGGCAGTGACGCCCGTAATGCGTATCATGTCGTTTGTATTAATCGGAAAACTTTTGTTTAAACTTGAAACTTTAGTTAAGGAAATGTCGGCTTGCGTGTCGACCAAAAATGTATATCATTTATTAGACTCGGAAATTTGCAATAGAATAAAATCTGAATAATTAAAATTTAAGCAATAAACGCCTTTTGTTGAAGAAAAATCGATTAGTTGTTAATCTCTTGCTCCCCCAGTGTTTGCTCCTGAGGGGCGTGAGTGTTTTAAGCACGGACATTTGCATTTCTACCCCTATTGTTTAAAGATCCGCTATTATTGTTGTTGTTTCTATTGCTACTCCTATTTGTTGAAATGGTTATTATTACCCCTGCCTTGATGGGTATTTCCATTAGCTGGTCGATAACGTTGACTTCCATAATTGCTTGAAGAAAACCTGTTCCTATAACCAGGTGTTCGAAATGCTAAAACTTAACTTTCTTTTACTTCATTATTTTGCTCGACTATCAACTTCGCTACCACGTCTTTGGAATCGGAAAATGTTGTTGAGGCAAGAATTGACTTTACTAGGTCCGACTTGGCATTTAATCTACAAACGTTGATGGTTTGCTATACGGCCATTTCGTGAGCTTTTTGTTGGGTCATTCCTTCGATAATTAAGGAACGCTCCAAAGAGTCGGCTAGTTCTTCTACGCGTTTAGCAAAATCTGTATAGTTATTATTGTTGACGTGTAACGCCGAAATTTTTCCTGCAACAACTTTTGAATTATCAGGTTTAATCCTGGCGCGAAGGGCAATTTTGATGTCGTTAACTGATTATATTTGCGACGGCAATGCTTCGCGAGCTTTTCCTTCTAATTTTGATTTTAAAAATGCTATCAATGTACTGGTTAGGTTCTCTTCAGCTAGGTCTTCTATCACATTTATTTTATCAAGAAAAGAATCGAGCGCTAATGGATCCCCGCTATAATTTTCTCTAATTATTGATGAACATAGGGAAATAAATGACTTTTTCTGTTCTACGGTAGCCATCTTGTAAAAAGTTTTAGAAAAATCGGTAATATCAGGTGAGCTGGTAGCTGCTGGTGAAGCGTTATCTACATATAATGAGTGCTTTAAATCTGGAAGTGACGTGCTTCTTTTCATACAAAAATCTAACGATGCTTCTGACTGAGCGTCAGCAAATTCTTCTGATTCCGAATCGACTACGTTCGTTTGGCATATAAGGCTTAATACGTCCTTCGGAATTGGAATATGGCAATCTAACTTAACAAAGCACTTCACTAATAGCTCCTTGCAACGTGCTAACTTTGCTTGTACTTCTTGGTAATTATGTATTGATTTGTTATCGGTTACGTGCAACAAAATTTCGTTATAACAAGCTATAAGAGAATCTTTGTATTCTTTGAGTTTAATTACGTTTGCCGACAATGGTCGATTTTGCAAAATTCGCTTAGTTATTTTAACAAAATTAGCGTGGTATTCTATAAACTGTATTTCAAAATCTGACATAACCGAAAACCTCAAAAAGTTCAAGCACTTAAAGCTGTAACCAGCTACCACTCACCGTACCCTAATGTAAGCAAAAAAATATATATGTCTTACAGAAAAAAGTCAAATATTGCAGTCCGCTGAAAATATGTCATGCGATAAAAAGGTGTAAGCATGCAAGAGGAATGGGGTGTAGTTTCACATGCAAGCAAAAGATAGCAGTTTGTGTTCAAATATGTTTGTTTAATGTTGTGAAAAAGTTTGCAAAAATGTCGATAAAAGATATAATTTACATGTATAAGCTCGAAAGGTTTTTTTTTTTAAAAAGTAGTTTGCAAAATTATGATTAAAAAAGTGGTTGAAAAATTTAATTGTAATTTACATATATAATTACGAAAAGTTTGTGAAACTATGCAAACAATAGAAAAATTTAATTTACATATATGTATACATAAAATGTTTTGAAATATATTTTAAATAATTTTAAATTTATTTTTTTTTTTAAATGTTGGTTAATTATTGCACACTGTACATCAAACCCCACTGCTACTCGTCTCGCTGCTCACTCTTGCTGTTTGTTGTAGGACCGCTCTGGTATACTGTTAAAGATGTTGTTGTTGCTTTTCTGTCGCTGTTATTCCCTCGCTGCAGTCTGTACCATGAAAAGTTAGTTGTTTTGCACGGTGCCTAACGGCGCTTTTTATATCGTGGCTTGTATGCCGTTATACGAATTCGCTTTTATGGCGTGGCTTGTATGCCGTTATGCGAATGCATGGCGTGATATTTTTACAGTTTTGATATCACATGCAGCCTGTACCAAAAAGTTCGCTTTTTGCACGGTGCCTAACGGCGCTTTTTATTAAGTGACTTAAACTTTTGAAAAATTATTTAAATGTTTGTTTAATTGACAATTTGGTACCACCGCTTTTTTGTAGTTTTTTAGAATTCTTTTTTTGTTTTTGTTGTTTGTTTGAAAATTAATTTAAATTAATATGTTTGAAAATTTGGTACGACCGCTTATTTTGTAATTTTTAGAATTTTTTTTGTTGTTTTTTTTGAAAATTTATTTAAATTTTTTTGTTTGAAAATTTGGTGCAACCGATTTTTTTTTTTGTTTATTTGTATACTTTTTTTTTCTTACGTTTAAATTCATGTTATGTATGTTTTTGGAAAAATGTTATTGTAATTGTATCAATTTACGTGCGCTCAAACGCGTGCGTGTAATAAATTTGGAAAACTATTTTTTTTTTGATTTTTGAATGTTTTGTATTTTTAATTTTTATTTTTTTTTTTTAATTTATTAATTGTTCACCACCACCTTGCACTTAGTGCCTGTTTGAAATACTTATTAAAGTTTTCATTAATTGGTTTTTTTTTTTGTGTTTTGTTAATACATATGTATGTATGAATTTTTTTAAAAGGTTAAACTAATATGGTTCGTCCAATTATGTTTTTTTTGGATTTCCGAAATTTTATAATTTACGTCTTGTTTAAAATGAAAAAAAAAATTTTTGATTTCAGATTTTATAATTTTTGAGAATATATGTATGTATGTATGTATGAAGTTTTAAAAGACATAAATTTTTAATTAATTTAATTAATTTTTAAACTAGGCAATTAAAGCCTTTTTAATTTTTGCCCGTGGCATCGCGTTTTGCCGGCTGCTCATCACGGTCGCCATGTGGAGCACCACGGCTCCGCTAGCACCCGGTGGTGTTTTTGGTGCTGTTGCTGCTGCTGCTACTGCCGGTGTTGGGAGACGCTGTGGGGCGCCAGGGCTCCGCTGACACTCGCTGCTGTTGTTGGTGCTGCAGACGCACTCCGGTGCTTTTTATATGTAAAAGAATAACTGGTACCTCGGCCAGTTGCCGGTAGATAAAATGTATTTAATTAACCTTCAAGCCAAAATTAAATTAAATTAAACTATTCGGTTTCAGTGCGCGCAAAAGAGTGGCTTTATTTAATTTTTATTTTTATTTTTTTTTAGTACAAAAATGTAGTGATGATTGGGGGGATGCCAGATTTGAAATTACATCATGCTCCTTTGGAAAAGAAGAATTTGGCAAGTTGATCAAGTTGATCAGATTTGCCACATTCTTCTTTCCCTTACATTTTTATTTTTATTCTTATAGGGAATGAATACAATTTAGTTATTGATAACTTATTTTTATAGTAAGAAATAAATTGCTTAACATAGGAAAACTACTTTAGCTTATTTAAAGTATTTTTCATGTACTAATGTAATGCTTACATTTAATTTATAATTACTGCTTAAGTTCACTAGATTTAATGATAATATTCGTTTTTGTAATAGTTTTATTCAATTCTTAAAAATATTGCAATGCAAAATGAAAATTACGAATCTATGTTTATACATAAGTTTTTCTTTACACAATGCGGCTATTTTAACAATATGGAAAATGATATTCTAAGTTTTTGTTTTGTACATTAGGCTTAGATTAAATATTTTTTAAATGTTTGAAAATATGAATTTTATTTGTAAGTAAGAAAGTTTTATTTCTTGAGGATATACACATATTTTTTTTAATTTTGAAACATTTCTGATTTTTCATTTTATGTAACTTAAGAATTACTAATTTTTATGTGTTTTTTTATATCTACGTGACTTGCAAACTTTAATCACATTCTAATACTAGAAATTCATTTGTTTTAATTTAAAAATAGAAAAAGTGAAATATTTGATTAAATAGTTTTTGAATTTTAAGTAACTTTTTGGTTTCTGTTTTTGTGAATAGTTTTTAATTTGTTTTTGTCTTTGTCAAATATGGTTACGTTCACACCGTCTACTTGTGTTACTACGTATGGACCTTGGTATATGTTTTGATGTTTGTTTCGGGGTTCCTTTTGCACTAGAACCATGTCATTCTCGTTTATTAGTATTGGTCGTGTGTTTGTATCGTAGGTCTGTTTCCTTCGAATTTTATGTTTATTAATAAGCTCTGTAGCTAACGCATTCGACTTTTGCATTCGATATTTTACCTCCTTAGCATAATTTTCAACGTTATAATTTGGATCTATTTTAATTTGTTTTAATTCATGTGGTAAAAAAACATTTTAGCTGAAAGTTAATTCAAAAGGAGTTAATTTGTTATCGAAAATTGTATTAGACGTTGTATTATGAAAGAAAGCAAAATATTTTAGATACGTGTCCCAGCCTGCATATGTTTCATTGAGATACGCACGCAAGTACTTGTTAAAGACTCTATGGTTTCGTTCAATTGTTCCAACAGTTTCATGGTGATGAGCTGTGGAAAAGTCATGTTTGATATTTAAAATTTTGGTTAATTCCGAAAAAATTTAATTTTTAAATTCAGTTCCTAAATCTGATTTAATTGAATTCATTATGAAATATGAAATTAATATGAAAGTTTCGAAGATAGCTGAAGCAACTGTTTTAGCAGTTTTATCTGGTATAGCTACTGTTACCAGGTATTTTGTTAAATCGCAAATCATAGTAACTGCGAACCTGTTACCAATTTTGGATTCTGGTAGTGAGCCTATCGTGTCTATTACTACTATATCAAATGGTTTAATAGGAGTTGGTGTTAAAATTAAATTTTCTTTTATTTTAGGTTTTACTTTGTTCGAAAGACATTTTTTTGCAATTTTTAACGAATTTAGCAATGTCGCGGGTCATGTGTTTCCAATAATACTTTGTTCGAATTTTTGCATATAATTTTTTCATTCCGCAGTGTCCGCCTGCAATTGGGTCATCGTGGTAGATTGTCATTAGTTTTAGGTTTTTGTCGTCGTCAGTTACAGTTTCTACAGTGTCTGTTAGTATAATTTGTAAGGATTTTAAATGTTTATTTCCGCTTGTTTTTAAATTTGTTATTGAAAAATGATTGAAAAATTCGTCATCTTTTGGCCATTCAATAATTTTAATATTGCGTTTGCTGGCTTCTTGTTCTAGCCTCGAAAGTAATACATCTAAATTTATTATTCCGTTAGCATTCTCAACATTAATTAACTCGAGTTTCTTATGTTTTATGTGCGCACATATTTTTAAAGTTGAAATTTTGTTATTTTTATCGTAAATTATTAATGATCTAATCCGCGGTACCTTTTTTGAGAAATTGTAGGCAAACTTATCGTAAACGTTTATTGTCTGAGTTGTATTTTCTGTATTGTCTTTATTTTGCAAGTCTCACCGTAATCTTGTTTCGTCATAGCTCTGGTTTTAACTGCAAGAACTAGCTTCCTAGATTCTCTAATATCATCGAAATGAATGCGTGAAAGTGCATCTGCGCCTACGTTTGTTTTACCAGTAATGTACTCGATGGTAAAGTTATATTCTGGTAATTCAAGACGTATCCTTGCTAGCTTTGAGGCTGGGTCTTTCATATTGAGTAAATAAACTAAAGGCCTGTGGTCCGATTTAACAGTAAAGTGTGTTCCGTAAACGTATGGTCGATAATGCTTCATTGCAAAATAAATAGCTAAGAGCTCGACAGTAATAATAAATTGTTTTGTAAAGTCTGGGTATTGAAGCAATTGTGTGGAAATTAACCCTGATTTTAAAGATTCAAAAGCTTTATCACACGCAGTGTCCCAGTTAATTCAACTTTTTTTCTGCTTAATTGGTTTAAAGGCGCTGCCAGAGACGCAAAATTTGGTATAAACCGTCTGTAGTAGTTAGCAAATGCGACGAAACGGCGAACCGCGTCTTTGTCTTTTTATTTTGTATACCATCTGCTGGAATATTAAAGTCGTCGTTAACCACGTGTAACGTATGTTTTAAAGAAAAGTCAGAAAAAGTTAGGTTTGTCGTTATTTTACCCAGAGTAGAAACAGTGTTGGCAGTGACGCCCGTAATGCGTATCATGTCGTTTGTATTAATCGGAAAACTTTTGTTTAAACTTGAAACTTTAGTTAAGGAAATGTCGGCTTGCGTGTCGACCAAAAATGTATATCATTTATTAGACTCGGAAATTTGCAATAGAATAAAATCTGAATAATTAAAATTTAAGCAATAAACGCCTTTTGTTGAAGAAAAATCGATTAGTTGTTAATCTCTTGCTCCCCCAGTGTTTGCTCCTGAGGGGCGTGAGTGTTTTAAGCACGGACATTTGCATTTCTACCCCTATTGTTTAAAGATCCGCTATTATTGTTGTTGTTTCTATTGCTACTCCTATTTGTTGAAATGGTTATTATTACCCCTGCCTTGATGGGTATTTCCATTAGCTGGTCGATAACGTTGACTTCCATAATTGCTTGAAGAAAACCTGTTCCTATAACCAGGTGTTCGAAATGCTAAAACTTAACTTTCTTTTACTTCATTATTTTGCTCGACTATCAACTTCGCTACCACGTCTTTGGAATCGGAAAATGTTGTTGAGGCAAGAATTGACTTTACTAGGTCCGACTTGGCATTTAATCTACAAACGTTGATGGTTTGCTATACGGCCATTTCGTGAGCTTTTTGTTGGGTCATTCCTTCGATAATTAAGGAACGCTCCAAAGAGTCGGCTAGTTCTTCTACGCGTTTAGCAAAATCTGTATAGTTATTATTGTTGACGTGTAACGCCGAAATTTTTCCTGCAACAACTTTTGAATTATCAGGTTTAATCCTGGCGCGAAGGGCAATTTTGATGTCGTTAACTGATTATATTTGCGACGGCAATGCTTCGCGAGCTTTTCCTTCTAATTTTGATTTTAAAAATGCTATCAATGTACTGGTTAGGTTCTCTTCAGCTAGGTCTTCTATCACATTTATTTTATCAAGAAAAGAATCGAGCGCTAATGGATCCCCGCTATAATTTTCTCTAATTATTGATGAACATAGGGAAATAAATGACTTTTTCTGTTCTACGGTAGCCATCTTGTAAAAAGTTTTAGAAAAATCGGTAATATCAGGTGAGCTGGTAGCTGCTGGTGAAGCGTTATCTACATATAATGAGTGCTTTAAATCTGGAAGTGACGTGCTTCTTTTCATACAAAAATCTAACGATGCTTCTGACTGAGCGTCAGCAAATTCTTCTGATTCCGAATCGACTACGTTCGTTTGGCATATAAGGCTTAATACGTCCTTCGGAATTGGAATATGGCAATCTAACTTAACAAAGCACTTCACTAATAGCTCCTTGCAACGTGCTAACTTTGCTTGTACTTCTTGGTAATTATGTATTGATTTGTTATCGGTTACGTGCAACAAAATTTCGTTATAACAAGCTATAAGAGAATCTTTGTATTCTTTGAGTTTAATTACGTTTGCCGACAATGGTCGATTTTGCAAAATTCGCTTAGTTATTTTAACAAAATTAGCGTGGTATTCTATAAACTGTATTTCAAAATCTGACATAACCGAAAACCTCAAAAAGTTCAAGCACTTAAAGCTGTAACCAGCTACCACTCACCGTACCCTAATGTAAGCAAAAAAATATATATGTCTTACAGAAAAAAGTCAAATATTGCAGTCCGCTGAAAATATGTCATGCGATAAAAAGGTGTAAGCATGCAAGAGGAATGGGGTGTAGTTTCACATGCAAGCAAAAGATAGCAGTTTGTGTTCAAATATGTTTGTTTAATGTTGTGAAAAAGTTTGCAAAAATGTCGATAAAAGATATAATTTACATGTATAAGCTCGAAAGGTTTTTTTTTTTAAAAAGTAGTTTGCAAAATTATGATTAAAAAAGTGGTTGAAAAATTTAATTGTAATTTACATATATAATTACGAAAAGTTTGTGAAACTATGCAAACAATAGAAAAATTTAATTTACATATATGTATACATAAAATGTTTTGAAATATATTTTAAATAATTTTAAATTTATTTTTTTTTTTAAATGTTGGTTAATTATTGCACACTGTACATCAAACCCCACTGCTACTCGTCTCGCTGCTCACTCTTGCTGTTTGTTGTAGGACCGCTCTGGTATACTGTTAAAGATGTTGTTGTTGCTTTTCTGTCGCTGTTATTCCCTCGCTGCAGTCTGTACCATGAAAAGTTAGTTGTTTTGCACGGTGCCTAACGGCGCTTTTTATATCGTGGCTTGTATGCCGTTATACGAATTCGCTTTTATGGCGTGGCTTGTATGCCGTTATGCGAATGCATGGCGTGATATTTTTACAGTTTTGATATCACATGCAGCCTGTACCAAAAAGTTCGCTTTTTGCACGGTGCCTAACGGCGCTTTTTATTAAGTGACTTAAACTTTTGAAAAATTATTTAAATGTTTGTTTAATTGACAATTTGGTACCACCGCTTTTTTGTAGTTTTTTAGAATTCTTTTTTTGTTTTTGTTGTTTGTTTGAAAATTAATTTAAATTAATATGTTTGAAAATTTGGTACGACCGCTTATTTTGTAGTTTTTAGAATTTTTTTTTGTTGTTTTTTTTGAAAATTTATTTAAATTTTTTTGTTTGAAAATTTGGTGCAACCGATTTTTTTTTTGTTTATTTGTATACTTTTTTTTTCTTACGTTTAAATTCATGTTATGTATGTTTTTGGAAAAATGTTATTGTAATTGTATCAATTTACGTGCGCTCGAACGCGTGCGTGTAATAAATTTGGAAAACTATTTTTTTTTTGATTTTTGAATGTTTTGTATTTTTTTTAATTTTTATTTTTTTTTTTTAATTTATTAATTGTTCACCACCACCTTGCACTTAGTGCCTGTTTGAAATACTTATTAAAGTTTTCATTAATTGGTTTTTTTTTTGTGTTTTGTTAATACATATGTATGTATGAATTTTTTTAAAAGGTTAAACTAATATGGTTCGTCCATTTATGTTTTTTTTGGATTTCCGAAATTTTATAATTTACGTCTTGTTTAAAATGAAAAAAAAAATTTTTGATTTCAGATTTTATAATTTTTGAGAATATATGTATGTATGTATGTATGAAGTTTTAAAAGACATAAATTTTTAATTAATTTAATTAATTTTTAAACTAGGCAATTAAAGCCTTTTTAATTTTTGCCCGTGGCATCGCGTTTTGCCGGCTGCTCATCACGGTCGCCATGTGGAGCACCACGGCTCCGCTAGCACCCGGTGGTGTTTTTGGTGCTGTTGCTGCTGCTGCTACTGCCGGTGTTGGGAGACGCTGTGGGGCGCCAGGGCTCCGCTGACACTCGCTGCTGTTGTTGGTGCTGCAGACGCACTCCGGTGCTTTTTATATGTAAAAGAATAACTGGTACCTCGGCCAGTTGCCGGTAGATAAAATGTATTTAATTAACCTTCAAGCCAAAATTAAATTAAATTAAACTATTCGGTTTCAGTGCGCGCAAAAGAGGGGCTTTATTTAATTTTTTTTTTTATTTTTTTTTAGTACAAAAATGTAGTGATGATTGGGGGGATGCCAGATTTGAAATTACATCATGCTCCTTTGGAAAAGAAGAATTTGGCAAGTTGATCAAGTTGATCAGATTTGCCACATTCTTCTTTCCCTTACATTTTTATTTTTATTCTTATAGGGAATGAATACAATTTAGTTATTGATAACTTATTTTTATAGTAAGAAATAAATTGCTTAACATAGGAAAACTACTTTAGCTTATTTAAAGTATTTTTCATGTACTAATGTAATGCTTACATTTTATTTATAATTACTGCTTAAGTTCACTAGATTTAATGATAATATTCGTTTTTGTAATAGTTTTATTCAATTCTTAAAAATATTGCAATGCAAAATGAAAATTACGAATCTATGTTTATACATAAGTTTTTCTTTACACAATGCGGCTATTTTAACAATATGGAAAATGATATTCTAAGTTTTTGTTTTGTACATTAGGCTTAGATTAAATATTTTTTAAATGTTTGAAAATATGAATTTTATTTGTAAGTAAGAAAGTTTTATTTCTTGAGGATATACACATATTTTTTTTAATTTTGAAACATTTCTGATTTTTCATTTTATGTAACTTAAGAATTACTAATTTTTATGTGTTTTTTTATATCTACGTGACTTGCAAACTTTAATCACATTCTAATACTAGAAATTCATTTGTTTTAATTTAAAAATAGAAAAAGTGAAATATTTGATTAAATAGTTTTTGAATTTTAAGTAACTTTTTGGATTCTGTTTTTGTGAATAGTTTTTAATTTGTTTTTGTCTTTGTCAAATATGGTTACGTTCACACCGTCTACTTGTGTTACTACGTATGGACCTTGGTATATGTTTTGATGTTTGTTTCGGGGTTCCTTTTGCACTAGAACCATGTCATTCTCGTTTATTAGTATTGGTCGTGTGTTTGTATCGTAGGTCTGTTTCCTTCGAATTTTATGTTTATTAATAAGCTCTGTAGCTAACGCATTCGACTTTTGCATTCGATATTTTACCTCCTTAGCATAATTTTCAACGTTATAATTTGGATCTATTTTAATTTGTTTTAATTCATGTGGTAAAATAGCATTTTTGCTGAAAGTTAATTCAAAAGGAGTTAATTTGTTATCGAAAATTGTATTAGACGTTGTATTATGAAAGAAAGCAAAATATTTTAGATACGTGTCCCAGCCTGCATATGTTTCATTGAGATACGCACGCAAGTACTTGTTAAAGACTCTATGGTTTCGTTCAATTGTTCCAACAGTTTCATGGTGATGAGCTGTGGAAAAGTCATGTTTGATATTTAAAATTTTGGTTAATTCCGAAAAAATTTAATTTTTAAATTCAGTTCCTAAATCTGATTTAATTGAATTCATTATGAAATATGAAATTAATATGAAAGTTTCGAAGATAGCTGAAGCAACTGTTTTAGCAGTTTTATCTGGTATAGCTACTGTTACCAGGTATTTTGTTAAATCGCAAATCATAGTAACTGCGAACCTGTTACCAATTTTGGATTCTGGTAGTGAGCCTATCGTGTCTATTACTACTATATCAAATGGTTTAATAGGAGTTGGTGTTAAAATTAAATTTTCTTTTATTTTAGGTTTTACTTTGTTCGAAAGACATTTTTTTGCAATTTTTAACGAATTTAGCAATGTCGCGGGTCATGTGTTTCCAATAATACTTTGTTCGAATTTTTGCATATAATTTTTTCATTCCGCAGTGTCCGCCTGCAATTGGGTCATCGTGGTAGATTGTCATTAGTTTTAGTTTTTTGTCGTCGTCAGTTACAGTTTCTACAGTGTCTGTTAGTATAATTTGTAAGGATTTTAAATGTTTTTAAATTTGTTATTGAAAAATGATTGAAAAATTCGTCATCTTTTGGCCATTCAATAATTTTAATATTGCGTTTGCTGGCTTCTTGTTCTAGCCTCGAAAGTAATACATCTAAATTTATTATTTCGTTAGCATTCTCAACATTAATTAACTCGAGTTTCTTATGTTTTATGTGCGCACATATTTTTAAAGTTGAAATTTTGTTATTTTTATCGTAAATTATTAATGATCTAATCCGCGGTACCTTTTTTGAGAAATTGTAGGCAAACTTATCGTAAACGTTTATTGTCTGAGTTGTATTTTCTGTATTGTCTTTATTTTGCAAGTCTCACCGTAATCTTGTTTCGTCATAGCTCTGGTTTTAACTGCAAGAACTAGCTTCCTAGATTCTCTAATATCATCGAAATGAATGCGTGAAAGTGCATCTGCGCCTACGTTTGTTTTACCAGTAATGTACTCGATGGTAAAGTTATATTCTGGTAATTCAAGACGTATCCTTGCTAGCTTTGAGGCTGGGTCTTTCATATTGAATAAATAAGCTAAAGGCCTGTGGTCCGATTTAACAGTAAAGTGTGTTCCGTAAACGTATGGTCGATAATGCTTCATTGCAAAATAAATAGCTAAGAGTTCTAGTTCTATAATTGGTTTTTTCTGTTCTGCTTTATTGAATGCTTTAGAAGAATAACAAATAGGCAAATCGCTCCTTTGCTGCTCTTGACTCAATATATCGACAGTAATAATAAATTGTTTTGTAAAGTCTGGGTATTGAAGCAATTGTGTCGAAATTAACCCTGATTTTAAAGATTCAAAAGCTTTATCACACGCAGTGTCCCAGTTAAATTCAACTTTTTTTCTGCTCAATTGGTTTAAAGGCGCTGCCAGAGACGCAAAATTTGGTATAAACCGTCTGTAGTAGTTAGCAAATGCGACGAAACGGCGAACCGCGTCTTTGTCTTTTTATTTTGTATACCATCTGCTGGAATATTAAAGTCGTCGTTAAAGAAAAGTCAGAAAAAGTTAGGTTTGTCGTTATTTTACCCAGAGTAGAAACAGTGTTGGCAGTGACGCCCGTAATGCGTATCATGTCGTTTGTATTAATCGGAAAACTTTTGTTTAAACTTGAAACTTTAGTTAAGGAAATGTCGGCTTGCGTGTCGACCAAAAATTTATATAATTTATTAGACTCGGAAATTTGCAATTGAATAAAATCTGAATAATTTAAATTTAAGCAATAAACGCCTTTTGCTGAAGAAAAATCGATTAGTTGTTAATCTCTTGCTCCCCCAGTGTTCGCTCCTGAGGGGCGTGAGTGTTAAAAGCACGGACATTTGTATTTCTACCCCTATTGTTTAAAGATCCGCTATTATTGTTGTTGTTTCTATTGTCACTCCTATTTGTTGAAACGGTTATTATTACCCCTGCCTTGATGGGTATTTCCATTAGCTGGTCGATAACGTTGACTTCCATAATTGCTTGAAGAAAACCAGTTCCTATAACCAGTAAAATTGCGACTTGGGTTGTAGTTACTATGACCACGAAAACTACCCCGAAAATTTCTAGAAAAGCTACTACCACGTGTTCGAAATGCTAAAACTTAACGTTCTTTTACTTCATTATTTTGCTCGACTATCAACTTCGCTACCACGTCTTTGGAATCGGAAAATGTTTTTGAGGCAAGAATTGACTTTTCTAGGTCCGACTTGGCATTTAATCTACAAACGTTAATGGTTTGTTCTAGGGCCATTTCGTGAGCTTTTTGTTGGGTCATTCCTTCGATAATTAAGGAACGCCTCAAAGAGTCGGCTAGTTCTTCTACGCGTTTAGCAAAATCTGTATAGTTATTATTGTTGACGTGTAACGCCGAAATTTTTCCTGCAACAACTTTTGAATTATCAGGTTTAATCCTGGCGCGAAGGGCAATTTTGATGTCGTTAACTGATTCTATTTGCGACGGCAATGCTTCGCGAGCTTTTCCTTCTAATTTTGATTTTAAAAATGCTATCAATGTACTGGTTAGGTTCTCTTCAGCTAGGTCTTCTATCACACTTATTTTATCAAGAAAAGAATCGAGCGATAATGGATCCCCGCTATAATTTTCTCTAATTATTGATGAACATAGGGAAATAAATGACTTTTTCTGTTCTACGGTAGCCATATTGTAAAAAGTTTCAGAAAAATCGCTAATATCAGGTGAGCTGGTAGCTGCTGGTGAAGCGTTATCTACATATAATGAGTGCTTTAAATCTGGAAGTGACGTGCTTCTTTTCATACAAAAATCTAACGATGCTTCTGACTGAGCGTCAGCAAATTCTTCTGAGAATATATGTACTATGTAGTTTTAAAAGATATAAATTTTTAATTATTTTAATTAATTTTTAAACTAGGATATTAAAGCCTTTATAATTTTTGCCGGCTGCTCATCACGGTCGCCGTGTGGAGCACCAGGGCTCCGCTAGCACTCGCTGGTGTTTTTGGTGCTGTTGCTGCTGCTGCTGCTGCTGCTACTGCCGGTGTCGGGTGACGCTGCGGAGCGACAGGGCTCCGCTGACACCCACTGCTGTTGTTGGTGCTGCTGACGCACTCCAGTGCTTTTTATATGTAAAAGAATAACTGGTACCTCGGCCAGTCGCCGGTAGATAAAATGTATTTAGTTAACCTTCAAGCCAAAATGAAATTAAATTAAACTATTCGGTTTCAGTGCGCGAAAGAGTGGATTTATTTTATTCTTTTCTTTTGTATCGCAATGTTGGCTGCAATCGCACTTTTAGTACAAAAATGTAGTGATGATTGGGGGGATGCCAGATTTGACATTACAGCATTCATAGCAGCCTGTTTGGATGTCGAGCGTTTTGGCGTAGAATACGTCTTACCTTACGGTATGGGCACCCATGTCAGATTGTTATTGTTGTAATCTCTATTTCTTTAATTATAAGGAAACGGCGAGATACATTTTTTTAAAAATATTTTTGTAGTCAAATGAAGATGTTAGCTTTCGTTTGACATACATTTCATATTGGTTGATATCTTCCTAATATTTAAATTTCTCAAATAAAATTTTATAAACACATCCAAACAGATATGTGTGTGGTGTTTGGTTGAGTGTGTGCTGCACTGTGTTACCCACCACTAGTTTGTAGCGTGAATAGACGTTCATTTTATTGCATTATTTTAGGCGGGAAAATTTAAGTAGAGTAAAGGCAGAGAAAGCGCTGCCAACTACTGCAAAATAACAATGGTGATTGATGCTGTTTGACAACAGCTGAAAGTTGACGTTTAGTATATTAAAAAATATAAATCACGCTTCATTACTGAGTGTTCGAGGTTGGAGCTCGAAATTAGATAATTTAGTGCTGAGTGCACTGATTCAAAAGGGAAATGAAGTAGTCACTAGAGTTAGTGATATAATACAAAGATGCGTTTTATTTATTGAGTGTGAGAATAATATGGGTAGTTTGATAATTAATTTGAGGGCAAAATGCAAAGTTTTGTAATACTACGGGTAACAATACCAGCTTGCGTACGAATATCTACCACCCGCACATGTTGGTCAGCCCCTAAATGGAGTTTGGTGACTCGACCAAGTCGCCAGTCGTATGGGGGAAGAAGATCGTCCTTGATTACCACCAGGTCTCCTTCGCTTATATTCCGTTGCGGGAGTTTCCATTTGTATCTTTTGTGCAATTCTTGTAGGTATTCGTTTCTCCACCGGGAGCTGAACTGGTGGTGGAGAACCTTTAATTTTTGCCATTTCGTGGTAGGAGATAAATTTTTGGCATCCGGTTCTGGTAGAGAAACTAAAGGAGCGCCGCGGAGGAAATGGCCTGGCGTTAGAGCAAGTACGTCGTTTGGGTCTTGTGACATGGGGGAGAGAGGGCGTGAGTTAAACACAGCTTCAATTCGAATGAGGAGAGTGGTTAATTCTTCGAAAGTGCATTTGTGGTTTCCCGCGACCTTGGTGAAGTGGGTCTTGAAGCTTTTTACGGCGGCTTCCCATAAACCACCCATGTGCGGGGCGTAAGGTGGTATGAACTGCCAAGAGAGTCCTTGTACCGCATATTTTTCTGCTACATCAGACGCCGCTTCTTTGAGGACCTGGGCGAAATCTCGCTGAAGCGCCCGTTGTGCTCCGATAAATGTTTTTCCATTATCGGACATGATTTTGTGGGGTAATCCGCGCCGACCTACGAATCGAGTAAATGCGGCCTTGAATGCTTCCGTGGTTAAATCGGTGCATGTCTCTAAATGTACAGCTTTTGTGGAAAAACATACAAAAACGCAAACGTAGGCTTTGTGATAGGGAGCTTTTCGGAGGGGGGACGTTTTTACCATAAATGGCCCAGCGAAGTCAACACCAGTAGTATGAAATGGTACAGAGTAAGTTGTTCGCTCGGGAGGGAGTGCGGCCATAATTTGCGATCGCATGTTTTGCTTATATATTGTGCAAGTCTTACAGTGGAAGATGGACCCTCTTACCTTCTGCTTTAGTCGAGGTATATAATATTCTTGCTGCACCATGCGTACCATCAGCTGTTTTTCAGCGTGAAGCAAAGTCTTATGGAGGAAGTCTAGCAGCAGTGAGCAAAATTTGGAGTTATCGGGAATAATTATCGGATGGCGTTCATTATAACTAAGAGCGGCGTAAGCTAAACGACCATTCACTCTTAAACACCTGATTTGTGCAGCATTGGGTTCAAGGTTAATAATGAACTTTTTTCGTTAATGGGGTTTGAGGACTCCAGGGCACTCATTTCGTTAGCTAAATATTTGCGTTGAGTTATGGCTATTATTCTTATTTTGGTGAAATTCAGCTCCTCCGGAGTGAGTGCTAAAGAAGTGGGAGTTCGAGATTTTTGTGAATTGTGGATAAACCGATATATATAAGATACAACTCGTAAAGCTCGTGAGAATGAGGAAAATCTATCAAGAATATCTGCGCAGTCTACCGTGTGAAGAGTGCATGTCTTTTTCTGTTCCGGTGGCGAAGCGTTAGAGGGGGCTGCTTTGGGCCAAAACGTGGATGGTTTGGAGAGCCATTCTGGCCCGTGCCACCATAGAGAACATTCTGCTAAATCTTGTGGCTTGCATCCACGAGTTCCTAAATCTGCTGGGTTGTCTCCACTTGGCACGTGTCGCCAAGTAATGTTGCTGACATTTTGGAGGATCTGAGTGATCCGGTTGGCCACATACGTTTTCCATGTATGGGGTGGTTTCTCGAGCCAAGCCAACACGATAGAGGAGTCTGACCAGAGTGTCAGTTCGTGAGATGGCAGGTTGAGATGGGAACGGGTATAAGAGATCAATTTTGACAGCAATACAGCGCCGCAGAGCTCTAACCGTGGCAAGCTTATCGTATGCAAGGGGGCAACTTTGGTTTTTGCAACAAAAAGGTGAGTAGCGACAGAGTTTTCTTCGTGTTGCACAGTTATATAAACGCAAGCACAAAATGCCTTCTCGGAAGCGTCCGAGAAACCATGCAATTGTATGTGTTTATCTGGTATGAACTGCACCCACCGGGGAATTTTAATAGAGTTTATAGCGTGAAGGCTTTCGCGAAATGTGTTCCACTTGTGGAAAGTCAAGGGTTTCACGTGCTCGTCCCAGTCGGTTCCTTCTAACCAGAGTTCTTGGAGGAGAATTTTGGCAAGGATCATTACTGGCGATAGCCATCCTGCCGGGTCGAAAAGTTTCGCTACAGCCGACAATATTTGTCGCTTTGTGCTTGATTTTGAAGCGGGTAGAGGATCGTATGAGTAAGAGAATGAGTCTTCTAGGGCATTCCATTTTATTCTAAGTGTTTTAGTGGAACTCGTATTTTGGAATTTGAGAAATTCAGCATCTAGAACATCAGAGTCTGGGATTAACTCGAGAATCTTCGGGTGATTCGCGGTTAATTTCCTGAGTGGAAAGCCTGCCGATTTCAAAGCTTCGATAGTTTGGGTCGTTCAGTTTATAGTGGACTGTATGTTGTGTCCGCCGGAGAGTACATCATCTACGTATGTTTCGTGTAGAATGATGTTTTTGGCGACAGGAAATCTTTCTTGGCAATCGTTGGCTAATTGGTTAAGCGTACGGATTGCAAGATATGGGGCGCAGTTAACACCAAAAGTGACGCTTTTTAACGTAAAATCTTCGATCGGCAGGTGGGGAGCTTTCCTAAAGAGAATTCTTTGAAAATTTTGATGTTCTTTAGAAACGAGAATTTGGCGATACATTTTTTCTATATCGCCATTGAAAACAAACTTGTAGAGACGCCATTTGAGGATTATAGCGGTCAAGTCGTTTTGGTGTATTGGGCCTGTAAACAGTACGTCATTCAGAGAGTTTCCTGAATGTGAGATTTTGGATGCGTTAAATACGACTCGTACTTTTGTTGTTTTGCTGTCGGGTTTTTGGACAGCGTGATGGGGCAAATAGAAAGAGAGATATTTTCCATTTTTGATAATTTCCATGGGACCACGTGGAGGGCTCCATGTGGTCCATCTCTAAGTACTCATTCAGCACTTCCGAGTACTTATCGCGTAATTCTGGTTTTTTCTCCAGAGTCCTTTCTATGCTGACGTATTGCTGCTGTGCTGCTGGGCGGGAGTGGCCTAAAGCGATAGAGTCCGGGAAACTGGGCTTAAAGGGGAGTTCGACTTCGTATCGTCCGTCCTCCCGCCTGGTGGTCGTGGTCTTGTAGAGTTTTTCGCAGAACTCGTCCTCTACTGACCTGGGTTGCGTGACTTCAATCTCTTCCTGCTCCCAAAACCTTTTGAGTAGTGAGCTGAGTTCTGGTTGTGGAGCTTCTGAGACTTGAGTGGAAAACGCTGAGACTTGTTCCCTGACGGGGCCGCTGAGTATCCATCCGAATATCGTGCTCTGTGCTACTATGGTCCGGTGAATGTTGTGCTGAAGGCCTTCCAGGAGAGATGTCACTGCCGATGACCATGTCAATTTTCGCCGGTGTAAAACAGTTGGAGTCCGCAAGTTGTAAGGAACCGAATTCATTTAAATTGACATTTGAGACTTTGAAGGTTGGCAGAAAATGTGTGAGTTTTGGGAGAATAATAACGCTAGTGGTGATTTTTCGGGACAAATCGGAAGAGCAAAATGTTATTTCACTAGTTTTGTTCGAGTTTTGAACAATACTTCCTCCCATTCCAGAGATTTCGTAGTGAGTTTCTCTGGTGGGTAGGCCTAGTAATTTCTGTATTCGTGAGGCCAAAAAGGTTTTTTGTGACCCTTGGTCAATGAGAGCGCGAATTTTGTGGTATTCGCTAGCGAAGTATATGGGGACTATCGCTGTGGGGAGTAAAGTAGTCGTACTGCTACTAGAAAAGTGTGATGAGGTCTTTTCAGGTAGGTTTTTAGTCGAGGCATTCATAGCAGCCTGCTTGGATGTCGAGGGCTTTTCGCTGTCTGTTCGACTTTGAGCCACTGAATGTTTTTTGGGGCCTTGAGATCGTTTTTGTGGCTTGTGATTGGGGTTGAAAGTGAAGGAGAGAGTGATGTCTCCTTTGACAGTAGACGCACAGAAAACTACTTTGACATGCATTTTTGAGGTGAGAGTATGAGAGACAATTTTCACAGTAATTATTCTCTCGTACGAACTTGAGGCGCTCGTTTATGGGAAGCGCTTTGAATTTCACGCAATTTTTCATTGGGTGATTGGAGTTACACATTTTGCATGAGACTATCTGTTTGAGTTCAGCGTGAAAGTTATTTGTCTTATTTCTACTTAGAAAAGTCGAGTTATGATTTGCTGCTCTGGGTGTAAAATTTGGTAGGGGCGCTCTTTGTTTACCTGGGCGGTAAGTGCTCAGTCTCTCCACAACTTCATATCGAGATGTTAAGAATTTGTTCATATCTTCCCAGAGTGGAAGTTCCTTCCGAGAGGTGAGCGATTGTAAGCGGGTATTGCTTCACCAATTGTCTAGCTTGGCCTCTGGTTTTTTGACGCAGGTGGTATAGTTTCTGAGCTGTTGTGAGTTTCGGATGATTACCGTAGACTGTCGTGAACATTTCACGAAAAGTTGGCCAGTCTTCGTACCCACCGTGAAAGACTTCGGTGTCGCACGTTGGTACCTTGAGGTAACCTCCAGAGCTTTTTGACGAATTTGCGGGATAACGGGGGTGTGTTGTTGATTTTAAGAGCTGCTGAGCGTTTAAAATCTGAGCTAAGCAATTTTCATAACTCTCTGAGCATTTGAGTAGAATGCCTCCATTCTGTCGCTTTCGAAGATGAAAGCCTGGAGACCTTTATTTGAATCCATTTTACTTTAGGTACGAGCTGATGTTTTGTTTTTCATAATGTATGAGAAAATTAAATAGAAAACAAGTAAAATATGGAAATTTGTGAACGGGTATTTTTTTTTTTTTTTTGTTTTTTTTTTTCCAAAATTGGTGAAAAAATAATTATTTTAATTTATTTCAAATGTATTAATGTATTAAATCTTTAATTTATTTAGTCACGTTAATTTTTAATTTAATATAATTTATTTTAATTTGAGTGATATTTAAAACGTCTTGTCCCACTGTGATTTTGTACTGTTTCGTCCCCGTGTACTACCTTAGCGCGTCTAAGTGTAGTATATAAGAAGTGAGAGTAAGAGAATGGGCGGAGCTTATTATTACGTACACGTGTATGTATGTGTATGTATGTGTGTGCACAATTACTAGATGTAATATAATTTGAAAAGCTGTGCTGAGAGAGATGAGAAATTAAAAAAGGGGCAATACAAATATGTATTTGCCAGATCAGCTTATACTCGAGTGAGAGAATTGCACTTATCTACGTACATATGTATGTAAATATGTATATACTGAATGTATATATATGTCTGTATGTGCTGACGTAGTTTTGGTTAAAATAGGGTGGGTCGTTTTGAAAAATTTTACGGGTATTTTCTTTTGTCGGGATATAGGTGGGAAGAATTTGTTTAAAAACGTGAGAATATCATATATAAAATATATAATATAAGTAATGGGATATGAGATTATGTGAGGTAATATGTTTAAAATATATATGTATATATATGCTTATAAACGTATGTATAGATATATTATACATATATGTATATATTGTTTTTTTTTTTTTTTCAATTTGAACTTAGGTTTGTGTTGCCTTAGCGCGTCTAAGTGCAAACCAAAGCCGTGTTGTCGCTTCTACTTATTGATTTGTGTATATGTATATGTATACACGCCAAAGTGGAGAGCAAGTGCGTTTGCTCTGCAACTGAACAGTAGCGGAGAATTATTTTGTGTGGGATATATGTATGTTTGGTCGTGAATATTTGCGCGAGTTAATATCGTTCGCACGATATGAGTTAAAAAAATATCTTTTATCGCTACGCCGAAATGCGTGCTCTTTATTGATCTTCTAAAAACTGTCTTACATTTTGAATTCTTAGTTCTATTTATACTATTGAGATGTGGTGGTAGTTATCGTAGTGGATTATTCCATTGTCAGTTGTTTGTTGTTTACGAGTGTAGATATCTATTGTTTGTAGTGATAGTGCATTTCTATTGTTCCAATGATTGTCCGTTGCTTATGTGCAGGTCAGTTGTTTGTTGTTTACATGCATTTCTCGGTAATGCATGTTTATCTGTTGTTTACGTGTTGATAATGCATTTCTCAGTAATGCATGTTAATCTGTTGTTTACGTGTTGATAATGCATTTCTTGATAATGCATGTTTTGGTTGTGGAAACGTTGTGCCTTGTGATGACGTCATTAACTCCCCTCCTTCTTAAAATGAAGCGTCCTCGCTACACTGCTGCTAGGTGTTGTTGTTGAAGACGGTTGAGTTCGATTTCGTAAAGTTCGTCCATTCGCCTTTGTCTGCCAAGTGTTCTTTTATTTTCGCAGTATCGGCAGAGGTGTACTAGACCATAAGTGGTGTTTTTCGCTATGTTGGTTGTGTATAACTTCTCTGAGTTGTTGTTGATGGTTATAATAAGTGATGCCATCGATGTTTGTAGATTCTTTAAAATGTATTAGTTTTGGGCCTGATATATGCATGTTGTTCCAAGTATGCTCATAATCCGTCAAGATGTGACCAGTCTCTAGGATTCGGAGTGGGGCGTTATTCTCATGGATTGTTTCGCATTGCGCAGGATTGTCTTTTAATATTTTTAAAGTGCAATTATCAGAGGGTTCTGATTTACAAATAAAGGTACTAATATAATTTTTACATTTTGATACTCTTTGATAATCGTTACATTTTGCAATCTTAGGATCTAAATTAATTTTACCATGTTTATGTGCTAAAGGATATACGTTAAATAGGTTACATTTAGTTTCAAGAATAGGGTATTTGTATATTGTTATAATTGCATGTTGTAGGTAACAGATATGAATGTCCGCATATTCTAATATATTGATTATTGGAAGATCCAACTGTTCATGGTTTATTAACTCATACACATCTTTCAAATTTAATGTGCCAGAATAAAAATTATTATTTTTCGCAAAATTAATAGTGTTCGCTATTGATTGAAGTTCATTATAGACTTCTGATATAACAATATTTTCGCTAATTGTTTTGGGATCAAGAGTTTCGAGTATTCTTTCGAACTGTGAGTTAATTGTTTTTTGCTTATTGTTATTTTCTATTAGCATATTAAGTGACGTTTTAATTTCTATCAGGTCATTGTGGTCTGGTGTGCCAGTGATGAATTTAAGGATGGAACCAAGGAAGTTAAGTGATCTCTTTAGTCTGTAGATATTTGGTATGAGTTGATTTTTTAAAGTTTCAATTCTGTTCACTAAAATTTGAGTCTCAGGGTAGTTTTCTAAATTATATGTAGATTTCATTACACTTTCGTAAGGCGCGAGTATTTTTGAAAGATTAGATATGTGATACAGGAAAGCTGTGTTCTGATAAATGTAAACAGGATCTGTTTCCACTAGTACATATTTTCTATTGGTTAAGTCTATTATATTATCGCTAAATGCGATAGGGAAAAGTAAGATAAATACTACTCCGTACATGCCTTCACTCTGATGTTGTCCTTATGTATAATGAGTCCTTTATTTGTTGTTATCGTTTTTCCGTTGTCTTCTTTAACTATATGTTTCGCGTATGTTTTTACGTTTTTGTTCCGTCTATGCGTCTTGGAGTATATAACATCACCTTGTTTGTAATTCAGCTGTTTGCGATTGTGGTTGTGGTATCGTAAGACTCTGTCTTGGTTTTGTTGAAGGCGCTCTTTGATGCCAGGATACCCCTTTTGGTTGAAGAACACGTCCTCGGGTTTCTCGTTGGTCACTGAATGGATTGTCTTATTGTATTGTCGGACTGCTTCGTATACCTGTTCGTCAGGTGCTGAACTGTGTTGGTGTGCCAAGACTTTCGCGAGTTCGATTATCGTGCTATGCGTACGTTCGACTTGCCCGTTTGTTGTAGAATGAAAGGCAGGAGTTTTGGTGTGTGTTATTTGTAGTCGTTTGTAAATTTGTTGTGCACATATGCTAGTGAGTGTTGACTCGTTATCAGTCATTACAAACTTTGCGTTTGGGTATATTTGTGAGAGAATCTCGTCAACGTATTTGTATGTATCTTTCTTTGAGGGTATTTGTCTCAAATGGCAAAATTTTGAATATTTGTCGGTTGAGCTAATGTATATGTTATTGCTCATATAAAATAAGTCTAAGTGTATGCATTCGCCTACCTTGTTTGGTATTGGTGCTGAACCTATTGGTTGTTTATTTGGTCGGCGTTCATACTTGTTGGTAAGACATATTTCGCAGTCTTGTACTTCTTTTTTACAAGCGTCACGGATGTTCGGCCAGTAATATCTGAGTGAAATTTCCTGCGCGTTATTTTTATAATTTCTGTGAGCACGTCTGTGTGTGTCTTGTATGATTTGTTTTTGTTGTTCGGTTTCGGTGATGTCGTCTACCATTTTTTGGGCTAATACGATTGATACGGTCGGAAATGTGTCAATAATGTCGTTTTCGACGTAAAATAATATTTGCTCGTCTATTTGAAGAGCGTTAGTTACCTTTGGTCTAATTAAATTTTTTAGTCTGTCCAGTAATTCAGCTTTGGTGTTAAAGAAAAGTGTATGTCGACTGTTAGAAAAAATATTTTGTGATGATATTTCGATTAGGTTCGCATCTGATTGTTTTATAACAATTTGATTTTTAAAGCAGTTTAATGGTTGCTTTACTCGTTTGAGTTTTTGTGTTGGTGAGCTTTGTGCCGAATGTTGGGAGTCATCCGAATTTGATGTGTTGTTTATTTGCTGGCGAGAAAGTGCATCAGCGACAACGTTCTGGTGTCCAGGTTTGTAAACAAGTTTTGCGCCGTATTCTTCGATGAAATTCTTCCATCTTTTTAATTTTGTATTGGGGTTTTTTTCCGATATGGAGAAGATTAAAGATTGATGGTCAGTGTAAATAGTCAAATCCGCTATACCATATAAGTAGTTGCGGAGTTTCTGTAATGCCCACACAATTGCGAGTAACTCTTTCTCATTTGTAGAGTAGTTCTGTTCTGTTTGGCTGAGTGTTCGTGAAATAAATGACATGGGTTTTTTATTTTGGGATAATACAGCTCCTATAGCGTAATTGCTAGCGTCCGTGGTTAATTCAAAAGGTTTATCAAAATTTGGTTGGAAGAGTTCAACCTGGGTTTGCAGTTCTTCTTTTATTTTGTTTAGTGCTTCTAGTGCAGGTTCGTCTAAGGAGATTTTTATTTTTGCACTTTGATTTTTTGATATGCCACCGTTGTCTCCTCTGAGGAACGTAGTGAGTGGCTTGACGATGGCTGCAAAATTTTGTATAAATTTTCGATAATAACTGGCGAGACCTAGAAAGGATCTGAGTTCCCTCAGCGATTTGGGAATAGGAAAATCTTTAATAGTTTGTATTTTTATAGGGTCAACAGTTATCCGGTTATATTTTATTATGTGTCCTAAGTATTCTACAGAGTCATGAAAGAAGTGTGATTTCTCATTCGAAATCTTCATGTTGGCTTGGTGAAGTGCGTTTATAATTATGCGGATATGTTCGATATGTTCTTCGGGAGAGGAAGAATAAATGAGAACATCGTCTATATAAACGTAAGCGAACTTCCCGATATATGGTCTAAGAATATCGTCCACGCATCTTTGAAAAATGGATGGGGCATTTTTCAGGCCGAACGGCATACGAAGGAATTCGTACTTAGCTCCATTTACACTAAAGGCCGTTTTTTCTCTGTCAGATTCATTAATAAGGATCTGATGGAAGCCAGACTCTAAATCTAAAGTAGTAAATACCTTTGCATTACCTAAATTCTGTATGGTCATAGCCACATCAGGTATGGGGTATCTATCTGTGATAGTTTGAGCGTTTAGCTTCTGAAAGTCTACGACCATTCTGCGCTTAGGTTTCCCTTGTTCATCGGTACCTTTTTTAGCGACTGTCCAAATGGGAGAGTTGTACGGACTTTTGCTGGGTTGAATTATTTCATTTTTTAAAAGTTTGTTAATTTCTTTGTTAATAAACTCATTATCCGACATAGGGTACGGATATTGCTTTGTCCAAATAGGATCTTCGGAATTCGTCCTAATGGTGGCTTGTATCGTGGTAGTAAATGGTAGTATGGCGTTAGTACTTTCATTTTTTTGCATTATTTCGGCGATTTCCGCCCTGAATTTTTCATTATTAATTGTATAATTTATTCTCTGTACAGAGTCACTTTCTTTCTTGGCCCTATATTTATAACTGAGCTTGTACTCGAAAAGGTTGACCTCTGCTTTGATTGCTCTGAGCCCCTGTTCGCCCAGAAGCATATCAAATTCTTCTAATGCATCTGTTTCAAAAAATGTGAGATTATGTTCTAATAATGTTATTATTTTTTTTTGATTTGGTTATTGAGTGACCATGAAGAGTTTTTACTTTTACAGGTTTAATTTGAATAGGCTTACCGATATTGCATTTTGTACTTATATAGTTATTTGTTGCTCCAGTGTCGATGAGGATGTTTATAGTTTTTCCTGTATCCCTGCAGTGGCGTTGCAGACACGGCAAATCGTTCATACGCCTAAAAAAGCACTGCCGGTCTCGTATTCATCATCATCGTTATGTTCTGGTGCAAGCGATTGCAGTTCTTCGTCGCGTTTTTGGTTTACCCGCTGTACCTTCTGCTGTGTGTTGAAGTTGCGAGATGAAGGATTTCGTTCTCTCTTCTGTGGTTCTCCTCTGAATGGGTTATTTGGAGGTAGCCCTTGGTTTTGGCGGTTATAGCTGTTTTGTGGGGGTGCAGGATGGTTTCTGTTGAAGTTTGTAGATCTCATGTATTGGTGTGATTGATCTACTTCCATTGGTTGTTGCTGTTGCCTGGGTGCATTTTGTGTATATTGCACTCGCACGTCTGGTCTGTATCTTCGTGGGTCCTCGTGATATCTTCTGTTCTGAGGAGGTTGATGCTGCGGTGTATTGTTCGGTCTAAGGTGATGGTATTGCGGAACATCGAATTGTGAGTTCACGTTATCGTGATATATTGTGCTTGCGATAGCGTAGGCGGTCTCTAAATCTCTTGGGTTGTGGCTATAGAGGGTGCCGCTGGTATACTTGCTGTTTAATCCGAGAATAAATGTCCTGACGGCTTCCTGATTCGCATATTGTTGCATATCAGAAGGGGATGTTGAGTTCTCCATCTCGATTTTCGTGAGTGCGAGGTTTAATGCCTTGTTGACTTCACAATGGAATTCTGCTAATGTCCTTTTACCTTGCGTTATTTTCTTCATTTCTTCCAGTAAGACATATAGAGGTCTCTGGTCCGCATAAGTGTAATCGAGGCGGTTAATTATTGAATAAAAATTGAACTTTGTATCGTGGTTGATTAGAATATCTGCTGCCTCTCCTTGAATTTTTGAGTGTACAATCGAGAGTGCCGTGTAGTATGTGGGTGTTGTAGTGTATTCCCTTATATTCTCCATGTGTATCCAAGCACGTTTCCTCCATGATCTATATTGATTCCTATCGCCTGTGAAGTTGGGTAACGTTTTGAATATTTCCAAGTTTATTTGCGATTGATCCGTGATGTTTGGTGTACATTCTACATGTTGATCTGTCGTAGTGAAAGTCTGGGTTTGTTGTGCTTCCAGGGTATTTACTTTTAATTGTGTATTGTTTAGAGCCTGTGTGAGGAGTTCTACCTGTGCTCGTAGAGATGCGATGTCCTGAGCCATTGTATCGTCTTGTGGTATTGGGCGCAGAGAGTTGAAAATTTGTTGGCGTTTATCGCGTGAGTCCAGGGTGAAGGATTCTCTTTAAAATCAGGAATCTTTTATTTCACTTTTCACTTTTTTTTTTCGGTTTAGACTGCCTGCTATTTCAAGGTTTGCCTTTTTACGCGACTGGATAAACTTATTATATCTCACTTTTTTCAGAGACTGGTTTTGTGCTTTTCTTCAAAGCCGTGGAATTTTTTATTTTATTATCCTGTAGTTTCGAGGATATTTGGCTGTAGTCAAGAGTTTAGACCGGACGAGCCCCCAGTTAATATCGTTCGCACGATATGAGTTAAAAAAATATCTTTTATCGCTACGCCGAAATGCGTGCTCTTTATTGATCTTCTAAAAACTGTCTTACATTTTGAATTCTTAGTTCTATTTATACTATTGAGATGTGGTGGTAGTTATCGTAGTGGATTATTCCATTGTCAGTTGTTTGTTGTTTACGAGTGTAGATATCTATTGTTTGTAGTGATAGTGCATTTCTATTGTTCCAATGATTGTCCGTTGCTTATGTGCAGGTCAGTTGTTTGTTGTTTACATGCATTTCTCGGTAATGCATGTTTATCTGTTGTTTACGTGTTGATAATGCATTTCTCGGTAATGCATGTTTATCTGTTGTTTACGTGTTGATAATGCATTTCTTGATAATGCATGTTTTGGTTGTGGAAACGTTGTGCCTTGTGATGACGTCATTAACTCCCCTCCTTCTTAAAATGAAGCGTCCTCGCTACACTGCTGCTAGGTGTTGTTGTTGAAGACGGTTGAGTTCGATTTCGTAGAGTTCGTCCATTCGCCTTTGTCTGCCAAGTGTTCTTTTATTTTCGCAGTATCGGCAGAGGTGTACTAGACCATAAGTGGTGACTGCTAAGGTAAGGAATGCAATTATGATGAAAAGTGTAAACTGTACAGGGTTCTCCTCGACAGGTATTAAAAACGTTGAGAGTTCTTGAATGTTGTTGAATTTGTATTTTGAGTCTGAGGAAAGGATACGGAGTACCTCAAGTTTTTCGCTATGTTGGTTGTGTATAACTTCTCTGAGTTGTTGTTGATGGTTATAATAAGTAATGCCATCGATGTTTGTAGATTCTTTAAAATGTATTAGTTTTGGGCCTGATATATGCATGTTGTTCCAAGTATGCTCATAATCCGTCAAGATGTGACCAGTCTCTAGGATTCCAAGTGGGGCGTTATTCTCATGGATTGTTTCGCATTGCGCAGGATTGTCTTTTAATATTTTTAAAGTGCAATTATCAGAGGGTTCTGATTTACAAATAAAGGTACTAATATAATTTTTACATTTTGATACTCTTTGATAATCGTTACATTTTGCAATCTTAGGATCTAAATTAATTTTACCATGTTTATGTGCTAAAGGATATACGTTAAATAGGTTACATTTAGTTTCAAGAATAGGGTATTTGTATATTGTTATAATTGCATGTTGTAGGTAACAGATATGAATGTCCGCATATTCTAATATATTGATTATTGGAAGATCCAACTGTTCATGGTTTATTAACTCATACACATCTTTCAAATTTAATGTGCCAGAATAAAAATTATTATTTTTCGCAAAATTAATAGTGTTCGCTATTGATTGAAGTTCATTATAGACTTCTGATATAACAATATTTTCGCTAATTGTTTTGGGATCAAGAGTTTCGAGTATTCTTTCGAACTGTGAGTTAATTGTTTTTTGCTTATTGTTATTTTCTATTAGCATATTAAGTGACGTTTTAATTTCTATAAGGTCATTGTGGTCTGGTGTGCCAGTGATGAATTTAAGGATGGAACCAAGGAAGTTAAGTGATCTCTTTGGTCTGTAGATATTTGGTATGAGTTGATTTTTTAAAGTTTCAATTCTGTTCACTAAAATTTGAGTCTCAGGGTAGTTTTCTAAATTATATGTAGATTTCATTACACTTTCGTAAGGCGCGAGTATTTTTGAAAGATTAGATATGTGATACAGGAAAGCTGTGTTCTGATAAATGTAAACAGGATCTGTTTCCACTAGTACATATTTTCTATTGGTTAAGTCTATTATATTATCGCTAAATGCGATAGGGAAAAGTAAGATAAATACTACTCCGTACATGCCTTCACTCTGATGTTGTCCTTATGTATAATGAGTCCTTTATTTGTTGTTATCGTTTTTCCGTTGTCTTCTTTAACTATATGTTTCGCGTATGTTTTTACGTTTTTGTTCCGTCTATGCGTCTTGGAGTATATAACATCACCTTGTTTGTAATTCAGCTGTTTGCGATTGTGGTTGTGGTATCGTAAGACTCTGTCTTGGTTTTGTTGAAGGCGCTCTTTGATGCCAGGATACCCCTTTTGGTTGAAGAACACGTCCTCGGGTTTCTCGTTGGTCACTGAATGGATTGTCTTATTGTATTGTCGGACTGCTTCGTATACCTGTTCGTCAGGTGCTGAACTGTGTTGGTGTGCCAAGACTTTCGCGAGTTCGATTATCGTGCTATGCGTACGTTCGACTTGCCCGTTTGTTGTAGAATGAAAGGCAGGAGTTTTGGTGTGTGTTATTTGTAGTCGTTTGTAAATTTGTTGTGCACATATGCTAGTGAGTGTTGACTCGTTATCAGTCATTACAAACTTTGCGTTTGGGTATATTTGTGAGAGAATCTCGTCAACGTATTTGTATGTATCTTTCTTTGAGGGTATTTGTCTCAAATGGCAAATTCAAAAGGTTTATCAAAATTTGGTTGGAAGAGTTCAACCTGGGTTTGCAGTTCTTCTTTTATTTTGTTTAGTGCTTCTAGTGCAGGTTCGTCTAAGGAGATTTTTATTTTTGCACTTTGATTTTTTGATATGCCACCGTTGTCTCCTCTGAGGAACGTAGTGAGTGGCTTGACGATGGCTGCAAAATTTTGTATAAATTTTCGATAATAACTGGCGAGACCTAGAAAGGATCTGAGTTCCCTCAGCGATTTGGGAATAGGAAAATCTTTAATAGTTTGTATTTTTATAGGGTCAACAGTTATCCGGTTATATTTTATTATGTGTCCTAAGTATTCTACAGAGTCATGAAAGAAGTGTGATTTCTCATTCGAAATCTTCATGTTGGCTTGGTGAAGTGCGTTTATAATTATGCGGATATGTTCGATATGTTCTTCGGGAGAGGAAGAATAAATGAGAACATCGTCTATATAAACGTAAGCGAACTTCCCGATATATGGTCTAAGAATATCGTCCACGCATCTTTGAAAAATGGATGGGGCATTTTTCAGGCCGAACGGCATACGAAGGAATTCGTACTTAGCTCCATTTACACTAAAGGCCGTTTTTTCTCTGTCAGATTCATTAATAAGGATCTGATGGAAGCCAGACTCTAAATCTAAAGTAGTAAATACCTTTGCATTACCTAAATTCTGTATGGTCATAGCCACATTAGGTATGGGGTATCTATCTGTGATAGTTTGAGCGTTTAGCTTCTGAAAGTCTACGACCATTCTGCGCTTAGGTTTCCCTTGTTCATCGGTACCTTTTTTAGCGACTGTCCAAATGGGAGAGTTGTACGGACTTTTGCTGGGTTGAATTATTTCATTTTTTAAAAGTTTGTTAATTTCTTTGTTAATAAACTCATTATCCGACATAGGGTACGGATATTGCTTTGTCCAAATAGGATCTTCGGAATTCGTCCTAATGGTGGCTTGTATCGTGGTAGTAAATGGTAGTATGGCGTTAGTACTTTCATTTTTTTGCATTATTTCGGCGATTTCCGCCCTGAATTTTTCATTATTAATTGTATAATTTATTCTCTGTACAGAGTCACTTTCTTTCTTGGCCCTATATTTATAACTGAGCTTGTACTCGAAAAGGTTGACCTCTGCTTTGATTGCTCTGAGCCCCTGTTCGCCCAGAAGCATATCAAATTCTTCTAATGCATCTGTTTCAAAAAATGTGAGATTATGTTCTAATAATGTTATTATTTTTTTTTGATTTGGTTATTGAGTGACCATGAAGAGTTTTTACTTTTACAGGTTTAATTTGAATAGGCTTACCGATATTGCATTTTGTACTTATATAGTTATTTGTTGCTCCAGTGTCGATGAGGATGTTTATAGTTTTGCCTGTATCCCTGCAGTGGCGTTGCAGACACGGCAAATCGTTCATACGCCTAAAAAAGCACTGCCGGTCTCGTATTCATCATCATCGTTATGTTCTGGTGCAAGCGATTGCAGTTCTTCGTCGCGTGTTTGGTTTACCCGCTGTACCTTCTGTTGTGTGTTGAAGTTGCGAGATGAAGGATTTCGTTCTCTCTTCTGTGGTTCTCCTCTGAATGGGTTATTTGGAGGTAGCCCTTGGTTTTGGCGGTTATAGCTGTTTTGTGGGGGTGCAGGATGGTTTCTGTTGAAGTTTGTAGATCTCATGTATTGGTGTGATTGATCTACTTCCATTGGTTGTTGCTGTTGCCTGGGTGCATTTTGTGTATATTGCACTCGCACGTCTGGTCTGTATCTTCGTGGGTCCTCGTGATATCTTCTGTTCTGAGGAGGTTGATGCTGCGGTGTATTGTTCGGTCTAAGGTGATGGTATTGCGGAACATCGAATTGTGAGTTCACGTTATCGTGATATATTGTGCTTGCGATAGCGTAGGCGGTCTCTAAATCTCTTGGGTTGTGGCTATAGAGGGTGCCGCTGGTATACTTGCTGTTTAATCCGAGAATAAATGTCCTGACGGCTTCCTGATTCGCATATTGTTGCATATCAGAAGGGGATGTTGAGTTCTCCATCTCGATTTTCGTGAGTGCGAGGTTTAATGCCTTGTTGACTTCACAATGGAATTCTGCTAATGTCCTTTTACCTTGCGTTATTTTCTTCATTTCTTCCAGTAAGACATATAGAGGTCTCTGGTCCGCATAAGTGTAATCGAGGCGGTTAATTATTGAATAAAAATTGAACTTTGTATCGTGGTTGATTAGAATATCTGCTGCCTCTCCTTGAATTTTTGAGTGTACAATCGAGAGTGCCGTGTAGTATGTGGGTGTTGTAGTGTATTCCCTTATATTCTCCATGTGTATCCAAGCACGTTTCCTCCATGATCTATATTGATTCCTATCGCCTGTGAAGTTGGGTAACGTTTTGAATATTTCCAAGTTTATTTGCGATTGATCCGTGATGTTTGGTGTACATTCTACATGTTGATCTGTCGTAGTGAAAGTCTGGGTTTGTTGTGCTTCCAGGGTATTTACTTTTAATTGTGTATTGTTTAGAGCCTGTGTGAGGAGTTCTACCTGTGCTCGTAGAGATGCGATGTCCTGAGCCATTGTATCGTCTTGTGGTATTGGGCGCAGAGAGTTGAAAATTTGTTGGCGTTTATCGCGTGAGTCCAGGGTGAAGGATTCTCTTTAAAATCAGGAATCTTTTATTTCACTTTTCACTTTTTTTTTTCGGTTTAGGCTGCCTGCTATTTCAAGGTTTGCCTTTTTACGCGACTGGATAAACTTATTATATCTCACTTTTTTCAGAGACTGGTTTTGTGCTTTTCTTCAAAGCCGTGGAATTTTTTATTTTATTATCCTGTAGTTTCGAGGATATTTGGCTGTAGTCAAGAGTTTAGACCGGACGAGCCCCCAGTTAATATCGTTCGCACGATATGAGTTAAAAAAATATCTTTTATCGCTACGCCGAAATGCGTGCTCTTTATTGATCTTCTAAAAACTGTCTTACATTTTGAATTCTTAGTTCTATTTATACTATTGAGATGTGGTGGTAGTTATCGTAGTGGATTATTCCATTGTCAGTTGTTTGTTGTTTACGAGTGTAGATATCTATTGTTTGTAGTGATAGTGCATTTCTATTGTTCCAATGATTGTCCGTTGCTTATGTGCAGGTCAGTTGTTTGTTGTTTACATGCATTTCTCGGTAATGCATGTTTATCTGTTGTTTACGTGTTGATAATGCATTTCTCGGTAATGCATGTTTATCTGTTGTTTACGTGTTGATAATGCATTTCTTGATAATGCATGTTTTGGTTGTGGAAACGTTGTGCCTTGTGATGACGTCATTAACTCGCGCGTGAGAATTTTAAAGTACTGGTACTTTTATATGTAAATGAAATTCGGAAGAGAGAATGAGAACAACTATGTATATATGTATATAAGTATATTATATTTTTTCCCGCGGTTTTCTAGATGGGGAAACTGCGAATTTATATATGTGTGTATATGTATGTACCATGAGGTGTTTAATTATTTACATACATATGTGAATATTTTGGCGCGAATTTTTAGCGTCAGAAAATTTGGCAGTTTAAAAAGTACCGTATGGTAAAGACTTAGATGCCCGATGAGAAATTCGGGACTTTGTGATAAAATGAGGGTTATGTATGTATATTAATGAACATATCGCACCCTAAACCAAAAACAGTCACAACTCAAAAAATCTCAAAAGTTCAGGAGAGGCAAAACAAACAGTCTCTACAATAATGATGATAATTTTATAATCATACTTTTCCAGTAAAAGAAGATAGTAACTACGAAAAAATTTCTGGAGCAGTTGGGGAAGTATTCCGTGAATTAGTTTATGTGGAAAAAGGATTTACAATTTTTTTTTTTTTTAATATCCAAGAGAAGTAAAAAATTTTATGTAAAAATGGTTGTAATAATTAAACGTACTATTCCAATAAATAAGATAACTACGATGAAGAAATTTTCGGAGCATGTTGGGAAGTATTCTGGGAATAGGTTTATGAGATAAAAGCGATTTTAAAAAATTTTGAGTTGTGACGGTTTTTGGTTTAGGGTGCGATATGTACATACGTATATGTTTGTATTCAATTATATATGTGTATGTATATGTAAATTAACGGATATTTTTGAGAATTTTAGGGAATGGAAATATGTATATTTTTTAACGGATTTTGTAATGGAGGAATTATCTGACCCGTTTTCGATATCCGTTAAAAAATATGTATGTACGTACATATGAACATGTAAAATGGAAGTATATGGGTTTTAATTTCGTATGGGATATTAGCATATACATACATATGTGCATATGTATGTGTAGGTATATGTTTTTTTTTTTTCTCACTTACAGTACCGATCCTTTTGTACCACCTGTACTTTGGTTTTGCTGTTGTTGAAGATGCCGCTATTTCGCCGCCTGATGCTAATGCAGTTGTTGTTGTTGTCGGTACTGTGCCGCCTAAGGCTTATGCAGTTGTTGTTGTTGTCGGTGATTATACCGTGGGCTGCACCAGACGAATTACCACTTTTGCACTTAATTTAATAGAATTTTTTTTGTTTTTTTTTCAATTTTGCACTTTTATTTACTATACACTTTTTGCTTGCAAATATTACTTTTATTATCGCTATTCTTATATTCGCACACTTATTTTTTTTTTCGCAATTTTGTATCTTTATTTCTTAATTTTTGCTCGCGAATTTATTTAAATCATTGAACTTCTTTGTATTTTCGCTATTGCGTTTTTTTTTTTTTTGATATTTTTTTTTTTTTTTTTTTTAATTTTTGTACACAATTGCCCTTGATTTCGTTAATTTTTATTCGGTATTTTTCTTTAAAATTTTGAAAACTTCTGTTCTGGTAACTTTCTCTCCGTACTGTTAATATTTTTTTTTTGTACTTTTTGGACACTGTAAGCGCACTTGCTTTCGCTTTTGGTTTTCACACCCTTAATTCGCAAATTTATTCCTTTTTTTTTTTGTATTTTTGGACGCTGTAAGCGCACTTGCTTTCGCTTTTGGTTTTCACACCCTTAATTCGCAAATTTATTCCTTTTTTTTTTTTTGTTTGAATATTTTATGCGTGTTTTATGTTAACATTTATATGCACACTTTGCTTTTTGATTTTAATTTTTTTTGTTTGAATATTTGATGCGTATTTTATTTTAACATTTATATACACACTTTGCGTTTTGATTTCAATTTTTGGTTTTAAGTTTTCACTCTTTATATGCAATTACTTTTTTTTTTTTTTTGAGTTTCACTCTTTATGCGCACTTTATGTTAATTTTTATTTAATTTAAACTTTTAACGCACTTTTTTTAGTTTGCTGCGCACTTCAACTTTTCATTTTTCCGCTCGCGTGACCGGTCAACCATGCTGTTCGAAATATTTAAACGACTGTGTAGGTGACGCAGCAGAGCTTTAGAATGGCTGCTGCTGAGGTGTGTTTAATGAGCAACTTGAGGTTGCCAATTCTTCTCGTTGGATCGTAAGGACCATGTTCGAGGTTGGAGCTCGAAATTAGATAATTTAGTGCCGAGTGCACTGATTCAAAAGGTAAATGAAGTAGTCACTAGAGTTAGTGATATAATACAAAGTTACGTTTTATTTGGAATTCCATTAACGCTACAATAAATTTAATGTATGTATATAGATGTATATGCCAGAGTGGCGATGAAAAATTAAGGATTAGCAAATATGATGTGGTTGCGGTGGCGGTCACGGTGCGAATAATTAAAAAGCGATTAAAGTATTTTAATTGCGGATGTCTGGTACCGCTTACAAAAGCAAAGATATGAAACGTATTACAGTTTACGATAAGGTTGCCGGCCGCCCGCAAAATAAATGAATTTAATAAAAGAATTTAGCAAGTACATTGAATTAATCGAATACTTATTGCTAATCGAAGGTGATGAGATTCATGTTCTCAACACTGAGGACAATGCCGCCTACACGAAAAGAAAGAAGATGTCAGTATGCTTATTGGTGGTGATTTTAACACAGAAATCACTTCAAATACTAGATTGGCGAAATTTATGAGCGATACGTTTAGTTTGGATTATATTCGAAATGATGCTCCCACAACTATTGATAACACAACCATTGACTTAGTTTTTGCGAGAAATTTAAATGTTAATTTAAAAACATATTTATCCTATTTTTCCTATCATAAGCCTATATTCTCAAAACTAACTTTCAAATAATCAAATAGATTTGGGTCTGTTATTTATCATTTATCTTTACTATTGATAACTACCATTGACTTCGTTTTTGCGAGAAATTTAATTGATAATTTAAAAACATTTTTATCCTATTTTCCTATCATAAGCTTATGTATATCATCAAAAGTAACTATCAAATAAAGAAATTCATTTGCTTGTATTATTTATCATTATAAATTATCATTATACATATGTTTTCTGTCTTATCGGATGGCGTATTCTACGTTAAACATAATGGCCGTGTCTATGACACAGCCTCCTTCTTTTTTCGCTGTCTGTTCGATTTTGAGCCACTTGACTAACTGTTTTTTGGGGCCTTGAGATTGTTTTTGTGGCTTGGGATTGGGGTTGAAAGTGAAGGAGAGAGTGATGTCTCCTTTGACTGTAGACGCACAGAAAACTACTTAGACATGCATTTTTGAGGTGAGAGTATGAGAGACAAGTTTCACAGTGTTCGAGGCTTTGGCTCGAAATTTGAGGTTTTGCTAGTGCCGAGTGCACTGAGGGGAAATGAAATAAAAGTCGATACAGATTCGCGTTTTATTACAATTCATGTAACGCTATAATATGTATGTATATTGTGATCTGTAGGTATGTATATGCCAGAGTGGCGAAGAAAATTTAAAGATTAGCAAATATGATGTGGTTGCGGTGGCGGTCACGGTGCGAATGCATAAAAAAGCAAGTATTTTAATTGCGGATGTCTGGTACCGCTTACAAAGGCAAAGATATGAAACGTATTACAGTTTACAATAAGGTTGCCGGCCGCCCGCAAAATAAATGAATTTAATAAAGCAATTTAGCAAGTACATTAAATTAATCGAATACTTATTGCTAATCGAAGGTGATGAGATTCTTGTTCTCAACATGACGGCCCGCCTGCGCCGGAGCGAGATTGAGTAGTTGTTGCAGCTTCTACAAAGTTGAAACTGCTTTGCTGAACAGGTCGCGGATGCGCCGCTGGGCTGACTGTCTGTTTCTTCTTCTGGATCGCTCTGCTGGTCGAAGCTGTTCCGCTGTTGTCCATTTGCCGGCGAGGTTCGTGGCGACGTCTCTCCGGTGGTGGTGAAGTCGAGCTGTGTAACAGTGTGTGGTGCGCTTTGCCACAGCGGTGACAGCTGTCAGGGGAACTACAGGCTCCGGTGGTGTAAGATGTAGCTAGACAATTCACACAGTAGCGGTGCACCTTTGCCGACTCATACCATTCTTCCGGCGTCATCGCGATGAAGGCGTGGCAAAAACGTAGACTGTGGAACCGGCAGCAAAAGCGACATTGGTTGGCTTCCATGCTGACAGGGTATCTGTGGAAGAGAATTTCAAACAACGAGATTAGTTGTTGTAGTTATGAGGAGTATGAGCCTGAGGCGGAAGTGTTCCTATAAAGGAGTATGAATAAGGGAGTGTGAGAATAAGATGAGCGGTTTGGTAATTAGTGTGAGGTGTAAATGGAGTTTGGTGACTCGACCAAGTCACCAGTCGTATGGGGGAAGAAGATCGTCCTTGACTACCATTAGGTCTCCTTCGCTTATATTGCGTTGCAGGTGTTTCCATTTGTATCTTTTGTGAAATTCTTGTTGGTATTCGTTTCTCCAACGGGAGCTGAACTGGTGGTGGAGAACCTTTAATTTTTGCCATTTCGTGGTAGGAGATAAATTTTTGGCATTAGGTTCTGCTAGAGAAACTAAAGGCGCGGTGGAGAAAATGGCCCGGCGTTAGGGCAAGTACGTCGTTTGGGTCTTGTGACATGGGGGAGAGAGGGCGTGAGTTAAGCACAGCTTCAATTCGAATGAGGAGAGTGGTTAATTCTTCGAAAGTGAATTTGTGGTTTCCCGCGACCTTGGTGAAGTGGGTCTTGAAGCTTTTTACGGCAGCTTCCCATAAACCATAAACTGCCAAGAGAGTCCTTGTACCGTATATTTTTCTGCTACCTCAGACGCCTCTTCTTTGAGGAACTGGGCGAAATCTCGCTGAAGAGCCCGTTGTGCTCCGATAAATGTTTTCCCATTATCGGACATGATTTTGTGGGGTAAACCGCGCCGACCGACGAATCGAGTAAATGCGGCCTTGAATGCTTCCGTGGTTAAATCGGTACATGTCTCTAAATGTACAGCTTTTGTGGAAAAACATACAAAAACACAAACGTAGGCTTTGAGATAGGGAGCTCGTCGGAGGGGGGACGTTTTTACCATAAATGGCCCAGCGAAGTCAACACCAGTAGTATGAAATGGTACAGAGTAAGTTGTTAGCTCGGAAGGGAGTGAGGCCATTATTTGCGATCGCATGTTCTGCTTATATATTGTGCAAGTCTTACAGTGGAAGATGCACCCTTTTACCTTCTGCTTTAGTCGAGGTATGTAATATTCCTTCTGCACCATGCGTATCATCAGTTGTTTTTCAGCGTGAAGCAAAGTTTTGTGGAGGAAATCTAGCAGCAGTGAGCAAAATTCTAAGTTATCGCGGATAATTATCGGATGGCGTTCATTATAACTAAGAGCGGCGTAAGCTAAACGACCATTCACTCGCCAAGTAGTGTTGCTGACATTTATTAATAATTTATAATTTATTTATAAAATAGTATAGGCACAGTAAGACACCAGGTCTTTTCGTTGTACGCATATTACATAGATTATTTCTACATTACATTGAACTTAATCCTAAGGAAATATCGTAAGTAAAATAAATATAAAAAGTACTAAGATTGATAGTTATAATACAATGAAATATTAAAAGATTTTAAAGGAGGGTGTATATATATTAGGGGAAGGGGGTAGAATATTACATGAATAGATTTGTAACAGCCGTTTTGAAGCATCCAATCGATGTTACACATTTGATTGAAATTGGTAGTGAGTTCCAAGTTCTGACAGCACTAACAAAAAACAATCTAGAGGCCGTCAGAGTTTTGTATTGTGGGACAACAATATTGTGCGTACGGTTTGATTGCACAAATTTTAATTTTCGGAAAAGATAACCTGGTAGACGGCTTCTAATAATTTTAAATAGGTATACCATATTGCGGACCTTGAGATAGTTTTCAAGGGTGGACCCAAGGATATTTTTGGTATATAAGGAAATATGGTCAAATTTCCTTTTACAGTATGTAGATGAACCTAGCTGCGTTATTAAGAGCTAGATTTAACTTGTTTTTAGAATCGCAGCTTGGGGTACCATCTACGAGTTCAAAATAGGAAATTTGAGGCACTATAAGGGACTTAACCAATTTGAGTTTTGTGCTTATCGGTAGACAATAACATGTATGCTATAGATTTCTTAATGTGAAGTAAATTTTTGTTACGCAGTGACGTATATGGTCTTCGCATGTTAAGCGAGAGTTCATTTTAAAACCAAGATTATTCACAACGTTTTGAAATTTGAGTTCCGTTCCATTTAGAACAACTAGTGATAAACTACTGAGATCAAAAGAATCACTCATAATTGGAAGCACCTGTGTTTTAGAAGCATTTAAGCAGAGACCATTCACGTGGGCCCATTCTTAAATTCTTACTAGGTCCTCATTTAATCAAGCTACCAAGTCCTCACCAAGACCAATGGGACGTGAGAGGTATATCTGGGTGTCATCCGCATATAGGCGAATTGAGGCATTTTGAAAGCAGTGAACAACGTCATTAATAAATATACTGAAAAGTATAGGGCCCAAAATGGAGCCTTGGGGTACTCCAAGGTAATTTTGGAGGATCTGAGTGATCCGGTTGGCCACATACGTTTTCCATGTATGGGGTGGCTTCTCGAGCCAAGCCAACGCGATAGAGGAGTCTGACCAGAGCGTCAGTTCGTGAGATGGCAGAATGAGGTGGGAACGGGTATAAGAGATCAATTTTGACAGCAATACAGCGCTGCAGAGCTCTAACCGAGGCAAGCTTATCGTTTGCAAGGGGGAAACTTTGGTTTTTGCAACAAAAAGTGAGTACAGACAGAGTTTTCTTCGTGTTGCTACAGCCGACAGTATTTGTCGCTTTGTGCTTGATTTTGATGCGGGTAGAGGATCGTATGAGTAAGAGAAAGAGTCTTCAAGGGCATCCCATCTTATTCTAAGTGTTTAAGTTGGTCTCGTATCTTGGAATTTGAGAAACTCAGTATCTAGAACATCAGAGTCTGGGATTAATTAGAGAATCTATGGGTGATTCGCGGTTAATTTCCCTAGTGGAAGCCTGCCGATTTCAAAGCTTTAATAGTTTGGGTCATTGAGTTTATAATGGACTGTATATTGTATCCGCCTGAGAGTACATCGTCTACGTATGCTTCGTTTAGAATGATGTTTTTGGCCAGAGGGAATCTTTCTTGGCAATCGTTGGCTAATTGGTGGAGCGTACGAATTTCAAGATATGGGGCGCAGTTAACACCGAAAGTGACGCTTTTTAACTTAAAGTCTTCGATTGGCAGGAGGGGAGCTTTCCGAAAGAGAATTCTTTGAAAATATATTCTTTAGTAACGAGTATTTGGCGATAAATTTTCTCTATATCGCCATTGAAAACAAACTTTTAGAGACGCCATTTGAGGATTATAGCGGTCAAGTCGTTTTGGAGTATTGGGCCTGTAAACAGTACGTCATTCAGATGGTTTCCTGAATTTGAGATTTTGGATGCGTTAAAGACGACTCGAACTTTTGTTGTTTGGCTGTCGGGTTTTTGGACTGCGTGATGGGGCAAATAGAAAGAGAGATATTTTCCATTTTTGATAATTTCCAAGGGCGAGGAGGGCTCCATGTGGTCCATCTCTAGGTACTCATTCAGTTTTGACTTCGTAGCGTCCGTCCTCCCGTCTGGTGGTTGTGGTCTTGTAGAGCCCCACGCACAACTCGTCCTCTACTAACCTGGGTTGTGTGACTTCAATCTCCTCCTGCTCCCAAAACCTTTTGAGTAGTGAGCTGAGTTCCAGTTGTGGAGCTTCTGATGCTTGAGTGTAAAACGCTGAGACTTGTTCCCTGACGGGGCCGCTGAGTTTCCATCCGAATATCGTTCTCTGTGCTACTAAGGTCCGGTGAATGTTGTGCCGAAGCCCTTCCAGGAGAATTTGGGGTGTGATGTCACTGCCGATGACCATGTCAATTTTCCCCGGTGTAAAATAGTTGGAGTCCGCAAGTTGTAACGAACAGAATTCATTTAAATTGACATTTGAGACTTTGAAGGTTGGCAGAAAATGTGACAGTTTTGGGAGAATAATAACGATAGTGGTAATGTTTTGAGACAAATCGGAAGAACATAGCGTCTTTGACAAGTTTTGTTCGAATTTTGAACAATACTTCCTCCCATTCCAGAGATTTCGTAGTGAGTTTCTCTTGTTGGTAGGCCTAGTAATTTCTGTATTCGTGAGGCAAAAAAAGTTTTTTGTGACCCTTGGTAAATGAGAACGCGAATTTTGTGGTATTCGCCAGCGAAGTATATGGGGACTATCGCTGTGGGGAGTAAAGTAGTTGTACTGCTACTAGAAAAGTGTGATGAGGTCTTCTCAGATAGGTTTGGATGTCGAGGGCTTTTCGCTGTCTGTTCGACTTTGAGCCACTTGACTGAATGTTTTTTGGGGCCTTGAGATCGTTTTTGTGGCTTGTGATTGGGGTTGAAAGTGAAGGAGAGAGTGATGTCTCCTTTGACAGTAGACGCACAGAAAACTACTTTGACAAGCATTTTTGAGGTGAATTTCACGCAATTTTTCATTGGGTGATTGGAGTTACAAAATTTGCATGAGACTTTCTGATTGAGTTCAGCGTGAAAATTATTTGTTTTATTTCTATTTAGAAAGGTCGAGTTAGGATTTGCTGCACTGGGTGTAAAACTTCATATCGAGATGTTAAGAATATGTTCATGTCTTCCCAGAGTGGAAGCTCTTTCCGAGAGGTGAGCGATTGCTCCCGTAGAGAGAGGGTTTCGCTGGGAAGCTTTGAGGAGCATATATACACAAGGATGGGGTCCCAGTCGGAGGTTGGGATTCCTTGTGCTGCCAGAGTGGATGGGCAGTTATTTATTGTGGTTCGCATTTTTTGAATCTGCTCACCATTCTCGGTATATGTATATTGGGGGTAAGTTAAAAAGGGTTTTTAACTGATTATCCACCAAGATTCTGCGGTTTTCATACCGCACCTTCAGAGCATCCCATGCCAGGTTGAAGCTTTCGTCTGTGAGCGGGTATTGCTTCACCAATTGTCCAGCTTGGCCTCTGGTTTTTTGACGCAGGTGGTATAGCTTCTGAGCTGGTGTTAGCTTGGTATGGTTACCGTAGACTGCCGTGAACATATCACGAAAGGCTGGCCAGCCTTCGTACCCACCGAGAAAGACTTCGGTGTCACGCGGTGGTACCTTAAGATTGTTTATAGCTATTATTGGCAACTAGAGCATTTAGTGCTACAATGCAGTTGTCAATAAACTGACCAAAACAAGCATACAGATGAACTGTATATTTAATAGATAAGAGCCAACCATACATGCGTATGTTGTGTTATAATATAATGTATTAGTATTTAAGACGCGACCACACATACGTATGTATGTGTTATTATAGCATAAGAGATAATACTAATGACCAATGCTTGTCTAGTCCGACCTAAACAAATACATACATCTGAACGGGTATGTGTACGTTAGACTAATTGTTTAGGGCATCGCCATCTGTGTAAGCAGATAGCGTAGTAAAGGATGTATTAGTAGTTAGGTATGTACATAGCTTACTATGTACTAGTTAGTATTTAAGTAGTTGTAGATATGTATTTAGAGTAACACATTTTCTATATATAAAGGTTATGGGAAACCAGAACCTCAGTCTTGTGCGAAACTCTCCATATAGTGCTGTTGTGTGATCATATTGGTGACCCCTACGTTGAAAAACCTCTTGAGTGGTGAGTAATTTGTTTGAAATAAATAATATTACAAATATAAATGAAAATGGAAGAAACTATTAAAGCCAACCAAATAATAGGAAATAAAGCGACAGCGGTTTATAATGAGATTTTAGGTAAAAAAGAGTTAACAACAGAGGGACAACTCCAAAAGTGGAGAGAGGCACAGACCGAGTTGTCCTACCAATTTGTAGAAAATGAGGAGCTATTAAGAGAGCCAACTTCCTTAGTAAAGAGGAATGCTTATTTCAAAGAAAAACAAGGCCAAGCAATAGGTAAAATCCTAAGCGATATGAGTGCACTTATAGATTATATAAGCGCCCAATATAAACAGCACCAAGCAATGGCTAAGAAACGCACTGAGCCTAGCTTTGTAGACCAATCGGCGATGAGCATTGGTGGCGATCAATATAAGGCCAAATCTGTTTTAAATAAGGAAGAACAGAAAATAGAATTCCGCTTAGTAGATTTCGGAAAGAATATTGATAGGTATAGATCAGGTAAAATTCCAATAGCTTCTATACTGGATGACCATAGGGAAATCAAATCGATGTACTGTCAATATTTAGGAAATTGCGAAGAAAACAATTTAGCTACCCTCTATGAACAAATAGTTGAGAAGTTTGATGAAGCTCTCGAAATGGAATTTGAAGGAAAAAAACTTGCGGATATCAATCTGCCTTACACACTGCCAAGGATAGACATACCAATATTCTCGGGGAAGTATTCAGAATGGAAATCGTTTAAAGAGCTATTCCTTCAGCTCATAGATTCCTCTGGAATTCCGAGCACTCAAAAAATGATTATATTAAAATCAAAACTAAGAGGAGAAGCAGCACTAGCTATTGCTAACCTAGAAGTTAATACCGCCATCGAAAAGTGATGGTTCGTCAAGATGGGATGATAAAATTGGTGGTAGGAACAAATGAAGCCAAATGCATCATGGGATGTAAAATCTGGCATGTACTTTACCAATGTGCAAAATTCAAAAGCCTTACTATCAAAGAAAGGTGGGAGAAGGCAAATAAAAATAATTTATGTTTGAAGTGCCTCAAAAGTGGGCAATCTTACAAAAAATGCACTGGGTATAATTGCCGTACATGTGACGGAAATCAAAGCACACTTCTACATAAAGTTAATGGTGCTAATACGGAAAATTATAAAATGACAAAAAATACCATGATAGCTGATAAAAATAAAAATTCAGATAAATGTACCTTATTAGCTATTGCTGTTGTGCATATACAAGATGGCAAAGGAAAGTGGATTAACGGAAGGGCACTGCTAGACAGTGGTTCTCAAGTTAATCTCATGTCAAAGTCACTATGGAAAAAATTAAATCTATCGGGCGGTAAAACAGAACCTAGGTTCAGATCTATTTTTCGAAATATATCAAAATGTAGAAATAATGAATCTTCAGGAAAATAATCGAAAAGCCCATAGAACCAAATTGGGCTGGATTATAACAGGCGCGGCTATGATTCAAAATTACATCCTTTTCAGAAACATCAGTAGAAGATCAAATGAAAAAATTTTGGGAAATAGAAGAAGATATGAAAACATTTTTTGTAATACCGCAATACAGTGGCAATTTTAGTGTGAATCTTCCGTTTAAAAGAATTATTAAAGAATTAGGAAACTCGGAGATTACAGCTAAACGTAGATTCATGGCAATTGAGAAAAAGTTGGAAAGGAATATTGATATAAGGTCTCAATATCATGAATTTATGAGGGGTTATATAAAATTGAATCATATGGGACGTATAGAAAATCCAAACAAACTGAATGTCAAATGTTACTTACTACATCATTATGTGCTGAAACCAGAAAGTTCTTCTACCAAATTAAGAGTTGTATTTGATGCTTCTGCGAAAACCTCCACAAACGTGTCTTTAAACAACCTGTTGCATACAGGACCTAGACTGCAAGATGATTTATTTGATATCTTAATCAGACAACATCAAGATTTTCAACTAAAATATTGGAGATGGAATTCATCGGAATCATTGGATACCTACAAACTCAAAACTATACATATGGAACATCGTGCGCTTCATTTTTAGCAGTAAAGTGTTTGCAAACAGCAGCAGAAGAGAATACATTGCAATATCCTGAAGCTGCCAGGTGTATTCAATCAGATTTTTATATGGATGATATGATGACTGGCGGCGATAACTTAACTGAACTACGAAATACACAACAGGAAATTACAAACATCCTAAAATCGTACGGATTTCACTTGAGGAAATGGTGTTCCAATCACCGTAGTCTATTAGAAAAAATTCCAGAAAAAGACCGTGAGATAAAGTTGGATATAGCCGCCGACAATTCTGAAGGTATAAAAGCTCTTGGAATATCGTGGATCCATAAAGAAGATACAATTTCAATTAAATCAAACTGGGAACCGAAATTTAAGATAACGAAACGTCAGATGCTTTCCGATATAGCAAGACTATTTGACCCTCTAGGGTTATTGAGTCCAGTAGTGATTGTAGCCAAGATATTATTACAACAACTATGGAAGGAAAAAGTCAATTGGGACCAAGAAGTTACAGGAGAAACAATGCAATCGTGGATATAGTTTAGAAGTCAAATGAGGATGCTGAATGAAATAAAAATTCCAAGGCACGCAATACTACCATCTTCGGCAGTAATAGAATTGCATGGATATTCAGATGCATAAATGAAAGCTTATGGAGTAGTTATTTACATAAAGTCAGTAGACATATCGGGTAATGTTAAAATCAACCTATTAGCTTATAAATCCAAGGTGGCCCCAATAAAAATTCTGACGCTTCCTCGACTAGAGTTATGTGCTGCGGTACTACTTGTAAAGTTAATGCAAAAAACATCAAACGCACTTACCCTAAATTGTTCCCAAACTTATTACACTGATTCATCTATTGTTCTTAGTTGGTTGCAATGAGACCCAGCAAAAATGCAAATATTTGTGTCAAATAGAGTCAATTATGTTCAAGTACAAATATATTTACCAATGTAAACTTTTACACCAAGTATAATATAGCTTGTACATAAAAACTTAATTTAGTCTTATTCTAAGGATATTTTATATTCACTATAAACTCTTTTAGTTATAAGTCAGGCCGATAGCCTATGTTGCTAGTTGCCTTAATATTGTTATGTAATTATTTATAATTATATTTCATTTAAATAATAATAATAATAATGTTCAAGTAAACACATCCATTGGTGATTGTAAACACGTTGACACAAAAGAAAATCCAGCGGATTTAATATCAAGAGGTCTTTACCCAAGCGACATAATTAACAACGAATTCTGGTTTAATGGCCCAAAGCATTTATTAGAAGCGGAGCCGGATATACAAATAATATAAACACAGCCGTTAAAATCTCTTCCTGATATGAAAAAAGTTTCTATTATAACAGGGGTAATTACCCAGAATTATTCATTCATAGATAAAATAAACCACAAAAATAACTTTGAATATTTACAAAATGTGGTAGCTTGTTGTATACAATTTAAATACATGTTATTAAAACGTTTGAATAAAGATATTGAATTAAAAACTCAGCTGGAATACAGAAAAGAAGCAATGAGTATAATTTCAAAAAACATACAACATAAATATTTTAATAAAGATTTAAGTTTACTTTCAGGCAATAAAAACGTGGAGAAAAGCTCTAAACTCATAACGCTTTCACTATTCCTAGATGCTACTGGCATTATCAGAGTTGGATGACGACTAACAGAAAGCGACGGATAGAGTTAGATGTACGCGGCCTTTTCTCAATACAGGAATTGACTTCTTGGGTCCAATACAAATACACCATAAAATAAAAGGCAAGCGAATTGACAAAGCGTATGTGTGCGTATTTGTATGCTTCAGTACAAAGACAGTTCATATTGAGGTAGTTTCCGATTTAAGCTCTGCAGCATTTATAGGAGCTTTAAAAAGATTCGTAGGTAGACGTGGTTGTCCAGCAAAAATATATTCGGATAATGGTTCAAACTTCATTGGTGCCTCAAATATGTTGCATGAAGTTTATCAGTTATTTCAACAAGTTATGAACAACGAACTATCGTCCTTCTGCGCTATTCGAAATATTCATTAGAGAAATATACCAGCTAGATCCCCACACGTAGGAGGATTATGGGAAGCGGCAGTAAAATCTATTAAAAAACACTTTTACAGAGTAGTGGATGGCACACTAACATTTGAAGAGATGTTCACTCTTATGACCCAAATTGAGGCTATACTAAATTCAAGGCCTCTAACCCCTCTATCGGATGACCCAAATGATTTTCAAGTCTTAACTCCAAGCCATTTCTTAATAGGAGAACCGTTAACTACCTTAGTAGACAGCAGTGATAACCAGTGTTATCACGGGGTGCGGGATCACTGGAAAACAGTGGAAAATAATTCAAAAGAATTTTGGAAGCGCTGGAGTATGGAGTAAGAAACCACAGGATAACCTTGTTAAAGGAAGCTTAGTCTTGCTCAAAGAGGAAAATCTTCCAACCTTGACTTGGAGAAGAGGTAGAATAGAAAATCTCATCATTGGGAAGGATGGGAAATGTAGAATGGTAGATGTAAGGACAAGCACTGGCATCACCAAAAGGTCAATAACTAATGTTTGTCCTTTTCCTACTGAATACGGTAGCAATTACGAAGAAATCAATAAAGAAAGTTCACAGACGAAAAGAACTAACTATAGAATTAAAAACAAAAATGTAATATTAACTATTTTAACATTCTTGTTAATATTGCCCCCAAGCAGCTGTCAGGTAGCTATAAATAAGTTTAAAGATAAGTCAGGAGTAGTCATCTTAAAGGTAGGCAAGATAGGATTCACAAGGACATCATGGGACATCTTGGTACACATTAATAAGACTGAATATCATCACCAGAAGGCAATGCTTCAGAAGGCCCCTGTAGTGCTTGAAAAATTAAAGGCAAGGATTCCCAGCTTGAGACCTACGGCGGAAGAAACAACCAAGGTACTCCTCGACCAGATCAAGAACCGACTGACAGAAATAAATGAGAACGATAAGGCAATGGTTTTTGGAGGAAAGCAAAGAAAGGTGCGATCGGCTCTACCATTCGTTGGCAGCTTATATCACTCACTATTTGGGCTTATGGATGAAGAACACTCTAAGATTCTAGTAGAGAAAGTGCATAAGAGTTTCCAAAATGAACAATATTTATTGGAACTTCTAAATAATCAGTCCTCAATTGAAGATGTCACCAACGAAGTTATGAAGAAACAGAGCGTCATAGTTGCGCAGAACTTCAAGGTGATAAATGAATCAGTGCATAAATTAAAGGATACTGTGAATAGACAGTTAGACATAGACACCTTTACAAGCACAGTTGAAAGCATTAATATTGCGTTTGGGTCTTTTGAACATCTTCAAAGAGACATAATGGACATAATTTGGAACACCAAAGGAAGTTTCATGAAACGGATATTGCCATACAGAAAATGTATGTCACAAATTAAAATCATAAACCAAAATTTAAAGGAAGACTTGCAGCTGCCAGATGTAGATCCCTTTGAGTTGGCCAAGATAGCTGTAACCACTGCTGGGATCAGGGACGAATTTGGTCTAGTGAAAATCCAGATACCACTTATACAGAAAATCCCACTATATGTATGGCGTTTATACACATACCCAGTACTTCATCAGTTTATGCGGGTTTAACAGAAGCAAGTCTGGCACATTGTATGAAATTAAAATGGTTGACAGTTTGCCCCCAATCGTATCCATTATTGAACGTTCGGAAAGACTCCTCCTGCGAATTAGAATTGGTACTCAACAGCACAAAGGTGCCAATGATATGCAAGGTAGACATAATGCCAAGTAAGGTATACTGGATGCACCTATCGGAAACAAACAGTTGGCTGTTCTCTATACCTGAAGACACTACAGCAAGTATACAGTGCGAAACCCATTCCATGCACTATACCTTGGTGGATCAAGGTATAATTTACCTAAAGTCAAGCTGTCACTTGTCAACGGAAACTGTCAGCCTATGGGCACACGCAACTACGACTACTGAATGAGAATACAACATGCCGCCTATCAACATAAGTAGCCAATTACTGCCGATACAGCATATTAATTTAAAGGGCGAAATACAAACATATACCATCCCGTATATACCTAAGCCACCCAGTAAGTTCCGCTTCGCTGATGACCTCGAATTGCATCATACGGTACACTACTTCTCAAACCTAACTACCTGGATCGTAATAGCCGCAATCGTAGTCTGCATAGTAACAGTCGCCAAGAAACTATGTAGGTGGAATATCAACGCGATTTATCCCTGCTGCCATTGACTTTCGAAACTAAGTATGATTATATAGCTCTAGTCGTCCATTAAGATTGAATCAATATGTATTTCATCTTCCTAGCAATAGATATACACAGCATAGATATTGAAAGCAAGTACTTTCAACGTGGGCAATATGTTATGGCTATTTCAATTCGAAGTAGTTATTTTCTATAATATATTTAAAACAAAACATATTAAAAAGCTTTTTATGGTTAAACAGTAATTAAGCGAAAGCTTAGTCATCGGAAGTGGTTTAGTACGTAACAAACAAAACAAAACAGACAACTAAACAACAAATACGCGCTCTAGTGGAAGCATTTGCTTGTTTGTTTGACTGTGACTGCTGCGGTGATATTTGTGCTGGAAGTGGGTAAGTCAAGCTGCAATTGTCGTTAATCGGCCGATCACAGGATACAATCCGTAGCGGATCTGCTTTGGACGCCTCCGCCACAGCATAGGAGTCGAAAAATCCTCCACTTACATGCCATTGCGCGACCAAGGGCGCTCCATTGTCCAGATACCCCTTTTTGTTGTTCTGCTTATTGCCATTATATTTTGCACTTGATTCGCCTTCACACATACACAAACAACCATTTGAGAACAACTTGGAAACGAAGCAGCTGATCAGCTGAAGACGGAGTGCTGCCACCACGTTTTATTTGTATAATTTAGTTTAGTGAAGCTATTGAATATTTTATAACATTTTTTCATAGTTTACCATATTGTTACCTATTGCAGTTATTATATATTATCGCTATACGTTAAGTTTAGGTGTATTGCCACATTAATAGTGGCAAGATGCCGACAGTAGAATGTAAGGAATGTACTTCAAAACTGCTTCAATTAGATGAAATGATAGCATGCTCTGGTGGGTGTGGTTATAATTTTTGCTTAAAATGCAGCAATATTAAAAGGGCTGAAATCAAATTGATAATGGAAAATATTAATTTGAGATGGTTTTGTAATCAATGTACTTTATCTGATACGAATACAAAATTCATTGAAATTAAACACTTAATCAGTAAATGTGAACAAACCAAATTGAATGCAGCTGACGTAAAACAAATAGTTGAGCAACTGATTAGCAACAAATGTACCCAAATAAAAACAAGTATTGTTTCAGAATTCAATACGTTTTTAGAACATAATATTGGAATCAAAATAAATGAAATGAAAAATGAAATTATAAATGAAATATCAAATGAGCTAAAAAAATGTAATGAATTGGTTAAGAACATTCAGCCAGTATATATAAATAAAAGTGTTCCATTATCTTATGCCCAGGCTGCGAAGACAAATGAAAATAAAATAGTAATAAAACCGTTAAACAAAAATAAAAAGGTTAAAGAAACAAAAGAAGCTTTAAAAAAAGTACTCGAGCCAACAGATGGGCTCGTTAAAACTGTTAAAGAAATTAATAGAGGCGGAATAATTCTAGAATGCAAAAATAAAGACACTTGTGAAAAAGTACATCAAAAAATTAAAGAGAATATTGGAACGGAATTTGAAGCTCAAAAAACTAAAGGAAAGAATGAAACAAAAAAGATATTTAAAGTTATTGGATTAACAGAAAAAATAAGCAATGAAAGAATCATAGAATGTTTAACAAAACAAAACGATGAGCTCATTGGCAAGGAGATAAAAATAGTTAAGGTTTATGAAAATAAAACGAGAAGGGAAGAAAGCTTCAACATTCTAGTCGAAACAGACTCTCTAACCTATGAAAATATTTTAAACCGAAAAAAAGTTAACATCGAATGGGACACATGTATGGTATTTGAACATGTTAATATTATGAGATGCTTTAAATGCCTGGATTATAAGCACAAGGCAAGTGAATGCACAAATAAAAAAGCATGTAGTAGATGTGCTGGAAGTCACGATGTCAAAGAATGCAGCTCTGATATAACGAAGTGTGTAAATTGCTGTGAACTTGTTCAGAAGAAAGTAATTGATGTCAATGTTAATCACTCAGCTTTCATTTTGGATTGTCCTGCCTACAAAAAATATGTCCAAGCGAAAAATAAAGCCAAAATTTAGCAACCAACGGTCAATGAATTAAGCAATATTTATCTGAACATTAACAGCTAATAAATGTGAACTAGAGAAATTAGTTGAAACTTGTAAACCCCAATTGTTATTATGTTCAGAAACTTGTCTGACAGAAGATATTACAAACCAAGAAGTAAAGATAGATACATATAACCTAGTTAGATGCAACTCGCAAAGTAGACACACAGGAGGTGTTTTAATTTATGTGCATAATTCAATTAAATACGAAACTGTCGTTAACTATTCTCGTGATAAAAACATTTGGTGTCTACTCGTAAAAATTGGAAATATTACTCCAAAATACCAAATAGGAGTAATATATCATTCACCGAATGCTAGCGATTCTGACTTTATTAGTTACCTTACTGAAATTTTAAACAATACTAATCTTGATGATAACACTATATTTATTGGAGACTTTAATATAAACCTATATAAAAACACTACCTATAGTAAACAACTGTTAGATTTATTTCAATCTTTCTCAATGATTCAGAAGATAGACTTTTATACTAGAAAAACAGAACAGACGGAAACCATGATAGATTTACTATTTACTAATAGCAATAATATCTCTTGCCAAAGGATGGAAATGCATAGGATCTCTTACCATGAAACATTGCACTTTAAAATTGATTTAAAAAAAATATATAAAATGAGAACAAAGAAAATAATTACTTCTTGGAAAAATTATTCAAATGAAAATCTTATCTATCTCCTAAGACAATTCGATTACAGTGATTTTTCAAGGTTAAGTATTGAAAATAAAGCGAAATTCTTAACTGAAGTTTTGACAATCTCAATGAACGCTTTAACATGCACTAAAGAAATAACCGTTAAGCTAATAAACAAGTGGTACGATCACGAGTTAGCGCACCTTAATAAACAAAAATATAATGTTTATAATATAGCATTAGAAACAAGAGATTGGACAGAGTATAATCAAATTAAACATAGGTACAAACAGCTTGTAAAAGTTAAAAAGGCTAAATATTTGCAACATAAAATAACATCAAATCTTGGAGATAGTAAATCAATGTGGAAGCATTTAAAAAATTGTATAAGTATGTCAAAAGAAACAAATACAATTAACAGAGTATTTGTTCATGATACTGTTTACACGACTGAAAAAGAAATCGCGCAATCCCTAAATAATTATTTTATAGACAGTATTGTTGAAATCAGATCAAATATAGAATCTGGTAATAATGGACTTCCATTAACATCGCATTGTGCTCATAAATTTATATTCCAAGAAATCACAACCGACGAAGTGATCGAAATTGTCAGCGGTTTCAAGAATAAAATAGGTGGAAAAAAGCTCCTATCAGAAGGAGTAATAAAAGACTCAATAACATATACAGGGTATTTCTACAAGCAACTCATTAATGAAAGTTTAAGGAATGGTATAGTTCCTGATCACTGGAAAATGTCAATTATAGTGCCAATTCAGAAGGTAATGAATACAATCAGAGCGGAAGAAATGAGACCAATTAATACACTGCCAAATGATGAAAAAATACTAGAAACCGTGGTAAAGAATCAACTAGTAAATTTCCTAGAAACGAAAAATATACTGATACCACAACAGTCTGGATTTAGGGAAAAACACTCCTGTGAGACTGCTTTAAATTTGGTGATAGCTCGTTGGAAAGAAGAACTAAGCAAAAGCAAATACATAATTGCCGTTTTTCTAGATCTCAAACGAGCCCTTGAGACTATAGACCAAGAGTTACTTTTACAGAAGTTAAATAAAATAGGAATACACGATGTAGAGCTAAAGTGGTTTGAAAGTCTTATTACGAATCGTACCCAAAAGACTATGATTGCATCGTCGGTATCCGAAAAAAGAATTATAACGGTTGGTCTGCCTCAAGGTTCAGTTCTGGCACCTATACTGTTTAATATATATATAAATGACATCTCGACCTGTGTAAAGTACAGTGACATTAATCTTTTTGCGGATGACACGTTAATCATGATCAGTGGCGACAATATTCCCGATATTATGTCAAAACTACAACATGATTTAAATGATATTTATAATTGGCTTTGTGAAAACAAGCTTAAATTAAATGTTAATAAAACCAAGTATATGGTCATATCCAGAAGAAATCTTGATATAGGCGAGTTTAGTAACATTAATATAAACCATCAAAAAATTGAAAGAGTACAATATATAACATATTTGGGCGTAAAAATTGATGAAAAACTGCAATTCAATGAACATATTAACCATACGGTGAACAAAATTGCAAAAAAAATGTTCTTTATGCGACGTACTTGCAAACTCTTGAAAAGAAAATATAAAATCATGGTCTATAGATCCACCATCGAGCCGCTCCTCAATTACTGTCCCACGATTTTTTTCATAATGAATGACAGCCAGATTTATAAACTGCAAAAACAGCAAAATCAAGCAATGAGGTTTATTCTTCGGAGACGATACGACACACCAATTAGAGATATGCTGTCAGCCCTTAATTGGCTAAGTGTTAAACAACAGCACTTTTATTACACAATGAAATTTGTCAAAAATATTATAGATAATAATTTACCAGATTACCTAAACACTAACTTAAAGTATGGCGTTAATATACACAATAAAGATACTCGTAAAAAAAATGATTTCAAGTTACCTATGCTAAAAAGTGAATCTGATAAATGTAATCTATACTATAAAGGTCTTAAATGTTATGATGAGTTACCAAATACTGTGAAGCAATGTACGACCATTACAGAGTTTAAAAGAAAATTGTTTGAATATTGTAAATCCATCCCATTATAAAGTAATGTACATATGCCCTTAATTATATTATAATATCTATTATAATATTTGTTTTCCGTTGACTACCGTTCCGTATTTTTAAATTCCAATTGCATTAATGAATGATCAATAAAATGACCTTTTTAGACTTAAGATATATATTATTAAATATTTAGGTTAAGTCTACCACTATTGTAAAGAATTAGGCTCTAAAGAGCTGTAAGAAATAAATAATAATAATAATTATTGGCAACTAGAGCATTTAGTGCTACAATGCAGTTGTCAATAAACAGCCCAAAACAAGCATACAGATGAACTGTATATTTAATAGATAAGAGCCAACCATACATGCGTATGTTGTGTTATAATATATTGTATTAGTATTTAAGACGCGACTACACATACGTATGTATGTGTTATGATAGCATAAGAGATAATACTAATGACCAATGCTTGTCTAGTCCGACCTAAACAACAACATACATCTGAACGGGTATGTGTACGTTAGACTAATTGTTTAGGGCATCGCCATCTGTGTAAGCAGATAGCGTAGTAAAGGATGTATTAGTAATTAGGTGTACACATAGCTTGCTATGTACTAGTTAGTATTTAAGTAGTTGTAGATATGTATTTAGAGTAACACATTTACTATAATTAAAGGTTCTGGAAAACCAGAACGTCAGTTTTGTGCGAAACTCTCCATATAGTGCTGTTATGTGATGATAACCTTCTGAGCTAGTGGTGGAATTTGCGGGGTTACGGGAGTGTGCTGTGGGTTGTAAAAGTTGCTGAGCATCTAGAATCTGAGCTAAGCAATTTTCATAACTCTCTGAGCATTTTATATATTTTTTTTCTATGGAGCTAATTGAATCATCGTGATCACCGGAGAGAGAAACTCCTCTGTAGCTTTCAACGAGTGATTCCCACAGTCTTTCGAGCTGTTGTATCTTTACTTTGAGAAGGGATTCTGTGTGGCCAGATACCAGTGTGCCTGACCAACTTGAGTAAAATGCCTCCAATCTGTCGCTTTCGAAGATGAAAGCCTGAAGACTTGTATTTGGATCCATTTTAGAGGTATGAGCTCCGATGTTTTGTTTTCCATAATGTGAGAAAATTAAATAGAAAACAAGTAAAATATGGAAATTTGTGAATGGGTTTTTTTTCTCAAAATGGGTGAAAAAAATAATTATTTTAATTTATTTCAAATGTATTAATTTATTAAATCTTTAATTTATTTAGTCACGTTAATTTTTAATTTAATATAATTTATATTTGTTGGAACGATTTTCCGTCATCCCTTGTCAAGTTTGGTTTGGAGACAAACCGGTTTCGGCGTTGTGCCATCTTCAGTGTCAAATTTCGTTCTGACACTGAAGATGGCACAACGCCGAAACCGGTTTGTCTCCAAACCAAACTTGACAAGGGATGACGGAAAATCGTTCCAACAAATATCAACAATTCACCCTGTCGGACAAGAAAAAGAAGAAAACAATATAATATAATTTATTTTAATTTGAGTAATTTTAAAAACTTCTTGTCCCACTGTGATTTTGTACTGTTTCGTCCCACTGTACTACCTTAGCGCGTCTAAGGCCCTTATTATGATTCTCAACTTAGTTGTCAGTTGAGTTGTAATTGTCAAATCCGCATTATGGTTCACAACTCAACTCAACTTTTTAATCAGCTGTTCACAACTCAAGACAACTTCGATAATCGATAACTTTTTCGCTATTATGATTGACAACTAGTTGTAATTTTACATGAATTAGTTGTCAAAACAAGACAACCACTTTTAACTAGTTGTCTTGCCGCTGCACATGTAAAAATGGAGAGTAAAATGTAAGTATTCTAAAATTTAGAGCTAAAAATTTAATAACATGACCATATATATTGTTTCTATTTCAGAAAAGTATCCAGTAAATCACAAATTGAGCGCCTTGTGAAATTGATGGAGGAAAACCCACAACATGCGAGGGGCATTGGCCAATTTGGATGTAGACGGCAGGAAATGGCTGCCACATGGGTGAATTTTGCAACGGAGCTGAATGCGCTTGGACCCCCAATCAGGAGTGGTGTGGAGTGGCAACGCGTATGTAATAATATTAGGGCGCAATGTCTGTATCTAAAGTGAATAATAAGTGCAATTACAGGTACGGGTACACTACAAGGCCAACCTAAAGAGGAAGTTAGCCAAAAACAAAGAATCGTTGTCCGCTACTGGTGGCGGGCCCCTTCAGGAGCTATCCCGTAGGAGCGGAAGTAACTCAAAAATCTGTAATAAAAACGCTTTGCACATGTACTTACATAGACATAATAAATATTTTACCTTGCTTCCGGCAATTCAAACGGGTTGGACGAATCTCTTATTGTCCTCCTGATTCGTCCAATTTGTGTACGGCTTGCATTATCTTCTGATTCTGCAAAAAAAAATTCGAAGCTCGCTTCCATATTAAATATTTGTATTTTCTTTTAATTCGGCGCACAAATCAGTTGTGTTGATCAGCTGTTTTTAAGTTGTCTTGAAACTTATCGATAACTCAACAATTGACAACTAAATCGAGTTGTCAATCATAATACACATCAAAAGTTGAGTTGAGTTGTGTCTGAGACTACTCAACTCAGTTGAGTTGTGAATCATAATAAGGGCCTAAGTGTAGTACATAAGCAGTGAGTGTGAGAGAATAGACGAAGCTTATTATTACGTACACGTGTATGTATGTGTGACGCACAATTACTAAATTTAATATAATTTGAAAAGCTGAGCTGAGAGAGATGAGAACTTAAAAAAGTGGGAGTACGAATATGTATTTGCCCGATCAGCTTATATTCGAGTGAGAGAATTGTACTTTTCTACGTATGTATATAAATATGTATATACTGAATGTATATATATGTATGTATGTATGTGCTGCCGTAGTTTTTGTTAAAATAATAGGGTGGGTCGTACTGAAAAATTTTACGAGTATTTTCTTTTGTCGGGATATAGGGAGAAGGAATAAGTTTAAAGAAGTGAGAATATTAAAGATGTGAGAATTTCAAAGCACCGGTACTTATATATGTGAAAATTAGATTCGTAAGAGAGAATGAGAACAAATATATATGTACATACATATGTATATGTATATAATATTTTTTTTGGTTTTCTAGGTGGGGAAACTGCGAATTTATATATATGTATGTATATGTATGTACCATGAGGTGTTTAATTATTTACATACATTGTATGTGAATATTTGGGCGCGAATTTGTAGCGTCAGAAAATTTGGCAGTTTAAAAGGTACCGTTTGGTAAAAGCATTAGATGCCCGATGAGAAATTCGGGGCTTTGTTATAAAATGAGGGTTATGTATGTATGTATATTAATGAACATATGTACATATGTATTCAGTTATATACATATGTGTATGTATATGTAAATTAACGGATATTTTTTTGAGAATTTTGGGGAATTGAAAAATGTATATTTTTTAACGGATTTTGTAATGGAGGAATTGTCTGACCCGTTTTAGATATCCGTTAAAAAATATGTACGTACATATGAACATGTAAAATGGAAGTATGTGGGTTTTAAATTTCGTATGGGAAATTAGCATATACATGTGTGCATATGTATGTCTAGGTATGTGTATGTTTTTTTTCCACTTACAGTACCGATCCTTTTGTACCCCCTGTACTTTGGTATTGCTGTTGTTGAAAATGCCGCTATTTCGCCGCCTGAAGCTAATGCAATTGTTGTCGGTACTGTGCCGCCTGATGCTTATGTTGCTGTTCTTGGATGATCTACCGTGGGATGCACCAGACGAATTATTACATTTGCACCTAATTTAATTTTTTTTTTTTTTCAATTTTGCACTTTTATTTAATATACACTTTGTGTTTGCAAATATTAAACTTTTATTATCGTTAATCTTATATTCGAACTTTTATTCAAAATTAATTTATTTTATTTTTATTTTTTTTTTTTATTTCTTAATTTTTGCTCGCGAATTTATTTAAATCATTAAACTTCTTTGTATTTTCGCTATTGTGTTTTTGATAACTTTTTGTACACTTTATCGCAGATTGCCCTTGTTTTCGTTAATTTTTTATTCGCTATTTTTCTTTACCTTTTTGAAAACTTCTGTTCTGGTAACTTTCTCTCCGAACTGTTAATATTTTTTTTTGTATTTTTGCACAGTGTAAGCGCACTCGCTTTTGCTTTTCACACACTTCCTTTCCGTGCTGTTTATATTTTTTTTGTTTAAATATTTTGTGCGTATTTTAATATATATTTTTTTTTTTTTTTTTTTAAATTTTGCACACTGTAAGCGGCTATTGCTTTCGCTTTTGGTTTTCACACACTTCCTTTCCGTACCGTTTATAATTTTTTTGTTTGTATTATTGGACACTGTAAGCGCACTTGATTTCACTTTTGGTTTTTACACCATTAATTCGCAAATTTAGTCTTTTTTTTTGTTTAAATGTTTTATGCGTATTTTAATATTTTTTTTGTACATATGCACATTTTATTTTTCTAAGTTTGCTGCGCACTTCAACTTTTTATTTTCACGCTCGCGTGACCGGTCAACCGTAATGTTGGATGTGGAGATCTGGCAGCGCGAGAGATCTGGCAGCACCTGGAGATTCGGGGAGGAATGAGAATGGCGCGGTTGCGGAGGTCGGATTTGGTTCGGTTAAGTGAAATGTTCTACGAAACTGAAGTCTGATGAAATAAAGTCTAAATCAAAATAGATACGGTTTTTGTCTTATCATTGGTGGTAAAGGTGAGTTGTTACAGTGGCGACGAGGTAAATTTGTGAAAAATCTAAAGGAAAAAAAAGAAATAGGTAAATCGAAGCTGGCATAAAATATGCCGAAGCCCGAAGCAACTGGCGTACATATGTATATGTAAGAAAAAGCAGCATACATACATAAGTGTACGTCGGCGAGCTAAATGAAAAAAAAAAACCAAAAGCACAGGTGGCAAGGAATAGCAACTGGTATATATATAAAATATGCCGGCGAGCAAGAAGAGCACGAGGGTTGGTGTAATACACCAACAGTCAGAGACCGAAACAATTGGCATGCATACACATATGCATGGAAACATAAATAATTGTAAGTCGGCGAGCTCACTGAAAAACAAAAGCAACTCGCACAAAATGTGCCGGTGAGCAATACAAATCGGGAAAAAAATTACACCAACGATCATAGCAACTGGCATTAGTTATGCCGGCGAGCAAAAGCAACTGACATACATACAAATGTACGTTTGTGTGCGTAAACGTATAACATTGTATGTCGGCGAGCAGAATAAGCAAATTAAAATATGCAAAAAGCAAACTCAAACGCATTTTACGTTGCGCCATTGAAATCAAACAACGAGCAGTCAGCTGTTCGTTTGCTGTCACCTAGTACAATAATCCACCTTACGAAGAAGTGTGCCGACGAGCTAAAGAATAATAGTGTAAACAAAGAAATTGAAAGGCAATTAATATGTGTAAATGCAAGACGCATTCAGCACATGAGCTGCTGTTAAAATAGCAATAAGTTCGCCGAATTTTGTTTCCTCGACCTCGCTTTGTTATGTTTTGCACGACAGACTGCAGAGGCAAAATGGCATTTGATTTTGTTCGTATTTCTTTGCGTGTTTGCTATCAGCTGGGGTGAAATCGTCTCGCAATAATTTATATTCACAATTTTTGAAAGAAAATAAAGTTGGTACTGGAAATTCTGGTGTTATTTGCCATTACAAAATTAAATAAATGTATCTGTTTTATTATCCCAATAGGATAACAAATATTAGAAGAAAATTTGCGACTTGATAAAACAAAGGCATTCAATCCAAAGTAAATTGAAATCATGAACATAGCGGGCGTACTACCATTTTTGTGCAATGCAATTGATAAAGCACTTGTTCGTTCGGAGTGGGAGAAGTGGTACCGGGCCTTTTATCTATACCTGGAAGCCGAGGACATCAAAGATCCTATTAAAAGAAAGAATAAACTGTTGCATTTAGGAGGGATGCAGCTTCAAGAGGTTATCTACAATATACCTGGCGCGCTCATAGAACCTGAAGAGAAGAAAGATGTGTTTAAGCATTTAGTAGAAAAATTGCAGCAATATTTCTCTCCTAAAAGGAACTCCACTTTTGAACGTCACTTATTTCGATCTTTGAAACCTGAGGTGGGGGAAAACTTGAATAAATTTATTCTTAGGCTAAGAAACCAAGCCGCTAAGTGCCAGTTTGGTGAAACAAAAAACGAAATAATTGAAATTAACTTGAAAGACAAGCTCATAGACACATGGGCACCTACTGAGCTTAAGACACGTGTATTAGAAAAGGAGCATTCTCTAGATGAAATAATTGAGATGTGCTTGGTATATGAGCAAACTAAAACACAATCAGAGACTATGATATTGCCGTCGCAATCTGAAAGCGTAAACAAAATTACACAAGCCGTCGTAAATAAGGAAAGGGATACAGAGTGCGGTAGATGTGGTCGAAAGGGGCATTTGAGTAGCAGCGCTGGGTGTCCAGCCAAAAATGTGAGATGTAATAAGTGTAACTTTATAGGGCATTTTGCTAAAATGTGTAAGACAAGGGCTCGTAAACGAAACAGAATGATGAAACAACCGATAAGGTAAAAAGGAAGAAAAATTATGCATCCAAAGTCCACTGTGTTGCAGGGGATTACAAATCTGATGGCGAGCATGATACACTTAACGAATTTAATTGTTTTAAAGTATCAGACAACTTCAATGAAGATCTTAATGAACTAATAGATTGTTTCATTGGTGGTATAAAAATTTCGATGCTAATTGACTCTGGTTCACGCTTTAATCTTCTCACAGAAAATGACTGGAAAAGTCTGTGTAGTAAAAATGCCACAGTATGGAATATTCGTAGTGAGTCAGATGTTAAATTCCGGGCGTACGCGGGAAAAGACCTGCTGAGAGTAAAACTTGTATTTGAGTCTGTTATTGGTATTGATTTGAATTCAAATGTGATTTCTTCATTCTATGTTATTGAGAATGGCAGACAATCACTGTTGGGTAGAGATACGGCCATAAAACTAAGGGTTTTGAAGCTAGGCATCGAGGTAAATGCGCTTGAAAATCGGGTTCCTTTTCCGAAAGTAAAGGGAATACAGATATCCTTGACCATTGACAAGTCAGTTAGACCAGTACAACAACCGCTTAGGCGAATTCCATCTGCGGTAGAGGAGAAGGTTCACCAGAAGTTGAAAGAATCGTTAGTACAAGATATTATCGAGTCAGTAACGGGGCCAAGTGCATGGATTTCACCCATAGTAATTGTATTTAAAGAAGATGGTGTTATCCGTTTATGCATAGATATGCGACGTGCAAATAAGGCTATTTTAAGGGAAAACTACCCATTGCCAACATTTGGTTCGTTTATGACGCGACTCACAAGAGCGAAGTATTTTTCTAGATTAGACCTCAAGAACGCCTATCACCAATTAGAATTGGACGAACAAAGCAGAGAGGTAACCACATTTATTACGACCAAAGGCCTATTCAGATATAAGCGGCTTTTGTTTGGGGTTAACTCGGCCCCTGAAATCTTTCAGCGAACGATGGAAAATATACTGGCTGGTCAGAAAAACGCCCTTAATTACCTAGATGACATTATCGTATATGGTGAAACAGAGGCCGAACATGATAGGAACTTACAAAGCGTTTTAAAAGTTTTTGAGGAGTTTAACATAAAGCTTAATGACTCGAAATGTATCTGGAAAGCACAGAAACTGACATTTTTAGGACATGTGTTGTCCTCGGATGGTATCGACCCTGATCCAGAAAAGATTAATGCCGTTTTAAAATTTCGAGCGCCCTCTAGCAAAGAGGAAATCAGGAGTTTCTTAGGTCTAGTAACATACCTTGGCAAATTTTTGCCTGATCTGGCGGACGTCACCGAGCCGCTAAGGCACCTGATTAAAAAGGACGTAAAGTTGGTGTGGGGTCCGCAACAAGAAGCCGCATTTCAAAAGTTAAAATATAGTTTGGCAAAAATACCAACACTCTCATATTTTGACCCAAAGAGACGTACTCAGGTAATAGCTGACGCAAGCCCAGTGGCGTTGGGCGCGATACTCCTTCAATTCCAAAGTGAGTCACCTCAAGTCATTTCGTTTGCCAGTAAATCCCTGTCAGAAGTGGAACGCCGGTATTCACAGACCGAGAAGGAAAGTTTGGCGTTAGTCTGGGCAGTTGAACGGTTTTATTATTATCTGGCAGGGATAGAATTCGAACTCGTCACGGACCATAAGCCACTAGAAGCAATTTTTAAAATTACATCGAGACCGCCTGCAAGAATTGAGCGCTGGGTTCTCCGTTTACAATCTTTTAAATTTAAAATAATATACAGACCGGGAAAATACAACATTGCTGACACCTTCTCGAGATTATACGTAGGAAAACCCTCTAACACATTTGATCAATATGGAGAACAGAGTCTTTGTACCATTATTGAAAAGTCTGTGCCTCGAGCTCTCACAATTTTAGAAATTTATCAAGGTAGCTCCTCAGATCCCGAACTCTTAGAGGCTATTAGAAATGTTAAGGAAGATACTTGGGGCGACAAATCTATTAACAAGTTTTTTCCTTTTCGCTTGGAGCTATGTGCGGTTGGAAACATGCTTCTTCGGGGAACTAAGATCGTTATACCCAAATCGTTGAGATCTCGCGTCCTGGAATTAGCCCACGAAGGTCACCCAGGTGAAACAGTAATGAAAAGAAGAGTTCGATCGAAGGTCTGGTGGCCCCTCATCGACAGGGAAGTTGAAAAATTCGTTAAAAACTGCCGCAGTTGCTTACTAGTATCTAGGCCCAACAACCCGGCCCCAATGAAAAGACGTACCTTACCGGACGGGCCGTGGATTTCACTCGCAATGGATTTACTGGGACCTTTACCAAACCACGAGTACATTTTTGTTGTTATTGACTACTATTCACGTTATCATGAATTGAAATTTCTTAAAAGAATAACTTCAAGGGCTATAATAAATTTTCTGGATGAAATATTTTCAAGATTGGGGTATCCAAAATCCATCACTGCGGATAACGGCCGACAGTTTGTAAGTGAAGAGTTCAAGAACTATTGTTTAGAAAATGCGATTGAATTGATTACATCTCCACCGTATTGGCCACAGGCAAACGGGGAGGTAGAGAACTTAAATCGATCTTTGCTTAAGCGTCTACAAATTGCCAATGCACAGGGAGAAAACTATAGAAAAGAAATCCAAAAGTTTGCTCTCATGTACAACGTAACCCCACATGGAACAACAGGGAAATCACCATCAGAACTTTTATTTAATAGGCGCATACGAGATAAGATTCCATCACTACAGGACGTCGAAGAACCGTTCCTGGACCTTGAAGCCAGAGATTTAGATTGTGGCAATAAAGAAAAAGGGAAAAGAGAGGGGATGAGGACCGGAGAGCTAAAGAAAGCGAAATTGCAGTTGGAGACAAAGTTCTGGTACGTAATACGATACTCCCAAATAAGCTGTCTACGACGTTTAATGCAGAAGAATTCGAAGTGATTAAACGAACAGGGAATGACGTTGTAGTACGTGGTAATGGCAAAGAGCTACGACGGAATGTAAGCCATTTGAAAAAGCTTCCAGTACCTGAAGTGACAGAAGGTGACAAAGATACAGCAAAGCAGGATACTAATCCACCGTTGAAACTTACTTTGATAAATATAGGAGGGATGTGGAGATCTGGCAGCGCGAGAGATCTGGCAGCACCTGGAGATTCGGGGAGGAATGAGAATGGCGCGGTTGCGGAGGTCGGATTTGGTTCGGTTAAGTGAAATGTTCTACGAAACTGAAGTCTGATGAAATAAAGTCTAAATCAAAATAGATACGGTTTTTGTCTTATCATTGGTGGTAGAGGTGAGTTGTTACAGTGGCGACGAGGTAAATTTGTGAAAAATCTAAAGGAAAAAAAAAAGAAATAGGTAAATCGAAGCTGGCATAAAATATGCCGAAGCCCGAAGCAACTGGCGTACATATGTATATGTAAGAAAAAGCAGCATACATACATAAGTGTACGTCGGCGAGCTAAATGAAAAAAAAAACCAAAAGCACAGGTGGCAAGGAATAGCAACTGGTATATATATAAAATATGCCGGCGAGCACGAAGAGCACGAGGGTTGGTGTAATACACCAACAGTCAGAGACCGAAACAATTGGCATGCATACACATATGCATGGAAACATAAATAATTGTAAGTCGGCGAGCTCACTGAAAAACAAAAGCAACTCGCACAAAATGTTCCGGTGAGCAATACAAATCGGGAAAAAAATTACACCAACGATCATAGCAACTGGCATAAGTTATGCCGGCGAGCAAAAGCATCTGACATACATACAAATGTACGTTTGTGTGCGTAAACGTATAACATTGTATGTCGGCGAGCAGAATAAGCAAATTAAAATATGCAAAAAGCAAACTCAAACGCATTTTACGTTGCGCCATTGAAATCAAACAACGAGCAGTCAGCTGTTCGTTTGCTGTCACCTAGTACAATAATCCACCTTACGAAGAAGTGTGCCGACGAGCTAAAGAATTATAGTGTAAACAAAGAAATTGAAAGGCAATTAATATGTGTAAATGCAAGACGCATTCAGCACATGAGCTGCTGTTAAAATAGCAATAAGTTCGCCGTATTTTGTTTTCTCGACCTCGCTTTGTTATGTTTTGCACGACAGACTGCAGAGGCAAAATGGCATTTGATTTTGTTCGTATTTCTTTGCGTGTTTGCTATCAGCTGGGGTGAAATCGTCTCGCAATAATTTATGTTTTCAATTTTTGAAAGAAAATAAAGTTGGTACTGGAAATTCTGGTGTTATTTGCCATTACAAAATTAAATAAATGTATCTGTTTTATTCTCCCAATAGGATAACAAATATTAGAAGAAAATTTGCGACTTGATAAAACAAAGGCATTCAATCCAAAGTAAATTGAAATCATGAACATAGCGGGCGTACCACCATTTTTGTGCAATGCAATTGATAAAGCACTTGTTCGTTCGGAGTGGGAGAAGTGGTACCGGGCCTTTTATCTATACCTGGAAGCCGAGGACATCAAAGATCCTATTAAAAGAAAGAATAAATTGTTGCATTTAGGAGGGATGCAGCTTCAAGAGGTTATCTACAATATACCTGGCGCGCTCATAGAACCTGAAGAGAAGAAAGATGTGTTTAAGCATTTAGTAGAAAAATTGCAGCAATATTTCTCTCCTAAAAGGAACTCCACTTTTGAACGTCACTTATTTCGATCTTTGAAACCTGAGGTGGGGGAAAACTTGAATAAATTTATTCTTAGACTAAGAAACCAAGCCGCTAAGTGCCAGTTTGGTGAAACAAAAAACGAAATAATTGAAATTAACTTGAAAGACAAGCTCATAGACACATGGGCACCTACTGAGCTTAAGAAACGTGTATTAGAAAAGGAGCATTCTCTAGATGAAATAATTGAGATGTGCTTAGTATATGAGCAAATTAAAACACAATCAGAGACTATGATATTGCCGTCGCAATCTGAAAGCGTAAACAAAATTACACAAGCCGTCGTAAATAAGGAAAGGGATACAGAGTGCGGTAGATGTGGTCGAAAGGGGCATTTGAGTAGCAGCGCTGGGTGTCCAGCCAAAAATGTGAGATGTAATAAGTGTAACTTTATAGGGCATTTTGCTAAAATGTGTAAGACAAGAATGATGAAACAACCGATAAGGTAAAAAGGAAGAAAAATTATGCATCCAAAGTCCACTGTGTTGCAGGGGATTACAAATCTGATGGCGAGCATGATACACTTAACGAATTTAATTGTTTTAAAGTATCAGACAACTTCAATGAAGATCTTAATGAACTAATAGATTGTTTCATTGGTGGTATAAAAATTTCGATGCTAATTGACTCTGGTTCACGCTTTAATCTTCTCACAGAAAATGACTGGAAAAGTCTGTGTAGTAAAAATGCCACAGTATGGAATATTCGTAGTGAGTCAGATGTTCAATTCCGGGCGTACGCGGGAAAAGACCTGCTGAGAGTAAAACTTGTATTTGAGTCTGTTATTGGTATTGATTTGAATTCAAATGTGATTTCTTCATTCTATGTTATTGAGAATGGAAGACAATCACTGTGTGGCCGCTGTGGTCGAGTTGGTAGCGGTGCGTGCTATAACTCGATATGCCGGTGAGATCGTGGTTCGAATCTCAGTCCGGGCAAGCAAAATCTTAATCGTAGAAAAAGTTTTTTCTAATAGCGGCCACCCCTCGGCAGGCAATGGCAAACCTCCGAGGGTATTTCAGCCATGAAAAAGCTTCTCATTAAATACATCTGCCGTTCGGAGTCGGCACAAAATTGTAGGTTCCTCCATTTGTGATATAATATAAAGACGCACACCACAAATGGTAGGAGAAGCTCGGCCAAACACTGAGCTATATAGTGTACGCGCCAAAAGTATATTATATTATAGACAATCACTTTTGGGTAGAGATACGGCCATAAAACTAAGGGTTTTGAAACTAGGCATCGAGGTAAATGCGCTTGAAAATCGGGTTCCTTTTCCAAAGGTAAAGGGAATACAGATATCCTTGACCATTGACAAGTCAGTTAGACCAGTACAACAACCGCTTAGGCGAATTCCATCTGCGGTAGAGGAGAAGGTTCACCAGAAGTTGAAAGAATCGTTAGTACAAGATATTATCGAGTCAGTAACGGGGCCAAGTGCATGGATTTCACCCATAGTAATTGTATTTAAAGAAGATGGTGACATCCGTTTATGCATAGATATGCGATTTGCAAATAAGGCTATTTTAAGGGAAAACTACCCATTGCCAACATTTGATTCGTTTATGACGCGACTCACAAGAGCGAAGTATTTTTCTAGATTAGACCTCAAGAACGCCTACCACCAATTAGAATTGGACAAACAAAGCAGAGAGATAACCACATTTATTACGACCAAAGGCCTATTCAGATATAAGCGGCTTTTGTTTGGGGTTAACTCGGCCCCTGAAATCTTTCAGCGAACGATGGAAAATATACTGGCTGGTCAGAAAAACGCCCTTAATTACCTAGATGACATTATCGTATATGGTGAAAGGCCGAACATGATAGGAACTTACAAAGCGTTTTAAAAGTTTTTGAGGAGTTTAACATAAAGCTTAATGACTCGAAATGTATCTGGAAAGCACAGAAACTGACATTTTTAGGACATGTGTTGTCTTCGGATGGTATCGACCCTGATCCAGAAAAGATTAATGCCGTTTTAAAATTTCGTGCGCCCTCTAGCAAAGAGGAAATCAGGAGTTTCTTAGGTCTAGTAACATACCTTGGCAAATTTTTGCTTGATCTGGCGGACGTCACGGAGCCGCTAAGGCACCTGATTAAAAAGGACGTAAAGTTGGTGTGGGGTCCGCAACAAGAAGCCGCATTTCAAAAGTTAAAATATAGTTTGGCAAAAATACCAACACTCTCATATTTTGACCCAAAGAGACGTACTCAGGTAATAGCTGACGCAAGCCCAGTGGCGTTGGGCGCGATACTCCTTCAATTCCAAAGTGAGTCACCTCAAGTCATTTCGTTTGCCAGTAAATCCCTGTCAGAAGTGGAACGCCGGTATTCACAGACCGAGAAGGAAAGTTTGGCGTTAGTCTGGGCAGTTGAACGGTTTTATTATTATCTGGCAGGGATAGAATTCGAACTCGTCACGGACCATAAGCCACTAGAAGCAATTTTTAAAATTACATCGAGACCGCCTGCAAGAATTGAGCGCTGGGTTCTCCGTTTACAGTCTTTTAAATTTAAAATAATATACAGACCGGGAAAATACAACACTGCTGACACCTTCTCGAGATTATACGTAGGAAAACCCTCTAACACATTTGATCAATATGGAGAACAGAGTCTTTGTACCATTATTGAAAAGTCTGTGCCTCGAGCTCTCACAATTTTAGAAATTTATCAAGGTAGCTCCTCAGATCCCGAACTCTTAGAGGCAATTAGAAATGTTAAGGAAGATACTTGGGGCGACAAATCTATTAACAAGTTTTTTCCTTTTCGCTTGGAGCTATGTGCGGTTGGAAACATGCTTCTTCGGGGAACTTAGATCGTTATACCCAAATCGTTGAGATCTCGCGTCCTGGAATTAGCCCACGAAGGTCACCCAGGTGAAACGGTAATGAAAAGAAGAGTTCGATCGAATGTCTGGTGGCCCCTCATCGACAGGGAAGTTGAAAAATTCGTTAAAAACTGCCGCAGTTGCTTACTAGTATCTAGGCCCAACAACCCGGCCCCAATGAAAATACGTACCTTACCGGACGGGCCGTGGATTTCACTCGCAATGAATTTACTGGGACCTTTACCAAACCACGAGTACATTTTTGTTGTTATTGACTACTATTCACGTTATCATGAATTGAAATTTCTTAAAAGAATAACTTCAACGGCTATAATAAATTTTCTGGATGAAATATTTTCAAGATTTGGGTATCCAAAATCCATCACTGCGGATAACGGCCGACAGTTTGTAAGTGAAGAGTTCAAGAACTATTGTTTAGAAAATGCGATTGAATTGATTACATCTCCACCGTATTGGCCACAGGCAAACGGGGAGGTAGAGAACTTAAATCGATCTTTGCTTAAGCGTCTACAAATTGCCAATGCACAGGGAGAAAACTATAGAAAAGAAATCTAAAAGTTTGCTCTCATGTACAACGTAACCCCACATGGAACAACAGGGAAATCACCATCAGAACTTTTATTTAATAGGCGCATACGAGATAACATTCCATCGCTACAGGACGTCGAAGAACCGTTCCTGGACCTTGAAGCCAGAGATTTAGATTGTGGCAATAAAGAAAAAGGGAAAAGAGAGGGGATGAGGACCGGAGAGCCAAAGAAAGCGAAATTGCAGTTGGAGACAAAGTTCTGGTACGTAATACGATACTCCCAAATAAGCTGTCTACGACGTTTAATGCAGAAGAATTCGAAGTGATTAAACGAACAGGGAATGACGTTGTAGTACGTGGTAATGGCAAAGAGCTACGACGGAATGTAAGCCATTTGAAAAAGCTTCCAGTACCTGAAGTGACAGAAGGTGACAAAGATACAGCAAAGCAGGATACTAATCCACCGTTGAAACTTACTTTGAAAAATATAGGAGGGATGTGGAGATCTGGCACCGCGAGAGATCTGGCAGCACCTGGAGATTCGGGGAGGAATGAGAATGGCGCGGTTGCGGAGGTCGGATTTGGTTCGGTTAAGTGAAATGTTCTACGAAACTGAAGTCTGATGAAATAAAGTCTAAATCAAAATAGATACGGTTTTTGTCTTATCATTGGTGGTAGAGGTGAGTTGTTACAGTGGCGACGAGGTAAATTTGTGAAAAATCTAAAGGAAAAAAAAAGAAATAGGTAAATCGAAGCTGGCATAAAATATGCCGAAGCCCGAAGCAACTGGCGTACATATGTATATGTAAGAAAAAGCAGCATACATACATAAGTGTACGTCGGCGAGCTAAATGAAAAAAAAAACCAAAAGCACAGGTGGCAAGGAATAGCAACTGGTATATATATAAAATATGCCGGCGAGCACGAAGAGCACGAGGGTTGGTGTAATACACCAACAGTCAGAGACCGAAACAATTGGCATGCATACACATATGCATGGAAACATAAATAATTGTAAGTCGGCGAGCTCACTGAAAAACAAAAGCAACTCGCACAAAATGTTCCGGTGAGCAATACAAATCGGGAAAAAAATTACACCAACGATCATAGCAACTGGCATAAGTTATGCCGGCGAGCAAAAGCAACTGACATACATACAAATGTACGTTTGTGTGCGTAAACGTATAACATTGTATGTCGGCGAGCAGAATAAGCAAATTAAAATATGCAAAAAGCAAACTCAAACGCATTTTACGTTGCGCCATTGAAATCAAACAACGAGCAGTCAGCTGTTCGTTTGCTGTCACCTAGTACAATAATCCACCTTACGAAGAAGTGTGCCGACGAGCTAAAGAATAATAGTGTAAACAAAGAAATTGAAAGGCAATTAATATGTGTAAATGCAAGACGCATTCACCACATGAGCTGCTGTTAAAATAGCAATAAGTTCGCCGTATTTTGTTTTCTCGACCTCGCTTTGTTATGTTTTGCACGATAGACTGCAGAGGCAAAATGGCATTTGATTTTGTTCGTATTTCTTTGCGTGTTTGCTATCAGCTGGGGTGAAATCGTCTCGCAATAATTTATGTTCACAATTTTTGAAAGAAAATAAAGTTGGTACTGGAAATTCTGGTGTTATTTGCCATTACAAAATTAAATAAATGTATCTGTTTTATTCTCCCAATAGGATAACAAATATTAGAAGAAAATTTGCGACTTGATAAAACAAAGGCATTCTATCCAAAGTAAATTGAAATCATGAACATAGCGGGCGTACCACCATTTGTGTGCAATGCAATTGATAAAGCACTTGTTCGTTCGGAGTGGGAGAAGTGGTACCGGGCCTTTTATCTATACCTGGAAGCCGAGGACATCAAAGATACTATTAAAAGAAAGAATAAACTGTTGCATTTAGGAGGGATGCAGCTTCAAGAGGTTATCTACAATATACCTGGCGCGCTCATAGAACCTGAAGAGAAGAAAGATGTGTTTAAGCATTTAGTAGAAAAATTGCAGCAATATTTCTCTCCTAAAAGGAACTCCACTTTTGAACGTCACTTATTTCGATCTTTGAAACCTGAGGTGGGGGAAAACTTGAATAAATTTATTCTTAGGCTAAGAAACCAAGCCGCTAAGTGCCAGTTTGGTGAAACAAAAAACGAAATAATTGAAATCAACTTGAAAGACAAGCTCATAGACACATGGGCACCTACGGAGCTTAAAAAACGTGTATTAGAAAAGGAGCATTCTCTAGATGAAATAATTGAGATGTGCTTAGTATATGAGCAAATTAAAACACAATCAGAGACTATGATATTGCCGTCGCAATCTGAAAGCGTAAACAAAATTACACAAGCCGTCGTAAATAAGGAAAGGGATACAGAGTGCGGTAGATGTGGTCGAAAGGGGCATTTGAGTAGCAGCGCTGGGTGTCCAGCCAAAAATGTGAGATGTAATAAGTGTAACTTTATAGGGCATTTTGCTAAAATGTGTAAGACAAGGGCTCGTAAACGGAAACAGAATGATGAAACAACCGATAAGGTAAAAAGGAAGAAAAATTATGCATCCAAAGTCCACTGTGTTGCAGGGGATTACAAATCTGATGGCGAGCATGATACACTTAACGAATTTAATTGTTTTAAAGTATCAGACAACTTCAATGAAGATCTAAATGAACTAATAGATTTTCATTGGTGGTATAAAAATTTCGATGCTAATTGACTCTGGTTCACGCTTTAATCTTCTCACAGAAAATGACTGGAAAAGTCTGTGTAGTAAAAATGCCACAGTATGGAATATTCGTAGTGAGTCAGATGTTCAATTCCGGGCGTACGCGGGAAAAGACCTGCTGAGAGTAAAACTTGTATTTGAGTCTGTTATTGGTATTGATTTGAATTCAAATGTGATTTCTTCATTCTATGTTATTGAGAATGGCAGACAATCACTGTTGGGTAGAGATACGGCCATAAAACTAAGGGTTTTGAAGCTAGGCATCGAGGTAAATGCGCTTGAAAATCGGGTTCCTTTTCCGAAAGTAAAGGGAATACAGAAATCCTTGACCATTGACAAGTCAGTTAGACCAGTACAACAACCGCTTAGGCGAATTCCATCTGCGGTAGAGGACAAGGTTGACCAGAAGTTGAAAGAAGCGTTAGTACAAGATATTATCGAGTCAGTAACGGGGCCAAGTGCATGGATTTCACCCATAGTAATTGTATTTAAAGAAGATGGTGACATCCGTTTATGCATAGATATGCGACGTGCAAATAAGGCTATTTTAAGGGAAAACTACCCATTGCCAACATTTGATTCGTTTATGACGCGACTCACAAGAGCGAAGTATTTTTGTAGATTAGACCTCAAGAACGCCTACCACCAATTATAATTGGACGAACAAAGCAGAGAGATAACCACATTTATTACGACCAAAGGCCTATTCAGATATAAGCGGCTTTTATTTGGGGTTAACTCGGCCCCTGAAATCTTTCAGCGAACGATGGAAAATATACTGGCTGGTCAGAAAAACGCCCTTAATTACCTAGATGACATTATCGTATATGGTGAAAGGCCGAACATGATAGGAACTTACAAAGCGTTTTAAAAGTTTTTGAGGAGTTTAACATAAAGCTTAATGACTCGAAATGTATCTGGAAAGCACAGAAACTGACATTTTTAGGACACGTGTTGTCTTCGGATGGTATCGACCCTGATCCAGAAAAGATTAATGCCGTTTTAAAATTTCGAGCGCTCTCTAGCAAAGAGGAAATCAGGAGTTTCTTAGGTCTAGTAACATACCTTGGCAAATTTTTGCCTGATCTGGCGGACGTCACCGAGCCGCTAATGCACCTGATTAAAAAGGACGTAAAGTTGGTGTGGGGTCCGCAACAAGAAGCCGCATTTCAAAAGTTAAAATATAGTTTGGCAAAAATACCAACACTCTCATATTTTGACCCAAAGAGACGTACTCAGGTAATAGCTGACGCAAGCCCAGTGGCGTTGGGCGCGATACTCCTTCAATTCCAAAGTGAGTCACCTCAAGTCATTTCGTTTGCCAGTAAATCCCTGTCAGAAGTGGAACGCCGGTATTCACAGACCGAGAAGGAAAGTTTGGCGTTAGTCTGGGCAGTTGAACGGTTTTATTATTATCTGGCAGGGATAGAATTCGAACTCGTCACGGACCATAAGCCACTAGAAGCAATTTTTAAAATTACATCGAGACCGCCTGCAAGAATTGAGCGCTGGGTTCTCCGTTTACAATCTTTTAAATTTAAAATAATATACAGACCGGGAAAATACAACATTGCTGACACCTTCTCGAGATTATACGTAGGAAAACCCTCTAACACATTTGATCAATATGGAGAACAGAGTCTTTGTACCATTATTGAAAAGTCTGTGCCTCGAGCTCTCACAATTTTACAAATTTATCAAGGTAGCTCCTCAGATCCCGAACTCTTAGAGGCAATTAGAAATGTTAAGGAAGATACTTGGGGCGACAAATCTATTAACAAGTTTTTTCCTTTTCGCTTGGAGCTATGTGCGGTTGGAAACATGCTTCTTCGGGGAACTAAGATCGTTATACCCAAATCGTTGAGATCTCGCGTCCTGGAATTAGCCCACGAAGGTCACCCAGGTGAAACAGTAATAAAAAGAAGAGTTCGATCGAATGTCTGGTGGCCCCTCATCGACAGGGAAGTTGAAAAATTCGTTAAAAACTGCCGCAGTTGCTTACTAGTATCTAGGCCCAACAACCCGGCCCCAAATGAAAAGACGTACCTTACCGGACGGGCCGTGGATTTCACTCGCAATGAATTTACTGGGACCTTCACCAAACCACCAGTACATTTTTGTTGTTATTGACTACTATTCACGTTATCATGAATTGAAATTTCTTAAAAGAATAACTTCAACGGCTATAATAAATTTTCTGGATGAAATATTTTCAAGATTTGGGTATCCAAAATCCATCACTGCGGATAACGGCCGACAGTTTGTAAGTGAAGAGTTCAAGAACTATTGTTTAGAAAATGCGATTGAATTGATTACATCTCCACCGTATTGGCCACAGGCAAACGGGGAGGTAGAGAACTTAAATCGATCTTTGCTTAAGCGTCTACAAATTGCCAATGCACAGGGAGAAAACTATAGAAAAGAAATCCAAAAGTTTGCTCTCATGTACAACGTAACCCCACATGGAACAACAGGGAAATCACCATCAGAACTTTTATTTAATAGGCGCATACGAGATAAGATTCCATCGCTACAGGACGTCGAAGAACCGTTCCTGGACCTTGAAGCCAGAGATTTAGATTGTGGCAATAAAGAAAAAGGGAAAAAGAGAGGGGATGAGGACCGGAGAGCCAAAGAAAGCGAAATTGCAGTTGGAGACAAAGTTCTGGTACGTAATACGATACTCCCAAATAAGCTGTCTACGACGTTTAATGCAGAAGAATTCGAAGTGATTAAACGAACAGGGAATGACGTTGTAGTACGTGGTAATGGCAAAGAGCTACGACGGAATGTAAGCCATTTGAAAAAGCTTCCAGTACCTGAAGTTACAGAAGGTGACAAAGATACAGCAAAGCAGGATACTAATCCACCGTTGAAACTTACTTTGAAAAATATAGGAGGGATGTGGAGATCTGGCAGCGCGAGAGATCTGGCAGCACCTGGAGATTCGGGGAGGAATGAGAATGGCGCGGTTGCGGAGGTCGGATTTGGTTCGGTTAAGTGAAATGTTCTACGAAACTGAAGTCTGATGAAATAAAGTCTAAATCAAAATAGATACGGTTTTTGTCTTATCATTGGTGGTAAAGGTGAGTTGTTACAGTGGCGACGAGGTAAATTTGTGAAAAATCTAAAGGAAAAAAAAGAAATAGGTAAATCGAAGCTGGCATAAAATATGCCGAAGCCCGAAGCAACTGGCGTACATATGTATATGTAAGAAAAAGCAGCATACATACATAAGTGTACGTCGGCGAGCTAAATGAAAAAAAAAAACCAAAAGCACAGGTGGCAAGGAATAGCAACTGGTATATATATAAAATATGCCGGCGAGCAAGAAGAGCACGAGGGTTGGTGTAATACACCAACAGTCAGAGACCGAAACAATTGGCATGCATACACATATGCATGGAAACATAAATAATTGTAAGTCGGCGAGCTCACTGAAAAACAAAAGCAACTCGCACAAAATGTGCCGGTGAGCAATACAAATCGGGAAAAAAATTACACCAACGATCATAGCAACTGGCATTAGTTATGCCGGCGAGCAAAAGCAACTGACATACATACAAATGTACGTTTGTGTGCGTAAACGTATAACATTGTATGTCGGCGAGCAGAATAAGCAAATGAAAATATGCAAAAAGCAAACTCAAACGCATTTTACGTTGCGCCATTGAAATCAAACAACGAGCAGTCAGCTGTTCGTTTGCTGTCACCTAGTACAATAATCCACCTTACGAAGAAGTGTGCCGACGAGCTAAAGAATAATAGTGTAAACAAAGAAATTGAAAGGCAATTAATATGTGTAAATGCAAGACGCATTCACCACATGAGCTGCTGTTAAAATAGCAATAAGTTCGCCGTATTTTGTTTTCTCGACCTCGCTTTGTTATGTTTTGCACGACAGACTGCAGAGGCAAAATGGCATTTGATTTTGTTCGTATTTCTTTGCGTGTTTGCTATCAGCTGGGGTGAAATCGTCTCGCAATAATTTATGTTCACAATTTTTGAAAGAAAATAAAGTTGGTACTGGAAATTCTGGTGTTATTTGCCATTACAAAATTAAATAAATGTATCTGTTTTATTCTCCCAATAGGATAACAAATATTAGAAGAAAATTTGCGACTTGATAAAACAAAGGCATTCAATCCAAAGTAAATTGAAATCATGAACATAGCGGGCGTACCACCATTTGTGTGCAATGCAATTGATAAAGCACTTGTTCGTTCGGAGTGGGAGAAGTGGTACCGGGCCTTTTATCTATACCTGGAAGCCGAGGACATCAAAGATCCTATTAAAAGAAAGAATAAACTGTTGCATTTAGGAGGGATGCAGCTTCAAGAGGTTATCTACAATATACCTGGCGCGCTCATAGAACCTGAAGAGAAGAAAGATGTGTTTAAGCATTTAGTAGAAAAATTGCAGCAATATTTCTCTCCTAAAAGGAACTCCACTTTGGAACGTCACTTATTTCGATCTTTGAAACCTGAGGTGGGGGAAAACTTAAATAAATTTATTCTTAGGCTAAGAAACCAAGCCGCTAAGTGCCAGTTTGGTGAAACAAAAAAACGAAATAATTGAAATCAACTTGAAAGACAAGCTCATAGACACATAGGCACCTACTGAGCTTAAGAAACGTGTATTAGAAAAGGAGCATTCTCTAGATGAAATAATTGAGATGTGCTTAGTATATGAGCAAATTAAAACACAATCAGAGACTATGATATTGCCGTCGCAATCTGAAAGCGTAAACAAAATTAGACAAGCCGTCGTAAATAAGGAAAGGGATACAGAGTGCGGTAGATGTGGTCGAAAGGGGCATTTGAGTAGCAGCGCTGGGTGTCCAGCCAAAAATGTGAGATGTAATAAGTGTAACTTTATAGGGCATTTTGCTAAAAAGTGTAAGACAAGGGCTCGTAAACGGAAACAGAATGATGAAACAACCGATAAGGTAAAAAGGAAGAAAAATTATGCATCCAAAGTCCACTGTGTTGCAGGGGATTACAAATCGGATGGCGAGCATGATACACTTAACGAATTTAATTGTTTTAAAGTATCAGACAACTTCAATGAAGATCTAAATGAACTAATAGATTGTTTCATTGGTGGTATAAAAATTTCGATGCTAATTGACTCTGGTTCACGCTTTAATCTTCTCACAGAAAATGACTGGAAAAGTCTGTGTAGTAAAAATGCCACAGTATGGAATATTCGTAGTGAGTCAGATGTTAAATTCCGGGCGTACGCGGGAAAAGACCTGCTGAGAGTAAAACTTGTATTTGAGTCTGTTATTGGTATTGATTTGAATTCAAATGTGATTTCTTCATTCTATGTTATTGAGAATGGCAGACAATCACTGTTGGGTAGAGATACGGCCATAAAACTAAGGGTTTTGAAGCTAGGCATCGAGGTAAATGCGCTTGAAAATCGGGTTCCTTTTCCGAAAGTAAAGGGAATACAGATATCCTTGACCATTGACAAGTCAGTTAGACCAGTACAACAACCGCTTAGGCGAATTCCATCTGCGGTAGAGGAGAAGGTTGACCAGAAGTTGAAAGAAGCGTTAGTACAAGATATTATCGAGTCAGTAACGGGGCCAAGTGCATGGATTTCACCCATAGTAATTGTATTTAAAGAAGATGGTGACATCCGTTTATGCATAGATATGCGACGTGCAAATAAGGCTATTTTAAGGGAAAACTACCCATTGCCAACATTTGATTCGTTTATGACGCGACTCACAAGAGCGAAGTATTTTTGTAGATTAGACCTCAAGAACGCCTACCACCAATTATAATTGGACGAACAAAGCAGAGAGATAACCACATTTATTACGACCAAAGGCCTATTCAGATATAAGCGGCTTTTATTTGGGGTTAACTCGGCCCCTGAAATCTTTCAGCGAACGATGGAAAATATACTGGCTGGTCAGAAAAACGCCCTTAATTACCTAGATGACATTATCGTATACGGTGAAACAGAGGCCGAACATGATAGGAACTTACAAAGCGTTTTAAAAGTTTTTGAGGAGTTTAACATAAAGCTTAATGACTCGAAATGTATCTGGAAAGCACAGAAACTGACATTTTTAGGACACGTGTTGTCTTCGGATGGTATCGACCCTGATCCAGAAAAGATTAATGCCGTTTTAAAATTTCGAGCGCTCTCTAGCAAAGAGGAAATCAGGAGTTTCTTAGGTCTAGTAACATACCTTGGCAAATTTTTGCCTGATCTGGCGGACGTCACCGAGCCGCTAATGCACCTGATTAAAAAGGACGTAAAGTTGGTGTGGGGTCCGCAACAAGAAGCCGCATTTCAAAAGTTAAAATATAGTTTGGCAAAAATACCAACACTCTCATATTTTGACCCAAAGAGACGTACTCAGGTAATAGCTGACGCAAGCCCAGTGGCGTTGGGCGCGATACTCCTTCAATTCCAAAGTGAGTCACCTCAAGTCATTTCGTTTGCCAGTAAATCCCTGTCAGAAGTGGAACGCCGGTATTCACAGACCGAGAAGGAAAGTTTGGCGTTAGTCTGGGCAGTTGAACGGTTTTATTATTATCTGGCAGGGATAGAATTCGAACTCGTCACGGACCATAAGCCACTAGAAGCAATTTTTAAAATTACATCGAGACCGCCTGCAAGAATTGAGCGCTGGGTTCTCCGTTTACAATCTTTTAAATTTAAAATAATATACAGACCGGGAAAATACAACATTGCTGACACCTTCTCGAGATTATACGTAGGAAAACCCTCTAACACATTTGATCAATATGGAGAACAGAGTCTTTGTACCATTATTGAAAAGTCTGTGCCTCGAGCTCTCACAATTTTACAAATTTATCAAGGTAGCTCCTCAGATCCCGAACTCTTAGAGGCAATTAGAAATGTTAAGGAAGATACTTGGGGCGACAAATCTATTAACAAGTTTTTTCCTTTTCGCTTGGAGCTATGTGCGGTTGGAAACATGCTTTTTCGGGGAACTAAGATCGTTATACCCAAATCGTTGAGATCTCGCGTCCTGGAATTAGCCCACGAAGGTCACCCAGGTGAAACAGTAATAAAAAGAAGAGTTCGATCGAATGTCTGGTGGCCCCTCATCGACAGGGAAGTTGAAAAATTCGTTAAAAACTGCCGCAGTTGCTTACTAGTATCTAGGCCCAACAACCCGGCCCCAAATGAAAAGACGTACCTTACCGGACGGGCCGTGGATTTCACTCGCAATGGATTTACTGGGACCTTTACCAAACCACGAGTACATTTTTGTTGTTATTGACTACTATTCACGTTATCATGAATTGAAATTTCTTAAAAGAATAACTTCAACGGCTATAATAAATTTTCTGGATGAAATATTTTCAAGATTTGGGTATCCAAAATCCATCACTGCGGATAACGGCCGACAGTTTGTAAGTGAAGAGTTCAAGAACTATTGTTTAGAAAATGCGATTGAATTGATTACATCTCCACCGTATTGGCCACAGGCAAACGGGGAGGTAGAGAACTTAAATCGATCTTTGCTTAAGCGTCTACAAATTGCCAATGCACAGGGAGAAAACTATAGAAAAGAAATCCAAAAGTTTGCTCTCATGTACAACGTAACCCCACATGGAACAACAGGGAAATCACCATCAGAACTTTTATTTAATAGGCGCATACGAGATAAGATTCCATCGCTACAGGACGTCGAAGAACCGTTCCTGGACCTTGAAGCCAGAGATTTAGATTGTGGCAATAAAGAAAAAGGGAAAAAGAGAGGGGATGAGGACCGGAGAGCCAAAGAAAGCGAAATTGCAGTCGGAGACAAAGTTCTGGTACGTAATACGATACTCCCAAATAAGCTGTCTACGACGTTTAATGCAGAAGAATTCGAAGTGATTAAACGAACAGGGAATGACGTTGTAGTACGTGGTAATGGCAAAGAGCTACGACGGAATGTAAGCCATTTGAAAAAGCTTCCAGTACCTGAAGTGACAGAAGGTGACAAAGATACAGCAAAGCAGGATACTAATCCACCGTTGAAACTTACTTTGAAAAATATAGGAGGGATGTGGAGATCTGGCAGCGCGAGAGATCTGGCAGCACCTGGAGATTCGGGGAGGAATGAGAATGGCGCGGTTGCGGAGGTCGAATTTGGTTCGGTTAAGTGAAATGTTCTACGAAACTGAAGTCTGATGAAATAAAGTCTAAATCAAAATATATACGGTTTTTGTCTTATCATTGATGGTAAAGGTGAGTTGTTACATTGGAAATATTTTTAACGACTGTTAAAATATGACGCTGCAGCTTTGTAATGGCCGCTTATGAGGTGTGTTTAGTGAACACTTGACGTATTGAAGGTTGCCAATTCTTTTACGGTTCGTAAGGACCATGTTCGAGGCTGTGGCTCGAAATTTGAGGTTTTGCTAGTGCCGAGTGCACTGAGGGGAAACGAAATAAAAGTCGATACAGATTTGCGTTTTATTACAATTCATGTAACGCTATAATATGTATGTATATTGTGATCTGTAGGTATGTATATGCCAGAGTCGCGATGAAAATTTAAAGATTAGCAAATATGATGTGGTTGCAGTGTCGGTCACGGTGCGAATGCATAAAAAAAGCAAGTATTTTAATTTCGGATGTCTGGTACCGCTTACAAAGGCAAAGATATGAAACGTATTACAGTTTACAATAAGGTTGCCGGCCACCCGCAAAATAAATGAATTTAATAAAGCAATTTAACAAGTACATTAAATTAATCGAATACTTATTGCTAATCGAATGTGATGAGATTCATGTTCTCAACACACAGTAATTATTCTCTCGTACGAACTTGAGGCGCTCGTTTATGTAAAGCGCTTTGAATTTCACGCAATTTTTCATTGTGTGATTGGAGTTACATAATTTGCATGAGACTTGCTGATTGAGTTCAACGTGAAAATTATTTGTTTTATTTCTATTTAGAAAAGTCGAGTTATGATTTGCTGCTCTGGGTGTAAAATTTGGTAGGGGCGCTCTTGGTTTACCTGGGCGGTAAGTGCTCAGTCTCTCTACAACTTCATATCGAGATGTTAAGAATTTGTTCATATCTTCCCAGAGTGGAAGTTCCTTCCGAGAGGTGAGCGATTGTTCCCATAGAGAGAGTGTTTAGCTGGGAAGTTTTGAGGAGCATATATGCACAAGGATGGGGTCCAGGCGGAGGTTGGGATTCCTTGTGCTGCCAGAGTGGATAGGCAGTTACTTATTGTGGTTTGCATTTTCTGAATCTGCTCACCACTCTCGGAATATATAGGGTTTAAGTTAAAAAGGGTTTTTAACTGGTTATCAACCAAGATTCTGCGGTTTTCATACCGCGCCTTCAGAGCATCCCATGCCAGGTTGAAGCTTGCGGCAATAAGCGGGTATTGCTTCACCAATTGTCCAGCTTGGCCTCTGGTTTTTTGACGCAGGTGGTATAGTTTCTGAGCTGTTGTGAGTTTCGGATGATTACCGTAGACTGCCGTGAACATTTCACGAAAAGTTGGTTGTAAGAGCTGCTGAGCGTTTAAAATCTGAGCTAAGCATTTTTCATAACTCTCTGAGCATTTTATATATTTTTTCTCTATTGAGGTAATATAATCTTTGTGATCGCCGGAGAGAGAAACTTCTTCGTAGCTAGCAACAAGTGATTCCCAGAGTCTTTCGGGCTGCTGTATCTTCACTTTGAAAGGGGTTCTGTGTGGTCAGATACCAGTGTGCCTGACCAAGTTGAGTAAAAAGACTCCAATCTGTCGCTTTCGAAAATGAAAGCCTGGAGACATGTATTTAAATCAATTTTAGAGGTATTAGCTGATGTTTTGCTTTTCATAATGTGAGAAAATTAAATAGAAAACAAGAGATACATGGAAATTTTTAAATGAGTTTTTTTTTTCCAACAAAGGTGAAAAGAAATTATTTTAATTTATTTTAAATGTATTTATATATTTAATTTATTTTGTCAAGTTAATTTTCAATTTAATATAATTTATTTTAATTTGACTAGCATGTAAATTGTCTTGTCCCACAGTGATTTTATATTTACTACATTAGCGCGTCTAAGTGTAGTATGTAAGCAGCGAGAGTGGGCGGAGCTTATTATTATGCGTGTGTATGTATGCTACACAATTGCAAGACTCGCAATAAAATTTTGAAAGGCTGAGCTGCGAGAGATGAGAAATTAAGAAAGGGGAGTACGAATATGAATTTGCACGATCAGCTTATATTCGAGTGGGAGAATTGCACTTATGTATGTACGTATGTAGGGGGCGGAAAGCCCTCGAGAATAGTTTCAAGAACCAGCGGAGGCGAACCTGGTAGGCAGTTTTCTACCATGGGGGTTGCTAAAGCTGGTGCGCGGATCCCTCGGGCGCCACCGCTAACACCCACGGCGTTCACAAGGCCGGACGACAGGCCAACCACGGAGGCAGCAACTTCGCGACACAGGAAGGCTGCCAAGAGGATCTTGAAAAGGTCCAAACTAGCGGAGGATCTCTGTAATCGGGCGCTGCCCGGTGATCGTGCGGAGATTCTGGCAGAAATCGAGTGAGCAAATGCTATCATGCCCAACTTCCAGCTAACCGCTCCAGAGGGGCAGAAAACAGCAAACAAGCGCGAAAGATCGATGGACGTTGCGCAGAATAAACCGAAAAGGGTTAAAACCCACGGTCCATCCTTTGCGGAAGTCGCAAAGAAGAAGATCATCCTAGCTGTGGTGAATGACAATCACGGCGATGAACCGGTTTTGCGAGCCCATTGGAAATGGGTGGAATCGGAGTTATCGGGCATTGCGGTAAGCGTGCTTCGACCGAACCCTGGACCACCACCATCATGTAAGGATGCGGGTTGGTTCTAGGGCAGTGTAAAGGTGGTTGCATGCGATGACACCAGTTCTGCCGAGTTGTACAAGAAGGCGGTTGCCAGTTTGGGAGAGGTCTACCCGGGTGCGAAGCTCCGGGCCATGGACTTCAAGGAGGTCCCTTCCAGACCGAGGGCAAGAGTGTGGCTGCCAGCGAAGCCCGCCGAGGCGGAAGGAATTCTGGAGAATATCCGCCTTTTTAATCCGGCGCTCCCCGCAGGAAATTAGAAGGTGCTGAAGGTGGAGAGCAGTACCAAAGCGATGCGTCAGGTGGTTCTAATGCTGAATAGGGAATCCCTACCGTTTCTGGAAAGGACGGAAGGGACTATTAAATATGGGTTCGGCACCGCTCGCGTTAGGGTGTACTGAACGAGGACACGACCACCATGAGCCTAGTGGTCAATAGTCAGGTGATCCGGCTGACCTCTATGTATCTGGCCCACGATAGACCAATTCCGACGCCGATGGGGGAGAAGGTCGCTCAGTACACAGCGGGAGCGCTGATTCTTGCCGGTGACGCGAATGCTTACCACTTCACATGGAGCAGCAGCGACACCAACGAAAGAGGTGAGTCACTCATCGATTTCATATTAAAAGCCAACCTAGCTTTAAGTAACAGAGGTAGTGAACCCACCTTTGTAACCAGTAGTAGCAGGGAAGTCCTGGACGTGATTCTCGTGTCGGTGGAAGCAGAGGCGGTGGTAAGAAACTGGAAAGTGCTCGAAGAGCATTCCTTTTCGGACCATCGATACATCTCCTTCTACTTAGAGGGGGTCTCGCCTAGGACTGAACCCATTAGAAACCTTAAAAATACCGACTGGCCTTGCTACAGGAATGAACTAGATAAGCGATTTTCAGGCAAACGAGTAAGCGTAACGTGTAGCCCAGGAAAGCTAGAATACATGGTAAACCAGTTTACCACGGAATGTGGGAAGGGTCTTGATAAGGCATGCTCAATTAAGAAGCCAAAAGGCAAAAAGAAACTACCGTGGTGGAGTGCCAAAAGAACCCAAAGTGACTCACAATGGGAAATTTACAGGTCCCACTTAGGGGACTATAAAAAGCTCTCAAGGCAGTCTAAGAGATCTTCTTGGAGGGACTACTGCGGCTCTATGGAATCTGTGTCGGAGGGAACAAGGCTGAGAAGGGTTCTCTCCGGTTTACCCCGTATAGCTCCAAGAACCTTGCTAAGGCCGGACGGGACGAGGACGGGGTCGGCAGAGGACACTCTCAGACTTCTCCTGGAGACGCACTTTCCGTACGCGGCGGGTGGGCTCCCGAACAGATCGACTGCAGTGAAGGAACAATCGGCGGCTGCGGACTTCCTCACATTAGAGAAAGTAACCTGGGCAATTGAGACAATTAAATCTTAGAAGGCGCCGGGTCCAGATGAAGTGTCACCGGTGCAGCTTCAGCAATCTGACGGTAGAATATCTGACGTAAATCCCAAAGACTTTAGGCCTATAAGTCTCTACTCTTTCCAACTGAAGGTACTAGGGAGAGTAATTGATTGTCAAATCAGAGATTTAATAACGAACAAATTAATATCTTCCCAGCATGCTTACATGAAGAGGAAGTCCACTGCAACGGCGCTTCATCAAGTTGTGCCGTATATAAAGAACTCCCTGCAGGTCAAGGAGTATACACTGATATCATTTCTAGACAATGAGGATGCTCTCAATAACATAGAACCACTAGCGTTCACAAGTGCTCTGGCGAAGCTGGGCGTCGATCAACATCTGGTATCCCTCGTACAAAACTTACTGGTTGACAGGGTTGTTAGGGCACAGTTAGCGGAGGCAACTTTAAAACGCTGTACAAGCAGAGGAACCCCGCAAGGTGGGGTCCTTTCTCCTCTTCTTTGGGTGGAGGATCAAAGGTAGTAGCTTATGCCGTGGTAGTAAGGGGTAAATTTCCTCTGACGCTGTGCGACATCATGCAGGAAATACTTAAAAAGGTAGAGAACTGGACCAAAGACAAAGGTCTGGGTGTAAACTCGGAAAAAACCGAACTTGTTCTTTTTACAAGAAAATATATGATCCCACCTCTTAGGCTTTCCGTAGTGGCAAATAGAGCACTGAGGCTAGGGGACGTCGCAAATTATCTAGGCGTGATACTAGACAAAAAGCTTTCGTGGACACAGAACGTCCAGGAGCGCAGTAAGAAGGCAACGGTGGCCTTCGCCATCGGAATAAAATGGGGCTTATCCCCCAAAATTATGCACTGGATATACACAGCGGTAGTCAGACCAATCCTGCTATATGGGGCACTGGTGTGGTGGCCACTTCTCGATAAGAAAACCAAATATTCAGCACTGCAAAGGGTGCAAAGATCGGCGCTGATATGCATAGGTGGCGCCCTGCGTACAACCCCCTTGGAAGCCTTAGACACCATACTAAATATCCTCCCGATTGATATCGCAGGAAAACAATTCGCTGCATGTGCCGCTCTTAGACTACGGGAGTTGCCCGTATGGAAGTCTAGTCAAGTAGGACACGCAGCAATCGCAAACAAATTAGGCTCGCAAGTTACAGATTACTGCGTCCCCTTTCAAAGCTTCACAAAGAAGTTCAACATACTAATTCCTGAAAGAGACTGGAGGTCCGATGAACCCCCTGGATTATAGAATTCACTCCACTTCTACACTGATGGCTCAAAGCTTGAGAACAGAGTGGGATGTGGTGTTTTCTCGACTCAATTAGGATTAGAAAAATCTTTCCGTCTTCCTGACCATTTCAGTGTCTTTCAGGCTGAGGTCGGTGCTATACAGGAGACGGTAGACTACCTAAAAACAGAAGAGGTTGAATTCAAGGATATGTTCATATTTTTCGACAGTCAAGCTTAGTGCTGCTTGCACTTGATTCGGTCACCTGTAATTCTAAAACAGTAGCAACCTGTCGCAAATCTGTAAACGAGATGGCGGAGCAGTTTTCTTTTTACTTGTTATGGGTGCCAGGGCACAGCAACATACCAGGCAACGAAACAGCGGATGAGCTTGCAAGAAGGGGGACATCCACTCCGCTTTCATCACGCTGGAAGGGTTTAGGTATGCCGCTCGCTACCTGCAAGCTCTTTCTAAGGGACTCAACCCTTAAGGAAGCAGGGGACCGTTGGAAAAACGGAAACACCTGTATCAAGTCCAAGCTCTTGTGGCCGGAGTGGGACGTCAAGCGATCACAAGGTCTTCTCAAGCTGAGCAGAGAAAACCTGTCCTTAGCTTAAGGAATCATAACAGGTCATATACTGATCGGCAAACACGCAGAGAGACTAGGTGTTCCCTGCAACGACTTCTGCAGAAGCTGCAGAAATAAGGAAGAGCCTGAAACCGTGAGGCATCTTCTATGTGAATGTCCTACACTATGGGCTAGAAGAAGAAAATTCTTGGGATCAGAGTTCTTCGGAGACCTTAGCGATCTGGCCAAAGTAGAGATTCGCAAGCTATTAAAATTCGCAGTTTCCACATGTTGGTTCGAGTAGGTGGATTTTTCAAATCCGCGTGGTGCCACAATGGGCCTAAAGAAGGCCTACATAGGTGTGCTGGCACGATCGCTAGCAGCCACTTTAACCTAACCTAATCTAACCATTTATGTATATACTGAATGTATATATATGTATGTATGTGTATAAGAATGTATATGCGCGCCCGCGAATTTCAATGCACCGGTACTTTATATGAGAAAAATTAAATTCGAAAGAGAGAATGAGAATGTGAGAGAGAATGTGTGAGAATATATTTAGTGGCATATTTTACGCGGTTTTTTTTCTTTCTTTTTTTAGATGGCGAAACCGCGAATTTATAATTATGTATGTATGAACTATGAGATGTTTAAGTATTTACATACATACATACATATGTATATATTTTGGGCGCGAATTTATAGCGTCAGAAATATTGTCAGTTTAAAAGCACCGTTTGGTAAAAGCATAAGATGCCCGTTGAGAAATTCGGGACTTTGTGATAAAATGAGGGTTGTGTATGTATATATAAGAACATATGCACATATATGTATGTATTCAATTATATATGTAGATTAACGGATGTTTTTGAGAATTTTAGGGAATGGAAATATGTATATTATTTAAACGGATTTTCAAAAGGAGAAGAAAATATTTTTACCGTTTTCGAGAACCGTTAAAAAATATATGTACATATGCGCAGTTTATATGTTCGTACTGGGCATGTACGTACATATGTATGTATGTATGTAGATGGGCTTTTGCACTTACAGTATCGATCCTTTTGTACCACCTCTACTTATTGCTTATTGCTGTTGCTTTTTGAGTTGCACCGCCTAATACTTCTGTTGTTGTTGTCGATGCAGCTACTTCTTCGCTCGCTTATGCTGTTGTTGTTGTAATTTGGTTTGGGCTGCACCTGACGACTTACGAATTTTGCACTTTACACAAAAAAAAAATTTTTAATTTTGTTGTTTTAACACACTTTTTTTTAACTTTTTAGCTTTTTTACATTTGCGTAATTTGTACTGTGTATATACAAGTGAGTGGACGCAGCTCTTCATAAGGGAAGGAAAAACAGCAAAAACCTACGAAAGTACCTGGTGTTTACAAACCAAAAGACGATAGTCAAATCCTGAAGGAGTTCGGTGAGTCCGTTCCATGTTGGCGTCGTCCAGTGCACGCTCGTTTTTCTCACTTTTCATAATTTTAACTTCTTGATATCAAAGGAAATTATAACTTTTCTATATTTTTACTGGAAGTACCAAGTGAGGGAGATAGAATAAAGTCGCGCGATTGTAGCAAACCCTGCCATCAGCAGCTGATCTCTTCTCTCGAAAGTGGGAACAGATCTGCTCTGCAAATCTGACTGCACTTAGTGTAGTCCCGAACCCATCAAAGTGGTCTTACGTGGGGTGCACACTTTACACTTTTATAGCTTCATTGCTTAAATATGTACAAATAAAATAAAAGCAATCAATAATAATATAAATCAAATAAAACAATATAAAGTAAATAATTAAACTTAAATAATAATAATACTAAAAATATCTATAATAAAATAAAAATAAACAATTAAATATATAAATAAAGATTAATAATAATAATAATATAAAAATATTCAATAAACATTGTACAAACTAAACTGAAATAAGAATAAATATTTACATCTACATATAATAATATTAATATAACTCAAATAAATTAAATAATAAAGATTTATAAATAATAATAAATAATAATATGAAAATATTCAATCAGCATTGTACAAACTAAACTGAAATAAGAATAAAATATTTATTTACATCTATAATAATATAAATAAAACTCAAAAAATTAAATAAATAAATAAATAAATTAAATAAATAAATAAAAAAAATAAATATAAATTAATAATAAATATAAATATATACAAAGTTTAATAAACCACATTAATAATAGATAAATAAAAAATTAAATTAAATAAATAAAAACGAAATATAACATTTATAATATGATAATACCATAAATTAACTAAATTAATTCTGATTTCTGGCAGCAAGGAACATGTCAGAAGTCAACAAAAACCAAGGCTATAGCTCCGGAAGCCTTTTCCAAAAAAGCGGCAGAACCCAGCGTTCTCCAGTGCGTAGTGCGCCCTTACCTAAGGAACCGCAAAACGAAAGAGAAGTCCTCGTTCAAGCTGATGGCTTGGTGGAGATCATGACCTCACCAGCGTCACCGATGAACAATACGAGTACAGAAGAGCCACGCAGTATTCAACCGTTCGTGTTCTCTGGAACAGGTACAAAGAAGCTGTCCGCGTGATGGGCGGAAAATTAAGCGAAATGAGAAGGATGATGGACAGTCAACGGCACGTAAACCAGCAGATGAAGAGCATGCTGACAAGTTTTTGTAAACATTTTGAGGATATCGAAAATAGCGATGCAGGGTCAAAGAGAGCGAGCTTCTCATCAAAAGCTACGCAGACAGCATCGCCACCCAAGGAGGTCACGCAAGGAAAGCGGGGTAGACTTAACAACGGAGGTGATACCACTGCATCGAACAACTGTCAGCCACTGGGGAAGCGTACAAGAGTCCACTCACCGGGAATGCAAGATCGGCGACCCGAGCAGCAATACTCGAAGAGCGGCCGGGAGAAACCGATTGCCCGCGCGGCCCTAGAGAAGAGGAAAGAGCAATCTTTTATTAACACCGACATTCCCGCAACTCAAGAAGCAGCGTGGACTACAGTGTCGAACGTAAAGCGCCAAAGGAAAAAAGCCCCTCGTCCGGACGCAATCGTAATCAAGTCCTCCGGGGAGTATGCGGAAATCCTCAAACTTGTCAAAAGTGACGAGAGACTGAGGGACCTAGGTGAAAACGTCCGCAAGATTAGGAAAACTGCCAAAGGAGACCTCTTGTTCCAGCTCAACAAGGCAGAGAGCACAAATACCGCCAAACTGCAAGCCGCGGTGGGAGAAATGCTATCGGGTAAAGCGGAAGTTAGAACCCTAACACAGCAAACCTTCCTGGAAATCCACGACATAGACGAAGTCACAACTCGCGGAGAAGTGTGCTTAGCTTTAAATGCAAAGCTTGATTCCATCAAGGTCCAAGAGTCGGACATACGATCCATGCGTAAAGCTTACGGAGGCACTCAAATCGCGTTGTTGCTTCTACCGGCGAGTAGTGTCAATAAGGTGCTCTCACTAGGCAAAATTAGAATCGGCTGGGTGATCTGTCGCATCCGAGGTAAAGAACAGGCAAGACGTTGCTACAAATGCCTCGAGTTCGGCCACGTGTCTATGAACTGTCGGAGCAGTGAAGACTTCACAAAATCCTGCTTTAAGTGTGGTGGCCCTGGACACATGGCAAAGGACTGTAGCAACCCCCCAAGTGCTTGGTATGTGCGAAACGCAGCGTGCTCGCTACTGACCACATAACCGGAGTTTTCTAGTGCCCTACCTATCAAGCAGCTCTCAGAAAATATAAGACAAAATGAAGATACTGCAACTCAACCTTAACCACTGTCAGGCAGCGCAGGACCTCCTGTCGCAAACCATCAGTGAGGAAAACGTGGATGTCGCGATACTCAGCGAACCCTATAAAGTGAAACGGTCACAATGTTGGGCACACGATAAGAGCGGCAAAGCAGGTCATGCGGCAACCCCGCTAGCTGGATGTACGATGTCGTATCTGAAACTGGCTTTGTGGGTGCAAGTATAAGAGATCTATACATCTATAGTTGCTATATACCCCCTAGCACCACTGTGCAAGTATTTGAACAGATTGTCGGAAAGCTCTCCATCGATGCAAGCGGCAGAACAAATGTTCTTATAGCGGGCGATTTTAATGCTTGGGCGCAAGAGTGGGGCTGCCCGAACACACGTCCCAAGGGTAGAGCACTTTTAGAGGCTCTGGCAAGCCTCGATGTCGCACTTCTAAACACCGGCACCGAACATACCTTTAGTCGAAACGGGTTTGGGTCAATAATGGACCTGACCTTGGCAAGCGCCACATTATACAGATCAGTGGACTGGAAAATAAGTTCTCGCTTTACACAAAGCGATCATTATGCAATTACCTGCACGAATAATAGAAACAGAAGTTCCCCAAACAAATTACAACAAACCAGCATAGCTCGAGGTTGGAAAGCGCGCACTCTTGACCCGGACCTATTCATTGCATTGCTGCCATCTCGTCAATACAATGGATCCGCAAATTGTAGGGCCAAAGAGATCATGGCCGACATAAGTACCGCATGTGATGCATCAATGGCTGGAAAAGTCTTAAAAGGACATCATAAACCCGCTTATTGGTGGACATATGAGATCGGAGAGTAAAGGAAGCTATGCTTAAAAGCAAGGCGAAAATACCAACGCGCAGGGGCAACCCTTGCTTCCCTCAATACAGAGAAGCCTATAAAAGTGCACGCGACGATTTAAAAAAAGCTATCAAATGCAGCAAGCGAAGATGTTTTCTGGAACTATGCGACTAAGCAGATCGAAACCCCTGGGGCACAGCATACAAAATTGTTACCAAAAAGCTACAAAGCAATGTTATGTCGCCGAGAAGCGCAAGGGATTGGAAAGTGGCTGTTGATACCTTGTTTCCTCCCCAACGGCGCTTAGTTTCGAATATGAATTGGGGGGTACAGTGCTCTTTCGAGCCCTTTCAATCGGATGAGGTTTTACTGGCCGTTAATAAACTAGAAGATAAAAAAGCCCCAGGGCCCGATGAAGTACCAAACAAGGCTCTTAAACTCCCGATGCGCTATCTTATGCCAGAGTTTGTAAAACTGTACAACTTATGTTTTAAAGAAGGTGTTTTCCCACAAGTCTGGAAAATACAGAAATTTATCTTTATCCCTAAGCCGGGTAAACCACTAGATGATTCTCCTAGTCTTAGGCCTATATGCTTGCTAGACTCAGCAGGCAAAGTCCTGGAGCACATGATCTCAAAGCGATTAGAGCTTGAAGTTCAAGAAAGGGAAGGTATCCCGGCAAACCAGTTTGGCTTTAGAAAGGGGAAATCTACAATTGATGCCGTATCAAGGGTGGTTGAAATAGCAAGAGAGGCAATTAGTGGCACCCGATGGCTAGGAGGAGAGAAAGAGTATAGCCTTGTCGTAACGCTTGACGTCAAAAACGCCTTTAACACCGCTAGCTGGGCGAAAATTCTCGACAGACTAGAACATATTGCTGTTTCATACTGTCTTCGCAGATTAGTTTGCAGTTACTTTAGTAATCGTATGCTACTGTACGAGCGGAAGAGGGCAGAAAACACACGGAGGTCACCGGTGGCATCCCACAGGGATCCGTTCTAGGCCCAATGCTTTGGAATATCATGTATGATGGAGTTCTGCGAGTAAAATTGCCCGAAGGATCAAGCATAACTGGTTTTGCGGACGATATCGCGATAGTAGTCACCGCAAAGCATCTCAGTGACACAAAAGTTAAGGCGGACATATCAGTGAGCATAATAAGAGAATGGCTAAAAGCGTCCGGTCGCGGCTTTATCGAGAATAATGCTGAACACTCGAGGGCCTAAGCAGAAGCTTAGGGAATTAAATTCAACGTACCGCCTGTGCGCTCTCAGAGTATGTAGTGCTTTTAGAACGGTGTCAGACGAGGCAGCTCTTGTCATCTCCAGCATGCCACCCGTTTATCTACTGGCCAAAGAAGCGGCTGAACTCTGGGCTGGTCCACGCCCAACAAAAGAAAGCGACAGAAAGCTGGCAAGGGAGAGCTATATAGCTGATTGGCAAAACCACTGGGATAATGCATCGAAAGGGCGCTGGACACATAGATGTATCCAAAGACTTGATACTTGGATAAAAAGAAAACATGGTGAAGTAGATTTTTACCTATGCGAATTTCTAAGTGGGCACGTGTGCTTCAAGTCATATTTATACAAGTTCAAGCACGATGTCGACCCCTACTGCGACGATTGCGGAGACGGTGTTGATGAAGATGTTTACCACGTATTCTTCGAATGCCCAAGGTTCATCCGACAAAGAGATAAATTGAAAGCTGCGGTGGGCGAAAACTTTTCACCACCTTCGGTAGTAAACTGCATGCTTAAAAGAGAAAAGGAATGGACGGCGACAAGCGACATAATTGCCTCGATTTTGAAGCAGCTTAGAATATTAGAGCAGCAGCGGCGTCGCAGTGGAAATTAACCGTTTCTAAACAAAATAAAGAACTGCAAACATTAAGCTCGGAATCTCGTCTACCCCGACCGCTCAAGAAACCAGCGAACGATGCTCGGAACCCCGTCCGTTCCGGCATCCTTCAAAATGTGAAGCTCACTATCAGGCAGCTCGGAATCTCGTCCATTCTGACAGCCCCCAGATAAACCAGAGAAGGTGCAGCTCGGAACCTCGTCCGTTCCGACAGCTCTTAGAAAACATGAGTGTCTTACTATTACAGTTATATAGACTTGGGATGCAGATATTAATAAATGCCACCTAGTGCACATCGGGCGAAAAGTTCACCAAAAATTTTGGGAGAAAACTACACCCAAGTAGTCGTCAAACTGGTGCCCCTGGATCTTCAAACAGGTCTGAAGAGACAGCGGCGTTCGAACCATTAAGCTCGGAATCTCGTCCATTCCGACAGCTCAAGAAACCAGCGTATAATGCTCGGAACCCCGTCCGTTCCGACATCCCTCACTATCAGGCTGCTCGAAATCTTGTTTATTCCGACAGCCCCCAGATTACCCAGGGAAGGTGCTGCTTGGAACCTCGTCCGTTCCGACGGCCTCCTTTAGCAGTAGCGAAAAATGGAAGAAAGCTTGTGAGGCAATAGCAGAAGAAATGAAGAGGTTGAGAACTCTCAACAGACAACAGCTTAGCAGCGGCGACTAACCGCCTTTCCCCCCCATGATGTAATGCTTGACGGCAGTCCCGTGGGGAGCGGAATTTCGACGAAAACAGGATCATGCTGGTTTCAAAGGGCTACTTGAGGGTAGTGCGCTACCACAACGCCCCTGAAAAAAAAAAAAAAAACATTTGCGTAATTTGTGTTACACTTTCCTTTTGTTTTAAAATTATTTGCGCAAATTTCGTATAATATTTATTTAATTTTTAAATGTTTAACGCACTTTTGTTTTGGATTTCGCTAAATTTTTTTTTTTAAACTTTACTTAATTTTGTTCGCTACGTACGTTAAATTTTTTCCAATTTTGGTTTTCGGTTTTCACACTTTATGCGTTTTTTTTTGTTTATGTACACGCTTGCTTATTTTCACCCGATTTATTGCAAATTCACCTAGTTTAATTATTTTAGGCTCACTGTCTTTAAGACACACCTTAATGTTCCTGATTTCTTTGCACACTTTGTTTTTTTTTGTTTTTTAGAATTTAGCTATTCGGTTTCGCATACTTTAGGCGCTTTTTGTTTGCTTTTCACTTTTTATGCGCACTTTCTGTTCAATTGATTTTATTTAACTTCAAACGGACTTTTAGGTTACTTTTGTTTAATTGAAACTTTTACCGAATTCTTTTTTTTTTTGAGTGTGAATGCACTTTTGTTACATTTTTTCTTTAATTTAAACTTTTACTGCACTTTCGTTCACTTTTCTTTATTTAGTTTTAACTTTTACCGCGCTTTTGTTACATTTTTATTATTACTTTTAAATGCACTTAGATTGTTCCGCACTTTAATTTCGCTTCACCGGCCAACCGCACTGTTCCAAATTTTCAAACGACTGTTGAGAAGATGACGATGCAGCTTTGAAATGGCTTCTTATGAGGTGTGTTTACGGAACACTTGACGAAGGTTGCCAATTCTTTGACGGGTCGTAAGGACCATCTTTGAGGCTGTGGCTCGAAATTTGAGTTTTGCTAGTGCCGAGTGCACTGCTTCAGACGTGAAATAAAGAAGTCACTGGAGATAGTGATATTCGATATAATTTCGTTTTATTTAAATTCAATTCAACGCTAGGATATAAGTCGTATATAGATATGTATATACATATATGCCAGAGTGGCTATGAAAATTGACGGATGTATTAAAAGCAGGGACCGCAAATAATTGTTATATTTTTCTTTCAGAAGAAAAGGTTACGCAAAAATTCTCTTTATATGTTTTAGGGAATTTTTAACCATTATCGTAAGAGGAACTTTATTTTGGTCATCGTAACCAATATAAATGAGAGATATATTTTTTTGGTTACGAATAACCATTAAGTCAACCAAACATTTTTTTGGTTACCAATAACCATTATCGCAAGTAATATAATTTTTTGGTTATCGGTGACCCACTCGACAGCAAACTATTTTTTCTGGATAGTGGTAAATTTTTCTTATATTACGTTATTATGGCATGATCAGAAAAGCATTCGTAGTTTACACTTCAATGAACTTATTCTTGTCAATTTCGAAGAAAAAGTGTAAAAGCAATTGTACACAATTTACCGTTACTTATTTCTGAGCATGTACACATGTCTTAGTATACATATTTTTTTTTTTGAAATCCATTCTCTATCTCGAAAGTATTATATAAAGCGTTCCAACTACAGGGAAACCTCGTTTATGAGAATATCGGTAACAGTACGAAATTATGTATTTAAATAAACATTTGTCTACAAACCTTTGAATAATTAAAAACTTCAAATCATAAAAGCAGAATAAATCAGGTAAACTGCATACGTTTTTGTAAATAGTCCAACAAGTTTAGTAAATTTTAAAAGTCCCATTACTCGAAAATTGTATATCTCAATTACTTTTCGCTATCCATTGAAGGGTTCGACGATACTTCACTGTAGTTGTGTTCGTGTGGTTGTTCATGTGCATTTGTAAAGTGATTGTGACCGATTATAGTGCACTTTAGGAACGCGGAAAATTAGATTGGTTTATTGTTCAAAATTAAAATAATATGGGTAGAAAACGAAACGTCATTATTCGCGATTTTTTCCATTACAATGAAAGGACAAATGAATCGACTTGCAAGACATGCACCATGATATTTGTAGGAAATCATGTAACGAATTTAAGGAGGCACATGATGGGTAAACATAATGAAATGTATCAAAAGTCCATTGAAGAGTACGAAGACCTTGATAATTCGAGTGATTGGGATGCAAAAGTAAAATTTTCTGTGAAGTATTCAAAAAAACAAATCAATAATGCTTGCCTCGAATTGGTTACACAGGAGTCCCAGCCGCTATCGTTCTTCGATTCAAATGGTTTTAAGAGTCTGACTGAACAAATATTTCAAGGTCTTAATATGACTCCCATTACGTCTCACAATATCATGGCAGTAGTAAACGAAGAAGAAATAAGACTGAAAAGACTTATTACGAAAAAATTTAAAAGAAAAATAATATCCCTTAAAATGGACAGTGCAACCCGACATAACCGTTCAGTTTTCGGTATTAATGCGCAAATATTAGAAAAGGGAAAAGTGGAAGTTTTTACATTATCCATGAAAGAGATTTATGTGCCGCAGACTGCTGTTAATCTGAAAGCAGAGGTTGAAGAAGTATTGCGAGACTTTAATATATCTAAGAAGCAAATATATACTATAACTACAGATAACGGTCGAAATATGCTAAAGGCGGTTGATTTGCTTGCAGCAACTGAACATGAAGAGAGTTGTGCTCAAAATGGCTCCGAGGAATCATTATTTAACCTTGAAGAGTTTGAAAATACCTTCAGCGCAGAAAATCGAAATATGTTTTCTGTTAAATGTGCAGCTCACACCTTGCAATTGGTTGTGAAAGACTTTCTGAGCAAAGCCAATATTAATTCAATTGTTGAAAAAGCGAGACAACTAGTGAACACTTTAAGAACGCCGAAGTGCAGGTAAGTTTCCAACACTGAACCAATTTTTAAAATGTAGTATAACTTTAACTTTAAACCTCAAATTCAATCGTCGAATTGTACTTTAAACAAGACGCTTAACTTATTTGTTTGACTTATTGAATTAGTTCGGGTTTCAATTGAAATACTATCATTATTTATTCATATATTTTTATTTGCTTAGACAAGTCTTGCAAATGCTTAAACTAGGCAAACCTTCCTTAGATGTTCCTACTAGGTGGAGCTCCACATTTACAATGCTAGAGAAGCTCTCCAAATATAGGGAAATTTGCAATGAATATCTGAATCAACCATTGTCAGATAAAGAATGGTGTGAATTAAAGGACTTGCTGGTTATTTTGAGCCCCCTTCACGAAACGACACTTAAATTGCAGCGAGAGCAACTGGTTATGGGCGATTCTTACAAAGCTTGGTTTGAGCTGAAGGTGAAATTGGAAAGTTTAAACACCGAGGCATCAGTAATTGTTGCGGATTGTATAAAAACGAGAGAGCCGGATTTGCTTAACGCCGACGTCCTTAACGCTGCAATATTTTTGGATCCACGCTTTCGTCGTTTGCTTCCAGCAAATAAAAAGGAAGAAGCGAGAGTTCACCTGAAGAAGTTGGCAACACAAGTTAATGAATTGAATCAGGTTTGTGGGCGCCAATACTAAACTTTGCTTTATACTTTAATGATACTTATGTTCTATTTTAGAGCGATAGACATCTTCCTCTAGCAACGCAGTGCCCTTCAGAAAGTAATGTGTTCATTGACGAAACGTCAAATACTAGCACTTCGTCTTTAGTTCGTCAGACTTTAAGAAGCTTGGAAGTTGACTCGTCGTCAGAGGATGAGACGGCAAGCGTGGTTTCACAAACACTGGTAAAAACCTTTGCGGAAATCGACACCTACCGGGAGGGAAGAGTTGATGTCGATGCCAACCTTCTGCAATACTGGGAGGAGAAAATATATTCACTCCCATTCCTCAAGGAACTGGCAGACATTGTTCATGCCGCTCCAGCAACTCAAGTTAGCGTCGAACGAGCATTCTCTGCATTGAGGCTGGTACTAAGTGATCTTAGATGTAACCTCTCAGATGATTCATTGTGATCGCTAATGTTCGTTAAACTAAATAATAAGTCCTAGTGCCATAGAGAAAATATCGTATAAACACTTTTCTATTGTTCGGATTTTTATGATAAAATGAATTTAAGAGTTTTTAACTCTTTTTTTTTGCTATGGATAACCAAAAAATTATATTACTTGCGATAATGGTTATTGTTAACCAAAAAAATATTTTGGTTGACTTAATGCTTATTCGTAACCAAAAAAATTGTCTCTCATTTATAATGGTTATGGTGACCAATATAAAGTATCTCTTACGGTAATGGTTAATTATAACCAATATTTGAAATTCATCAGTACTAATGGTTAAATGGGACCTTTTTATCATTTTTCTTATAACAGTTACGTCCCTGATTAAAAGATATGATGTGGTGTCGGTGGCGGTCACGGAGCGAAAGAATTCATGAAAAAAATTATTTTAATTGAGGATGTCTGGTACCACTTACGAAACGTATTACAGTTTACAATGAGGTTGCCGGCCGCCCGCAAAATAAATGAATTTAATAAAAGAATTTAGTAAATACTTTATTGCTAATCGAAGGTGATGAGATTCATGTTCTCAACATGCCGCCCCGCCTGCGCCGGAGCGAGACTGAGTAGTTGTTGCAGCTTCTCCAAAGTCGATATTGCTTTGCTGAACAGGTCGCGGATGCGCCGTTGGGCTGACGTGCGGCCCGGTGTCTGCTTCTTCTTCTGGATTCCTCTGCTGGTCGAAGCTACTCCGTGGTTGTTCGTTTGCCGGCGAGGTTCGTAGCGACGCCTCTTTGGTGGTGATGATGTCGAGCTGTGTAACAGTGTGTGGTGCGCTTTGCCACAGCGGTGACAGCTGTGAGAGGAACTACAGGCTCCGGTGGTGCGAGATGTAGCTAAACAATTCACACAATAGCGGTGCACCTTTGCCGTCTCATATCTTTCTTCCGGTGTCATCGCGATGAAGGCGTGGCAAAAACGTAGACTGTGGAAACGGCAGCACAAGCGACATTGGTTGGTCTCCGTGCTGACAGGGTATCTGTGGAAGAGAATTTCAGACGCCGCTACTTTGAGGAACTGGGCGAAATCTCGCTGAAGAGCCCGTTGTGCTCCGATAAATGTTTTCCCATTATCGGACACGAATTTGTGGGGTAATCCGCGCCGAGCGACAAATCGAGTAAATGCGGCCTTGAATGCGTCCGTGGTTAAATCGGTACAGCTTTTGTGGAAAAACATACAAAAACACAAACGTAGGCTTTGTGATAGGGAGCTCGTCGGAGGGGGGACGTTTTTACCATAAATGGCCCAGCGAAGTCAACACCAGTAGTATGAAATGGTACAGAATAAGTTGTTAGCTCGGAAGGGAGTGAGGCCATTATTTGCGATCGCATGTTCTGCTTATATATTGTGCAAGTCTTACAGTGGAAGATGCACCCTTTTACCTTCTGCTTTAGTCGAGGTATGTAATATTCCTTCTGCACCATGCGTATCATCAGTTGTTTTTCAGCGTGAAGCAAAGTTTTGTGGAGGAAATCTAGCAGCAGTGAGCAAAATTCTAAGTTATCGCGGATAATTATCGGATGGCGTTCATTATAACTAAGAGCGGCGTAAGCTAAACGACCATTCACTCGCCAAGTAGTGTTGCTGACATTTATTAATAATTTATAATTTATTTATAAAATATTATAGGCACAGTAAGACACCAGGTCTTTTCGTTGTACGCATATTACATAGATTATTTCTACATGACATTGAACTTAATCCTAAGGAAATATCGTAAGTAAAATAAATATAAAAAGTACTAAGATTGATAGTTATAATACAATGAAATATTAAAAGATTTTAAAGGAGGGTGTATATTAGACTGACCAAAAAAAATGAAAGTGCTTATTTTTTTGAGGCTCATGACTTTTTTGCTTAAATTATGAATAAAAACCATACCCTGAAAATTTGATGCAAAAATATTAACATTTAGAGGTCTCGCGTGGACGTTTTGTGCCTCCACCTCAAGTGCTTAAAATGACTCGTCCTTCAATCCATGCGCACGCAAAATCCATTAAGAAATTTAAGTTTTTGAATATCTGATAATATGGTTTTAAGGTCACTGAACACTCTGGGTAAGTTAATTTTCCGATATGACCCTAACATTTTGATATATTGGGACAATATCGTAAAAAAAAACGATAAGAAATTCGAAAATTACAGTTTAAAAGTTGATTATTAAAAAAAAAAAAGTTTCCAATATCTTATCATTAATGCTATTTATAACCACAGTCTTAACAAAGAAAATGAGCTATCAAAGAGAGCTTTACGTTCATTACTTCTCGAGATATCTATAACAAAACTGTGCTTCCAACAATAAATTATGCTCTCACATTGTGCGTTTTGAACTTAATCAAAATATAAACAACAACAAAAAACAAATCTGCTTGGTATCGTATAGTTTTGAAACACACCTTACGTGAAAGTGAGAAAAATGAGTTCTCAACAGTGCAAAGGTTGGCTACTAGATTCGTCTCCAACATATTTATCCGTGTACGGCGAGCCAACAAATAAAGCCGTTCTGCTGAGTTTAGTGCATAAAAAATAAACCATTTACAAGTGCATCCTGCGATCCAACTGTCTGGTATTTGTTAAAGCCCGTTGTGCATCAAAAAGCGAATTTTATAAATTAACAACTGGAGAAAAATTACTCTCGCAATGATTATGTAGAATTATTAGAACTAGCGCTGTTATTTATTGGAAACCTCAAAAATAATAACATTACAATTCGCCAACCGGGTGCAGTTCATCGAGCTCGCTGGATGGCTAAGATCATTTACTGCTTTAAAATTTATATTTTTCGCGAACATTTTCCCTTGACAAAAGACCAGTTGAGTGCACTTCGAATTTTCAATGTGTTTGTAATTAACGTTTATTTAAAATATTGGTTCACTTGTGAAATATCAAAGCAAGCCCCTATGAATGATTTGAATCTTTTAAAAGAAATACGTCAATTTGACCAGGTTAACCCATTTATTTCGGAGACCGCATTGCGAACATTTCGTGGGCACACTTGGTACCTCAACGAAATTCTAGTGGGCTTGACATTTTTTGATTCCAACATCAGCCCACGATATAAGAAGTTAACAGCGCTAGTTCTAATAATTCTACATAATAGGGGAAAGGGGTAGGATATTACGTGAATAGATTTGTAACAGCCGTTTTGAAGCATCCAATCGATGTTACACATTTGATTGAAATTGGTAGTGAGTTCCAAGTTCTGACAGCACTAACAAAAAACAATCTAGAGGCCGTCAGAGTTTTGTATTGTGGGACAACAATATTGTGCGTACGGTTTGATTGCACAAATTTTAATTTTCGGAAAAGATAACCTGGTGGACGGCTTCTAATAATTTTAAATAGGTATACCATATTGCGGACCTTGAGATAGTTTTCAAGGGTGGACCCAAGGATATTTTTGGTATATAAGGAAATATGGTCAAATTTCCTTTTACAGTATGTAGATGAACCTAGCTGCGTTATTAAGAGCTAGATTAACTTGTTTTTAGAATCGCAGCTTGGGGTACCATCTACGAGTTCTAAATAGGAAATTTGAGGCACTATAAGGGACTTAACCAATTTGAGGTTTGTGCTTATCGGTAGACAATAACATGTATGCTATAGATTTCTCAATGTGAAGTAAATTTTTGTTATGCAGTGACGTATATGGTCTTCGCATATTAAGCGAGAGTTCATTTTAAAACCAAGATTATTCACAACGTTTTGAAATTTCAGTTCCGTCCCATTCTTAAATTCTTACTAGGTCCTCATTTAATCAAGCTACCAAGTCCTCACCAAGACCAATGGGACGTGAGAGGTATATCTGGGTGTCATCCGCATATAGGTGAATTGAGGCATTTTGACAGCAGTGAACAACGTCATTAATAAATATACTGAAAAGTATAGGGCCCAAAATGGAGCCTTGGGGTACTCCAAGGTAATTTTGGAGGATCTGAGTGATCCGGTTGGCCACATACGTTTTCCATGTATGGGGTGGCTTCTCGAGCCAAGCCAACGCGATAGAGGAGTCTGACCAGAGTGTCAGTTCGTGAGATGGCAGGTTGAGGTGGGAACGGGTATAAGAGATCAATTTTGACAGCAATACAGCGCTGCAGAGCTCTAACCGAGGCAAGCTTATCGTTTGCAAGGGGGAAACTTTGGTTTTTGCAACAAAAAGTGAGTACAGACAGAGTTTTCTTCGTGTTGCTACAGCCGACAGTATTTGTCGCTTTGTGCTTGATTTTGATGCGGGTAGAGGATCGTATGAGTAAGAGAAAGAGTCTTCAAGGGCATCCCATCTTATTCTAAGTGTTTTAGTGGGTCTCGTATCTTGGAATTTGAGAAACTCAGTATCTAATCAGAGTCTGGGATTAATTAGAGAATCTATGGGTGATTCGCGGTTTATTTCCCTAGTGGAAGCCTGCCGATTTCAAAGCTTTAATAGTTTGGGTCATTGAGTTTATAATGGACTGTATATTGTATCCGCCTGAGAGTACATCGTCTACGTATGCTTCGTTTAGAATGATGTTTTTGGCCAGAGGGAATCTTTCTTGGCAATCGTTGGCTAATTGGTGGAGCGTACGAATTTCAAGATATGGGGCGCAGTTAACACCGAAAGTGACGATTTTTAACTTAAAGTCTTCGATTGGCAGGCGGGGAGATTTCCGAAAGAGAATTCTTTGAAAATTTTGATGTTCTTTAGTAACGAGTATTTGGCGATAAATTTTCTCTATATCGCCATTGAAAACAAACTTGTAGAGACGCCATTTGAGGATTATAGCGGTCAAGTCGTTTTGGAGTATTGGGCCTGTAAACAGTACGTCATTCAGAGAGTTTCCTGAATTTGAGATTTTGGATGCGTTAAAGACGACTCGAACTTTTGTTGTTTTGCTGTCGGGTTTTTGGACTGCGTGATGGGGCAAATAGAAAGAGAGGTATTTTCCGTTGTGGTCCATCACTAAGTACTCATTCAGCACCTCCGAGTACTTATCGCGTAATTCCGGTTTTTTCTCCAGAGTCCTTTCTATGCTGACGTATTGTTGCTGTGCTGCTGGGCGGGAGTGGCCTAGAGTGATGGAGTCCGGGAATTCGGGCTTAAGGGAAGCTTGCCTTCGTAGCGTCCATCCTCCCGTCTGGTGGTCGTGGTCTTGTAGAGTTCTTCGCAGAACTCGTCCTCTACTGACCTTGGTTATGTGACTTCAATCTCCTCCTGCTCCCAAAACCTTTTGAGTAGAGAGCTGAGTTCAGGTCGAGGAGCTTCTGAGACTTAAGTTAAAACGTTGAGACTTGTTCCCTGACGGGGCCGCTGAGTATCCATCCGGATTTCGTGCTTTGTGCCACTAAGGTCCGGTGAATGTTGTGCTGTATCCCCTCTAGGATAATTTGGGGTATGATGTCACTGCCAATTACCATGCCAATCTTCGCCGGTGTAAAACAGTTGGAGTCAGCAAGTTTTAAAGAACGGAATTTATTTAAATTGACATTTGAGACTGTGAGGCTTGGCAGGAAATGTGTGAGTTTTGGGAGAATAATAACGCTAGTGGTGATTTTTTGGGACAAATCGGAAGATCATAGCGTTATTTCAAAAATGTTGTTCTCTGGTGGGAAGGCCTAGTAATTTCTGAATTATTGAGGCCAAAAAGGTTTCACATGTTCAATGAGAGCACGAATTTTGTGGTATTTGCCAGCGAAGTATATGTGCACTATCGCTGTGGGGAGTAAAGTAGTTGTACTGCTACTAGAAAAGTGCGATGAGCTCTTCTCAGGTAGGTTTTTTGTTGAGACATTCATAGCAGCCTGTTTGGATGTCGAGGGTTTTTCGAACTTGAGGCGCTCGTTTATGGAAAGCGCTTTGAATTTCACGCAATTTTTCATTGGGTGATTGGAGTTACATAATTTGCATGAGACTTGCTGATTGAGTCCAGCGTGAAAATTATTTGTTTTATTTCTGTTTAGAAAAGTCGAGTTATGAATTGCTGCTCTGGGTGTAAAATTTGGTAGGGGCGTTCTTGGTTTACCTGGGCGGTAAGTGCTCAGTCTCTCTACAACTTCATATCGAGATGTTAAGAATTTATTCATATCTTCCCAGAGTGGAAGTTCCTTCCGAGAGGTGAGCAATTGTTCCCATAGAGAGAGGGTTTCGCTGGGAAGTTTTGAGAAGCATATATACACAAGAATGGGGTCCAGGCGGAGGTTGGGATTCCTTGTGCTGCCAGAGTGGATAGGCAGGTACTTATTGTGGTTTGCACTTTCAAAATCTGCTCACCACTCTCGGAATATATAGGGTTTAAGTTAAAGAGGGGTTTTAACTGGTTATCAACCAAGATTCTGCGGTTTTCATACCGCGCCTTTAGAGCATCCCATGCCAGGTTGAAGCTTGTGTCAGTAAGCGGGTATTGCTTCACCAATTGTCCCGCTTGGCCTCTGATTTTGTGATGCAGGTGGTATAGTTTCTGTGCTGGTGTGAGCTTGGGTTGATTACCGTAGACTGTCGTGAACATTTCACGAAAAGTTAACCAGTCTTCGTACCCACGGTTAAAGACTTCGGTGTCGCACGTTGGCACCTTGAGGTAACCTTCAGAGCTGTTTGACGAATTTGCGGGATAACGGGGGTGTGTTGTTGATTTTAAGAGCTGCTGAGCGTCTAAAATCTGCGCTAAGCAATTTTCATAACTCTCTGAGCATTTTATATATTTTTTCTCTATTGAGGTAATATAATCATCGTGATCGCCGGAGAGAGAAACTCCTTTGTAGCTTTCAACGAGTGATTCCCAGAGTCTTTCGAGCTGCTGTATCTTTACTTTGAGAAGGGATTCTGGGTGGACAGATACCAGTGTACCTGACCAAGTTGAGTAGAAAGACTCCAATCTGGCTCTTTCGAAGATGAAAGCCTGGAGACATGTATTTGACTCCATTTTAGAGGTATTAGCTGATGTTTTGTTTTTCATAATGTGTGTTGAGGACATGGGTCCTAACCTAATCGATTTCGATTAGTTCTTCATTTTTGTAACAATATTTTTAAGTTGCGTGCGGCCGGCAATACTAATTTTTTGCGTTTTATTGTGAATGAAAATAGCATGACCAGATTTTATTTATATGTAAGCGGTCCCACGAGGTGACCCGTACCCGCAGGCTTAAAGTAAGGATACTTGTGTTTTAACCGCCGCCGCACGCACATCGCTTAACCTTGAATTTTCCGCCACTCAGGCATCTGAATTTAGATTATCACACACTTGTGTAGATCAATTAATTGAATTAAAATAAACAACCCCCTTCGGTATACTTTTAAATTTGAACAGCTTTTTGAAAGCGGTCGGACGTGCGAACAGAAATAACGCGTGCTAAAAAGTGCATTTACAACAAAAAAAATTTTGAACATAACTATTATACATACATACATATATGTAAATTAAAAAGCGAAACATAAAAGTGTACATACGAAAATTTGGTTAAGAAAAGCGAAATAAAAAAGTGCATAAGAAAAGCGAAATAAAAAAGTGAACATACGAAAATTTTGTTTAAGAAAAGCGAAATAAAAAAGTGCATAAGAAAAGCGAAATAAAAAAGTGAACATACGAAAATTTTGTTTAAGAAAAGCGAAATAAAAGAGTGCATAAGAAAAGCGAAATAAAAAAGTGAACATACGAAAATTTTGTTTAAGAAAAGCGAAATAAAAAAGTGCATAAGAAAAGCGAAATAAAAAAGTGAACATACGAAAATTTTGTTTAAGAAAAGCGAAATAAAAAAGTGAATATACGAAAATTTTGTTTAAGAAAAGCGAAATAAAAAAGTGCATAAGAAAAGCGAAATAAAAAAGTGAACATACGAAAATTTTGTTTAAGAAAAGCGAAATAAAAAAGTGCGCTTTAGAAAAACGAAACAAAAAAGTGTACATACGAAAATTTTGTTTAAGAAAAGCGAAATAAAAAAGTGTGCTTTAGAAAAACGAAACAAAAAAGTGTACATACGAAAATTTTGTTTAAGAAAAGCGAAATAAAAAAGTGTGCTTTAGAAAAACGAAACAAAAAAGTGAACATACGAAAATTTTGTTTAAGCGAAATAAAAAAGTGTGCATATGAATATACGAATTTATAAATAATAATCATATAAAAAGCGTAAAATAACGGATAAAAGCTAACGAAACCAAATTTGTTCTTACGAAACAAAAAAGTGTATATACGAATTTATAAATTATAATCATATAAAAAGCGAAAAATAACGGAAAAAAGCTAACGAAACAAAATTTGTTATTACGAAACAAAAAAGTGTACATACAAATTTATAAATTATAATCAAATTATAAGTGAAAAATAACGGAAAAAAGCTAACGAAAGAAAATTTAAAAAAAAAAAAAAAAAAAAAAAAAGGGTACACCCTAAGACCAACAACATCAACAGCATTGGCACGCTACAGCAGCAAGCCCAACAACATCAACAGCATTGGCACGCTACAGCAGCAAGCACAACAACAACAACAGCATTGAATCACAGCAACAAACCTCATCACTTGTAAAAAGAAGGTACAGTCACTCAAAGGTACCACTTTTCAAGTAAGTGTCCCGCTAAACATATACATACACATATAGATACTCATATTTCGCTAACGGGATTTAAAAGTATCACGCCACTTAGCGCACATACGTATTTACACACATACCATATTTGCTCGCAATATATGCAGGTACTTAACTCCACCTCCTCTGGCGTACTCTCTCTCGCCAAATAAAAGTACCGTTAGACATTACAGTGCATCAAAGCTAAATATACATACATAGTATGTGCACAAAAATCCCGCGAAAGTATAATTTCCACTCCTTAATAACCGCATTTTTAATATAAGAGTGTAATTAGCGGAATTCCTCCTTTTTAACTTTTCATATCCGTTTTAAAACTCGCGCCCAAAAAAGTATATGTATATGTATGTTAGTACAGACATCTCATGGCACATACATATGTATGTATGTATGTACATACATATATTCCCGCACTTGAACATTCGCGCTTACGCACCTTTCCACATACATATATAAATACATACGTACAGATAAAGGCACCCTTGCCACACACATACGTATGTATATATATATATATACATATATATTGAAAAAAAAAATTTTTTTTTAAATTAAAATTAAAATTTTATTATATTATTTGACAACATATCCCATATTGATTTATTAATATTATTATTTACAAACATAAAATTATATATACATACGTTTATTTCGCCCTCCCTCACATAACTAACTCAACTTAAAATCAAAATAAAACAAATTAATATAACTGAATCAATTCCCAGATTTCAGTGATTTCTGTTCACAAACCCCAGTTCTTTTCGTTAATTAACTCAAAATGCCAAAATCTCAGGAGACCCCACAAAAATCTTTGATAGATCCCTCCTTGCAAGATTTCATTTTTGAGAGCAATAGGCGTGAATCTTTTTATTCAAAATGGTCCGCCACCCTCATAAGTGACCATACCCCATCTCTTCTCAATGTCAAGTTACAGCAGCTTGACAAACTCTGGGAATGCCTTGTAACCTCGTACAAGGCACTATTTCACTCTACAAACTTTTCCGAATCCAGCGGTTCAGTTGAGCAGAAATACGATAAATGCTCAGAGAGCTATGAGAATTGCATGTCTCAAATTTTAGACGCTCTGCAGCTATGTCAACCCAATCCTCCTCCCCGTAACCCCATAAATACTTCAAACTCCTCGGAAGTATGCCTGAAAGTACCTCCATGTGACACAGACATCACGCCACTTAGCGCACATACGTATTTACACACATACCATATTTGCTCGCAATATATGCAGGTACTTAACTCCACCTCCTCTGGCGTACTCTCTCTCTCGCCAAATAAAAGTACCGTTAGACATTACAGTGCATCAAAGCTAAATATACGTACATACATAGTATGTGCACAAAAATCCCGCGAAAGTATAATTTCCACTCCTTATTAACCGCATTTTTAATATAAGAGTGTAATTAGCGGAATTCCTCCTTTTTAACTTTTCATATCCGTTTTAAAACTCGCGCCCAAAAAAGTATATGTATATGTATGTAAGTACAGACATCTCATGGCACATACATATGTATGTATGTATGTACATACATATATTCCCGCACTTGAACATTCGCGCTTACGCACCTTTCCACATACATATATAAATACATACGTACAGATAAAGGCACCCTTGTCACACACATACGTATGTATATATATATATACATATACATATATTGAAAAAAAATTTTTTTTTTAAATTAAAATTAAAATTTTATTATATTATTTGACAACATATCCCATATTGATTTATTAATATTATTATTTACAAACATAAAATTATATATACATACGTTTATTTCGCCCTCCCTCACATAACTAACTCAACTTAAAATCAAAATAAAACAAATTAATATAACTGAATCAATTCCCAGATTTCAGTGATTTCTGTTCACAAACCCCAGTTCTTTTCGTTAATTAACTCAAAATGCCAAAATCTCAGGAGACCCCACAAAAATCTTTGATAGATCCCTCCTTGCAAGATTTCATTTTTGAGAGCAATAGGCGTGAATATTTTTATTCAAAATGGTCCGCCACCCTCATAAGTGACCATACCCCATCTCTTCTCAATGTCAAGTTACAGCAGCTTGACAAACTCTGGGAATGCCTTGTAACCTCGTACAAGGCAGTATTTCACTCAACAAACTTTTCCGAATCCAGCGGTTCAGTTGAGCAGAAATACGATAAATGCTCAGAGAGCTATGAGAATTGCATGTCTCAAATTTTAGACGCTCTGCAGCTATGTCAACCCAATCCTCCTCCCCGTAACCCCATAAATACTTCAAACTCCTCGGAAGTATGCCTGAAAGTACCTCCATGTGACACAGACATTTTTCATGGTGGATATGAAGACTGGCCAACATTTAGGGATATGTTCACGGCAGTCCACGGAAACCACCCCAGGCTAACACCCGCGCAGAAGCTCTATCATCTGCGCCAAAAGACGAGAAGTCAAGCTGGACAACTGGTCAAGCAATACCCCCTAACTGACGAAAATTTCCAGTTAGCCTGGGACGCACTAAAAGCCCGGTACGAAAACCGCAGAATATTGATGGATAACCAATTGAAAACTCTTTTCAATCTCCAACCGATTTTTTATGAAAATGGTCAGCAGATTCAAAAATGCAAACCACAATAAATAACTGCTTATCCACATTGGCAGCACAAGGAATCCCAACCTCCGAATGGGACCCCATCCTTGTGTATCTGTGCTCTTCGAAACTCCCCAGCGAAACCCTCTCTCTCTGGGAACAGTCGCTGAGTTCTCGAAAAGAACTGCCAATGTGGGCAGATATGAATGCATTTTTGACAACCAGGTATGAAGTTGTGGAGAGACTCAATGCCTACCGCCCAGGTAGGCCAAGAACGTCTCATCCTAATCTCACCCCAAGAGAAATAAACCACAACTCAACTTTTTTGAATAAAAATAAGACTCACAACTACCACACTGAACTCAGCCAACACGTATCGTCGAAGTTATGCAATTCCAATCACCCCATGAAAACTTGCATAAAATTCAAAGCGCTTCCTGTAAATGATCGCTTAAAGTTTGTGAGAGATAATAGATATTGTGAAAATTGTCTCTCCTTCTCACACCTCTAGAGTGACTGTCAGAGCAAGTTCCTTTGCGTATACTGTCAAAAAAGACATCACTCCCTCTTACATTTTCAACCTCATGCACAAACATACAGGGCAAACTCGAGACCTCAAAAACCCCTTACCCAAATAGCGACTCAAACCCGAATTGATGAGGAAAAGATAACCACATCAAAGCAAGCTGCCAAAAATGCGATAGCGCAAAGTTCCGCCGATACCACCCCCCAAAAGGTATCATCGCATTTCTCCAGCAGCAGTGCAACAACCCTACTCCCAACGGCAATAGTTCCTATCTATTTTGCCGGGGAATTCCACAAAATTCGTGCTCTCGTCGATCAAGGATCCCAAAAAACCTCTATCGCATCACGAATCCAAAAATTGCTCGGCTTACCCACCAGAGAAACCCGTTACGAAATCTCTGGAATGGGAGGAATGGTGGTACAAAACTCAAACAGAGTGTGCGAGGTAACAATATGCTCGGCCGATTTGGGCCATAAATTACCACAAGTGCCATCATTCTGCCTCAATTAACCCATTTCCTGCCCACATGTAAGGGTTCGAATGTAAATATTACCGAATTCCGTTCCCTGCAACTCGCTGACCCTAACTGCTTCACACCAGCAAAAATCGACATGGTGATAGGCAGCGATGTAACTCCTCAAATTCTCCTTGAGGGGTTACAGAAGAATGTCCACGAAACCCTAGTAGCACAAAATACAATATTTGGATGGATTCTGAGTGGCCCAATCTCGGAGAGGATCTCAACGTTCTCCACCCAGGTGACAGAATCTCAAGACGAATCTCTTAACTCGCTGCAGAAGAAGTTCTGGGAGCAAGAGGAAGTAGCAGTCACTCAACCCCGTTCCAACGAAGACGAAGTCTGTGAGGAGCTCTATCAACGAACCACAATCCGACAAGCAGACGGGCGATATATGATAAAGCTGCCATTCAAACCGGAATTCCCGGTAGCGATAGCTCTAGGCCACTCCCGCCTAGCAGCGCAGGAGCAATATATCAGCATCGAAAGGACTTTGCAGAAAAAACCTGAGTTAAGCGAAAAGTACTCCGAAGTCCTGGACGAATACATCACCATGGATCACGCGGAACCCACATCATCCCTAGAAGTCATCAAGGACGGCAAATACTACTCGTTCTATTTACCGCACCATGCTGTCATAAAACCCGACAGCAAAACCACAAAAGTCCGTGTTGTTTTCAATGCTTCCAGAATATCCCACTCTGGAAGCTCGCTCAATGACGTACTCTACACTGGCCCAACCCTTCAAAACTACTTGATGATCACCATACTCCGATGTACCGCCAGATTCTCGTCCAAAGAATCGTCTTTCGTAGGTCCCCAAATCAGCCAATCGAAGATTTCAGGTTGAAAACCGTGACATTTGGCGTCAATTGCGCCCCCTATCTCGCAATCCGCACACTCCATCAGTTAGCGCAGGATTGTAGAGACGAATTCCCACTCGCCACCGATATCCTCCTACGTGAAACATACGGGGACGATATACTCTCTGGCGGGCATAATATACAGTCCACTTTAAACTCTATGACCCAAGTAAAAGACGCTTTGAAATCGGCAGGCTTCCCACTGCGGAAAATTACCTCAAACCACCCAAAAATTCTGGAAGCAGTTCCAGAAGCAGATATTCTCGATCTTGATTTTCTTCAATTTCAAGACACCAGCTCCACAAAAACCCTAGGCATAAAATGGAATGCACTCACAGATTCCTTTTCTTATTCCTACGATCCTCTACCCGCCTCTAGCTCAAGAACCAAACGGCAGATATTAGCGGCAGTAGCGAAACTGTTCGCCCGCCAGGGTGGCTAACGCCAATAATGATCTCCGCCAAAATGCTTCTTCAGCAATTATGGATGGAAGGAACTGACTGGGACGAGCACGTAAAACCTGGTGCTTTTCACAAATGGAATACCCTGTGTGAAAATTTTCCCGCTATAAGCGACATTGTAATCCCCCGCTGGGTGCAATACTCTCCTACTCAACACGTGCAGGTACATGAATTCTCAGACGCGTCGGAGAAAGCGTACTGCGCGTGTGTCTATCTCAGAGTACAAATGGACGAAAACTCCTTCGCGTCACATTTGCTCGTAGCCAAAAGTAAGGTGGCTCCATTACAGACAGTCAGCCTCCCCCGACTTGAACTATGCGGAGCCGTCTTACTCTCAAAATTACTTAATCAAATTCGCGCACAACTGAATTTGCCACAACATGACCTGTTTCTCTGGTCAGACTCCTCCATTGTGTTGGCATGGTTAGAAAAACCACCACACACTTGGAAAACTTATGTCGCCAATAGAATCTCGCTTATACTCCAAAATGTGGGCAACGCTACTTGGCGGCATGTAGCCAGCGCGGATAATCCCGCACGCGCGAATGCCAACCGCAAGATCTGGCCACTTGTACTCTATGGTGGAAAGGTCCAGAGTGGCTACTAAAGAACCCCACATTATGGCCGAAAAATCCATCTCCGAATCCCCCCCCCCCCTGAAACACGACGAGTTGAATCCCTTCATGCGGTGGAATATATCGATATACTTGAGCGTTTTTCCTCCTTTTCTCGCGCACTGCGAGTAATATCGTTCATGTATCGGTTTCTGAATGCAGCGAGAAGCCAACCAATACCATCGGCCCGCACCTTAACTCACGAAGAAATAATTCAAACTCAGAACCAATACTATTCAAACGAGGTCAACACACTAAAGGCGGGCAAACCAATTAGCAAAAAAAGCTCGCTGCTGACTCTGAATCCAATGGTAGACAGATATGGGATGATGCGCGTGAATGGGCGACTCACTTACGCAGCACTCAGCTACAATGAACGTCACCCAATCATAATCCCAGATAACTCAAAACTCTGTTCACTACTGTTGGACTTCCTCCATACAACTCTTCTTCACGCTGACAAACAACTCATGATTCGAATGGTACAGCAAGAGTACTATATCCCGCGGCTGAAACAAAAGGTAAAGAAATGCATCTTTCACTGCAAGGCCTGCACCCTTTACAAACAAAAAACGCGCTCGCAGATAATGGCCGCGCTCCCTCCTGAACGGTTCACCTACACACTCCCCTTTACCACCACAGGCGTTGATTTTGCAGGACCATTTCTTGTCAAAACATCCATACTCCGACGGGCTCCTCACGCGAAAGCGTATGTATGCGTATTTGTATGTTTTTCCACCAAAGCAATACATTTAGAGTTATGCTCAGACCTGACCTCTGAATCATTCAAGGCAGCTTTCACCCGATTTGTCGGCCGACGGGGAATTCCATACAAAATCATGTCTGACAACGGAAAGACGTTCGTAGGCGCGAAACGGATGCTGAAAATGGAATTCTCACAATTTCTCCAAGAAGCTGCTACTGATGTCGCCGAAAAATACGCTCCTCATGGACTCTCGTGGCAGTTCATCCCACCCTATGCTCCTCATATGGGTGGCTTATGGGAAGCTGCGGTAAAGAGTTTTAAGACCCATTTCACGAAGGTGGCTGGGAATCACAAATTCACCTTCGAGGAATTCACCACTCTCCTCGTCCGAATTGAAGCGGTGCTTAATTCGCGACCACTCTCTGCTATGTCTCAGGATCCCACCGATATGTTGGCGTTAACGCCAGGACATATCGTGCGTGGTGCCCCACTCCTCTCTCTTCCGGAACCCCCCTCTGAAAGCCTTTCTTTAGTGAATAAATGGCAGAAATAGAAGGTCATTCATCACCAATTCAGCATTCGCTGGAAAAACGAGTACCTTAAGGAACTCCATAAAAGGCACAAGTGGAAACGTTCAGAACCCAATATTAAAGAAGGAGAATTGGTTGTAGTTAAAGACGACCTGCTACCCCCAAATGAGTGGAGACTCGGGCGCATCGTGAAACTTCACCCCGGCAGCTATCAAAATGTTCGCGTGGCGGATATCCGCACTCAAGCGGGTACTATCACGCGCAACATCGCAAAGCTATGCCTTTTGCCCCCCCGATAATCTCTCCCTCCGTCCCTCATGCCAACTAAACTCTAACCCATCACATATACATCTCCAAGTCACTATACAATGGCATGTTACTAATTAAAGTTTCGACGTTTGCTTTGTTTCTCCACAGATGGACAGGAGAGCGATGGACGTAAATCAATGCCGACTGTGCTTTCGCCATCACCCGCTGAGGTTCTGCCGGGCCTTTCTAGCTATGACACCCGAGGAGCGGTATGAATCCGCACGGTCGCACAAGTATTGCGTCAATTTTTGCGTTTTATTGTGAATGAAAATAACATGACCAGATTTTATATATGTATATGTAAGCGGTCCCACGGGGTGACCCGTACCCGCAGGCTTAAAGTAAGGATACTTGTGTTTTAACCGCCGCCGCACGCACATCGCTTAACCTTGAATTTTCCGCCACTCAGGCATCTGAATTTAGATTATCACACACTTGTGTAGATCAATTAATTGAATTAAAATAAACAACCCCCTTCGGTATACTTTTAAATTTAAACCTCCGCTTTTATTTAAAAGGGACAAAGTAAATATCTAGCGCACCCTGCGCTCACCTCATAAATTCCTCATTAAATGAACATGGTCCTTTGTCGCTAAACGGCAAACCGCAGCCTAACAACATTCCAGTTGAACAGATTTTTGAAAGCGGTCGGACGTGCGAACAGAAATAACGCGTGCTAAAAAGTGCATTTACAACAAAAAAAAATTTTGAACATAACTATTATACATACATACATATATGTAAATTAAAAAGCGAAACATAAAAGTGTACATACGAAAATTTTGTTTAAGAAAAGCGAAATAAAAAAGTGCATAAGAAAAGCGAAATAAAAAAGTGAACATACGAAAATTTTGTTTAAGAAAAGCGAAATAAAAAAGTGCATAAGAAAAGCGAAAAAAAAGTGAACATACGAAAATTTTGTTGAAGAAAAGCGAAATAAAAAAGTGAATATACGAAAATTTTTGTTTAAGAAAAGCGAAATAAAAAGTGCATAAGAAAAGCGAAATAAAAAAGTGAACATACGAAAATTTTGTTTAAGAAAAGCGAAATAAAAAAGTGTGCTTTAGAAAAACGAAACAAAAAAGTGTACATACGAAAATTTTGTTTAAGAAAAGCGAAATAAAAAAGTGTGCTTTAGAAAAACGAAACAAAAAAGTGTACATACGAAAATTTTGTTTAAGAAAAGCGAAATAAAAAAGCGTGCTTTAGAAAAACGAAACAAAAAAGTGAACATACGAAAATTTTGTTTAAGCGAAATAAAAAAGTGTGCATATGAATATACGAATTTATAAATAATAATCATATAAAAAGCGTAAAATAACGGATAAAAGTTAACGAAACCAAATTTGTTCTTACGAAACAAAAAAGTGTATATACGAATTTATAAATAATAATCATATAAAAAGCGAAAAATAACGGAAAAAAGCTAACGAAACAAAATTTGTTATTACGAAACAAAAAAGTGTACATACAAATTTATAAATTATAATCAAATTATAAGTGAAAAATAACGGAAAAATGCTAACGAAAGAAAATTTAAAAAAAAAAAAAAAAAAAAAAAAGGGTACACCCTAAGACCAACAACATCAACAGCATTGGCACGCTACAGCAGCAAGCCCAACAACATCAACAGCATTGGCACGCTACAGCAGCAAGCACAACAACAACAACAGCATTGAATCACAGCAACAAACCTCATCACTTGTAAAAAGAAGGTACAGTCACTCAAAGGTACCACTTTTCAAGTAAGTGTCCCGCTAAACATATACATACACATATAGATACTCATATTTCGCTAACGGGATTTAAAAGTATCACGCCACTTAGCGCACATACGTATTTACACACATACCATATTTGCTCGCAATATATGCAGGTACTTAACTCCACCTCCTCTGGCTCGCAATATATGCAGGTACTTAACTCCACCTCCTCTGGTGACATGGATCAGCATGTTGCTCACCAGGAGAATAGAAACCGACACAATCACTGGGAGCAAGATAATAGCCAACACAACAATAGGTTGCCCACAAGGCGGAGTATTATACCCGCTTCTGTGGAACCTTGTAGTAGATGAACTCCTTAAGAACCTAACGGAGACTGGCTCCACCTGCCAGGGTTATGCGAATGACATAGTACTGATATGTGGAGGCAAATTTGTGACTGAGTCCAAATAGGCTTTAGTGTTACCAGAAGGTGGTGCACTACTGCTGGACTGGGAATCAATCCAGCCAAGACCACTGTGGTACCATTCATAAGGAACTATTAACTTGATGGGCTTAAGCCGATCCGTCTTGACAGGATAAACAAATAATAACAGAAGAGTTCAAATTTCTAGGGGTAATACTAGATCAAAAACTGCTGTGGAAATCCCACATGGAAGAAGTGGGGAAGAAAGCCGTAAGAATCTTTATGGCTTGTAAATCCATGGCTGGGAAAAGTTGGGGCTGCTCCCAAAACATACTCAGATGGATGTATGCGGCCATTGTACGACCTACAATTACTAATAGGGCCGTTTTCTGGGTAAATAGAACACACCAGCAAGGTGAAATTAAAATACTAAGTAAACTGCAAAGGCTGGCTTGCGTCAGTATAACAGCGGCTATGATAACCTGTCCAACGGCAGCGCTGGAAGCCTTACTAGACCTACCACCTCTTCACCTCCATATTCAAATATGAGCGTAGAGGGCCATCCGAAGGATGACCGGTACTAAAATCGGGACTGAGGGGTTTTTGAGTCGGTTTACACTCTCACTGAACTATATTCCGAAATAGCTATGCCGAGAGATACCATGAAACCCGAGTTAAGCTTCACAAAAAGATTCAAAACTGAATTAAGCAACAAAAGAAGTTGGGTTAGTTTCTCAAAATCCTATAAAAAAAACCAACAAATGATTACCTGGTAAAAGGACGGCTCGCTTACCGAACACGGTACCGGAGTCGGTGTGTATGGACTGAGGACAAAGTACTCGGAATCCATGGGGGCACACATGTCCATTTTTCAAGCAGAAATGTATGCTATAGAAAGGTGTGCGGTGTTTACCCTCCAGCGTAAATACCGGGGACGCAATATTGCTATTCTATCGGACAGCCAAGCAGCCATCAAGGCCCTTAAATCTTACCAGGTAACGTCAAAACTGGTGATGGAGTGTCTTGATAAGCTGAACACACTTGGCCTAACGAACCGGGTCTGGGTCCTTTGGGTGCCAGGTCACGCTGGAATCTTTCGAAATGAAATCGCGAACATGCTCGCAAATAAGGGGCATCAACCTCGTTTATGGGTCCCAAACCTTTTCAGGGTTAGGGAAAGGAGCATTAACAGCCTCTACGAGGAAAGAGAAGGAAGCCCTCAGTAAATCTAAATGAGACAATCTATCAGGTCTGGAACATTCCAAATCCCTTTTGGGTAGCTACAACCACACAAGATTTAGGGAATGCATGGGTTATCAAAGAAAAACTTGAGAATGATCACAGGAATTCTTACAGGACACTGTAGGCTGAATTTTCACCTAAATGAACTGGGAATTTATTCGCAAGAACGTTGCAGATTCTGCAGAGATGAGAAAGAAACTTCTAAACACGTCCTGGAAAAGTGCCCTGCATTGATGCTCAAACGCCAAAAACGGACGGTGGGATAACTTCCAGAGACTTAGGCTCAATACTAAGATTTATCTCGGAGGTTTGACTAAAGGAAATTCTTTAATCCAGGTAGGGGGCACAATCGATCTTAAGGTCGCAGAGCTATCTCCCCAACAACAATAATATTATTAACTATCCCTCTAAATGTCAAATTTTAACTATCGTAACAGCGATATTGAGGAAAATTTGTTCACCAAATTTTGAGATACAGAAATTTTTTCATAAGTGGGCGTGGTATTGCTAATTTTTCAAACTTTCATAAATACTTAATTTCTTAGATTAAAATCGCTCCAAATACTGAATTTCACTCAATTTGTTTTAATAGATACCGAAAAACCGAATTTTTTGCATTACCCAAAATTTCCGTTATATGGAAGGTGGGCGTGATTATGATCCGATTTCAAAAATTTTCTACCAAAATAATAGCGATATCAAGCAAAATATGTCCACCAAAGTTTCTTCGATAATAATAGCGATTACAAGCAAAATATGTCCAACAAATTTTGTGACGATACCTAACACTGTTATTGAGATACGGAAACTTTTTCATAGGTGGGCGTGGCAAAGCCCATTTTTCAAAATCGCTCCAAATATCAAATTGCACTCACTCAATTTGGTCTAATAGATACCGAAAAAACGGAGTTTTGCATTTTTCAAAAACTTCCGTTATATGGGAGATGGGCGCGGTTATTCACCGATCTTGACCATTTTCAATACCAACCCTGTTTAAAGAGCAATTTATAAACAAAATTTTATTGTGATATCTAAATTTTTACTCAAGTAACCAAATGTTGAGTTTACAATTTCAACTTGTGGATCAGTTCGGCATCTTATCAACTCCAAACCCACGTGGTGTCCGCAAACTACCTCCAGAAACCAAAAACTTGGATAAATGTTTTTATCTCCGAGAAGACATCAGCCGAGTAATGCCTGGCAAAAGAGATTTTATGTCTATTAAATAAGAAGATAATGTAAAGGTAATTGAACAGGGACCTTTCGTCTTTACAGTGCCGTTTAATGACTGCAAAACACCATCAAATGAGTGTTGTAAATCTTGGCTTGGCTTAAATGCAATTCGACATCATTTGAAAGTCATTTTCGGCAAGTAGTTAACAACTAGTGTCAAAAAACATTCATTGGGTTTTTAGGTCGCTGTGGTCCTTCTTAAGTAGCCCGTAGACGATCAGTATTATTGATGAATACGTATTGATCAATACGTGTTGAAGGGAATATTGAATGTGTACGAGGGCTTCAAACATATTGATGGCGTATTGAAGCATATTGATAGGATTTTATATTGAAGCATATTGACGACGACTATATTGATGCGCATATTTACGTCTATGACGTTTATTGATCAATATGAGCTCATTTATGTGTAGAATTTTGTCCCGTTAACTAGTCTCAACAAGTGTGCAATGGCCGAAACAAGTGATAGTAAACGTGAATATATTTCTATGTTAATAAATCATTATCGTGATTTGCCCGAGTTGTAGAAAGTGAAATCCAAAGATTATTTCAATCAAACAAAAAAACAATTAGCATTTAAAAAATGCATGCAGCACTTGTTCTTTACAAACCTGACTTCACTATAGGAAAAATTAAAAAGAAAACACGGCTTACGCACAAATTTTAATAAAGACTACAAAGCAATTGAAAGTGCGAAGCGAGGCGTTCCCCTTATATTTTACCCGAATGCAGGGATGGATACAGGGGAGGGGTTCTGGGTGTCTGGATGCCCCCCAAAAAATCGGTAGTCTCTAGACAAAAAAATTAAAAATTATTACCCAGTAACTGGAATAAAAAGAATGCTTTTTTGCCGAAAATTATATTTTATTCTAAAAGTTTATGACTTATCAAACCGCCTTCGTAATATGCAATTTTACAAACACATTTACCGAATTTTTCGAATCATTTTACGGAGATTGAAGACGTATGTCGAGTTATTGAGGTTACTAGTGACCTAGATATTTTGGCAAAGAAAAAGAGGAGAATCGCTGAAGCACTTTAAACACCTGACGTTTTATGATTCTACTGATTTAAATGATATCATAGCCTATCGATGGCTTTATAAAAATGCATTCAACATTTTACCCAATATTAATATATCTATGTTTATAATGGGTATTAATCGAATATCTCAAAGTATGTAAAATATCCTAAAAAATTGAAAGCCCCCCCAAAATATTTTCAGATCAGCTTTTTCTAACTTCGTGCCATTCGTAATTGTCGACATATTGGCGGCCAGCTTAGGTACCCTATCAAACGCCATCTTAGGTATCCTGTCAAAAGCAACTGTCAAATAAGATATCTCACTTGTTGTTATACACAATGGTACTGTAGTGCGATTCTGTAACTAATATAAACCACATTTCACATTGTTATCGTTAGTTGGCAACTTTTTTTGTGGTTTAGTAATTCTCTAACAGCATTGACAGCATTTGTTATTGTTTATTAACAGCAATACAGCCAGCTGTTTATTTTTGTGGTTTAGCTACAGACATCTCGTTTTGAGTTGTTTACTAACAATTTTATTTTTGTTTTATTATTTTAAGTGGATCGTGTGCGTTTAAGTGACTCCAGAAGATTAATTTGTGTGGAAAATGGCATTTGAATACATCGCGCTAAATTTAGTAAATGATGAGGAGCAATCAAATGTGCCAACGATTGACCGGCGTTGGCTCCATGAAATTGATGACCCATTTGAGCTAACTCCAACCGAGTTCCGGAGGTTATACAGGATACGTCCCGGTATTGTGGAAAATTTAGTATCGCAATTAAACAGCCAGTTGAGAGAATCGAGAATAACAGCGCTATCAACTGAAAAGCAGGTAAACTAATATTTCAGTTTTATGAAATGTTTTATGTGCATTTTATGTGTATACTCGTGGTAGGTTCTAGCTGCTTTAAGATTTTATGCCACCGGATGCTACCAACGCCCAGTAGGGGAACAGTGGGGCATTTCAATGAAATTTTTGCGTCAGCACCTTCGTCTTTTGTACCAGGCACTATCGGTGCAATCGACTGCACTCACGTTGCGATTTTGGCTCCGAAAGATGACGAGTCAAACTATGTTAACCACTATGGGTACCATTCGATCAACGTGCAAATGGTAAGTGTGAAACTACAACATGAAAGGAGAACTCTATTGTTATTATATGTTTGTTAAAACTTACAGATATGTGACCCAAATCTGAGAGTTCTAAACGTAAACGCGAGACTTGCGGGGGCTCGACATGATTCATTTATTTGGAGCTCTTCCGCAGCACACCGAGTCATGCAGAGATCATATGAACTTGGAAATCACAACACGTTTTTGATTGGTAAGTTCTTTAAATTCTTTATGAATTGCAAAATTAAAAGGAAATATCTGCAGGCGATGCTGGATACCCATTGGAGCCGTGGTTGATGACACCTTTGCCAAACGAGCCAGAAGGAACACCACAGTTTCGGTACAACGAGGCGTTATGCAAAGCACGTAACCCAATAGAGAGACTCTTTGGCGTTCTTAAGGGGACATGGCGGTGCTTATCAAAGCAAAGGGTACTTTTATATCACCCCGGTTTTGCGGGCAAAGTTGTCAACGCATGCACAGCTTTGCATAATATTCGTTTGGGCGAAGAAACATTCGATTTCAATTATGGAGTTATTTACGATCCCGAAACACCAACCATTGCTATCAGTACCGGCGGACCATCTTCATTGGCAAAACGTGTCCAAGAGCGAATAATAGCAAATTTCTTTTAAATAATATATATTATATTATAAGGGCCACTTATTGTTCACTTCACTGTCCCACTACAGAAACAAAATATATCAAATTAAAAAACATATTCAATTAATTTACTAATACATTCAATTTAATAAAAATAAATTTAATGAAAAAATTAAGAAAAAACAAATTCAATGACCTTAACAAATAACAATGGAACTAATAATAATCTTAATCTAAATGCTATTTACATATATACACAAAACAAATTCAATTAATTTAATAAATAAAAATGGAACTAATAATAATCTTAATCTAAATGCTACTAACATATATACATCTATTGGGGGGGAGTGGTTGAAAACATTAATTTGTTAAAAGATTCGGCGCATGCTTTCAACCCAACACCCAACGCTGTAATGGCTGCCGTATTTTTTTCGTCGGTGTCAGCCATTCTCGAAATGGCTGCCGATGTGGAGGCGTTGCTGTCAGCCATTCTTCCAATTGCCTCCGCGATTTTCGCCACGCTATGAGCAAGCATCTACGAAAATAAAAGCATTATTAACAATACAATTCAATATTAGAAAAAAACTTACCCTTTGCGTTTCAGCCTACGTCTCGGCAATCTTCAAAAATTTCGCCTTCATCTCTGACTCTTCGACACGCTTCCGCTTGCTGGTCCTACGCGGAAATTCAAGAAATTGTGACAGACGGATTGCAAAAGTGGAATCATAACAAATAAAATTAAAATATGGATTGTTGCGACGTGAAAAAAAAGAAAAAGAGAACATGTAACTTCTCTGCAGAAGAAAAGCGAGCCCTCCTGGCTGAAGTCAAAAGTTGGCCACGGATTTGGAATACGGCAGATGGCTTGCTATTGACCAAGCCTGGGCCAACATCAGCGAATCGCTTAAAAGACCAGGTAAATCAATCTGATTTTATTCAATTAAAATATGTAGTATGTATGTACTTATCTTTCGCATTTTATTTTTTGCAGCAACTGAATGCAAGGCAGTATGGATAAGTTTACGAGAAAGCTATCGGTACCGTGCAAAAACGGCCGAAAAGGCAAAAAGTGGCAGCGCAGGCGGGGAAATGGTGAGTGAACCATCTTTCAGTGCCGAAATCGATTGGGAGTTCGAGGAGGACATGTCTTTCCTTCCAGATGTCTCACAAAAACGAGGGTAAATAATGTAAAACACCGTCTTTTCTCATAGTGCCAGTACCACCAGTGTGCTGCTCCGCCTGTGCTACAGTTCTGACAGTTGCAAGTTTTGACACAGTCCACAACTACGTCCATGTTGCAGAGCCACTAGTTGCAACCACTTTACCATTGTATATACTTTGGCCAGTGGTACACTCTCACCAATTTCGCCTAAGCTACAGACTATCCCCAACAACACTGTACAGTATTTCTGTGCAGCTATCCTTTTTGTGTTAGTGGAGATACAGCGGCGCTGGGAAAATTGCTTACCTGGCGGTTTTGAAACTGTAAGTCTGGCAAAACTGCACAGTTACTGAATTGTAGCATTGGCGATACTGCACACTGGTGGCACTGGCAATGTGCGAAAATAAATGCTTATTTAAAATATATTAAAAATATCTTAAAACAATTATAATATTCTAGAACTTACACCTCTATGAATCTGGTTGAAGAAACCAGCATTTCAACACCAACCGATTTGGATTCCCATTATGAGTATATGAGTTAACTTTGATGCAAACATAGAAATTTATTAATTACAGAACTGACACATATGTACACATATCCATCTGCTCTTATAGACTCCAACTCCGTCCAAAACATCCAGAGGTAGACACTCAGAAAGATGGGAAAAATTTGATTCATTGATAGAAACTCAGTCAAATTTAATGAAGCTGCGGGAAGCGGGCAATTCGCATTTTAAAGAAGCATTCACTTCTTTCGACTGGTTATTGAACCAGCTACCCAAATCTATTGCTAACGAAGCGTGTCTAGGCTTCACACAAACCTTATTGGAAAAAATTTGCTGAAGAGAAACGAAAGGTTTTGGAGGCTCCAAAAACTTAGTTCTTATAATAAATCTTTAGAACAATCGCAATGTTTTTCTGTTGCTAAGCCTTTTTCGTAAATTTCTTTAAAAAAAAATAAATATGTGCTTGATTTTATGATAAAAAAAAAAACTTTATGAAAAAATGTCTATCTCTCAAACTTTATATATAACAAATAAATTGTCTGTAGAATGAACAATGTTTTTATAAAGCAATTAACGTAAAACACATTACGAGTGAAAAAAGGTTACGATATGCATACTTTGGATTTGTGTAAATATTTTATGTTTTTCAATTGCTAAACTTTTCTAATAACAAAAGTGGATTACATTGTAGTTTATATAATTTTATTAATTTTAAGTTGCCTTAAGTTCTAAGTTGTTCTATATTTAAGCTTCCTATTAATTGTTTTAGATTTTGATTTGATCACCTGGAACAACGTTGGGTTCTTTTCTAGTCTAATTATAAAAAACCAGAAATAAAAAGCAAAAGCTCTATTTTGGCCTACCATTCATATGGCAGGTGTGCTATATTTAAAAATTTAAGTGTATCTTATGGAATATAAACAATAGAAACTACTTGCTGTTAATCATAACTTACATGCTAAAGAAATGCAGCACTGTCTTGCCAAGGAACAGAACCAGATTCTGAATTAACATATTCTTTAAGTATATCTCGTACATATTTTCCGTAACTAGCACTTCTCCCACGGTATGCATTCAGGTAGCTTTGAGCTATTGAATCGCTTTGAGGGCGAACAGTTTCCCATTCTCCCCGAACCCAATTTCTATTTGCATCCTCAAACCCGGAAAAAGTATTGGCGCTGTAAGTGGGCTGTTTTTTTTTAAAAGAAAATTGTGCAACAAGCTGCATGCGGTGACTATTTTTTGAGCATGATCAGGACTGCAAAACAGAGTCTTCCGTAAACAAAGCCACCTTGCACTTAAAATTCCAAATGCATTTTCGATGCACCTTCGAGCTCTGCTTAGCCTGTGGTTAAAAATTCGATCTTCTCTTAGCAATGGCTTCGTATTATAGGGTTTCATTATCCGTTTACACAACGGAAATGCGTCATCTCCAACCATGAAGTATGCTACCTTTTTACCCCCGATGTGGGAGTCTGGAGGAAATGACAAAGTATCATTTGCAATAGAAATGCCAAACTTCGAATTTTTCATTATGTTGGAGTCGCCTTCACTACCATAAGCGCCAACATCCAAGTATGTGAACCTATAAAAGGCGTCACAGGCAGCAAACAAAACTATTGAATGGAACCCCTGCAAATGAAATTTAAAATTATAATACTTTTTAATAAAATGCTGCATATTGACATTCACCTTACTTTGTAGTTATAAAAAATACTGCCACTGTTTGGTGGGGCCTTTATTCCCACATGCTTCCCGTCAATGGCAGCAACACAATTGGGGAAATTCCATCTGCTCTTAAAGCCGTCTGCGAATTTGTGCAGGTTTTCTTGTGACCATTCTGGGATTTCTGTTTTTAGCTCCGAACAGATTGCATCACATACATCACCCAAAATGTTGCTGAAATGTTGCTTGCTGATTCTGTAGCAAGACGAGATATGACGCTGCAGGTCACCTGAAGCCAAGTATCTGCAAACCAATAATATTAATATGTGAACAAATTAGTGCTTTGCTAGGTATTGAGAAGAAACTTACTCTAAAACGATTGCTAATTTCTCTTCTACAGATATAGAGTCGTGTGGCCTGGTGTTTCGTTTTGGAAGAAGATGTGGTTTTAATAATGTTAGGAGTTCGTCAAAAACTTCACTGGTCATTCGGAAGTTTTCCAAGAAGAGTTTTGGGGAACTTCTCAAATTTTCAAAGTCCGTCATAAACCGGCCTTTACCCTTCCGTTCCGATAGGTAAGGACTTACCCGACAACTCCGATTTTTGCTCCCACACTTTTCTTCGACTGCTTCCATTCCGGCCATCATTATGCCATAATTCATGGTAATAAGTAAATCCTTCCTGCAATACCATAATATCAGTAAAGTAACAGCTTATTTTATAGAATGCTACCAATCGTCGCTCATTTTAAGTTTTAAAAGTTTTCTATGTGCAATCCACGCGTATTTTTATCTAATTTATCTTTCCTAAAATGGAGTAAAAATAAATTAAACAATATGATTTCTCCCATTTATTAAAAATATGTATATATACAAAAACTTACAGATTAATCAAAACCAGCTGAATTTGTTTACATTAGATGCACTCTTCTTCTTCTATTGAATATTGTTCACCATACATAATCAAATGTCATAATTACTGCTTCACTACTTTTTCACACAATAGAGAATTTTTCTTGAGGCTTTTCTTTCGAGGTGTGGACTTCCCTTAAAGTGGTAAAAAAAAAAAAAAAAACATTAAATTCGCATACCGAGTGCAGTTCCTATAAGAAACCAACGCTATTACCCATTGCTGCCCACCGAGGGATATTAAGAACAACAAATCCAAAGACAGTGCTCATCAAGGGACGCCAGAGGAGCCCTTCTCAAGTCTACGCACAGCTGGGGACGGACAAATCGTTGGAGACTCCGAAATCCGCAGTCAAGGTGACAGGCCAGCGGTTGGACCCCATAACCAAAATCACAGACATGAGTAAAATTTCGTTAAGTTAAGTTTTTCCATTTTTCCGTTATTGCTAACGTTGATTTACCGTTATCTCCAAGAGGTACTTGCATTCGTACATACATATTTATATGGATACTTGGGCACTCGTTATTTTGCTGTGAATCCGACATACTTATATACATATATAAGTTAACTTAGTTAACTCGCGGTCATATATCAAACACCTCAAGCCGACACGTTAGGACCACTCACAAGGACCACATAAAAGTCAAACCCGAAACCAACCACTTCTACAAGATGTCGTAAATTACAATAGACCCGCATTCCAGAGGATCAAATAACGCATTCATATTCCGTTATTTGATCACTAATCATAAACTGGCTACACAAAGTTGACCCACATCAAAACATTTAATGGTCAACTTAATAAAAGTCAATACTGCACATGTTGCCCGAAATATGATTACCCATCATAAATTCGGCCGTATTAACAAACGCATAGCAAGACGACAATGCTAAGTGGCACACAGCTATGTGGAACGGAAATCAGCAAACAACCGACTCAGCCGAACTGCACTTGTAAAACTAAGTGCAATTATAAACATGACCCGCTCAACAAACAAACATGTGAGCCACAGTCGGAGTCAGCATAACTGTGACCGAAATTAATGTTGTAAACATTATCAGTACAGCAACACATGGGAGCCGCCCGCTAAACTCAACGTCAGCGTGCAGCCGCAGCGAAGCAGCATGAATTTATCACGCAGCAGAATACAGACGCTACGCAGCAAAATGCAGTTGCAGCGCAGGCATAGCTAAGTATAAATATTAAGCTTATGGTAACTTAGCTTTAGATTCAATTCCCACATTAATAAACGCGGTCGTGCTGTCGTTCTCAGCCCCGCAAATTAAAATAAAACTCGTGTTTTATTAACTGGCGCCCGAGCAAAAGTCTCGAGCCACGTGAACGTAAAAGGTCCTGAAAATTAAAAAGTAAGGACTCGCGCGCGAGTTAATGACGTCATCACAAGGCACAACGTTTCCACAACCAAAACATGCATTATCAAGAAATGCATTATCAACACGTAAACAACAGATAAACATGCATTACCGAGAAATGCATTATCAACACGTAAACAACAGATAAACATGCATTACCGAGAAATGCATGTAAACAACAAACAACTGACCTGCACATAAGCAACGGACAATCATTGGAACAATAGAAATGCACTATCACTACAAACAATAGATATCTACACTCGTAAACAACAAACAACTGACAATGGAATAATCCACTACGATAACTACCACCACATCTCAATAGTATAAATAGAACTAAGAATTCAAAATGTAAGACAGTTTTTAGAAGATCAATAAAGAGCACGCATTTCGGCGTAGCGATAAAAGATATTTTTTTAAACTCATATCGTGTGAACGATATTAACTGGGGGCTCAACCGGTCTAAACTCTTGACTACAGCCAAATATCCTCGAAACTACAGGATAATAAAATAAAAAATTCCACGGCTTTGAAGAAAAGCACAAAACCAGTCTCTGAAAAAAGTGAGATATAATAAGTTTATCCAGTCGCGTAAAAAGGCAAACCTTGAAATAGCAGGCAGCCTAAACCGAAAAAAAAAAAAAAGTGAAAAGTGAAATAAAAGATTCCTGATTTTAAAGAGAATCCTTCACCCTGGACTCACGCGATAAACGCCAACAAATTTTCAACTCTCTGCGCCCAATACCACAAGACGATACAATGGCTCAGGACATCGCAACTCTACGAGCACAGGTAGAACTCCTCACACAGGCTCTAAACAATACACAATTAAAAGTAAATACCCTGGAAGCACAACAAACCCAGACTTTCAATACGACAGATCAACATGTAGAATGTACACCAAACATCACGGATCAATCGCAAATAAACTTGGAAATATTCAAAACGTTACCCAACTTCACAGGCGATAGGAATCAATATAGATCATGGAGGAAACGTGCTTGGATACACATGGAGAATATAAGGGAATACACTACAACACCCACATACTACACGGCACTCTCGATTGTACACTCAAAAATTCAAGGAGAGGCAGCAGATATTCTAATCAACCACGATACAAAGTTCAATTTTTATTCAATAATTAACCGCCTCGATTACACTTATGCGGACCAGAGACCTCTATATGTCTTACTGGAAGAAATGAAGAAAATAACGCAAGGTAAAAGGACATTAGCAGAATTCCATTGTGAAGTCAACAAGGCATTAAACCTCGCACTCACGAAAATCGAGATGGAGAACTCAACATCCCCTTCTGATATGCAACAATATGCGAATCAGGAAGCCGTCAGGACATTTATTCTCGGATTAAACAGCAAGTATACCAGCGGCACCCTCTATAGCCACAACCCAAGAGATTTAGAGACCGCCTACGCTATCGCAAGCACAATATATCACGATAACGTGAACTCACAATTCGATGTTCCGCAATACCATCACCTTAGACCGAACAATACACCGCAGCATCAACCTCCTCAGAACAGAAGATATCACGAGGACCCACGAAGATACAGACCAGACGTGCGAGTGCAATATACACAAAATGCACCCAGGCAACAGCAACAACCAATGGAAGTAGATCAATCACACCAATACATGAGATCTACAAACTTCAACAGAAACCATCCTGCACCCCCACAAAACAGCTATAACCGCCAAAACCAAGGGCTACCTCCAAATAACCCATTCAGAGGAGAACCACAGAAGAGAGAACGAAATCCTTCATCTCGCAACTTCAACACACAACAGAAGGTACAGCGGGTAAACCAAAAACGCGACGAAGAACTGCAATCGCTTGCACCAGAACATAACGATGATGATGAATACGAGACCGGCAGTGCTTTTTTAGGCGTATGAACGATTTGCCGTGTCTGCAACGCCACTGCAGGGATACAGGCAAAACTATAAACATCCTCATCGACACTGGAGCAACAAATAACTATATAAGTACAAAATGCAATATCGGTAAGCCTATTCAAATTAAACCTGTAAAAGTAAAAACTCTTCATGGTCACTCAATAACCAAATCAAAAAAAAATAATAACATTATTAGAACATAATCTCACATTTTTTGAAACAGATGCATTAGAAGAATTTGATATGCTTCTGGGCGAACAGGGGCTCAGAGCAATCAAAGCAGAGGTCAACCTTTTCGAGTACAAGCTCAGTTATAAATATAGGGCCAAGAAAGAAAGTGACTCTGTACAGAGAATAAATTATACAATTAATAATGAAAAATTCAGGGCGGAAATCGCCGAAATAATGCAAAAAAATTAAAGTACTAACGCCATACTACCATTTACTACCACGATACAAGCCACCATTAGGACGAATTCCGAAGATCCTATTTGGACAAAGCAATATCCGTACCCTATGTCGGATAATGAGTTTATTAACAAAGAAATCAATAAACTTCTAGAAAACGAAATAATTCAACACAGCAAAAGTCCTTACAACTCACCCATTTGGACTGTCGCTAAAAAAGGTACCGACGAACAAGGGAAACCTAAGCGCAGAATGGTCGTAGACTTTCAGAAGCTAAACGCTCAAACTATCACAGATAGATACCCCATACCTGATGTGGCTATGACCATACAGAATTTAGGTAATGCAAAGGTATTTACTACTTTAGATTTAGAGTCTGGCTTCCATCAGATCCTTATTAATGAATCTGACAGAGAAAAAACGGCCTTTAGTGTAAATGGAGCTAAGTACGAATTCCTTCGTATGCCGTTCGGCCTGAAAAATGCCCCATCCATTTTTCAAAGATGCGTGGACGATATTCTTAGACCATATATCGGGAAGTTCGCTTACGTTTATATAGACGATGTTCTCATTTATTCTTCCTCTCCCGAAGAACATATCGAACATATCCGCATAATTATAAACGCACTTCACCAAGCCAACATGAAGATTTCGAATGAGAAATCACACTTCTTTCATGACTCTGTAGAATACTTAGGACACATAATAAAATATAACCGGATAACTGTTGACCCTATAAAAATACAAACTATTAAAGATTTTCCTATTCCCAAATCGCTGAGGGAACTCAGATCCTTTCTAGGTCTCGCCAGTTATTATCGAAAATTTATACAAAATTTTGCAGCCATCGTCAAGCCACTCACTACGTTCCTCAGAGGAGACAACGGTGGCATATCAAAAAATCAAAGTGCAAAAATAAAAATCTCCTTAGACGAACCTGCACTAGAAGCACTAAACAAAATAAAAGAAGAACTGCAAACCCAGGTTGAACTCTTCCAACCAAATTTTGATAAACCTTTTGAATTAACCACGGACGCTAGCAATTACGCTGTAGGAGCTGTATTATCCCAAAATAAAAAACCCATATCATTTATTTCACGAACACTCAGCCAAACAGAACAGAACTACTCTACAAATGAGAAAGAGTTACTCGCAATTGTGTGGGCATTACAGAAACTCCGCAACTACTTATATGGTATAGCGGATTTGACTATTTACACTGACCATCAATCTTTAATCTTCTCCATATCGGAAAAAAACCCCAATACAAAATTAAAAAGATGGAAGAATTTCATCGAAGAATACGGCGCAAAACTTGTTTACAAACCTGGACCTGCACTTTCTCGCCAGCAAATAAACAACACATCAAATTCGGATGACTCCCAACATTCGGCACAAAGCTCACCAACACAAAAACTCAAACGAGTAAAGCAACCATTAAACTGCTTTAAAAATCAAATTGTTATAAAACAATCAGATGCGAACCTAATCGAAATATCATCACAAAATATTTTTTCTAACAGTCGACATACACTTTTCTTTAACACCAAAGCTGAATTACTGGACAGACTAAAAAATATAATTAGACCAAAGGTAACTAACGCTCTTCAAATAGACGAGCAAATATTATTTTACGTCGAAAACGACATTATTGACACATTTCCGACCGTATCAATCGTATTAGCCCAAAAAATGGTAGACGACATCACCGAAACCGAACAACAAAAACAAATCATACAAGACACACACAGACGTGCTCATAGAAATTATAAAAATAACGCGCAGGAAATTTCACTCAGATATTACTGGCCGAACATCCGTGACGCTTGTAAAAAAGAAGTACAAGACTGCGAAATATGTCTTACCAACAAGTATGAACGCCGACCAAATAAACAACCAATAGGTTCAGCACCAATACCAAACAAGGTAGGCGAATGCATACACTTAGACTTATTTTATATGAGCAATAACATATACATTAGCTCAACCGACAAATATTCAAAATTTTGCCATTTGAGACAAATACCCTCAAAGAAAGATACATACAAATACGTTGACGAGATTCTCTCACAAATATACCCAAACGCAAAGTTTGTAATGACTGATAACGAGTCAACACTCACTAGCATATGTGCACAACAAATTTACAAACGACTACAAATAACACACACCAAAACTCCTGCCTTTCATTCTACAACAAACGGGCAAGTCGAACGTACGCATAGCACGATAATCGAACTCGCGAAAGTCTTGGCACACCAACACAGTTCAGCACCTGACGAACAGGTATACGAAGCAGTCCGACAATACAATAAGACAATCCATTCAGTGACCAACGAGAAACCCGAGGACGTGTTCTTCAACCAAAAGGGGTATCCTGGCATCAAAGAGCGCCTTCAACAAAACCAAGACAGAGTCTTACGATACCACAACCACAATCGCAAACAGCTGAATTACAAACAAGGTGATGTTATATACTCCAAGACGCATAGACGGAACAAAAACGTAAAAACATACGCGAAACATATAGTTAAAGAAGACAACGGAAAAACGATAACAACAAATAAAGGACTCATTATACATAAGGACAACATCAGAGTGAAGGCATGTACGGAGTAGTATTTATCTTACTTTTCCCTATCGCATTTAGCGATAATATAATAGACTTAACCAATAGAAAATATGTACTAGTGGAAACAGATCCTGTTTACATTTATCAGAACACAGCTTTCCTGTATCACATATCTAATCTTTCAAAAATACTCGCGCCTTACGAAAGTGTAATGAAATCTACATATAATTTAGAAAACTACCCTGAGACTCAAATTTTAGTGAACAGAATTGAAACTTTAAAAAATCAACTCATACCAAATATCTACAGACTAAAGAGATCACTTAACTTCCTTGGTTCCATCCTTAAATTCATCACTGGCACACCAGACCACAATGACCTGATAGAAATTAAAACGTCACTTAATATGCTAATAGAAAATAACAATAAGCAAAAAACAATTAACTCACAGTTCGAAAGAATACTCGAAACTCTTGATCCCAAAACAATTAGCGAAAATATTGTTATATCAGAAGTCTATAATGAACTTCAATCAATAGCGAACACTATTAATTTTGCGAAAAATAATAATTTTTATTCTGGCACATTAAATTTGAAAGATGTGTATGAGTTAATAAACCATGAACAGTTGGATCTTCCAATAATCAATATATTAGAATATGCGGACATTCATATCTGTTACCTACAACATGCAATTATAACAATATACAAATACCCTATTCTTGAAACTAAATGTAACCTATTTAACGTATATCCTTTAGCACATAAACATGGTAAAATTAATTTAGATCCTAAGATTGCAAAATGTAACGATTATCAAAGAGTATCAAAATGTAAAAATTATATTAGTACCTTTATTTGTAAATCAGAACCCTCTGATAATTGCACTTTAAAAATATTAAAAGACAATCCTGCGCAATGCGAAACAATCCATGAGAATAACGCCCCACTCCGAATCCTAGAGACTGGTCACATCTTGACGGATTATGAGCATACTTGGAACAACATGCATATATCAGGCCCAAAACTAATACATTTTAAAGAATCTACAAACATCGATGGCATCACTTATTATAACCATCAACAACAACTCAGAGAAGTTATACACAACCAACATAGCGAAAAACACCACTTATGGTCTAGTACACCTCTGCCGATACTGCGAAAATAAAAGAACACTTGGCAGACAAAGGCGAATGGACGAACTTTACGAAATCGAACTCAACCGTCTTCAACAACAACACCTAGCAGCAGTGTAGCGAGGACGCTTCATTTTAAGAAGGAGGGGAGTTAATGACGTCATCACAAGGCACAACGTTTCCACAACCAAAACATGCATTATCAAGAAATGCATTATCAACACGTAAACAACAGATTAACATGCATTACTGAGAAATGCATTATCAACACGTAAACAACAGATAAACATGCATTACCGAGAAATGCATGTAAACAACAAACAACTGACCTGCACATAAGCAACGGACAATCATTGGAACAATAGAAATGCACTATCACTACAAACAATAGATATCTACACTCGTAAACAACAAACAACTGACAATGGAATAATCCACTACGATAACTACCACCACATCTCAATAGTATAAATAGAACTAAGAATTCAAAATGTAAGACAGTTTTTAGAAGATCAATAAAGAGCACGCATTTCGGCGTAGCGATAAAAGATATTTTTTTAAACTCATATCGTGTGAACGATATTAACTGGGGGCTCAACCGGTCTAAACTCTTGACTACAGCCAAATATCCTCGAAACTACAGGATAATAAAATAAAAAATTCCACGGCTTTGAAGAAAAGCACAAAACCAGTCTCTGAAAAAAGTGAGATATAATAAGTTTATCCAGTCGCGTAAAAAGGCAAACCTTGAAATAGCAGGCAGCCTAAACCGAAAAAAAAAAAAAAGTGAAAAGTGAAATAAAAGATTCCTGATTTTAAAGAGAATCCTTCACCCTGGACTCACGCGATAAACGCCAACAAATTTTCAACTCTCTGCGCCCAATACCACAAGACGATACAATGGCTCAGGACATCGCAACTCTACGAGCACAGGTAGAACTCCTCACACAGGCTCTAAACAATACACAATTAAAAGTAAATACCCTGGAAGCACAACAAACCCAGACTTTCAATACGACAGATCAACATGTAGAATGTACACCAAACATCACGGATCAATCGCAAATAAACTTGGAAATATTCAAAACGTTACCCAACTTCACAGGCGATAGGAATCAATATAGATCATGGAGGAAACGTGCTTGGATACACATGGAGAATATAAGGGAATACACTACAACACCCACATACTACACGGCACTCTCGATTGTACACTCAAAAATTCAAGGAGAGGCAGCAGATATTCTAATCAACCACGATACAAAGTTCAATTTTTATTCAATAATTAACCGCCTCGATTACACTTATGCGGACCAGAGACCTCTATATGTCTTACTGGAAGAAATGAAGAAAATAACGCAAGGTAAAAGGACATTAGCAGAATTCCATTGTGAAGTCAACAAGGCATTAAACCTCGCACTCACGAAAATCGAGATGGAGAACTCAACATCCCCTTCTGATATGCAACAATATGCGAATCAGGAAGCCGTCAGGACATTTATTCTCGGATTAAACAGCAAGTATACCAGCGGCACCCTCTATAGCCACAACCCAAGAGATTTAGAGACCGCCTACGCTATCGCAAGCACAATATATCACGATAACGTGAACTCACAATTCGATGTTCCGCAATACCATCACCTTAGACCGAACAATACACCGCAGCATCAACCTCCTCAGAACAGAAGATATCACGAGGACCCACGAAGATACAGACCAGACGTGCGAGTGCAATATACACAAAATGCACCCAGGCAACAGCAACAACCAATGGAAGTAGATCAATCACACCAATACATGAGATCTACAAACTTCAACAGAAACCATCCTGCACCCCCACAAAACAGCTATAACCGCCAAAACCAAGGGCTACCTCCAAATAACCCATTCAGAGGAGAACCACAGAAGAGAGAACGAAATCCTTCATCTCGCAACTTCAACACACAACAGAAGGTACAGCGGGTAAACCAAAAACGCGACGAAGAACTGCAATCGCTTGCACCAGAACATAACGATGATGATGAATACGAGACCGGCAGTGCTTTTTTAGGCGTATGAACGATTTGCCGTGTCTGCAACGCCACTGCAGGGATACAGGCAAAACTATAAACATCCTCATCGACACTGGAGCAACAAATAACTATATAAGTACAAAATGCAATATCGGTAAGCCTATTCAAATTAAACCTGTAAAAGTAAAAACTCTTCATGGTCACTCAATAACCAAATCAAAAAAAAATAATAACATTATTAGAACATAATCTCACATTTTTTGAAACAGATGCATTAGAAGAATTTGATATGCTTCTGGGCGAACAGGGGCTCAGAGCAATCAAAGCAGAGGTCAACCTTTTCGAGTACAAGCTCAGTTATAAATATAGGGCCAAGAAAGAAAGTGACTCTGTACAGAGAATAAATTATACAATTAATAATGAAAAATTCAGGGCGGAAATCGCCGAAATAATGCAAAAAAATTAAAGTACTAACGCCATACTACCATTTACTACCACGATACAAGCCACCATTAGGACGAATTCCGAAGATCCTATTTGGACAAAGCAATATCCGTACCCTATGTCGGATAATGAGTTTATTAACAAAGAAATCAATAAACTTCTAGAAAACGAAATAATTCAACACAGCAAAAGTCCTTACAACTCACCCATTTGGACTGTCGCTAAAAAAGGTACCGACGAACAAGGGAAACCTAAGCGCAGAATGGTCGTAGACTTTCAGAAGCTAAACGCTCAAACTATCACAGATAGATACCCCATACCTGATGTGGCTATGACCATACAGAATTTAGGTAATGCAAAGGTATTTACTACTTTAGATTTAGAGTCTGGCTTCCATCAGATCCTTATTAATGAATCTGACAGAGAAAAAACGGCCTTTAGTGTAAATGGAGCTAAGTACGAATTCCTTCGTATGCCGTTCGGCCTGAAAAATGCCCCATCCATTTTTCAAAGATGCGTGGACGATATTCTTAGACCATATATCGGGAAGTTCGCTTACGTTTATATAGACGATGTTCTCATTTATTCTTCCTCTCCCGAAGAACATATCGAACATATCCGCATAATTATAAACGCACTTCACCAAGCCAACATGAAGATTTCGAATGAGAAATCACACTTCTTTCATGACTCTGTAGAATACTTAGGACACATAATAAAATATAACCGGATAACTGTTGACCCTATAAAAATACAAACTATTAAAGATTTTCCTATTCCCAAATCGCTGAGGGAACTCAGATCCTTTCTAGGTCTCGCCAGTTATTATCGAAAATTTATACAAAATTTTGCAGCCATCGTCAAGCCACTCACTACGTTCCTCAGAGGAGACAACGGTGGCATATCAAAAAATCAAAGTGCAAAAATAAAAATCTCCTTAGACGAACCTGCACTAGAAGCACTAAACAAAATAAAAGAAGAACTGCAAACCCAGGTTGAACTCTTCCAACCAAATTTTGATAAACCTTTTGAATTAACCACGGACGCTAGCAATTACGCTGTAGGAGCTGTATTATCCCAAAATAAAAAACCCATATCATTTATTTCACGAACACTCAGCCAAACAGAACAGAACTACTCTACAAATGAGAAAGAGTTACTCGCAATTGTGTGGGCATTACAGAAACTCCGCAACTACTTATATGGTATAGCGGATTTGACTATTTACACTGACCATCAATCTTTAATCTTCTCCATATCGGAAAAAAACCCCAATACAAAATTAAAAAGATGGAAGAATTTCATCGAAGAATACGGCGCAAAACTTGTTTACAAACCTGGACCTGCACTTTCTCGCCAGCAAATAAACAACACATCAAATTCGGATGACTCCCAACATTCGGCACAAAGCTCACCAACACAAAAACTCAAACGAGTAAAGCAACCATTAAACTGCTTTAAAAATCAAATTGTTATAAAACAATCAGATGCGAACCTAATCGAAATATCATCACAAAATATTTTTTCTAACAGTCGACATACACTTTTCTTTAACACCAAAGCTGAATTACTGGACAGACTAAAAAATATAATTAGACCAAAGGTAACTAACGCTCTTCAAATAGACGAGCAAATATTATTTTACGTCGAAAACGACATTATTGACACATTTCCGACCGTATCAATCGTATTAGCCCAAAAAATGGTAGACGACATCACCGAAACCGAACAACAAAAACAAATCATACAAGACACACACAGACGTGCTCATAGAAATTATAAAAATAACGCGCAGGAAATTTCACTCAGATATTACTGGCCGAACATCCGTGACGCTTGTAAAAAAGAAGTACAAGACTGCGAAATATGTCTTACCAACAAGTATGAACGCCGACCAAATAAACAACCAATAGGTTCAGCACCAATACCAAACAAGGTAGGCGAATGCATACACTTAGACTTATTTTATATGAGCAATAACATATACATTAGCTCAACCGACAAATATTCAAAATTTTGCCATTTGAGACAAATACCCTCAAAGAAAGATACATACAAATACGTTGACGAGATTCTCTCACAAATATACCCAAACGCAAAGTTTGTAATGACTGATAACGAGTCAACACTCACTAGCATATGTGCACAACAAATTTACAAACGACTACAAATAACACACACCAAAACTCCTGCCTTTCATTCTACAACAAACGGGCAAGTCGAACGTACGCATAGCACGATAATCGAACTCGCGAAAGTCTTGGCACACCAACACAGTTCAGCACCTGACGAACAGATATACGAAGCAGTCCGACAATACAATAAGACAATCCATTCAGTGACCAACGAGAAACCCGAGGACGTGTTCTTCAACCAAAAGGGGTATCCTGGCATCAAAGAGCGCCTTCAACAAAACCAAGACAGAGTCTTACGATACCACAACCACAATCGCAAACAGCTGAATTACAAACAAGGTGATGTTATATACTCCAAGACGCATAGACGGAACAAAAACGTAAAAACATACGCGAAACATATAGTTAAAGAAGACAACGGAAAAACGATAACAACAAATAAAGGACTCATTATACATAAGGACAACATCAGAGTGAAGGCATGTACGGAGTAGTATTTATCTTACTTTTCCCTATCGCATTTAGCGATAATATAATAGATTTAACCAATAGAAAATATGTACTAGTGGAAACAGATCCTGTTTACATTTATCAGAATACAGCTTTCCTGTATCACATATCTAATCTTTCAAAAATACTCGCGCCTTACGAAAGTGTAATGAAATCTACATATAATTTAGAAAACTACCCTGAGACTCAAATTTTAGTGAACAGAATTGAAACTTTAAAAAATCAACTCATACCAAATATCTACAGACCAAAGAGATCACTTAACTTCCTTGGTTCCATCCTTAAATTCATCACTGGCACACCAGACCACAATGACCTTATAGAAATTAAAACGTCACTTAATATGCTAATAGAAAATAACAATAAGCAAAAAACAATTAACTCACAGTTCGAAAGAATACTCGAAACTCTTGATCCCAAAACAATTAGCGAAAATATTGTTATATCAGAAGTCTATAATGAACTTCAATCAATATCGAACACTATTAATTTTGCGAAAAATAATAATTTTTATTCTGGCACATTAAATTTGAAAGATGTGTATGAGTTAATAAACCATGAACAGTTGGATCTTCCAATAATCAATATATTAGAATATGCGGACATTCATATCTGTTACCTACAACATGCAATTATAACAATATACAAATACCCTATTCTTGAAACTAAATGTAACCTATTTAACGTATATCCTTTAGCACATAAGCATGGTAAAATTAATTTAGATCCTAAGATTGCAAAATGTAACGATTATCAAAGAGTATCAAAATGTAAAAATTATATTAGTACCTTTATTTGTAAATCAGAACCCTCTGATAATTGCACTTTAAAAATATTAAAAGACAATCCTGCGCAATGCGAAACAATCCATGAGAATAACGCCCCACTCCGAATTCTAGAGACTGGTCACATCTTGACGGATTATGAGCATACTTGGAACAACATGCATATATCAGGCCCAAAACTAATACATTTTAAAGAATCTACAAACATCGATGGCATCACTTATTATAACCATCAACAACAACTCAGAGAAGTTATACACAACCAACATAGCGAAAAACTTGAGGTACTCCGTATCCTTTCCTCAGACTCAAAATACAAATTCAACAACATTCAAGAACTCTCAACGTTTTTAATACCTGTCGAGGAGAACCCTGTACAGTTTACACTTTTCATCATAATTGCATTCCTTACCTTAGCAGTCACCACTTATGGTCTAGTACACCTCTACCGATACTGCGAAAATAAAAGAACACTTGGCAGACAAAGGCGAATGGACGAACTTTACGAAATCGAACTCAACCGTCTTCAACAACAACACCTAGCAGCAGTGTAGCGAGGACGCTTCATTTTAAGAAGGAGGGGAGTTAATGACGTCATCACAAGGCACAACGTTTCCACAACCAAAACATGCATTATCAAGAAATGCATTATCAACACGTAAACAACAGATAAACATGCATTACCGAGAAATGCATTATCAACACGTAAACAACAGATAAACATGCATTACCGAGAAATGCATGTAAACAACAAACAACTGACCTGCACATAAGCAACGGACAATCATTGGAACAATAGAAATGCACTATCACTACAAACAATAGATATCTACACTCGTAAACAACAAACAACTGACAATGGAATAATCCACTACGATAACTACCACCACATCTCAATAGTATAAATAGAACTAAGAATTCAAAATGTAAGACAGTTTTTAGAAGATCAATAAAGAGCACGCATTTCGGCGTAGCGATAAAAGATATTTTTTTAAACTCATATCGTGTGAACGATATTAACTCGCGCCCGAGTGATCGTGAAAGAAAAGCCTGAAAATAAAAAAGTAAGGCATCGCGAGGAAAAAAAAAAAAGAACTAAAAGTGCCGTGGAAAGAAAAATACGTCCCGAAAATAAAAAATTAAGGATTCCGCGACGCGAGTGAAATTTAGTGAGAGGCCCCTTAGTGAATAAATTCCTCACGATTATATTGATAGGGCCCTTAGTAGCTAAGGCAAGCCGGTGGTAATATATGTACCAGCCTACGATATAAGAAACTATTAAAAGAAGAAAAACACTGAAAGACAAGATAAACTATTTCAAAAAAAAAGATGCGATAGTGAAAAAACACAAGCATTTTCGAAAAAAAAACAGAGAAGAATAAAGTGCAAATATACTCCTTGAAAGGAAAAAGTGAGAGAAAATTAAAATAATCAACTTTAGACAGCAACTGGAAGCAACCGGAGCATCTAACAACAGTACTACAATCAACATCTCCATCACAGACAACAGTAGCCGTAAGAGTAAGAATTTATACTAAGAATATATATACTTTTATTAAGTATAAAAAGAAATTGTAATTAGATATTATTATAAATACCCCACTAACAACACCATAAATTTAAATGGACGCTCTACCAGTCGATTTCGACTACGACGGGTTAGACAAAATTATAGAGCAGGTGGACAGAGATATTGAGGTAGAAAAATATAAACCCCTCATAATTACAGGTATTAGTAATCAAGAAAAAGCTAGGGCTATGCAATTGGTATTTAGTTTTATAGGAGAAAATAAAGTAGCTACTCATTTTGACTTTGACAATAGGGATAATATCGAAGAAGAAATAGTTCGACTTATTCGCGCTTCCGAAAGGAAATTGAAAAATAAAAATAAGTAAATATTGTTCAAAAAAATTTTAAATAAAGAAAATGAAAAGTTAATATGAGCTAATCTATATTTTAAGAATTCAAATTTATAAATAAAGGAAAAAAGAGTAATAAATAATAAAGGTTATTTTATTCAAAAACAAAAATTAAAATTTTTTCAAAATGGCAAACCCTAATAATTTAATTAGGCCCGCATTACTTAACCAAAATCTTCTAGCTCCTCAAGTATCAACTAATGCTCAATTAAGCATGACTGACTTGACGGCCCTCATATCTGAAATAGCGGCCAATGTTTTAATGCAGGAAGGACCACAAGTCGTCGAAAATGTAATTAATCCAAATGCTAGTTTGGCCACAGCAGTTGATCAGGTAATTGAAACAGGGGAAAGTACCAAATGACTACATTGGTACAAGGTAATAGGTCAATTGATGAATTTTATCAACAGGTGTATAAGCACCTCTCGTTGATCTTGAATAAATTAGGTTGCGAAGGGATGAGCAATGACACTTTACGCATGTTAACGCAATCTTACAGAAGCAAAGCGTTGGACACATTTATAAGGGGATTAAATGGAGATCTACCGAGATTATTGGGTATGAAAGAGCCAGTCGATTTACCGCAAGCTCTTCACCTGTGCCAAAAATTGGACAACCAAAATTTTAGGACGAACCATGCCTATAACGTAGGGCAATCGTACCAAAGACCAAATAAAGGCAAAAACAATAAATACACTGCAGGACCACAAGACTTCTACCCGCAGTTAGCTTATAATCCGCAATCAAGTCAACAAGCATGGCAAAGCCGGCGCTCGCAACATAATTTTGATGCGAATGCCAATGCACCAACAAGGCCACCGAAGCCTCAGCCAAAGCCAGAGCCCATGGATGTCGATCAGACCATGCACTCACGTAGGGTAAACTACATGAATAAACCTACCCAAAAAAATTATTATCAAGGAAAAAGACCTCTGGAAGCTCCCCAACACAATAATAATAAGGCACAAAGGACTTTCCACATAGCGGAACAAAAGGAAAGCGAAAATACGGATGACTCAGCTAACATTAATTTTTTAGTATGCTGAGCTCTTCACTACCATACTTCGAAGTTAAAGTGGAGGGCGGTCAAGCTTTAAAGTTTCTTGTAGACACAGGATCAAGTAAAACTACGTTAAAACCGATTTGGTAAAGAAATGTATACCAAACGAAACTCCATTTTACGCTAAATCAATAGCAGGAGAAATTAAAATTAGTGAGCATACCTACTTATGCAGAATTTTTTAATATTAAAGAAAAAATAAAATTATATTTAATGCCAGCATTAAAAGTGTTTGATGGCATATTAGGAAATGATACTCTTAGAAGTATGAAAGCGGTGATACATACAGCCGAAAGTTGTATGATATTAGGAAATGGCTGTAAAGTCCACCTAAAACAACTCCCCACGCAATGCGTTAACGCAATTAACGAAAACAATCTGTTATATAAACAGAAAAGCATCGTGGAGGAGATAACTACAAAGCATCCTAAGCTTTTTTCTGAGCCTAACGAAAAGCTCACATACACAACAAAAGTTGTTGGTCAAATTAGGACAACAACAGATACACCAGTGTACTCGAAATTTTACCCTTACCCGGTAGCATTAAAATCCGAGGTAGAAAATCAGGTAAAACAGCTTCTGGACGATGGCATAATACGACCATCCAGATCGCCATATAATTCTCCTGTATGGATTGTCCCAAAGAAGGCAGATTCCGCAGGAAATAAACAATACCGTATCGTTATTGATTACAGGAAATTGAACGCAGTTACAATTTCAGACAGGTATCCAATTCCTGAAATATCTGAGGTAATATCACAATTAGGTGAAAGTAATTACTTCTCAGTATTGGATTTAAAAAGTGGTTTTCATCAGATACCATTAAGGAAATCGGACATAGAAAAAACCGCATTTTCTATCAATAACGGTAAATATGAATTTACACGTTTGCCATTTGGCCTAAAAAATGCGCCATCAATTTTTCAACGCGCATTAGACGATATATTAAGAGAACACATTGGCAAATGTTGCTATGTGTATATCGATGATATAATTATCTTTAGCAAAACCGAAAAGGATCATTGCAAAGATATTGAAAAAATATTTAAAACACTAGAAGACGCCAACATGAAGGTTCAGTTGGATAAGTGCGATTTTTTTAAATCAGAAACCGAATTTTTAGGGTTTGTGATTACTCCGGTTGGCATAAGAACCAATCCAAAGAAAGTGGAAGCCATTGCAAGCTTTCCAGAACCCAAGAGCCTAAAGGAACTCCGAAGCTTCCTAGGACTATCAGGATATTATCGCAAATTTGTAAAAGATTATGCAAAAATTGCTAAACCGATGACTTCACTCTTAAGAGGGGAAGAAGGTAGAATATCGAAAAACAAATCCTCAAAAGTAAGGATAGATTTAAATTCTGAAGCAAAAGAATCCTTCAGGAAAATTAAGAACTCATTAATTTCCGAAGACATTATCCTTGCTTATCCAGATTTTAAAAAAGAATTTGAATTCGCAACGGATGCTTCAAACTTCGCCATAGGCGCAGTATTATCACAAAGTGATAGACCGATAGCTTTTATATCGAGGACATTAAGCAAAGCTGAAGAACATTATGCCGCCAATGAAAAAGAATTCTTAGCAATAATTTGGGCATTAAATACCTTCAGAAATTATTTATATGGGTCCAGGAAAGTAAAAATTACAACGGATCACCAACCTTTAACTTATGCCTTAAGCAATAAGAATAACAACAGTAAAATGAAAAGGTGGAAGTCAATTCTGGAGGAATATGACTATGAATTAGCATATAAGCCCGGCAAAGCAAATGTTGTGGCCGATGCATTATCACGAATACCACCGCAAACAACACAGTTGAATACACTGTCTACAGCGACAAATTCAGACGAAAGCTCATCACACAACTTAATATACAGTGTCGGACAGCCGAATAACGTGTTTAAAAATCAAATTTTTTTAAATAAGGGCTTAGTATCCAACCATCAATTTCAAATAATATTTCCAACATATCACCGACATATTATAACAGAATTAAGTTATACCCATGAAATTTTACTGCAGATTTTAAAAAAATATTTAAACCCATCGGTAATAAACTGCATCAAAGCAGAAGAAGACATAATGGGAGTAATACAAGAATTGTATCCCATACACTTTAGTAAATACAAAATACGATTTTCGCAGATACAAGTAGAGGATATAATAGATATTCAACAACAGCAGGAAATCATAATTAGGGAACAGAACAGAGCACATATAAATTGTAAAGAAATTAAATTACAAATTTTGAGAAAATATTATTTTCCCGGAATGGCTAGCAAAATTAAGAAACTAATTAGAATTTGCCTTACATGCAAAGAAAATAAATATGACCGACATCCAGCGAAACCGAAAATTCAGCCAACACCAATTCCTACATTTCCAGGTCAAATAGTTCATATTGATATACTCCACATGGGAAAGCAATTAATTTTAACAGCAGTGGGCAAATTTTCTAAATACGCGATTGTGAGAACTATCCAATCCAAAGCAGCCGAGGATATCAGGCAACCGTTGAGAGACATTCTTTTCTCTCTCGTACCAGAAACTCTAGTAATGGACAATGAAAAATCGTTGAAATCCGAAACGATAAATTTCATGATAGAAAATGAATTCGGCATAGAAATTCACCGAACAGCTCCATATACAAGTTGTTCGAATGGGCAAGTGGAACGTTTTCACTCCACATTGCAGGAAATAATGAGATGCCTACGTTGTGAGAATACTCACCAATCTTTTCTAGAACTGTTAGAAAGATCGGTCAAAGAGTACAACCACTCCGTGCATTCAACTACAAGGGAAAAACCCATAGAATCATTTTTTGGTAGGAGAGTCAATAGCGACCCCATATTAATAGAAAAACATAGATTAGAAATTGCTAGAAAAATTAAGGTTAAACAAGTTGTTGATCTAGCTTATCACAACAGAAATAGAATAGCATTAAAACAATACGAGCCAGGAAACGAAATTTTCGTTAAAATAAATAAGAGATTAGGAAATAAACTGACATCTAGGTATAAAAAGGAAATTGTAGCACAAAATTACAACACTACAATAAAGACACAGTCAGGAAGAATAGTTCATAAAAATAATATTAAACAAAATTGAATATATTTTTTTTAGGTTTACAATAGCCAAAATAAAGATGAACTTAATAACCCAAACGCTACTGTTAGCATTTGCTACCATTGCCGCACAACAAATTGACATACAGGACTTAACCAACAATAATGGATACATACCTATCAAGACTGGAGAGCAGAAGACAATAAGTAATTTCAATAAAGTCCTACATTGCATTAACTTGACAAGTTATGACGAAACAATCTCGCTAATAGCATTGAAGACAGACAATTACTGAACACGGTAAACAAAAATTTTGTATTACTTAAAGCAAAAATAACCTACCTATACCCACATACTAAAAGAAATCGAGGACTAGTTAATATTATAGGTAAAGGATTAAAATTTATAGCAGGTACCATGGACAGTGACGATGAACAACAGATAATTAGTACATTAGGCTCAATACAAAATAATGCTCAACAGGCAACAGATAGCGTAAATAAATTAATTTACTCTAATAGGTTTCTTACTGACCAAATTGGTAACATTACCAACCATATAAATAAGCAACAGACTCTTATTCAGAATTACATAAATATATTTAGGAAAACGGCCCAGAATAAAATTAAAACTATAGAGGACGAATTAGAATTCCTTAAACACATATATCAAATAAACAATGATATAACACTTTTGCAAAATCACATAAACGATATCGGACAAGTAATTTTTTCGAGTAAATTAGGAATAATTCCAACGGATATACTAACATGTACAACGACATACAGGTAGCAGTAGTTTTTTATAATGACAATATTATTATAACCTTACTAATACCCCAATATTCCTCCAATATCCTATCCAAAATTATTTTTGAACCTATTCCCGACGAAAAAAATTTATCATTAGTTTTAGATGAATATGACATACTTACGGATGAAAATAATAATTTGTATAAAAAAACTGTTAAGGACAACCTAGAAAAAAATTTAATCAAATTAGATAACAATTGTTTAATAAATATCATTAAATTTAAAGAAGCAAATTGTAATTTAGTACCATCAATAAAAACAGAAATTAAAGAAGTATTACCGGGAATATTAAAATTCAAAAATTTTTATCTGAATATATCTCACAATTGTAACAAATTAGAAATTAAACAAACATGAACTTTTTTAATAAAATTAGCTACAAACAAAACTTTTGAAAATATTAAAATCAAAATGTACGATTCATTTATATTACCAAATAAGAAAAATTGTACTTAAAGCAAATTAGTCAACAAGAACACATTGAACTATTGTTTAAAAATAATAAAAGTGTTCATTTAATTAGTTTAAGTTCAGATTTATTAATTGTATTATCTATTTTTGTAGTAACTTTTATTTTAATATGTATTAATAAATATAAAAAGAAATTATATATATCGCCTGAACTGCACTCACATAATCAAAATATTGTAAAAACAACTGCAGGCCCATTTCTTCAATTATCTTCAATGGCATAACTCATCCACAGCAATAATACCGATTGAGGACAATCGATTTAAGAGGGGAAGAGTAAACTTAGGGTAAGTTAATACCACCCAAGCTGCCCGACATATGACTCGCCGTCATATATCAAACACCTCAAGCCGACACGTTAGGACCACTCACAAGGACCACATAAAAGTCAAACCCGAAACCAACCACTTCTACAAGATGTCGTAAATTACAATAGACCCGCATTCCAGAGGATCAAATAACGCATTCATATTCCGTTATTTGATTACTAATCATAAACTGGCTACACTAAGTTGACCCACATCAAAACATATAATGGTCAACTTAATAAAAGTCAATACTGCACATGTTGCCCGAAATATGATTACCCATCATAAATTCGGCCGTATTAACAAACGCATAGCAAGACGACAATGCTAAGTGGCACACAGCTATGTGGAACGGAAATCAGCAAACAACCGACTCAGCCGAACTGCACTTGTAAAATCAAGTGCAATTATAAACATGACCCGCTCAACAAACAAACATGTGAGCCACAGTCGGAGTCAGCATAACTGTGACCGAAATTAAAGTTGTAAACATTATCAGTACAGCAACACATGGGAGCCGCCCGCTAAACTCAACGTCAGCGTGCAGCCGCAGCGAAGCAGCATGAATTTATCACGCAGCAGAATACAGACGCTACGCAGCAAAATGCAGTTGCAGCGCAGGCATAGCTAAGTATAAATATTAAGATTATGGTAACTTAGCTTTAGATTCAATTCCCACATTAATAAACGCGGTCGTGCTGTCGTTCTCAGCCCCGCAAATTAAAATAAAACTCGTGTTTTATTAACTGGCGCCCGAGCAAAAGTCTCGAGCCACGTGAACGTAAAAGGTCCTGAAAATTAAAAAGTAAGGACTCGCGCGCGCCCGAGTGATCGTGAAAGAAAAGCCTGAAAATAAAAAAGTAAGGCATCGCGAGGAAAAAAAAAAAGAACTAAAAGTGCCGTAGAAAGAAAAATACGTCCCGAAAATAAAAAAATTAGGATTCCGCGACGCGAGTGAAATTTAGTGAGAGTCCCCTTAGAAGCTTAGGCAAACCGGCGGTAGAACGTACCAGCCTACACTATAGACTCAAAAAAAAAAAAAAAAAAACATTAAAAGCAGCACTTTTTGTGATCTTCACTTTCCCCCACCAGTGGTAAGAGGTGAAGTTGATCAAATATACATAATTATGCGCTTGATAAACGTAAAATGTGAATAAATTCCTCACGATTATATCGTTAGGGCCCTTAGTAGCTAAGGCAAGCCGGTGGTAATATGTGTACCAGCCTACGATATAAGAAACTATTAAAAGAAGAAAAACACTGAAAGACAAGATAAACTATATCAAAAAAAAAGATGCGATAGTGAAAAAACAAAAGCATTTTCGAAAAAAAAACAGAGAAGAATAAAGTGCAAATATACTCCTTGAAAGGAAAAAGTGAGAGAATATTAAAATAATCAACTTTAGACAGCAACTGGAAGCAACCGGAGCATCTAACAACAGTACTACAATCAACATCTCCATCACAGACAACAGTAGCCGTAAGAGTAAGAATTTATACTAAGAATATATATACTTTTATTAAGTATAAAAAGAAATTGTAATTAGATATTATTATAAATACCCCACTAACAACACCATAAATTTAAATGGACGCTCTACCAGTCGATTTCGACTACGACGGGTTAGACAAAATTATAGAGCAGGTGGACAGAGATATTGAGGTAGAAAAATATAAACCCCTCATAATTACAGATATTAGTAATCAAGAAAAAGCTAGGGCTATGCAATTGGTATTTAGTTTTATAGGAGAAAATAAAGTAGCTACTCATTTTGACTTTGACAATAGGGATAATATCGAAGAAGAAATAGTTCGACTTATTCGCGCTTCCGAAAGGAAATTGAAAAATAAAAATAAGTAAATATTGTTCAAAAAAATTTTAAATAAAGAAAATGAAAAGTTAATATGAGCTAATCTATATTTTAAGAATTCAAATTTATAAATAAAGGAAAAAAGAGTAATAAATAATAAAGGTTATTTTATTCAAAAACAAAAATTAAAATTTTTTCAAAATGGCAAACCCTAATAATTTAATTAGGCCCGCATTACTTAACCAAAATCTTCTAGCTCCTCAAGTATCAACTAATGCTCAATTAAGCATGACTGACTTGACGGCCCTCATATCTGAAATAGCGGCCAATGTTTTAATGCAGCAAGGACCACAAGTCGTCGAAAATGTAATTAATCCAAATGCTAGTTTGGCCACAGCAGTTGATCAGGTAATTGAAACAGGGGAAAGTACCAAATGACTACATTGGTACAAGGTAATAGGTCAATTGATGAATTTTATCAACAGGTGTATAAGCACCTCTCGTTGATCTTGAATAAATTAGGTTGCGAAGGGATGAGCAATGACACTTTACGCATGTTAACGCAATCTTACAGAAGCAAAGCGTTGGACACATTTATAAGGGGATTAAATGGAGATCTACCGAGATTATTGGGTATGAAAGAGCCAGTCGATTTACCGCAAGCTCTTCACCTGTGTCAAAAATTGGACAACCAAAATTTTAGGACGAACCATGCCTATAACGTAGGGCAATCGTACCAAAGACCAAATAAAGGCAAAAACAATAAATACACTGCAGGACCACAAGACTTCTACCCGCAGTTAGCTTATAATCCGCAATCAAGTCAACAAGCATGGCAAAGCCGGCGCTCGCAACATAATTTTGATGCGAATGCCAATGCACCAACAAGGGCACCGAAGCCTCAGCCAAAGCCAGAGCCCATGGATGTCGATCAGACCATGCACTCACGTAGGGTAAACTACATGAATAAACCTACCCAAAAAAATTATTATCAAGGAAAAAGACCTCTGGAAGCTCCCCAACACAATAATAATAAGGCACAAAGGACTTTCCACATAGCGGAACAAAAGGAAAGCGAAAATACGGATGACTCTGCTAACATTAATTTTTTAGTATGCTGAGCTCTTCACTACCATACTTCGAAGTTAAAGTGGAGGGCGGTCAAGCTTTAAAGTTTCTTGTAGACACAGGATCAAGTAAAACTACGTTAAAACCGATTTGGTAAAGAAATGTATACCAAACGAAACTCCATTTTACGCTAAATCAATAGCAGGAGAAATTAAAATTAGTGAGCATACCTACTTATGCAGAATTTTTTAATATTAAAGAAAAAATAAAATTATATTTAATGCCAGCATTAAAAGTGTTTGATGGCATATTAGGAAATGATACTCTTAGAAGTATGAAAGCGGTGATACATACAGCCGAAAGTTGTATGATATTAGGAAATGGCTGTAAAGTCCACCTAAAACAACTCCCCACGCAATGCGTTAACGCAATTAACGAAAACAATCTGTTATATAAACAGAAAAGCATCGTGGAGGAGATAACTACAAAGCATCCTAAGCTTTTTTCTGAGCCTAACGAAAAGCTCACATACACAACAAAAGTTGTTGGTCAAATTAGGACAACAACAGATACACCAGTGTACTCGAAATTTTACCCTTACCCGGTAGCATTAAAATCCGAGGTAGAAAATCAGGTAAAACAGCTTCTGGACGATGGCATAATACGACCATCCAGATCGCCATATAATTCTCCTGTATGGATTGTCCCAAAGAAGGCAGATTCCGCAGGAAATAAACAATACCGTATCGTTATTGATTACAGGAAATTGAACGCAGTTACAATTTCAGACAGGTATCCAATTCCTGAAATATCTGAGGTAATATCACAATTAGGTGAAAGTAATTACTTCTCAGTATTGGATTTAAAAAGTGGTTTTCATCAGATACCATTAAGGAAATCGGACATAGAAAAAACCGCATTTTCTATCAATAACGGTAAATATGAATTTACACGTTTGCCATTTGGCCTAAAAAATGCGCCATCAATTTTTCAACGCGCATTAGACGATATATTAAGAGAACACATTGGCAAATGTTGCTATGTGTATATCGATGATATAATTATCTTTAGCAAAACCGAAAAGGATCATTGCAAAGATATTGAAAAAATATTTAAAACACTAGAAGACGCCAACATGAAGGTTCAGTTGGATAAGTGCGATTTTTTTAAATCAGAAACCGAATTTTTAGGGTTTGTGATTACTCCGGTTGGCATAAGAACCAATCCAAAGAAAGTGGAAGCCATTGCAAGCTTTCCAGAACCCAAGAGCCTAAAGGAACTCCGAAGCTTCCTAGGACTATCAGGATATTATCGCAAATTTGTAAAAGATTATGCAAAAATTGCTAAACCGATGACTTCACTCTTAAGAGGGGAAGAAGGTAGAATATCGAAAAACAAATCCTCAAAAGTAAGGATAGATTTAAATTCTGAAGCAAAAGAATCCTTCAGGAAAATTAAGAATTCATTAATTTCCGAAGACATTATCCTTGCTTATCCAGATTTTAAAAAAGAATTTGAATTCGCAACGGATGCTTCAAACTTCGCCATAGGCGCAGTATTATCACAAAGTGATAGACCGATAGCTTTTATATCGAGGACATTAAGCAAAGCTGAAGAACATTATGCCGCCAATGAAAAAGAATTCTTAGCAATAATTTGGGCATTAAATACCTTCAGAAATTATTTATATGGGTCCAGGAAAGTAAAAATTACAACGGATCACCAACCTTTAACTTATGCCTTAAGCAATAAGAATAACAACAGTAAAATGAAAAGGTGGAAGTCAATTCTGGAGGAATATGACTATGAATTAGCATATAAGCCCGGCAAAGCAAATGTTGTGGCCGATGCATTATCACGAATACCACCGCAAACAACACAGTTGAATACACTGTCTACAGCGACAAATTCAGACGAAAGCTCATCACACAACTTAATATACAGTGTCGAACAGCCGATTAACGTGTTTAAAAATCAAATTTTTTTAAATAAGGACTTAGTATCCAACCATCAATTTCAAATAATATTTCCAACACATCACCGACATTGAACTTGTGGTGCTTCAAATGAGAGTTATCTCCAGTGGGCACCAGTGTTTACTCGCAGTGAAAGTAAATAATGAAAAGCCAAGAATTAGTTTGGTTGTTAATTCAATATATATATTTGGTATATTAGTTTTATTACAATATTACCTTGATGATTTACGTTGGGTGGTAGCTGAACGGTGTTGTCTCGAGAATGTCCAAAAACGAGTGAGTTAACAGAATTTTTCAAAGCCGGACTGAACCCGCGAACCAAGTTTTGTAAACCGTTTTAAGGGGAAACTGCCCGAAATGATTTCCCCGGAAAACTGTAAGTTTTCCAGCATTGCACATGTGTGTGCACAATTAAATACTTAACACATGCATGTGTGTGTGCAAAGCTACTTTACACGTGCATGTGAGTATGTGTACAAGAAATAAAACTTTACATTAGGGTGGCCAATTCCAAATAGATAATTTGTAAATATTTAGACTGGAGGCCTAAACATACCGGCCCCCTTGCTATAAGCAACATCTGATTGACGATTCAGCTACCACGAATGTATATATAAGAAGAGAACTACATAAGAGAAAAACTAAATTACAAATTCTTAGTTTTTTTTTTTTTTGATAGTTCAACAGGATCGGATCCCACCATCCTATGGTCCACGCTGAAGTTTACCTAGCTATAGGGAAAGAGATAGAACGGGTTAATAAAAAAACGTGGTTGATTATTTCATTTGCACTTCAGTATGGTTTTATTTGATTTTTTGTAATAGTCTATGCTAAGTGTATGTATTTATGAGTTTTACAGAGATTAATTTCTGGAGGATCCTGACAAGGTCCATCCAAAGATGGTGCTTTGGGCGACGAGTGGGCCGAATGTGCTAGGTAGCGTGCCTGGCAAGATGATGGCATGGTAAACGTCGGCTCCAAGTACCAATCTAATTGGGGCCGATGTATGGAAGCTTGGGTCCGCGAGTCGTATGTGAACATAGTTCGTCGCGATGGACGGGTCGATGCTGCTGGCGGGACTTATACGCATGTAGTTTTGCCTTACTACTGCATGTGACGTTACCCTTGTGTTTGTCCCATATTTTCCACGTAAGCGGAGAATGCAACCACGATGGTCACCAAAGGTCGTCTCCTCTAACCTTAAATCTCGCACTAAGTCTGATGAGACTATCGACATTGGTGCGCATACGTCTATAAGCGCCCGAATTAAGTGCAGTCGCCCTCGTGCTTCAATTTTAATAACAGCGGTCGGAGCGATCGACGTCATCGGCTGTAATGCATAGGCAGCGCGACAGCTTCGGAAGGACGCCGGTAGCTGGCGATTTGGTGGTGCGCGTGGTTGCAGAGACCGTGGGTGGAAAGGCCTAGATTCCACTCTACGGCGTAGTTGTGCTGGTGGCCGTGGGCGGAAAGTCCGAGATTCCGCTCCACGTCGATGATGTGGTGTTGGGAGTGGGCGGAAAGTCCGAGATTCCGCTCCACGTCTGTTTTGTGTTGGTGGGAGTGGGCGGAAAGTCCTAGATTCCGCTCCACTCTGATGGCGTCTTTCATGCGTTAGCAAAGGGCGGAAAATCCGGGATTCTAATCCTCTCTGAGCAGCCGGGCGGAAAGTCCGAGATTCCGCTCCGGATACCAATTCACCTTCTTCGGGTTCCGGGCGGGTTGACCGCGTCTCCATACCGGAGTCGGATGCATGGATCGACAAATCATTGTCAGAATCCATTTCGCTTGCGACTTGCTCGCTCCATGGCCTGGTGTCGACCTGATGATATTCATCGATTTCCTCGTCCAGATGCAACATTGAATGATGCTTTCCATTGCACTGACGGCATCTAACTGTGCTCGAACATGCTTCAGCTCGATGCGCTACTGACAGGCAATTGGAGCAATATTTGCCCAGGAGGGACTCTCGGAGCCTTTCTTCTGCGGTTTTTGCCCGAAACATGGGGCAAAGCCTTATCGGATGTTTGCCTTCGCATAGACGGCACGGTTGTGGGTAGCGGTGAGTCTGTTGCTCAGCCTTCTTTAATAGCGCGGTGAAACGAGTCATTTTTCTGAAATTGTATTTCTTCTATGTATGCCCGTAACAAAAAAAATATCATACAAAAATTATACTTTTATTATGCATCTGTTTATAGCTGGGTGGCGAGCAATATGATGATGCATGAATATATCTTTCGTGAAACCAACGTGTGCACTGTACAAGAAATTGTTAAGTGTACACACCGCATTATTTATTAACAAATTTATGAAGTGTAACCCAGGTATTATATTGATATACTCTAATTCGTCGAAGGAGTACTAGCCAACCCTGATAAGTTAGCTTCCACACTCAGTGATGTGCATACAAATGAGCTTTCGTAAAATTCTTTTTCTTTTTTTTCTTTGGTAAGTGTATAAATTTTTGTTAATCGATTCTAATTATGATAAAGAGTGTCCGTGAGGTTTTTTAAAGTGATTTTTGAAACCGTTTTAATTAGATGTCGTAAACTTGCGACACTTATCCTGCCACCGGCAGAAAAACAACAAATGAGTGAGCAATCGTTATGTCGCCGCTAGCGGACAACAGATGTCGCCAGTGATACGCATAAACTGTTTCTTGTGTTTGTAAAAGAATTTAATACTTAAGAATTTTTGGTAAAAATTAATTGTTGGATCTACCCTATTTTTAAATTAATATGATGAGTTCTATTACTCATTCTTATTAAATAATTATTCGTTTTTTTTTTTTGTAAATGTAATTCTTTAGTTACATTATTCATATTCACATCGAATCGACATGAGAAAATCTTATCCTGGTGATTTAAAGCAACTTAAGATATTATACCTCCTTCTTGAGGTTATTCCTATACCACCTAGTGTATTTCAGGTGAACAATAACACAATATCGTAAAAATGTTTGTGGTGTGTTCTAACACCTAAGCCCCCCACCCTAAGAGGAAAAAATTCCCAGTATTAATTAATTGAGTGTATGCAACACGGCTAAAATCTTCATTGAGGGTGCGCACTCGATTTACACACGTTAGAGGGCGCCTTTGTCAAGGGCCATAACGTAATTGTTTTTACGATCTCTGTTGACATATCAATGATGGTCAATTGCAGCTCATATGCAAATTTCCTCAATGATCTGTCAATTCTTTTCGCGCACATGTAAAACGGGGTGAGTAGTATTTTATATAATAATTTGTTTTAATTTTATTTATTTCCTTTTTACTTGTAGCTGAGGCATCTTAAGGTCGGCCGTGATCAAGCAAAAAGGTCATCGGCTACGTTAGATTCCCTGGAGAATTTCGTAGCAGCGATATGTGGGCAGATACATACATATCTACATATGTATGTATCTTAAAGCTGGACCGATGCTGGGCTGATTTGGTTTTGGCGTTGTTACGCCCACAGTCGTCGCCAAGGTAAGTTCCGTAACAAATTTCATTAACGTTCATATGTATATTTTTAGAAATAGCGTTTTAGGAAACAAGGCGGCGCCTTCCCCAGTTATGATCGGCAAAGACAAAAATGATAATCCCAAAACGTCGCGGAGCTGCCAGTACGAACAAGGCAAGCGCCCTCTGCGGCCTTTGTATCCGCGTGGATGTCGAATGAGAGCACGCGCGGTCGCTGACACCAAGAGTTTTCACGTCCGTCCGGTGCACAACCGCGCAACCTCCGCACACTCCGGGTGGAGCGTACACGATACGGCGAACACGCGCGTAGAAGAAGCACAAGTCAGGCGGCACATACACACTAGCGGGACGCACCTGAGGCAGCGCGCTCATAAGAGGTAAGATTAAATTCTTTGCCAAATCGTAAATTAAGGCAACTCAAATTTTGCAGCTGGCCTCTGCAACTCAAGAGCGATACATGGCTGTTGAGCGCACATGCGGCGGCGCGTTGAGGCCACATACTCACAGCGGCTCTTGGAAGAGCTGGCGCGCAGAAGAAGCGGCACGCAAGTGAGGTGGCGCATACACACCGGCGGCACACATCTGAAGCAGCGCGTCGAAAAAAAACGGCGCACAAGAAAGGCGGTGCACCAGTGAGGCGGCGCACAAGATACATCGGCGGCACACAATTGAGGTAGCGCGTCGAACAAGCGGCGCACAAGTCAGGCGGCGCATACATAATAGCGGGACACACTTGAGGCAGCGCGCGCATAAGAGGTAAGATCCAATTTTACCGCTAAATCATAAATTAAGGCACCTCCAAATTTTTGCAGCTGGCCTCTGCAACTCAAGAGCGATACATGGCTGTTGACGCACACGCGGCGGCGCGTTGAGGCCACATACACACAGCGGCTCTTAGAAGAGGCGGCGCGCAGAAGAAGCGGCACGCAAGTGAGGCGGTGCACCAGTGAGGCTGCGCACAAGACAGTCGGCGCCTACACATTGGCGGCACATATCTGAGGCAGCGCGTCGAATAAGCAGCGCACAAGTAAGGCGGTGCACCTGTGATGCGGCGCACAAGACAGGCGGCGCTTACACATTGGCGCAACACAACTGAGGCAGCGCGTCGAAAAGCGACGCACAAGTGAGCAGCGCACAAGTAAGGTGGTGCACCAGTGAGGCGGCGCACAAGACAGTCGGCGCCTACACACTGGCGGCACATATCCGAGGCAGTGCGTCGTATAAGCGGCGCACAAGTCAGCAGCGCACAAGTGAGGCGGCGCACAATTTTGGCAGCGCGTCGAAAAAGCGGCGCCCAAGTAAGGCGGTGCACCAGTGAGGCGGCGCACAAGACAGGCGGCGCACAAGTAAGGTGGTGCACCAGTGAGCCGGCGCACAATTTTGGCAGCGCGTCGAAAAAGCGGCGCCCAAGTGAGCAGCGCACAAGTGAGGCGGCGCACAAGTAAGGCGGTGCACAATTTTGGCAGCGCGTCGAAAAAGCGGCGCCCAAGTGAGCAGCGCACAAGTAAGGCGGTGCACCAGTGAGGCGGCGCACAAGACAGGTGGCGCACAAGTAAGGTGGTGCACCAGTGAGCCGGCGCACAATTTTGGCAGCGCGTCGAAAAAGCGGCGCCCAAGTGAGCAGCGCACAAGTGAGGCGGCGCACAACTAAGGCGGTGCACCAGTAAGGCGGCGCATACACATCGGCGGCACATATCCGAGGCAGTGCGTCGAAGCGGCGCACAAGTCAGGCGGCGCATAAGAGGTAAGATTCAATTTTACTGCTAGATCGTAAATTAAGGCACTTCCAAATTTGCAGCTGGGCTCTGCACTCAAGAGCGATGCATGGATTTGGTTGTTGAGAGCAGGTTTGTTCTGGGAGCTGCATTTATCTTTTTTTTTGTTGGCTGGTTCGGATATCCATCTCATCATGTCCACCGTGGAGCGGTGCGAGTCTTCTGTTTTGCGCCCCCTTTGCTGACATCAAGAGTTTCTGGGGTAAGTCAAAACGCTTCCATTGATGTAGCTCCTTTTTATTGTAAGGTTGCAACAATAACCGGTCTACTTGTTCTTTTTTTTGAATTTGTGGTTATTTTATTCTCGGCAAACATTTATGCTAGAAAATTTATTAAGTTTCCAATGTTTATTTGTTGATTATTGAGGAACTGTTGTTGGCTTTCGTTAATTAAAATTAAAAGGCTTTATTTCATATTACCTCATTTGCCTTTGTATTAATGGTGGCAGTGTAAAACACTTAAAAATAATCCAATGATCCAAGGGTGGAAAATTTTGCGGTATTGGGAAAGGGGTGTGGCAAGGCGCATATATTTCTTATTTATACATGTATAATCGCGAATGATTCGCATTATACAACTTATTGTCGACCCATGTTGGTGTTTCACTTTTCTAATGCTTATTCACTAGTTGCGCTAATTTGAGCTTCGAAAATATTTTAAACACAAGTGTGTATAAAAAAAAAGGGGTGTTTCTGAATCACTTCAAAGTGGTGGCGTTATTTTTCTATACAACCCTTATTCAAGCGAACCACTTCCGGTTTAAATATTTCTCTTAATCCTAAATTTTAATTTTAAATTGTAAATTTGCGATGTGGAATTGGATGGGAATTACGAAGTGGAATCCGCGTTGGGTTTTACGATCGATGTAGTTGTTGCAAGAGGGGAATCGGTTTCGTCAGAAGGTCGTTGCTCCTCCTGTTCATCATTGGCGGGTAATAGGACTAATTTCACTAATGGCCTGGTGACTTGTCCTCTTTCGGTTATAGCATCCACAACTCTTACCTTGCCATCCGAGCCTGGGTGCAATTTGGCGACCCTGCCTAATCTCCACTCATTAGGTGGCAGGTTGTCTTCTTTGATAACGACGAGGTCACCTTTCTTTATGTTAGATTGTGGATATTTCCACTTATTGCGTTTTTGAAGTTCTGACAGGTATTCTGTCTTCCACCTCTTGCAAAATTTGTGGTGTAAAGACTTCAGTCTTTGCCACCGATTTACAATCGAGGCGCGGTTTTCATCAGCATCAACTTCAGGCTGAGCAAGAAGGTGTCCGCCCACTAAAAAATGACCTGGTGTCAATGGTTCCAAGTCCGTCGGTTCATTTGATGAGGGACTTAGTGGTCGAGAGTTCAGACAGGACTCAACTCTGCAAAGTAAGGTCGTAAACTCTTCAAACGTATATTTGTGGTTGGAAGCGATTTTTGTAAAGTGGCTTTTAAAACTTTTAACTCCCGCCTCCCACAGTCCACCCATATGGGGTGCTGCGGCGGGGATAAAATGCCACGTAAGCGTTTGTTGGGTATATTTTGACAAGGTGCTATTGCGAGCATCAGATATAAAAGCTTTTATTTCTGTTTTTAATGTTCGAGAGGCCCCGACGAAGTTCGTTCCGTTGTCGGAATACATGTTTTTTGGGCAACCTCGCCTTCCTACAAATCTAGCAAAAGCTGCTAGGAACGATTGTGTGCTCAAATCGGAGGTGGCTTCCAAATGGATCGCCTTCGTTGCGAAGCACACAAACAGGCAGACGTATCCTTTGGATACTCGACAACCGCGTCCATTGTAGTTCTTTATATCGAACGGACCCGTGAAGTCGACACCTGTATTCGTAAATGCGCGTGAAAATGTAGTACGTTCTGTAGGAAGCATACCCATAAGCTGTGATTGCGAACGTTTTCGGTAGATCGTGCAGACCTTGCAGTTGTAAATTGTTGACCTGATCAAATTTTGAACTCGCGGTATCCAATACTGGGTTCTAATCAGGCGCAACATCAATTGATTTTCACCATGCAATGATACAGTGTGGATAAACTGAACTATAAGACGAGACAATCTACTATTATATGGAAGTATAATTGGGTGTCGCTCGTTAAATGAGAGATCAAGGGATTTCCCTAATCGACCACCCGTCCTTATTATGTTTTCCTTGTCGATATATGGGTTAAGGGGCAATATTTCGCTTTTTGAATTTATTGGTTTGTTCGATTTCAATGCTAAGTATTCTTGACCATAATATTTCTTCTGTGAGATGATTATTAAGCGTTGCGTCGTTGCTTCAATTTCATGGGCTGAAATTGAGCAAGACTCCGCGTGAAAGAAAGTTTCTGCATTTGGACGAGTTCTCCGTGAGAACCTTAATACGTAGGATAAGACTCTCAAAGCCCTCGATAGATCGGAAAATCTATTAAGAATCTCATCACCGATATCGATTGTAGTTGTTGCACAGACTTGAACCCTTTTTTGTTCTACTTCAGTGCTATAGTTCGTTTCTTGTGTGGGCCAGTTTTCTCTATCTTCTTGCAACCAAGAAGGACCCTGCCACCACAAGGAACTGTCGGCCAGTTCCCGCACAGTGATACCTCTACTAGCCAAATCCGATGGATTTGAAGATGATTCTACGTGAAGCCAATTTCGGCTTCCAACTTTCTCTACAATTTTTGTAACTCGATGGGCAACAAAGGTTGACCACGAGCAGGGAGGTTTATGAATCCAGGCAAGGACAATGGTCGAATCTGTCCAAAGATGCCTTGTAAACTGACCTAAGTTAAGATTTTTAGTGACTGACTCCATTAGTTCAGCCAGCAACACAGCACCACAGAGTTCCAAGCGTGGCAACGAAATTGTTTTAACTGGCGCTACTTTGGACTTAGCAAGCAGGAGACTGACATAAACTGTCTCTGCCTTCTGAACGCGAAGGAAAATAGTAGCGGCATATGCCTTCTCCGAGGCGTCGCAGAATCCATGCAGTTCAATTTTATCTGTTGGGGAAAAATACACCCAACGAGGAATACGAATTGTGCCGATATGACTGTAGTTTTCAACAAAGCTTTGCCATCGGTTTATTGATGTTGGGGACACCGTTTCGTCCCAATCTGTCCCTTCTAACCAAATATTCTGCATTAAAATTTTTGCAGTGACCACGAATGGCGCAAGCCATCCTAGTGGGTCGAACAATTTGGCGATTTCGGACAGTATTATCCTTTTTGTGAATCGTACCTGAGTTTCGAATGTTTTAGCAGTAAAATAAAAATGATCGGAATGGACGTTCCATCTGATGCCCAGAGCTTTGACTGTGCTGGTGTCCTCAAATTCCAGAAAATTTACGTTTAGCAGGTGGGCTTTCGGTATTCCATCCAATATTTTCTCACAATTTGAAGTCGATTTTCGTAGTGGGAAACCAGCTGATTGTAACACCTTTACTACCTCTTCTTTAGCTCTGATGGCCATGTCGATGGAATGTCCTCCAGCCAAAACATCATCAACGTACATGCACTTTCTTAAAATGTCAGAAGCCAGCGGGTATGAGCTCTCTACATCGTCAGCCAACTGAAACAGAGTCCTAATCGCGAGGTATGGTGCACAATTAACACCGAATGTAACTGTCTTCAATTCATAAAGACTGATAGGTTCACTAGGATTTTTCCGAAAAACTATACGTTGGTATTTCATTTCATTTGGGTTTAGCAAAATTTGGCGATACATCTTTTCGATGTCGCTATTAAACACGTATTTAAAGAGCCTCCAACGTAGTATTACCATCGTCAGGTCGCTTTGAAGTACTGGACCAGGATGGATGACATCATTAAGGCTAGTTCCATTCGCAGTCGGACACGATGCGTTGAAAACGACGCGTACTTTGGTGGTAGTACTGTCCTCCTTCTTTACAGCATGATGCGGCAGGAAATAATTCGCACATTCGTCGCCTGAAACATATTCTTCAATTCGAGTCATATGTCCCAAAGTTTCGTATTCTGACAAAACCCTGTTGTATTCAGTTTGCAATGGTAGATCCTTTGCCAAACGCGTTTCGTTTCGAAAGAATTGCGAGCAAGCGATTTTTAACGAAGGTCCCAGGCCGAAACTCTTTGGGAAATCCTTTTTGAACGGCAATGATACAACGTATTTGCCATCTTTGTTTCTTTTTGTAGTGCTTTTATAGAGTTTTTCGCAATAAATCTCATCTTCGTTATATATCCTGTCTTTATAAACTTCTTCCAGTTCCCAAAAGGATTTAAGGCGCTTGTCTAATGAGACTTCATTAAAAAATGATACGCATTTATTGTTTGGAGTAGCCGAGTCGGTTTGGCCGGTTATTATCCAACCGAATACAGTTTCCTGGGCGAGGAGAGTTCCCAGGACATTCTTTCTTATTCCGTGTAATATTATTTGAGCGTAAATGTCGCCACCTAGGACAAGGTCAACTTGCTCGTTAACGAAGAATTTTTTGTCCGCCAATACTAGATCCGGGAACGCTTGTTTAGTCAAGGCATCTATCCTGCATGTTGGAAGATTCCCTGTAAGTTGCGGTAACACCAAAGCTGTGGTGTGGATATTGATTAAAGGGTCAATGGGTGACCGCAGTTGAATAAGGCAGGCTTCTGTTACCTGCGCTGAAATGGTGTTATTTATGCCTGATACTTGGGCATTCAGCCTTATTGTGGGCAAATCGATTCTGCGTTTGAGGCCTTGTGTTATAAAAGAACACTCAGAACCAGAATCAATTAAGGCTCTTGCAGAAAACTCAGTACCATTGTAAAATATATTAACGCGAGCTGTTCCGAGTAAAACTCCTTTATTCGTGTTGGCGAAACAGTTGAAGTTATTAACCGAATTTTTATTTGTCCTTGCAGAATTGTGTCTAATACGAGCCTGAGAAGAGGTGGATGGAGCATCAACTTCGGGACTCGATATTGGCGATTGGCCAGTTGCTTTTGGCTGAAAAGCCTGTATATGAAGGAGCGTATGATGTCTCAGGTGGCAAGTGCTGCAATTAAATGAGCTTGTACACCGTGAGACCGTATGTCCTGAAGAAAGGCAGTTCAAGCAACTATTATTATTTTTTAAAATTGCAATTCGATCGGTCGTCGTTAGTTTACGAAACCGTGGGCAGTTTTGTAATTTGTGCTCATTGCATTTGCACAATTGGCAAGTAACTTTTGCTACACTGGCCTGGAAAACGCCAAGTCTTTTTTGTGGAGGTTCAGACGGGAATTTTGAGAACTGTGGCTTTGAAGTTCGAGGATGTTGAACACCCTTTAAGCCGGAAACGGTGTCCCCAACATCAATAAACCGATGGCAAAGCTTTGTTGAAAACTACAGTCATATCGGCACAATTCGTATTCCTCGTTGGGTGTATTTTTCCCCAACAGATAAAATTGAACTGCATGGATTCTGCGACGCCTCGGAGAAGGCATATGCCGCTACTATTTTCCTTCGCGTTCAGAAGGCAGAGACAGTTTATGTCAGTCTCCTGCTTGCTAAGTCCAAAGTAGCGCCAGTTAAAACAATTTCGTTGCCACGCTTGGAACTCTGTGGTGCTGTGTTGCTGACATACATTTAACATAACTAGCAAAGCTCACTTTCTGTTTTTTCCTAATGGCCCTAATGTCCTCTTTAGTTAACCCATCTGAGTTGCTGAGCATATCGTATGCTACCTTTGTTTTGTCCCACATAGCCTTTAATTCGTCTTGCTGTATAGCAAGTCCGTGTTTGTTTTGTTCTGAAAATGGCGTGTTGCTGTAATCAGATTCGAATTCGATTACAGCTTCTGCCATGCGAATGAATGATTCCATGATTGGGATAAGCAACAAAGAAAAACCTCAAGTAGGAAATAGAACGTTTTCCACAAATATCTGTGCAACGAAAAAATCTAAACAAGCCTTCAATCCAAAGATTTTAACACCAGAATTTCAATTTGTATTCACTTGTACAAAACTTGTTTTATTAGAGATGCAATGTATGTATATATCTGTATTTTTGTATATTATATGTATTATGTATGTTATACTTATGTATGTATGTATATTATATGTATGTATGTGCACACGTTAATGCAAATTTTAGGTTAACAAAAATGCTGAAGCTCGCCACCCAACTTTCGCTGATAAATGCAGATATTGTTTCAAAGTGCTTAATTATGTGAAATATAAAACTACCCGCAGTGATTTTATGTATGCGAAATGACAAATACAAAAAATAGAGAATCTTATTAGAGCAAAGAACTCACAAATGTGATTGAAAAAATGAGGTTAAGAATCCTCAGAACTAAGTGTGGTGTTGTTAGTGTAATGCTGCTGCAATTTGAATAAGTTTAAAAGGAAACAACACGAAAAATCGGAAAATTTATGAAAGCCGATAACTGAATTAATAAACTTAAACGTGCTTTGCAAATTTGGATATTAATTTAAAAATTACACCAACGATACTAGTGTTATTTCAATGCAAATCGCCGCGCGTTTGTGTGTGCACCAACAACAGTGTGTCAATTACTTCACCAAGGGTTGTTTTAAATCACTCAACTCTTCCTCCACAAGATCACTAGAGGATTTTTATATAAATTTTTTTTTTTTTTTTTAATTTAATTCGAATAACAAATTTCTATATGTGATGTGTGTGCAAAGAAATATCAACCACGTACCTTCGTTATATTTTAGTGCGGTTATACGGTGAAACAAACAATGACGTTGCAACGTTATATCGGGCAAGTGCTTTTGTTGCTGAAAAATCCTGTGGTGGCAAATAGGGCTGTGGCAAACTTTGATGTTGCGATGAACAGTGGACTGTATGTTTTGTTGAAGTGCTTTTTCGGCAGCAAATCTGGAAAAGTTCGGACTGGTTCATAAATTCTCGGCTCGAAGGACCATGAACTTGTGGTGCTTCAAATGAGAGTTATCTCCAGTGGGCACCAGTGTTTACTCGCAGTGAAAGTAAATAATGAAAAGCCAAGAATTAGTTTGGTTGTTAATTCAATATATATATTTGGTATATTAGTTTTATTACAATATTACCTTGATGATTTACGTTGGGTGGTAGCTGAACGGTGTTGTCTCGAGAATGTCCAAAAACGAGTGAGTTAACAGAATTTTTCAAAGCCGGACTGAACCCGCGAACCAAGTTTTGTAAACCGTTTTAAGGGGAAACTGCCCGAAATGATTTCCCCGGAAAACTGTAAGTTTTCCAGCATTGCACATGTGTGTGCACAATTAAATACTTAACACATGCATGTGTGTGTGCAAAGCTACTTTACACGTGCATGTGAGTATGTGTACAAGAAATAAAACTTTACATTAGGGTGGCCAATTCCAAATAGATAATTTGTAAATATTTAGACTGGAGGCCTAAACAGACATATTATAACAGAATTAAGTTATACCCATGAAATTTTACTGCAGATTTTAAAAAAATATTTAAACCCATCGGTAATAAACTGCATCAAAGCAGAAGAAGACATAATGGGAGTAATACAAGAATTGTATCCCATACACTTTAGTAAATACAAAATACGATTTTCGCAGATACAAGTAGAGGATATAATAGATATTCAACAACAGCAGGAAATCATAATTAGGGAACAGAACAGAGCACATATAAATTGTAAAGAAAATAAATTACAAATTTTGAGAAAATATTATTTTCCCGGAATGGCTAGCAAAATTAAGAAACTAATTAGAATTTGCCTTACATGCAAAGAAAATAAATATGACCGACATCCAGCGAAACCGAAAATTCAGCCAACACCAATTCCTACATTTCCAGGTCAAATAGTTCATATTGATATACTCCACATGGGAAAGCAGTTAATTTTAACAGCAGTGGGCAAATTTTCTAAATACGCGATTGTGAGAACTATCCAATCCAAAGCAGCCGAGGATATCAGGCAACCGTTGAGAGACATTCTTTTCTCTCTCGTACCAGAAACTCTAGTAATGGACAATGAAAAATCGTTGAAATCCGAAACGATAAATTTCATGATAGAAAATGAATTCGGCATAGAAATTCACCGAACAGCTCCATATACAAGTTGTTCGAATGGGCAAGTGGAACGTTTTCACTCCACATTGCAGGAAATAATGAGATGCCTACGTTGTGAGAATACTCACCAATCTTTTCTAGAACTGTTAGAAAGATCGGTCAAAGAGTACAACCACTCCGTGCATTCAACTACAAGGGAAAAACCCATAGAATCATTTTTTGGTAGGAGAGTCAATAGCGACCCCATATTAATAGAAAAACATAGATTAGAAATTGCTAGAAAAATTAAGGTTAAACAAGTTGTTGATCTAGCTTATCACAACAGAAATAGAATAGCATTAAAACAATACGAGCCAGGAAACGAAATTTTCGTTAAAATAAATAAGAGATTAGGAAATAAACTGACATCTAGGTATAAAAAGGAAATTGTAGCACAAAATTACAACACTACAATAAAGACACAGTCAGGAAGAATAGTTCATAAAAATAATATTAAACAAAATTGAATATATTTTTTTTAGGTTTACAATAGCCAAAATAAAGATGAACTTAATAACCCAAACTGTTAGCATTTGCTACCATTGCCGCACAACAAATTGACATACAGGACTTAACCAACAATAATGGATACATACCTATCAAGACTGGAGAGCAGAAGACAATAAGTAATTTCAATAAAGTCCTACATTGCATTAACTTGACAAGTTATGACGAAACAATCTCGCTAATAGCATTGAAGACAGACAATTACTGAACACGGTAAACAAAAATTTTGTATTACTTAAAGCAAAAATAACCTACCTATACCCACATACTAAAAGAAATCGAGGACTAGTTAATATTATAGGTAAAGGATTAAAATTTATAGCAGGTACCATGGACAGTGACGATGAACAACAGATAATTAGTACATTAGGCTCAATACAAAATAATGCTCAACAGGCAACAGATAGCGTAAATAAATTAATTTACTCTAATAGGTTTCTTACTGACCAAATTGGTAACATTACCAACCATATAAATAAGCAACAGACTCTTATTCAGAATTACATAAATATATTTAGGAAAACGGCCCAGAATAAAATTAAAACTATAGAGGACGAATTAGAATTCCTTAAACACATATATCAAATAAACAATGATATAACACTTTTGCAAAATCACATAAACGATATCGGACAAGTAATTTTTTCGAGTAAATTAGGAATAATTCCAACGGATATACTAACATGTACAACGACATACAGGTAGCAGTAGTTTTTTATAATGACAATATTATTATAACCTTACTAATACCCCAATATTCCTCCAATATCCTATCCAAAATTATTTTTGAACCTATTCCCGACGAAAAAAATTTATCATTAGTTTTAGATGAATATGACATACTTACGGATGAAAATAATAATTTGTATAAAAAAACTGTTAAGGACAACCTAGAAAAAAATTTAATCAAATTAGATAACAATTGTTTAATAAATATCATTAAATTTAAAGAAGCAAATTGTAATTTAGTACCATCAATAAAAACAGAAATTAAAGAAGTATTACCGGGAATATTAAAATTCAAAAATTTTTATCTGAATATATCTCACAATTGTAACAAATTAGAAATTAAACAAACATGAACTTTTTTAATAAAATTAGCTACAAACAAAACTTTTGAAAATATTAAAATCAAAATGTACGATTCATTTATATTACCAAATAAGAAAAATTGTACTTAATGCAAATTAGTCAACAAGAACACATTGAACTATTGTTTAAAAATAATAAAAGTGTTCATTTAATTAGTTTAAGTTCAGATTTATTAATTGTATTATCTATTTTTGTAGTAACTTTTATTTTAATATGTATTAATAAATATAAAAAGAAATTATATATATCGCCTGAACTGCACTCACATAATCAAAATATTGTAAAAACAACAGAAGGCCCATTTCTTCAATTATCTTCAATGGCATAACTCATCCACAGCAATAATACCGATTGAGGACAATCGATTTAAGAGGGGAAGAGTAAACTTAGGGTAAGTTAATACCACCCAAGCTGCCCGACATATGACTCGCCGTCATATATCAAACACCTCAAGCCGACACGTTAGGACCACTCACAAGGACCACATAAAAGTCAAACCCGAAACCAACCACTTCTACAAGATGTCGTAAATTACAATAGACCCGCATTCCAGAGGATCAAATAACGCATTCATATTCCGTTATTTGATTACTAATCATAAACTGGCTACACTAAGTTGACCCACATCAAAACATATAATGGTCAACTTAATAAAAGTCAATACTGCACATGTTGCCCGAAATATGATTACCCATCATAAATTCGGCCGTATTAACAAACGCATAGCAAGACGACAATGCTAAGTGGCACACAGCTATGTGGAACGGAAATCAGCAAACAACCGACTCAGCCGAACTGCACTTGTAAAATCAAGTGCAATTATAAACATGACCCGCTCAACAAACAAACATGTGAGCCACAGTCGGAGTCAGCATAACTGTGACCGAAATTAAAGTTGTAAACATTATCAGTACAGCAACACATGGGAGCCGCCCGCTAAACTCAACGTCAGCGTGCAGCCGCAGCGAAGCAGCATGAATTTATCACGCAGCAGAATACAGACGCTACGCAGCAAAATGCAGTTGCAGCGCAGGCATAGCTAAGTATAAATATTAAGATTATGGTAACTTAGCTTTAGATTCAATTCCCACATTAATAAACGCGGTCGTGCTGTCGTTCTCAGCCCCGCAAATTAAAATAAAACTCGTGTTTTATTAACTGGCGCCCGAGCAAAAGTCTCGAGCCACGTGAACGTAAAAGGTCCTGAAAATTAAAAAGTAAGGACTCGCGCGCGCCCGAGTGATCGTGAAAGAAAAGCCTGAAAATAAAAAAGTAAGGCATCGCGAGGAAAAAAAAAAAGAACTAAAAGTGCCGTGGAAAGAAAAATACGTCCCGAAAATAAAAAATTAAGGATTCCGCGACGCGAGTGAAATTTAGTGAGAGGCCCCTTAGAAGCTTAGGCAAACCGGCGGTAGAACGTACCAGCCTACACTATAGACTCAAAAAAAAAAAAAAAACATTAAAAGCAGCACTTTTTGTGATCTTCACTTTCCCCCACCAGTGGTAAGAGGTGAAGTTGATCAAATATACATAATTATGCGCTTGATAAACGTAAAATGTGAATAAATTCCTCACGATTATATCGATAGGGCCCTTAGTAGCTAAGGCAAGCCGGTGGTAATATGTGTACCAGCCTACGATATAAGAAACTATTAAAAGAAGAAAAACACTGAAAGACAAACTATATCAAAAAAAAAGATGCGATAGTGAAAAAACAAAAGCATTTTCGAAAAAAAAACAGAGAAGAATAAAGTGCAAATATACTCCTTGAAAGGAAAAAGTGAGAGAATATTAAAATAATCAACTTTAGACAGCAACTGGAAGCAACCGGAGCATCTAACAACAGTACTACAATCAACATCTCCATCACAGACAACAGTAGCCGTAAGAGTAAGAATTTATACTAAGAATATATATACTTTTATTAAGTATAAAAAGAAATTGTAATTAGATATTATTATAAATACCCCACTAACAACACCATAAATTTAAATGGACGCTCTACCAGTCGATTTCGACTACGACGGGTTAGACAAAATTATAGAGCAGGTGGACAGAGATATTGAGGTAGAAAAATATAAACCCCTCATAATTACAGGTATTAGTAATCAAGAAAAAGCTAGGGCTATGCAATTGGTATTTAGTTTTATAGGAGAAAATAAAGTAGCTACTAATTTTGACTTTGACAATAGGGATAATATCGAAGAAGAAACAGTTCGACTTATTCGCGCTTCCGAAAGGAAATTGAAAAATAAAAATAAGTAAATATTGTTCAAAAAAATTTTAAATAAAGAAAATGAAAAGTTAATATGAGCTAATCTATATTTTAAGAATTCAAATTTATAAATAAAGGAAAAAAGAGTAATAAATAATAAAGGTTATTTTATTCAAAAACAAAAATTAAAATTTTTTCAAAATGGCAAACCCTAATAATTTAATTAGGCCCGCATTACTTAACCAAAATCTTCTAGCTCCTCAAGTATCAACTAATGCTCAATTAAGCATGACTGACTTGACGGCCCTCATATCTGAAATAGCGGCCAATGTTTTAATGCAGCAAGGACCACAAGTCGTCGAAAATGTAATTAATCCAAATGCTAGTTTGGCCACAGCAGTTGATCAGGTAATTGAAACAGGGGAAAGTACCAAATGACTACATTGGTACAAGGTAATAGGTCAATTGATGAATTTTATCAACAGGTGTATAAGCACCTCTCGTTGATCTTGAATAAATTAGGTTGCGAAGGGATGAGCAATGACACTTTACGCATGTTAACGCAATCTTACAGAAGCAAAGCGTTGGACACATTTATAAGGGGATTAAATGGAGATCTACCGAGATTATTGGGTATGAAAGAGCCAGTCGATTTACCGCAAGCTCTTCACCTGTGCCAAAAATTGGACAACCAAAATTTTAGGACGAACCATGCCTATAACGTAGGGCAATCGTACCAAAGACCAAATAAAGGCAAAAACAATAAATACACTGCAGGACCACAAGACTTCTACCCGCAGTTAGCTTATAATCCGCAATCAAGTCAACAAGCATGGCGAAGCCGGCGCTCGCAACATAATTTTGATGCGAATGCCAATGCACCAACAAGGCCACCGAAGCCTCAGCCAAAGCCAGAGCCCATGGATGTCGATCAGACCATGCACTCACGTAGGGTAAACTACATGAATAAACCTACCCAAAAAAATTATTATCAAGGAAAAAGACCTCTGGAAGCTCCCCAACACAATAATAATAAGGCACAAAGGACTTTCCACAAAGCGGAACAAAAGGAAAGCGAAAATACGGATGACTCAGCTAACATTAATTTTTTAGTATGCTGAGCTCTTCACTACCATACTTCGAAGTTAAAGTGGAGGGCGGTCAAGCTTTAAAGTTTCTTGTAGACACAGGATCAAGTAAAACTACGTTAAACCCGATTTGGTAAAGAAATGTATCCCAAACGAAACTCCATTTTACGCTAAATCAATAGCAGGAGAAATTAAAATTAGTGAGCATACCTACTTATGCAGAATTTTTTAATATTAAAGAAAAAATAAAATTATATTTAATGCCAGCATTAAAAGTGTTTGATGGCATATTAGGAAATGATACTCTTAGAAGTATGAAAGCGGTGATACATACAGCCGAAAGTTGTATGATATTAGGAAATGGCTGTAAAGTCCACCTAAAACAACTCCCCACGCAATGCGTTAACGCAATTAACGAAAACAATCTGTTATATAAACAGAAAAGCATCGTGGAGGAGATAACTACAAAGCATCCTAAGCTTTTTTCTGAGCCTAACGAAAAGCTCACATACACAACAAAAGTTGTTGGTCAAATTAGGACAACAACAGATACACCAGTGTACTCGAAATTTTACCCTTACCCGGTAGCATTAAAATCCGAGGTAGAAAATCAGGTAAAACAGCTTCTGGACGATGGCATAATACGACCATCCAGATCGCCATATAATTCTCCTGTATGGATTGTCCCAAAGAAGGCAGATTCCGCAGGAAATAAACAATACCGTATCGTTATTGATTACAGGAAATTGAACGCAGTTACAATTTCAGACAGGTATCCAATTCCTGAAATATCTGAGGTAATATCACAATTAGGTGAAAGTAATTACTTCTCAGTATTGGATTTAAAAAGTGGTTTTCATCAGATACCATTAAGGAAATCGGACATAGAAAAAACCGCATTTTCTATCAATAACGGTAAATATGAATTTACACGTTTGCCATTTGGCCTAAAAAATGCGCCATCAATTTTTCAACGCGCATTAGACGATATATTAAGAGAACACATTGGCAAATGTTGCTATGTGTATATCGATGATATAATTATCTTTAGCAAAACCGAAAAGGATCATTGCAAAGATATTGAAAAAATATTTAAAACACTAGAAGACGCCAACATGAAGGTTCAGTTGGATAAGTGCGATTTTTTTAAATCAGAAACCGAATTTTTAGGGTTTGTGATTACTCCGGTTGGCATAAGAACCAATCCAAAGAAAGTGGAAGCCATTGCAAGCTTTCCAGAACCCAAGAGCCTAAAGGAACTCCGAAGCTTCCTAGGACTATCAGGATATTATCGCAAATTTGTAAAAGATTATGCAAAAATTGCTAAACCGATGACTTCACTCTTAAGAGGGGAAGAAGGTAGAATATCGAAAAACAAATCCTCAAAAGTAAGGATAGATTTAAATTCTGAAGCAAAAGAATCCTTCAGGAAAATTAAGAATTCATTAATTTCCGAAGACATTATCCTTGCTTATCCAGATTTTAAAAAAGAATTTGAATTCGCAACGGATGCTTCAAACTTCGCCATAGGCGCAGTATTATCACAAAGTGATAGACCGATAGCTTTTATATCGAGGACATTAAGCAAAGCTGAAGAACATTATGCCGCCAATGAAAAAGAATTCTTAGCAATAATTTGGGCATTAAATACCTTCAGAAATTATTTATATGGGTCCAGGAAAGTAAAAATTACAACGGATCACCAACCTTTAACTTATGCCTTAAGCAATAAGAATAACAACAGTAAAATGAAAAGGTGGAAGTCAATTCTGGAGGAATATGACTATGAATTAGCATATAAGCCCGGCAAAGCAAATGTTGTGGCCGATGCATTATCACGAATACCACCGCAAACAACACAGTTGAATACACTGTCTACAGCGACAAATTCAGACGAAAGCTCATCACACAACTTAATATACAGTGTCGGACAGCCGAATAACGTGTTTAAAAATCAAATTTTTTTAAATAAGGGCTTAGTATCCAACCATCAATTTCAAATAATATTTCCAACATATCACCGACATATTATAACAGAATTAAGTTATACCCATGAAATTTTACTGCAGATTTTAAAAAAATATTTAAACCCATCGGTAATAAACTGCATCAAAGCAGAAGAAGACATAATGGGAGTAATACAAGAATTGTATCCATTACACTTTAGTAAATACAAAATACGATTTTCGCAGATACAAGTAGAGGATATAATAGATATTCAACAACAGCAGGAAATCATAATTAGGGAACAGAACAGAGCACATAGAAATTGTAAAGAAAATAAATTACAAATTTTGAGAAAATATTATTTTCCCGGAATGGCTAGCAAAATTAAGAAACTAATTAGAATTTGACTTACATGCAAAGAAAATAAATATGACCGACATCCAGCGAAACCGAAAATTCAGCCAACACCAATTCCTACATTTCCAGGTCAAATAGTTCATATTGATATACTCCACATTGGAAAGCAGTTAATTTTAACAGCAGTGGACAAATTTTCTAAATACGCGATTGTGAGAACTATCCAATACAAAGCAACCGAGGATATCAGGCAACCGTTGAGAGACATTCTTTTCTCTCTCGTACCAGAAACTCTAGTAATGGACAATGAAAAATCGTTTAAATCCGAAACGATAAATTTCATGATAGAAAATGTATTCGGCATAGAAATTCACCGAACAGCTCCATATACAAGTTGTTCGAATGGGCAAGTGGAACGTTTTCACTCCACATTGCAGGAAATAATGAGATGCCTACGTTGTGAGAATACTCACCAATCTTTTCTAGAACTGTTAGAAAGATCGGTCAAAGAGTACAACCACTCCGTGCATTCAACTACAAGGGAAAAACCCATAGAATCATTTTTTGGTAGGAGAGTCAATAGCGACCCCATATTAATAGAAAAACATAGATTAGAAATTGCTAGAAAAATTAAGGTTAAACAAGTTGTTGATCTAGCTTATCACAACAGAAATAGAATAGCATTAAAACAATACGAGCCAGGAAACGAAATTTTCGTTAAAATAAATAAGAGATTAGGAAATAAACTGACATCTAGGTATAAAAAGGAAATTGTAGCACAAAATTACAACACTACAATAAAGACACAGTCAGGAAGAATAGTTCATAAAAATAATATTAAACAAAATTGAATATATTTTTTTTAGGTTTACAATAGCCAAAATAAAGATGAACTTAATAACCCAAACGCTATTGTTAGCATTTGCTACCATTGCCGCACAACAAATTGACATACAGGACTTAACCAACAATAATGGATACATACATACATATCAAGACTGGAGAGCAGAAGACAATAAGTAATTTCAATAAAGTCCTACATTGCATTAACTTGACAAGTTATGACGAAACAATCTCGCTAATAGCATTGAAGACAGACAATTACTGAACACGGTAAACAAAAATTTTGTATTACTTAAAGCAAAAATAACCTACCTATACCCACATACTAAAAGAAAACGAGGACTAGTTAATATTATAGGTAAATGATTAAAATTTATAGCAGGTACCATGGACAGTGACGATGAACAACAGATAATTAGTACATTAGACTCAATACAAAATAATGCTCAACAGGCAACAGATAGCGTAAATAAATTAATTTACTCTAATAGGTTTCTTACTGACCAAATTGGTAACATTACCAACCATATAAATAAGCAACAGACTCTTATTCAGAATTACATAAATATATTTAGGAAAACGGCCCAGAATAAAATTAAAACTATAGAGGACGAATTAGAATTCCTTAAACACATATATCAAATAAACAATGATATAACACTTTTGCAAAATCACATAAACGATATCGGACAAGTAATTTTTTCGAGTAAATTAGGAATAATTCCAACGGATATACTAACATGTACAACGACATACAGGTAGCAGTAGTTTTTTATAATGACAATATTATTATAACCTTACTAATACCCCAATATTCCTCCAATATCCTATCCAAAATTATTTTTGAACCTATTCCCGACGAAAAAAATTTATCATTAGTTTTAGATGAATATGACATACTTACGGATGAAAATAATAATTTGTATAAAAAAACTGTTAAGGACAACCTAGAAAAAAATTTAATCAAATTAGATAACAATTGTTTAATAAATATCATTAAATTTAAAGAAGCAAATTGTAATTTAGTACCATCAATAAAAACAGAAATTAAAGAAGTATTACCGGGAATATTAATATTCAAAAATTTTTATCTGAATATATCTCACAATTGTAACAAATTAGAAATTAAACAAACATGAACTTTTTTAATAAAATCAGCTACAAACAAAACTTTTGAAAATATTAAAATCAAAATGTACGATTCATTTATATTACCAAATAAGAAAAATTGTACTTAAAGCAAATTAGTCAACAAGAACACATTGAACTATTGTTTAAAAATAATAAAAGTGTTCATTTAATTAGTTTAAGTTCAGATTTATTAATTGTATTATCTATTTTTGTAGTAACTTTTATTTTAATATGTATTAATAAATATAAAAAGAAATTATATATATCGCCTGAACTGCACTCACATAATCAAAATATTGTAAAAACAACAGAAGGCCCATTTCTTCAATTATCTTCAATGGCATAACTCATCCACAGCAATAATACCGATTGAGGACAATCGATTTAAGAGGGGAAGAGTAAACTTAGGGTAAGTTAATACCACCCAAGCTGCCCGACATATGACTCGCCGTCATATATCAAACACCTCAAGCCGACACGTTAGGACCACTCACAAGGACCACATAAAAGTCAAACCCGAAACCAACCACTTCTACAAGATGTCGTAAATTACAATAGACCCGCATTCCAGAGGATCAAATAACGCATTCATATTCCGTTATTTGATCACTAATCATAAACTGGCTACACTAAGTTGACCCACATCAAAACATATAATGGTCAACTTAATAAAAGTCAATACTGCACATGTTGCCCGAAATATGATTACCCAACAAACGCATAGCAAGACGACAATGCTAAGTGGCACACAGCTTTGTGGAACGGAAATCAGCAAACAACCGACTCAGCCGAACTGCACTTGTAAAACCAAGTGCAATTATAAACATGACCCGCTCAACAAACAAACATGTGAGCCACAGTCGGAGTCAGCATAACTGTGACCGAAATTAAAGTTGTAAACATTATCAGTACAGCAACACATGGGAGCCGCCCGCTAAACTCAACGTCAGCGTGCAGCCGCAGCGAAGCAGCAGAATACAGACGCTACGCAGCAAAATGCAGTTGCAGCGCAGGCATAGCTAAGTATAAATATTAAGATTATGGTAACTTAGCTTTAGATTCAATTCTCACATTAATAAACGCGGTCGTGCTGTCGTTCTCAGCCCCGCAAATGAACATAAAATTCGTGTTTTATTAACTTATACACACGTATGCATGCACATAGCGAATACATTTTGCGAAAATTGTTCTGTCGGCGCTCTCTTGGCTGAACATCTTTAAGTACATACGCATATATACGGTTTTGTGGTGGTTTCAATAGCGGCTTGTGCCAGCGTTCCCGGCGGCAGCTCCCACTTACATATGTACATACTCTTATATATGTACAAACATATGAATGCACATATTGGCGTTAATCAGTTTGTTTTCTAACTTTACACTGTACGGTACATATTTATATAATCGGTGGTTACATTACTTGCGTACGTAAAAAATTTTTAATATTTTGCTTTTGCATATATGCGCAACTACAGCGCCAGCATACACGGCCATAAAAACTTACGTTTATTGTTTTATCTACTTCTTGCATGCATGATATATTTACTTCAGGTCATCATATAGATAAAATTACCTACCATATTAAATAATTGTGAATCTTATGTATATATACGCGAAAACATACATATGAGTATGTAGTATATTCATAATTGTCTTACCGAACCCAGTGGTAAATTTTTGGATATCGTACGCGTAAGCCGTAAATTAATGATTTATCGAAAATCTAGTGATCACTTTTATTTCCCACATTTACATACGTACAGTCCAACACAGTGATAAATTATTTCGAAATTTGTTTTGTTAAGAAGGAGTTACAGAATCACACACTTGTTAGTGCAAATAGCAAAAGTTGTTAAGTAACCACACAACGTTTGGGTTGTTAAGAGTTACAGAATCGCACTACTGATGTTGGCGCGAGTGCTAACACGGAGCTCAACGTACCTATTCGAATGAAGTGGCTACATCTTTCTTCGTTTGCACCTAACGTAACAGCTGATAACATTATTGATTATGTAGCTAAACATGCACACATTGATCGTCAATTTCTCTTATGCTCACCTTTAATTAAAAAAGATGTATCTTTAGACAATTTTAAGAAAATTAACTTCAAATTGGGCGTGTCTAATTTGCATTACGAAAAACTTCTGAATCCTGACTTATGGCCTGTGAATGTTGGTGTTCGCCAATTTAAGTTTTTTCCAAAAAACAGCGATTCGCAGACAAAAACCTAATGTTTGATAATGCAGACCACAAGCACATAAGAATATACTTCCAAAATGTCTCAGGCCTAAGGACAAAATCTAAAGCAATACGTCTTATGAGCTCGCAACTGGATTACGATATCTTTGTTGTCATAGAAACTTGGCTAAATGACAACTTCTATAGTCATGAATTCTTTGACCCAAATCTTTTTGAAGTATTCCGTAAAGACCGAGATGCAGCCAAAACTGGATGTGTTAGAGGTGGTGGTGTCCTAATTGCGATCCAGCGAAAATATAAGGCATCATTCTACGAACTGAGCAATAATAATTCGTTGCTTGACCAACTTTGTGTGTGTGTTCAAAGCTCTCGAGAATTGCTCTACATCTGCGCTTCATATATTCCGCCGAATAGCTCAGATGAGCTATATAAAGCACATGTAGATAATGTTTTATCTCTAAGTAAACCAGATAATCACCTTCTTGTTTTAGGTGACTATAACTTAAATAATGTATTATGGTCAAATATTACAAATACCTCTAATCTTGTTCCTAGTAACGTAAACAAGAGTAGTGAGATGTATTTAATTGATAATTTCTTAAGCATTGGTATAAGTCAAATTAATCACTTTCCAAATAAGCTCCAGAGGTTTTTGGACTTAATCTTTCTTAGCAATAATATTAACTATCAATTATCAGAGTGTATATTTCCTTTAAAGGAACCTGATATGCATCACGTTCCCTTAGTTTTAAATATAAATTTTTATACGTTTCTTAGCCTAAAAAGTGAAAATACAACAACTTGTTACAACTTTAAATTTTGCAACTTTGCCTGTCTAAACAGGCAATTTTTAAGCTTAGACTGGGATAGTTTGTTTTCTAACCGTAGCGTGTCTTCATGCTTTCATATCTTTAAATCTAAAGTGTCTGAATTGTGCCATAATAATATACCAACTATTCGCAAGAAAGTATACAAACTGCCTTGGCATACTACAAAATTACGAAAACTTAAAAATTTAAGAAATAAATTTTATCGGAAATTCAAAAAGTCGAATAATTATTCTTTTTTTCTTCAATATAAAAACTATGCCAAGAACTATAATTGCCTTGATAAATTTTTATACAGAAATTACGTTCTTAATTATGAAGCCAACATAAAATCGAATCCCAAAGCTTTCTGGAGATTTATCAATTCAAAGAAAACATGCTCTAGTGTTCCTTCGCACTTATTTTTGAATGAGAAGTCGGCAACTTCACCAACTGAGGCCGCAAATCTCTTTGCTGATTTCTTCCATTCCAATTTTACTTCAGGTATTGACCCTAGCGAGAACTTTTCTAGCACCTTGGAATCGTCTTTAAACTTCGGATCCCTACCCTTGACTGCACTAGATATTATTAACGGCATTGCACGGCTTAAACCTTCAAATCAAACTGATGTTGACGGGCTTTCCTCAATCTTAATAAAAAGCTGTGATTCTCTCATTTATCCTTTAAGTATAATCTTTAATAGATCGCTATCCTCAGGCGTATTTCTTGACGACTGGAAAATTGCTTATATCACCCCTATCTTCAAAAGTGGTAACAAAAACGATGTAAAAAATTATAGGCCCATTTCTAAGCTCTCTTCTATTTCGAAATTGTTCGAATGTATTGTCTATAATAAATTATATTTTGCAGTTAAAAGCATTATTTGCCAAAATCAGCATGGGTTTATTCCAAATCGTTCGACTGTGTCTAACCTAGCCGTCCTTTCAGATTATTGCATATCTGGGTTCCAAGATGGTCTTCAGACTGATGTTGTTTATACCGATTTTTCTAAAGCTTTCGACAGAGTGTCTCACTCAATTTTAGTCAATAAACTTGCAGCTATTGGTTTTCACTCCACCTTTCTGAAATGGATAAAATCATATCTAAATAATCGCCAGTGTGTCGTTAACGTGGACAATACGTTATCGCATCCCTTTTTTGTTTCCTCCGGGGTGCCCCAAGGAAGTGTATTGGGACCTCTATTTTTTATTTTATTCATTAATGATATAAGTAGTTGCTTCTCCTTCGCAAAATTTCTCCTATATGCTGACGACTTAAAAATCTTCTCTACAATAAAAAAACCGGAGGATTCACAGATGCTTCAAGCGGAGCTTAATAATCTTCACACCTGGTGTGAGACAAATCGCTTATCACTGAATATCGAAAAGTGCTATCACGTTACTTTTAGTAAGCGTAATACTGTCTTACAAACGTCGTATAGTATTTCAAACATCTATCTTAAATCAGTCCACGAGATTAAGGACTTAGGAGTAATTTTCGATAGCAAATTTACTTTCGTCAATCACATTAATTTTATAGTTTCAAAGTCGTACGCAATGCTGGCTTTCGTGCGACGAAATAGTTCAGAATTCTCAGATCCTTACACTTTAAAGTTACTTTTTACAGCCCTTGTCAGATCTAGACTTGAGTACGCCTCTTTTGTTTGGAGGCCCTATCATGCTTGCTACATTAATCGCATAGAAAAAATTCAAAAGGTGTTTATTCGATATGCCTTACGAAGAATACATTTTAGCGACCCGATTCCCCCATATCACGCTAGATGTATGCTAATAAATCTAAAATCGCTAGAGAGTAGAAGAGTGATACTCTCATTATCTTTTGTGTTCGATATCATCAATGCGGGTGTAGATTGTGCTTCCCTTCTTGAACGCATTCGCTTTAATACACCATTACGAAATTTACGTCACTTTGAAACATTTTATGTTGGTTCCATAAAAACTGTATATGCATTTAATGCTCCCATCACAAGAGCTTTAATTGATCTTAATCGCATAGCAAGCAGTAGAGATATTGATTTCTCAGTCTGCAAAAACGACTTTTTGAATACGCTATATTCTATTTTTGAATAATTTTCTACCACTCGTTGTTAGTCTGTAAGAATAAATTATGTATTCATAGACTATTTTACAAATAAATAAATAAATAAAAAATAAATAAATAAAAATATATTACAGGTAAAAAGTAGCAACTTGTGTCAAAATAATGCATATAGTTTTTAGGTCGCTGCTGTCCTTTTTAGTAGTTAAACTAAACTACTGATGTATATTTCAGGTAAAAAGCCTTGTGCACAAGGGCGTGGGTATAATTATAATGTTCATAAAGAAATTTGGTTTTAAGTCCATTGCACGTAAATAGCAGACAGTTTTACTAGATTTTCATATTATTTAATGTCTTTTTCACATGAACCGGATGTTACAAAAAAGCGCCTAGCGTCATACTCAGCGCGAAATGTATGAAAGTCATTTTCGGCAACTAGTTAACAACTAGTGTCAAAAAACATTCATTGGTTTTTTAGGTTGCCGTGGTCCTTCTTAAGTAGCCCGTAGACGATCAATATTATTGATCAATACGTATTGATCTATACGTATTGAAGGGAATATTGAATGTGTACGAAGGCTTCAAACATATTGATGGCGTATTGAAGCATATTGATAGGATTTTATTTTGAAGCATATTGACGGCGACTATATTGATGCGTATATTTACGTCTTTGATTTTTATTGATCAATATGAGCTCATTTATGTGTAGAATTTTGTCCCGTTAACTAGTCTCAACAAGTGTGCAATGGCCGAAACAAGTGATAGTGAACGTGAATTTATTTCTATGTTAATAAATCTTTATCGTGATTTGCCCGAGTTGTGGAAAGTGAAATCCAAAGATTATTTCAATCAAACAAAAAAACAATTAGCATTTAAAAAAATGTATGCAGCACTTGTTCTTTACAAACCTGACTTCACTATAGAAAAAATTAAGAAGAAAAAAACACGGCTTGCGCCCAAATTTTAATAAAGACTACAAAGCAATTGAAAGTGCGAAGCGATCAGGGGCATCAACGGATGGTATTCCAACTCCAAAAGCATGGTACTTTGAAGAGATGATGTTATTTTTATTTGATTTTGAAATTTACATACATATATAAGTGGTATTTTAAATTATTACTGTAGACAATTATTTTGCCATGAAACTTAACCAGCGGGCGAGTGAGAAAATCTAAATCTCTATTGGACACCATTGTTTTGATTTGGAGAAACAATCACAAAGTATTTTCAAACTCTTGTAAAATTTAAAAACTTGCGCGAAAAAAGGCAAGCTAACCATGCAACTAACAGTCTCACACTAAAACATCGTATTGACAGAGCTCGTATTGAAGCAATAGTGAAGGGTATTGATGCACCTTCAATAATATTGAAGTTAAAGGACTGTGAGTCCTTTGCACTAAAAAAATTAGGGGCCAAATCGCCCAAAGAAACAATACAAGATTTAACAGTGGTTCACAAATTTATTGACACAATTTAATTACACTAGATTAGCACTAAATATGGTAAGCTACGTTCACGCCCGAACAGCAACTGCCCCAACTGCAGGTTCTGCTCCTTCTTATAATGTTCGGCGCTGCTGAACTTACGTGAGGGCGCGCTCACCGTCTGGGTGCGAGCGGTATTGGCCTTGACTTTCCGCGGGTAGCATATTTCGGTGCATTGCGAAATGCATAGATTTCGCAACCGTGTGAAATGCAATTATGCTGACGCTGCGACACGTGTAGCTGTCAGCCGGGGGAACAGCGGAAGTGGGCAGTAACCGGCCGCGTTAACTTTGATCGTCTACGGTCTACTTTAGTAGTTAAACTAGAGTACTGATGTGTATTACAGGTAGAAAGTAGCAACTAGTGTCAAAAAAAATGCATATAGTTTTTAGGTCGCTGCAGTCCTTTTTAGTAGTTAAACTAAAGTACTGATGTATATTTCAGGTATAAAGCCTTGTGTACAAGGGCGTGGGTATAATTATAATGTTCATAAAGAAATTTTGTTATAAGTCTATCGAACGTAGGTAGAAGACAGTTTCACTACATTTTCATTTTATTAAATGTCTTTTTCACTTGAACCGGATGTTACAAACAAGCGCTTAGCGTCATACTCAGCGCGAAGTGTATGTGCACAAATGCACATATCTCCCTAACTGATGGAGATCCCACTCTAAAACCTCTAGGGTATTATAACTATACCTGAGGCTATATTTTGAAACACACAAATTTAGAGAAAAGAAAGCGGTCGAAGTTTCAAATTTTTTTTTTTAATTTTATGTGGAAAATAATGTTTTTTATAAATCGCGAAGTTTAATATTAAAAAAAATTTTTTTCAGTACGTAAAAACTAGTTTAAAAAACATAATTTAAATTTTTACTAATCTTTAGAAGCCCATAACTTGACAAATAATTATCATATAAAATAAAAACTTGTGTGTACACTTTCATACCTAGTACAAGCACAATTAGCCAAAGCATGAACGAATTCGAAAGCATCACTTTTTTTTCCTGTCCGCTTGACATGGCCCAGCGGAGAGGTGGATGATGAGATTTCAGATGTACAGCACTCGAATCTTATCGATTGCAAATGATTTGCACAACAATTGCTAGAGAAAACACATGACTCAACCGAACGTTTGCATTTTTGTAAAGCTAAAGTGGCTGCTGTGGTACACTACAAATGGTAGGAGAAGCTCGGCCAAACACTGAGCTATATAGCGTAAGCGCCAAATTTTTATTATTATTATTAAAGTATAAACTACACTCCATATTTCAGCCACCATTCGAAACGACTCTTTGGACCACATCATACTAAAAGGAGCAACAAAAAGGCGTTGTGGATTAGTGATGTAAAAGTCAATCGATTTACGAGGGTTTTAAATGCAAACGACATTTCATCCACAGTGATCCGTGTGAAATGCAATTATGCTGAAGGTGCGACACGTGTAGCTGTCAGCCGTGGGAATAGCGGAAGTGGGCAGTAGCCGGCCGCGTTAACTCCTCCCCCTCTAAAGATCTGCGTCCCGCAGATTAGGTGCTCGAGGAGTATCCCCGCGTTGTTGGCCACGGAGGCTTCTGTTCAGCAATGATATTTTAAGCTCGGGGATTCGCATGCGTGCTGTCATCTTGTTCCAAATAATCCACACAACCATCGCCAAAAGGACAAATCCCATGACTTCAGAGACTATGGACCAATCCGTTTTTTTCTTAAGGAATGTTAAGAGTTTAATATTGCCTGACGTCATTTCGTGGATAAGGTTAAGATTAACTGCCAGGGATTTATTCCTCACATTGGTCAAAACGGGTGGTTGCAACTGCACCTCGGAGCTACTGGTACTCCAGTAAGTATGATTGTTGATGCATACCGACTCGTTGTTTATATGAAGGATAAAGGAGCCAAAAAAATGGTTAGTGGTTTTACCTGACCCATTGCTGCCGTTGAAGTTGTTTAGGTAGATGGTATCCTCCTTGATCATTTCAATAGTGGACTCATTAAAGGAGAAGTATCGACAGCTTGTTTCTCCTCCTTTGATAAGACGAGGCAAACATCCTTCTTCTGCTAGTAGATCGAGTGATTCTTGTCCCCAACCATAGCTGCCGTAAGGTGCAGGCAATTACCCTTAATGCCGTAGGTCTGATTCTTGTTCGCCAGCATAGTTGTGTAGTTTAATTCCACTTGATGTCCATCCTGTTGAACAGCTCGAGCAATCAGGTGGTTGTATTTGGTTTGCATCACCTTGGGCATGGAGAGGACGTAGAGAAGAAGGGATCCATTCGTGTAGATCGATGGTCTGCTGTACTCTATGGCTTCGATGACGTTGCTGTATGGTAGTACTTCTATCTCGCTGATAAGCCGATTAATTTCTTCCTTGCTCAGGAGATTACTGTTCACGACGCCAGCCTTAGCCATTTGACATGCTCGAACTAGCTCATAGACGTCTTCCTTGATGATGGTTATTTTATTCTGGATTTCCTGCGAAATCGTTTGTGATGGCAACAATTCCGTTGATCACCTGCAACAGTTCATGAGTTGTTTTGAATATTTCTGAGTTTACCTGATACTGTTGGTCGTCATTGTTTATAAGGACATCCTGCCTTTGAAGAAGGTCGTCCCAGTCTGTCGCATCGGGAGTGCCAGCAATCCATTTCCAGGCGGAGCCAATCCAATTAATTGCACGTTTTATTCTTATTGCTTCTGGGCCTTTCAAGTCTCGCATGTGAGATCTTATTTTCTCTATCTGGTAGTTGAGGACGTCGATGGTTGTATCGGATCTGCTGAAGGTAAGGTCGGTGACAGCTTCCTCTAGTCTGTTCACGATTTTGTCGAAGCTCGCCAAGTCTATGGTATGGATCAGCTTGAAGTGTCCATCGATGACCCAGCCATATCCGTCACGGATGGTCACAAGAGGTGAGTCAATTTTGAATAGATCATAAGTTTGCGCGGCTGCGCAGAGGCTAATGCTGTGGGTGTTAAATTCATGGTTGATTTTCTTAATTCTATGTATTACTCCCAGATATAAAATAATTCTATGATAAGTATATATTGTATGTACTAAATTTAATTCGCCTAAGCTTAACTTGAGATTAAAATTTTATTCTATTATATGTAGGTATGAATTGCGATTGGTCCAAAGGACACTGTCTTAACTAGTTTTTTGTTAAATTGCTTTATTTTACAATTGATGCGCAATTACGCAATTATTATTGTTTAAGCTACTTAAACTGATTAGAAATGCAACCATGCGTTGCCTTCAGCATGATCTGCATCCTTGCGTGAACGGTGCGATCAGGCTACACTATTTTCGAATTTCCAGTTTCCTCGGTTTTCGCGTTACCTATAAATGCGGGGAGCGCACTTAACATTCCTTCTTCTTGCTTTTTACTAGCAACCCGCAACATCTGACGACACCTGTAAGCACATCGTGGGAATCCACATATTCATTTTCGTAAATTACATTATAAAAACTTTCCTTATCATATATCCTGAATTCATCAAATTAGTTAATCAATTTACGTTTATATAAATTTAATCTAATTTTAATCGAAACTAACATTATATTAATGCTATCATCATCCATTCATAAATAATTGTTAAATCATTCATTATCGAAGGCAAACTTGAAGTCTTAAGCCTAAAATTAGTTTGTAAGTCATTTCACTAAATAAAATTAATACCTTCCCTTAATATCAACGGAGAAAACAATCTTCATTTCAACATGGTCCTTGCGAACCGAATTTGACAGCACCGGAACACAGCTAAATAAGCAAAACCGAAGTTGGCAACGCAGCCATCGAAAAAGGAATTTCGAAGAAATTGTATAGTTCGCAATACGGCGACGAATGCCTTTTTTCCTCACTCTGATGCAATTTGAATTGCAGCAGCATCATTTTATTCTCCGCGACAGTTAAAGTGCTAAAGAAGTTAAAGTGGTAAAAAAAAAAAAACATTAAATTCGCATACCGAGTGCAGTTCCTATAAGAAACCAACGCTATTACCCATTGCTGCCCACCGAGGGATATTAAGAACAACAAATCCAAAGACAGTGCTCATCAAGGGACGCCAGAGGAGCCCTACTCAAGTCTACGCACAGCTGGGGACGGACAAATCGTTGGAGACTCCGAAATCCGCAGTCAAGGTGACCGGCCAGCGGTTGGACCCCATAACCAAAATCACAGACATGAGTAAAATTTCGGAGCGCATGTAAGTTTTTCCATTTTTCCGTTATTGCTAACGTTGATTTACCGTTACCTCCAAGAGGTACTTGCATTCGTACATACATATTTATATGGATACATACGTACGTATATATATATATGCGATTGGGTACTCGCTACTTGGCTGAACATCTTTAAGTACATACGCATATATACGGTTTTGTGGTGGTTTCAATAGCGGCTTGTGCCAGCGTTCCCGGCGGCAGCTCCCACTTACATATGTACGTACTCTTATATATGTACAAACATATGAATGCACATATTGGCGTTAATCAGTTTGTTTTCTAACTTTACACTGTACGGTACATATTTATATAATCGGTGGTTACATTACTTGCGTACGTAAAAATTTTTTAATATTTTGCTTTTGCATATATGCGCAACTACAGCGCCAGCATACACGGCCATAAAAACTTACGTTTATTGTTTTATGTACTTCTTGCATGCATGATATATTTACTTCAGGTCATCATATAGATAAAATTACCTACCATATTAAATAATTGTGAATCTTATGTATATATACGCGAAAACATACATATGTGTATGTAGTATATTCATAATTGTCTTACCGAACCCAGTGGTAAATTTTTGGATATCGTACGCGTAAGCCGTAAATTAATGATTTATCGAAAATCTAGTGATCAATTTTATTTCCCACATTTACATACGTACAGTCCAACACAGTGATAAATTATTTCGAAATTTATTTTGCATACAATTTTGGTGTTTTGCTTGCACCCTACATTGAGTCATTGTGAGCTGACATGCAGCTTCATCAGACATTATATTAAACAATCCCATACAAATCAAAGTGATATGAATTCCAAAATACATTTATACTGGGTTGTGCAAAATTAATTTATGAACAATTACAACTATCTTTAAAGACAACTTGCGGAGTTTTTTCTTATTTTCGTCAACGTATATACAAATATTTTTTGGATTTGCTATCCTTACAAGAATTCATCTTCAATAAATTTCAATCATTTATAAACAAAATCAATTGAAATTGTTAATAGTTATGTACATACAGAATTTTCCGAAACGAAGTATCGTATTAATAATTGCTATTGCTTTGTACGCTACCAGCGGCAACGTATTTAAAACAAAATTTGAAAAGATTAATAATAAATTTACTGATCAACAAAACCTTTTCTAATCATTGGAATACATGTGTATGAATATTTTGCTTGATTTTGCTTTGCGTTTACAATTAGGTTTCCAACATTCTTTGTGCATTTTGAGTTATCACTGTACAAGTTCAAAATTTTTACATAGTCTCACCTAGTCAATACATACTTAAATCCACAACTATGGCCACCAATACCAACCCTATGGCAGAGTTTATCTTCGATTCCAACCGAATTATCAATTTTTGTTCTAATTTCGAGAGGGAAGATCTTGATGATCAGACGGATAACTTACTTGATCTCAAACTTCAAGATCTTAATGCCAGATGGGAAAAATTAGAAAATTCTTATAAAAGTGTTTGTCTTGCGGACGATGAAACTGCTTCAAACCCATTTAAAGAAGAAGCAACCAGGAAATTCGAGTTGTGTAATGATAGCTTCTACATATGTAAATCGCAAATACTCGATCAACTCAAGCTTTTCCAAAGCAATTTATCACAGCAAGAACTTATATCTCAAAATTCTTCAACCCTTGTTGATAACTCCATTCCGTGCATTAAGGTTCCGCCTTGTGACACACAAATTTTCTACGGGAGTTATGAGGAGTGGCCACCGTTTCGCGATATGTTCACGGCCGTCTACCTCAACCATCCCAAGTTAACACCTGCACAAAAACTTTTCCATCTACGGAATAAAACTCGGGGAAAAGCGGGCGCCATAGTCAAGCATTATAGACTGTGTGATGAAAATTTTTCACTTGCGTGGGAAGCAATAAGAGCGCGCTTTGAAAATAAGAGAATTCTAATCGACAAGCAACTCAAATTGCTTTTCAATCTACCTCCAGCTCGGTCCGAAAACAGCGAAGCAATCCAGAAAGTTCTAAGCACGATAAATGATTGCCTCTCGTGCCTCAGATCCCTAGGGGTTTCCGTGTCCGAATGGGATCCTGTGCTAATCTATTTGTGCTCGTCCAATCTACCCGAAGAAACCCTCTCCTAATGGGAACATTCCCTAAAATCCCGGAAAGACCTACCAAATTGGTCGCAAATGGACGAATTTTTGACCAGTCGATACGAAGTGGTAGAACGTTTGCAATGCTATAAAATCCCAAAAGTTCGCCATTCTCTTCCGGAGAAACCTAAGATACATTCGTATCATTTCCAAGAATGATACCTCATATCAATGCAGATTATGCACAAAGAACCATTCCATAAAATCCTGCCCTGAATTTAGAAAACTTTCGGTCCCCGAAAGAACCAAATTCGTGGAGCAAAACGGCTATTGCTCGAATTGTCCAGCCTATAATCATTAATATTTTTCCAAAATGCCAAAGTGCATTCCGATGCCTGCATTGTAAAATATCCCATCATACAATGCTGCATCATAACCAAACTAGCAAGCCAACATCCAAAGCACCAGCTAGTAAACCAAACCCCAAACCATCCAACAATGCAACCACCCTGTTGCACACCCAAAGTCAACCTAGACATCCGATCTTTGATCTAACTGAAGGCAATTTCGAGGAATCACCTAGTTCCTCGGCTGGAAGTTCTTTACACATACAAGCAAACTTCTCAACAAACAATGAGAAGACGCTACTCCCAACGGCTCAAGTGCACATCGAGCATATGGGTACTTTCTTTACCTTACGCGCCTTGATCGACCAAGGTTCACAAAAATCATTCATATCTGAAAAAGTTCTAAACCGATTGCGACTCCCCACTTATCGAGAAAATTTCTCAGTTACTGGAATGGGCGGCAAGATCGTCGAGAATGCAACTCGAGTTTGCCAACTCACTCTTTATTCCAGGAGACATGATATTCGTATTGACACAAAAGCGATTGTCCTTCATAAACTTACGAGCTTTCTCCCATCATTTAAAATCCAAAATTGTGATTTCTCCGAAATTAACGATCTTGACCTCGCAGATCCCAACTTCCATAGTCCCGGATCAATCGACTTAGTAATCAGTAGCGACCTCATACCCCAGATCCTTCTCCAAGGAATCAAACAACAAGTCCTTGGAAGCCTACTCGCACAAAATACGATATTCGGCTGGTATTTGAGCGGACCCTTAAAACCCACCGAATGTGCTTCGCTCCATACTTACGTTAGTGAAGACACCGAAGACAATCTCAATCTGCAACTAAAACGCTTCTGGGAACTAGAAGAGGTTACCGAATCCCATCCTCTCTCTGATGCAGATGCATTTTGCGAAAAATTCTATAAAGAAACGACTTGCCGACAATCTGACGGGAGATATGTAGTCAGACTTCCATTCAAATACAATTTTCCATCCACTCTGACTCTCGGGCAATCGCGCTCTCAAGCGATGAAACAGGCCATTCGAATGGAGCACATGCTCAATAAAAATCCAAACCTCAAAGAAGAGTATAATCATGTATTAGATGAATATCTAACTCTCGGTCATATGAAACCGATTTCTTCCGATGAAATCAATTCAAATGGAAAATTCTTTTCATATTACCTACCTCATCATGCTGTCGTGAAGCCAGACAGTAAATCGACCAAGGTGCGCGTGGTTTTTAACGCCACAAAACCCACCGCATCTGGAACTACTCTGAATGATATACTGCATATCGGTCCTACCTTACAAACAGATCTCGTGTTTGTGATTTTAAATTGGCGTTTATCTAACGGAGACATACAAAAAATGTACCGTCAAATTCTTCTACACGAAGACGACCACCAATATCAGAAAGTTCTCTTTCGGAGAAAAAACCAAACCAATCTCACAGATTTTGCTCTCAAAACGGTCACGTTCGGAGTAAATTGTGCTCCGTATCTCGCCATTCGGACCTTGCACCAATTAGCCGAAGATTCTAAGGATTCCCATCCACTTGCTCAACGAATCTTAACGAAAGAAACTTATGTCGACGACATACTATCAGGCGGGCATGATTTACCAGCGTGCGTGAAAGTTCAGTCACAGCTAATTCAATGTCTACTCTCAGCAGGTTTCCCGTTGAAAAAAATCACCGCTAATCATACAGAGCTTCTCAGTCCTATTGCTGCTGAGGATTTGCTCGATTCAGAGTTCCTGAAGTTCGACTGCTCGAGTTCCACCAAAACCCTTGGTATTCGATGGAACGCTTTAAACGATTCCTATTCATATACTATTGAGCCTTCAAAATCGACTTCGGGTGCTACGAAGAGACGAATTTTATCTTCTATTTCCAAACTTTTTGACCCCGCAGGCTGGCTAGCGCCTATTCTCATTTAGGCAAAAATCTTAATGCAACAAATATGGCTAGAAGGTACGAAGTGGGACGAATGCGTTAAACCACTTTCGCTTCAAAAGTGGCAACAATTTCTCTCCGAATTGCCCAATATCGAAAATATTCAGATCCCAAGATGGACCGAATTCTCTTCACACCGAAAGATCCAAATCCATGGATTTTGTGATGCATCACAAAAGGCATACTGTGCATCCATCTACATTCGATCCCAAACAGACGATACTGTTTCATCACATCTCCTCTTCTCAAAAACTAAAGTAGCTCCGCTACAAACTGTAAGTCTTCCTCGCTTGGAACTTTGCGGAGCAGTACTTTTATCCAAATGCATCAAAAACGTCATCCATCAACTTCCATTAGAGAATAAAGAAACCTTTCTTTGGTCCGACTCATCAATAGTCCTCTCGTGTCTAGAAAAACCTCCATGTACCTGGAAGGTATACGTGACAAACCGCACATCGCAGATCATTACAAATGTTGGAAATCTCAAGTGGCGTCACGTATCCACGAACCACAATCCTGCAGACCTAGGTATCCGCGGTTGTAGGCCACAAGAACTGCTAAACCAATCTTGACTTCTGAAACCTGCCGATCAATGGCCAGTGTTGTTGCGTCAAAATCTTGCTGCACTCGAAGAACGAAAAGTAGAATCACTTCATACTTTGGAAAAGGAACCGGATATCTTAGACCTCTTCTCATCGTGGTCGAGGGCGTTACGAGTGATTTCGTACATTATCGATTCTTTCATCGCATAAAACTAGTACAGTCCACTAAACCAATGAATTATGTATCTGTGGTTATCACTCAATCGGAGATTCACTGGGTCAAAAATCGCTTTATAAAACTAGCACAAGAAAGGCACTACCCTAATGAATATTCGAAACTTTCAAACACACAACCGATTTCCAAAAGGAGCTCTCTTTTGACGTTAAATCCCTTCATAGATTCGAACGAACTTCTCCGAGTAAACGGCCGTTTGACAAACTCATTTCTCACATATAATGAGAGGTATCCAATCATACTTCCAGAGTCTTCTCGATTCTGCTACTTATTTCTTAAATTTCTACATGAGCTATTAATGCATGCGGAACATCAACTCATGATCAGAACTGCGAGGCAAGAATACTTCATCCCTCGTCTTAAATCGAAAGTCAAATCTTGCATACGCAATTGCAAAACATGTACTATTTTCAAACAAAGTACTCAATCTCAAATCATGGCAGCTCTACCGCCAGAACGTTCCAATTTCTCTCTACCCTTTACTTATACGGGGCCAGACTTTGCAGGTCCTTTCGATATTAAATCCTCACTTCTTCGAAAACCCCCTATGCTAAAAGGCTACGTCTGTGTTTTCATATGCTTTGCCACTAAAGCAATTCATCTAGAACCCTGTTCGGACCTATCAACAAAAGCCTTTCATGCATCCTTCTTCCGCTTTGTTGCAAGACGAGGGCTCCCAAAAGGCATTTTTTCCGATAATGGGAAAAACTTTATCGGCGCCAGGATTTCCAAAACTTTCTCAAAGAAACTTCAGATGATCTCCGATCAAAATACTCCCTCCATGGGTTTGAATGGCACTTCTTGCCACCCCTTGCTCCTCACATGGGTGGTCTTTGGGAGGCGGCGGTAATAAGTTTCAAACATCACTTCTAACGAATTGCTGGCAGCCACCATTTCACATTCATTTCAGAAGTTGCTACCCTCCTTGCTCGTATCGAAGCCGTGTTGAACTCTCGACCGCTTTCGCCCATGTCCGACAATCCTCAAGAGCTGCTAGCTCTAACACCTGGTCACTTCTTACGTGGTGCGCCATTGTTGGCCCCACCAGAGCCCCAAATTGATAATCTGTCGCTTCAGAATCGATGGGAAAAACTGAAAGTATTACATCATCAGTTCAGCCAACGCTGGAAAGATGAGTATTTGAAAGAACTGCGTCAAAGTCATAAATGGAAGGTCCCACAATTCAATTTTAAAGTAGGCGATTTCGATGTTAACAGAAATGAGCTCATGCCACCCAATGAATGGCGATTAGGCCGAGTAGAGAAGGTATACCATGGGTCAGACAATATGGTTCGTGTCGCCGACGTAAAGACGGAAAATAGTAAAATTTTGCCCACTGCCCATTGAACCCGATCCTCTAGATCATCCTGTTCAAACGAATCCATTATAAGCCACTTCATCGCTATAAATACGTTTTACTTAAATCAAATCCATTTACAGATCATTTCAAAATCGACATCCAACGTGCACAAACGACCGGAGAAAGGTGCCGGCAAACCAAAAAGGCCTGAGGCGCGTTTTCAATTGGATGTAGCCCATAAGGCGTTGGATCGGATCCAGACAACCCTTGCATTCGTGCAAAGGGGGCGCGATGTTTAAGCTACCTAAACTGATTAGAAATGCAACCATGTGTTGCCTTCAGCATGATCTGCACTCTTGCGTGAACGGTGCGACATCTGACAACACCTGTAAGCACATCGTGGGAATCCACATATTCATTTTCGTAAATTACATTATAAAAACTTTCCTTATCATATATCCTGAATTCATCAAATTAGTTAATCAATTTACGTTTATATAAATTTAATCTAATTTTAATCGAAACTAACATTATATTAATGCTATCATCATCCATTCATAAATAATTGTTAAATCATTCATTATTGAAGGCAAACTTGAAGTCTTAAGCCTAAATTGGGTTTGTAAGTCATTTCACTAAATAAAATTAATACCTTCCCTTAATATCAACGGAGAAAACAATCTTCATTTCAACAATTATTTTCATTGATGTGAGTAGTGGCTTGCTTCGAAGGTAGGAATTTCTTATGACTCTAAATTACTCTATATTATTAACCTAATTGAGTTAGTTGGGGCGTTACAAGAAATAATGGAAAATTAAGGAAAGGATTCATTGGGATCCAGCAGTGGAAGTGTTGATTGGGAAAGGTTATTGGTTTGTTGATTAGTAATCATCAAAAGCGGTTTTTTTTTTTTTTGTTGGTAATAATTTGTTAAGTGGTTAGTGTGTATTAGTAATTATGTTAATTGCTGTTAGTAATTTCTTCTTTTTCCTTGGGAATGATATCCCGCTTTTTTTTTTTTTTTTTTATAAAATGATTGTTGTTTTTAGAGTATTTATTTGAAATTATTTATTTGAAGTTATTTATTTGCAATTAATTATTTAAAATGAATTATTTATTCGAAATTATTTATTTGAATTTGAAATTAATTATTTAAAATATTCGTTTGAAATCAATTATTTAGAATTATTTATTTGAAATTATTTATTTGAAGTTATTTATTTGCAATTACTTATTTAAAATGAATTATTTATCCGAAATTATTTATTTGAAATTATTTATTTGAAATTAATTATTTAAAATATTCGTTTGAAATCAATTATTTAGAATTATTTATTTGAAATTATTTGCTGTGCGTTCTTCTTGCATTTGCATTATGCAGTTTTCAGAGCCTTGCTGTTTTGCTTTGCATCGGAATATAGGCATTATCTCAGATGACATTGGAAGGCTCGCGTTATTCCCTTTAATCATAAGCGTTAATAATTGCAAATGGCCTACTCATGGCACGAGATACTTCACGGCAATTAAAGCCATAGTTCTTTGGTGGGGTTGAACCACTTTGACTGTCGTCACTCGAACCATCGAGTAAGTTGGAATTGAACCAACATGACTTCATCAAATACAAAAACTTGTACCCAGACCGCTGGGGCTTAAGGATCTATGCATGAGTTTACCTTCTGACCAATGTTATCTTAGACATTTTTTATGTCGGTTTTGTGGAATTTTTTTCCACTTTCAGTAACGACGGATACATTTCTGTTTTCGCCAACAGTTTCTTGCTTGTATAGAGGCTTATGTTTGCCTTTTATTTGTCTGTTTGCAATAAAAATTGCGTGGTGCTGTACGACGAGCATTAATTCTTGCATTTCTAACGTCCTGTTCTTTATGCAACAGTGCTTTTACGTTTTCGTAAGTATCTTCCCTAAAGTTCAGTAGTTATTCTATAGATAGGATCAGAAGTAGAGGTTCGTATTTCCGCTCGAACGCTAGTATCGATCAATTCACTACCATTAAGTGGCACGAATAGATCAGCGTATTTTTCCAGTATATTCCCTACGCGTTGTCCGATTTCCGTAGATACGCCACTTCCCACAGAATAGTTGGCCTGATTGGAAATCCTGGCCTTTAGAGGCAATTTGAATTCGTTAATTTTTAAATAGTTGTTTTTTCTGTCGACCACAGCCCCTAGCATCCTAAGGGTATCATCTCCCTGGGAGCACTAAGAATGTTATTTTAGCACTGTGGCCAACATCTTTAAAAAAGTTGAGGGAAACTTTCTTTTCTACCGGCACTGTTCCCCCAGCTGAGTGCACTGTAAATACTTCCTCTACAGGAGTACTTCCTGTTGCGACCGCTTCACTGATAAAATTCTTATTTGTATATATAAGGAATTTGAGGGTGCGGCCATGCGGGAGTGTATAGCCTAGGAATGGTACGCTAGATGACCCCCGGAGAGAAAATCCCCCTCTTCGTTGTTGTTTACCTCCTCCTCATTTGTGTCAGTGGATGAGTAGAATAGTTTCTGATGTTTCCGTGGAAGATTATCCGACTTTGCTCCTCTTTTATAGGGATTCGGTCTGTTTACATAGTTGACAGCGCGTGTTTGCACCGATCCATCCACGTCCATTTTCTCCACAGGTGAATTTTTCGGCTGTGCAAATGATTGAGAAGAAGGCTGGACACGGACATGTCCGGAGGATCGCTCCCGAGATGGAAATTGTTGACGGCGATCCTGTTGTCGCCAGGTAGGTCTTGGAGGTACTGGTGGCGACCTATCGCCATATGTGAAATTTGGCCTTGGGACATTATTGATGGGGACAACCACTTGGTTGGTTACCTGAGAGCAGTGAAGAGAAAAGTTACGGAAATTCACATTTTGAATTTCCAGACATGCAGAATATGCTTCTGGAAGGGTTTTTGGCTTCTGAATCAATAGCATTTTCGACAATTCGCCATTTAATCCACGTATAAATACGTCGAGAACCCTATTCCGATATGTGTCTACGAGGACTCTTACCGTTTCTTCCGAGTAGGATTCTGTCTTGATTTTATTAATAATCAAGGAAAATTGGTGGTTGACGGCGGCATAGAATTCGTCAATTCTGGACCCCCTTTGTTGCAATTGATGCAACTGGTGTTCCAGCGTCCGAATATCGCGTTTGTCGGCATAGTGCAGCGAAAGACACTCCTTTATCTTGGTCCAGTTATTATCAAAAATATTATATGAGACCAGTGCCGCATCTGCAGTGAGACGAACTTTTTGTCGGACGTGTTGCATTATGGCCCTAAATATTGGTTTCCCCTCAACCACCTTGAAATCTGACAAAATGGCCTCCACAGCATGTATCCAGGATATATACTCAACGGGATTGCCATCGAAAATCCTAAGCTCTTTCACACAGTCAGGGAGCCGACTAATCTCTTTAAGCTCTAGCTCAGTGGCCGGAGCCCGAAGAGGTATCTCTTCTACACTATGTATCCCCCCTGGCCTAGCAGCCGACCCGGCTGATGCGCTTGAGTCTAAATGACTCACTCGCCTTTCGAGCGTGGTCATCTTCTCCAGGATCTCGTTGACAGCGCCTGTCAGACTGGTGACAGTCGTCTTTAATTCCTCCATCTTAAGGTATTTCTCTGAAAAAGGAAAGGATATTTTGCGAATAGTATACTCACAACACCAATATTTGCATATGTTGTCCTTTTTTATTTTCGTATTATCTGATGAACTCGCAGTAGCTTTCTTTGGAAATTTTTTTCCAGGTTCACTGCAATGGCTTCGTAGCCTTTTCCGATTTTCACAACGCAAGATGTTTATGCTCTTTTAATTGTGGCTCTTAGCCTTTTTTATGCTTTTCCACTTTAACTATGGCTTTTAGCCTTTAATTTGTAATAACTTTTTTCGTTAGCCTTTCTTTGTTTTTTTTTTTATTTTTTCAAATACTTTTACTACGGTCCCTGCTCGGGCGCCAGTTAAAGGACTGTGAGTCCTTTGCACTAAAAAAATTAAGGGCCAAATCGCCCAAAGAAACAATAAAAGATTTAACAGTGGTTCACAAGTTAATATTTTATAATTTTATTGAGCTCAAGGCCAGTTTATGGAAGATTTGTTTGTGAAAAAACAACAACAGTTTTTAATGGTTGAAGTTATAGTACTCTTTCGGAAATCACCACATTTCCTCATCAGACTTCTTTTTGATTATTAAATTAAATTATTTTTAATTTAATTTTTCATAACCACTTTTCTCAGGCTTTGAACCCGGGAGCTCGGAGTTGCAGAGCCAATACGCTACCTATTGTGCTACGCTAGCCGAGTTGGCTGTTGTGTTTATTTCATCTTCCTTAAACAAACCAACTACAAACAAGAGCAACTGATCTGACGCTATTTAACTTGTTTGTGTGGTTGTTGTTTGTGTTTTTTTATTTTGCAAATTCTATATTATATGCATTTTTAAGGCGTGCTCATCCTTGTCTACAATGTTTGTTCATTTTTCGTTGGCCTAGTAAAATGTTAATATTTTATAATTTTATTGAGCTCAAGGCCAGTTTATGGAAGATTTGTTTGTGAAAAAACAACAACAGTTTTTAATGGTTGAAGTTATAGTACTATTTCGGAAATCACCACATTTCCTCATCAGACTTCTTTTTGATTATTAAATTAAATTATTTTTAATTTAATTTTTCATAACCACTTTTCTCAGGCTTTGAACCTGGGAGCTCGGAGTTGCCGAGCCAATACGCTACCTATTGTGCTAGGTTAGGTTAGGTTAGGGTGGCTGCCACCGCACAGGAGCACGGTGGCACACTTAGGCCGTAAGAAGCCCGTTGTGATACCACTGGCATAAGCCATGCATTCCCTCTCTCCCTTCTTTCAAAAATTGAACCATCCTGTGCGCTTAAGGTAGAGTAGAAAGTTGGAGATGTTTGCTGAGTTCAAGTCAGCTAGACAGTCCAGAAAGTAACTTTTAAAAGCTTTACTGCGCGTCTTGGCCAAGCCGGGGCAGTGGCAGAGGTAGTGCTCAATACTCTCCACCTCCTCCTCGTTTCGGCAACTGCGGCAGAAATCATTTGTTGCGTAGCCCAGCCTTTTCCCATGCGTGCCCATGAGGCAGTGCCCGGTTATCACCCCAACTACTAATCTGAGAGAGGAGCGGCCAAGCATAGTGAGAGCTTTAGAGCGCTTCTCATCGGCTTCTGGCCAGATTTGTCTGGTAATGTGGCAGGTGGGCTCCGATGCCCACCTTACATTTACCTTACCCATAAGCTCAGATCTTAATCTGTATTTATAGGATGCCAAGGGTAAACCCGCCTCTTGAGCAGAGTTGTCAGAATAAATGGTAATGCCTCGTTCTAAAGAGGTGCACGTTGTAAGGCCACGAGCTGCTTCCATTATTGGCCTGGAAAACACTGCAGTGGTCCGGTAAACGAAGACTGACGTTTAGATCGAGTTCACTAGAGTAAATCCCGCTGCCTACTCGTTCGTTTCACTTGGAACCATCTGTGTATAAAGCTGTCGATCCAGGTCTACGATACCTGTCCATTCGCTCCTCTCTGGGATTCTTGTGGAGAATCTATTTCCAGAGAATTGAGGGTGTATAATATAATCCAACCTTATCGGGTTGTCGGGCAGAGTTTCCAGGACCATTGCGTGCCCATGGTTAAGATTTCTCCACGGAAGGATCGCATTTAGCCTGGCCGCACTGCAGGCCGCCAGAAAATTGCCGTAGAGATCCACCGGTGGGAGATTCAACATTATTTCCAGAGATTTGGTGGGTGGAGAGGGCAGTGCTCCCGTGGTGAGCATTGCGGCAGCCCTCTGGACCCGTTCTAGCTTGGCTCTGGTACGAGTCCTGCTCAATGCCGGCCACCATACGACGATCCCGTAGAAGAGAATGGGTCTTATCACAGCTGTGTACATCCAGTGTATAATGTGTGGCTTTATACCCCACTTCTTCCCCACGGCCGTCTTACAGGCGTATAGAGCAACAATAGCTTTCTTGGAGCGGTCTTCAATATTCCGCCTCCAATCGAGTTTTTTATCTAGTATAATTCCGAGGTATTTGACCTCGGTTGAGAGATTGAGAACCACTCCGTTTACGGATGGTAGTTTGAAAACGGGAATTTTGTATTTCCTTGTAATGCTTCGGTCTTGGCGGGATTGACGTTAAGTCCACATTCCACCGACCAGCGAGCTACGGTATTTAGAGCGTTTTGCAGTAAATCGCTTATGACCTGAAGATGTTTGCCCGTTGCTGTGATTGCCAAGACGTCAGCATATGCCACGACCTTGCAGCCGGTGCTCTTGAGGTTTAAGAGTAAGTCGTTTACAGTAAGGTTCCAGAGTAAAGGTGACAGAACACCTCCCTGGGGTGTGCCTCTAGCCACATATCTGGATTTAGAGCTGTCCCCTACTGTTGAGAATATCGATCTTTTCCTGAGAAGGAGCCCCACAAAGTCCACCAGTCCCTGCTGTATCCCCACCATACAAAGTGATTTGATAACAGCTTCGGGATAGACATTGTTGAAAGCTCCCTCGATGTCTAGAAAGATCCCCAGCGTGAATTCCTTTATGGCCAACCCTTTCTCAATCGTTGAGACGATGTCATGGAGAGCAGTCTCCACGGATTTGCCTTTTGAGTATGCATGCTGGTTGGGGGAGAGTTTGTCTTTCCTTATATTTCGCCGAAAGTGCTCATCTATGACCTTCCAACTGTTTTGAAATATAGTAATATTCACGTTTACGCAGATGACGTCCTGTATCTTTGTTGGCCCCAAGTATCTGTCAATGCATGTATTACTAACCTAAACACAGACTTATATTGCTTGAATCAGTGGGCGTCTGACAATGGCTTGGCGCTTAATCCAAGCAAGTCCCAGTGCATTCTTATCTACAAGAAATATTTAAACCTTGACGGCTATAACGAGGTAAAACTCAACAATTCTGTGATAAAATACGTGGTCATAGCAAAGACCTAGGAATAGTTTTCAATAGAACTTTGAAGTGGAACAACCATATTCTTAGCACTATTGGCAAAGTATACGGCATTCTTCGGACTCTGTGGGGTATTCAGTACTTTACGCCGTTAAAAATACGACTTTTACTAGCCAAAACGTATCTTTTACCGACGTTATTATATGGTTGTGAATTGTTTGCAAATTGTGATAGTATATGTAGTAGGAAACTTAATGTTCTGTACAATAATATCGCGCGATATATTTTTGGTATTAAACGTTATGAGCACATTTCTGAATTCGCGTTGAAAATCTTTTCTATAACTTTTGATGACATACTCAAAGTCAGGTGCTTAACGTTATTGCATAAAGTCATGACAACTAAAGAGCCGAGTTATCTGAAGCAACGACTGTCATGGACCAGATCTTCCCGGTTTCCGACTATTTCGTCTTTGAAATCGAGTTGCCTGACCTCTGAACGTCAATTCCTTGTGTACTCGGTCCGTCTTTGGAATTGTTTACCACCAGCGATTAGGAATAATAAAACCACGCTGCGATTCAAAGGTGAACTCATGTGTCACTTTACTAAATAATTGATATGGATACCATTAACTCTTCTTTTTGAATCTATTGATCTCTTCTGTCCCTTTTTTCTTCTACTAAACCTTCTTACTAATCTTATTATATCTTCTATCTTAATATCTATTTAAATTCATATACATATTTGTATTTTTTGTTAAGTCTAAATCTAAGTCTAAATTTAAGACAAATTTTATGTTATAATTAGGTATCTACGAGTACATGCACTGTAATTTAAAACCTCTGGTTGTTGTGCATGTACCTTAATAATCAAATAAAATAAAATAAAAATAAATAAATGAGCCTCTCAAGGGTTTTGATAAGGAACGAGGTGAGGCTTATGGGCCTGAAGTCCTTGGGTTTTGCATGAGCTGCCCTGCCTCCCTTTGGTAGAAAAACGACTTTCGCCTTCGTCCACTCATATGGAATGTGGGTGAGGGTAAGGCATGCTGTAAAGATCTGTGTAAGCAGGGGACAAAGAAGGTCCTTCGCTGCTTACAGTTGTGCGGGGAAAATTCCGTCTGGTCCTGGAGATTTGTAAGGTTCGAAGGACATCACTGCCCATTCCACCTTATCGTACCTCACTATGTCCCCTGCGGTATTCCCTAAGAGTGAGTTGGCTTGCAGACCTGGCGCGATATTGGAGTCATCAGAGCACCCAGGGAAGTGGGTGGTCATTAGTAGCTCCAGCATTTCGTCGGTTGTAGATGTCCATTCTCCGTTTGGTTTTTGAATAAAGTTTATCGTTGGGGCACTTTTCGAGAGAACCTTCCTCAGCCTGTTGGCTTCGGAGTTTTCTTCTATGTTGTTACAGAAGTTTTGCCAAGATTTGCGTTGTGCTGTCTTAATGGCCTTCTTGAAAGTTTTAAGAGCGTCTTTGTATGGTTGCCAAAGACCTGTCCTCTTGGCTAGGTTAAAGAGGCGCCTGCTCTCTTTCCTGAGTGCTGAAATCTCTAGATTCCACCACTGGGGTTTCTTTTTACCCTTCGGGAGGGCCTTAGGACAGGAGACTCTAAAAGCAGAATTGCATGCGTTTGTTATAAGGTCTACCGCTTCATCTATTTTTGACGATGAGTCAAGCTCACCGAGAGAAACGACCTTCGTGTTTGAGGGACTCGCTTCATCAGGTGTTTTGCGATAGGCCTAGCCTACCGTGATAAACGTGTCTGGACAGAGAGGCTTGGAGGACGTTTTTATATTTCTGCCAATCCGTCCGCCTCTTATTCCTATACGCCGTTAGAGTAGTAGGATTGAGAGTTATCTTGAAAGTTATGTATAGGTGGTCGGAAAAGGAGTGCTCTTTGGACACTTGCCAGTTGCTTATCAGGTCTGACAGGCTGCCTGATGCGATGGTGATGTCCAGCACTTCTCTTCTGACAGAGGTCATGAAGGTGGGATCGTTCCCCCGGTTGCATATATATAAATTATTTGCTAATATAAAATCAAGTAAACACTCACCTCGAGGGTTGGTATCGCTTGAGCCCCATATCTCATGATGTGAGTTCGAATCGGCTCCAATTATGACCGGGAGTTTTCCTTTTTCAGCCCCTATGATGGCTTCCTTCAGTCTTATTGGAGGGAGAGATTGGCTGTCGTGGGCCATATAGCTCGTCAGGAACCAGACGACGCTCTCTTTAAGCTGGACGCTTATGCATACTGTGTCTTCGTCGCTATATTGAGAGAGGAGAATATAAGAAAATGCTTTTTTAATAAGAATACATGCTCTGATCCTACCTGCTATTGGGGCTGTTACCGTTTGGTAGGCATCAGAGTTCAGTCCGCAAACGATCCACGGCTCTTGGACGAGAATGATGTCCTCAGCCCTTTCGCTGAGTCGCAGAAGGAGGGCAGCCGAAGCTGCCTTGGAGTGGTGCAGATTAATTTGTAGAATCCGCACCATCTCTAGAATCACCGACGTCCATTGCCTCTGGCTCTTCTCTTTGGGTGACGGCCCTGACTGTGATGTCAAGGTCCGCCTCCTCAGATTCCGAAGCCAGAAGCTGGTCCTCATCATCAGGCGCTACCCATCGGCTGTATATCGACCCGACGTATGCGGATACTGAGCCCGTTTCGCTCTCAGCATTCGTCGCGACGTCCGACACCACCGGTGGGATGTCCTCCGTTGCGCTCAAGACGCTCGGTTTTAATTTGCTGTTGGAGTCTGGCTCCGGGGCCTTGGGGACGCTCGAGGTGTCTCCCGGTTTGTTGGCCCCCTCGCCAGTGAGAGTAGTAACGGAGTCGGGTGCGCTCGAGGCGTTGCCCGTCTGGTCCGTCTGTCTGGCTCCCTCCGCCCTCTTGTGGACCTTAATGGTGATGGAGTAGAAGCCGTAGCTTATTACCCCACCACAGTCCGCGAGCACTGGAATAGAAGCATCGTTGATGACAAGGTCAACGTAGCGCTGCTTCTCCTTGGTCTCGCCAACTCGGACTATCCTCCAATCATTGGTGGGTAGATCTCCGTTGCCAAGGCGGATGAGCTCGAGGATCTCCTGCGGTTTAGATGGTTCCGCTGGGACCCAAGCCCAGGCTCGAGGCCGCTTAGGGATCTCGTCCCTGTAGACAGCCATCAAGTCTGCCCCGGGCCACAGCTGTCCCGCCGAGGAGATTGCCTCCTTGTACAGCCGGACTGCACGTTCGTCCGCGCACGCGTCCAGCTTGATTCGCCCTTGATACCAGCCGGCGACGCGGACGACTGGTGCAGGGCCGGGATACTTCAGGAGTATGCCCTTATAGACCCTGCAGGGACCCATCAAGACGGACTTTCAATTATCCGTGCTGATGTTCCCGTCGGGATGGCTCTTATCAAGCACAGCCAGCGTCAGGTGCTCCATCGCAGCCTCGCTAAAAGCCTTGGCTGATATGGCCATCGACCGACGGTTCGGGGGGGAGGAAGTCCTGTGCCTCTTCGATCCACTGGGGGTATCGTCTTGAGATCGCTGTCTCTTAGAGGCCAGGTCCTTCTTCTGGTCCGTGCGAGTGGGAGGTTTGTCCTTCTCGCCGTTCCCTGAGAGGCGCTTTCCGCTGGCGTTCAGGACTCCCTTAGCCCACTCGAGGGAGGATTTCTGTGCCTCCGTCAGTTGGGCGTACGGTATAGCCTCCAGCTTTCCCTCAAGGGGTGGAGCCATATCTCCAGTCGCTGCGGAGGACCGAAGTAGGGTTTTGGGCCGTGTAGGCCCTTTCGGCACCGTCGTTGCGGTTCCCGAGACAGGGTTGGACGTAACTTCGCCGTGTCCGTCGGCGGCACTACCCGTGCAGGGTTCCGAGGCTGGTTGATTTGTTGAGTTCATTTTTCTGGTTCTTTGGCACCTATTGAGCCGAGACCGTTCGGTGGCCGGAAGTAAAAAGGAAGGGGAAGGGAACGGCCGACTACGGCAGAGCCCCATGCCGCAGCAAGTCCACCGTTACTCCCGGAGGCGGACCGGAGTCCGGGAGGCGCCGTTAGAATACAGTCGGAAAAGCCCCCTGACTGCAAACCATCCATGGGCACGGTGACGCATGACACCCTGGATTAGGGGGGAAGGGTAGTTTCGACACCCTCCGGGTCTAGATCCGTAGTGTTCAGTGGAAACAGGGTCACCTCTGGAAGGGTACGATTCCTCATCGTGCACTACGGTCTTGATGTGGGATTGGCTAGGTGTCTAGGGTAACCTGGGCACTATATTGCGCTTCATCCACACCCTGCTTTCGCTCGACCCCCTATTGTGCTACGCTAGCCGAGTTTATTGACACAATTTAATTACACTAGATTAGCACTAAATATGGTAAGCTACGTTCACGCCCCAACAGCAACTGCCCCAACTTCAGGTTCTGCTCCCTCTTATAATGTTCCGCGCTGCCGAACTTACGTGAGGGCGCGCTCACCGTCTGGGTGCGAGCGGCATTGGCCTTGACTTCCCGCGGGTAGCATATTTCGGTGCATTGCGAAATGCATAGATTTCGCAACCGTGTGAAATACCATTATGCTGACGCTGCGACACGTGTAGCTGTCAGCCGTGGGAACAGCAGAAGTGGGCAGTAACCGGCCGCGTTAACTTTGATCAATACGTATTGATCGTCTACGGTCTACTTTAGAAGTTAAACTAGAGTACTGATGTATATTACAGGTAGAAAGTAACAACTAGTGTCAAAAAAATGCATATAGTTTTTAGGTCGCTGCGGTCCTTTTTAGTAGTTAAACTAAAGTACTGATGTATATTTCAGGTAAAAAGCCTTGTGCACAAGGGCGTGGGTATAATTATAATATTCATAAAGAAATTTGGTTTTAAGTCCGACAGTTTCACTACAATTTCATTTTATTAAATGTCTTTTTCACATGAACCGGATGTTACAAACTCGCGCTTAGCGTCATACTCAGCGCGAAGTGTATGTGCACAAATGCACATATCTCCCTAACTGATGGAGATCCCAATCTAAAACTTCTAGGGTATTATAACTATACCTGAAGCTATATTTTGAAACAAACAAATTTAGAGAAAAGAAAGCTGTCGAAGTTTCGAATTTTTTTTTTAAATTTTTACAACCAGTGTGGAAAATAATTTTTTTTTGTAAATCGCGAAATTTAATATTAAAAAAAAATTGTTTTCAGTACGTAAAAACTAGTTTAAAAAACATAATTTAAATTTTTACTAATAATCATCATATAAAATAAAAAATTGTGTGTACACTTTCATACCTAGTACAAGCACAATTAGCCAAAGCATGAACGAATTCCAAAGCATCACTTTTTTTTCCTGTCCGCTTGACATGAAATGCCCCAGCGGAGAGGTGGATGATGAGATTTCAGATGTACAGCACTCGAATCTTATCGATTGCAAATGATTTGCACAACAATTGCTAGAGAAAACACATGACTCAACCGAACGTTTGCATTTTTGTAAAGCTAAAGTGGCTGCTGTGGTCGAGTGGGTAGCGCTGCGTGCTATAAGTCGATATGCCGCTGAGTTCGGGGTTCGAATCTCAGTCAGGGCATGTAAAATCTTAATCATGGAAAAGTTTTTTCTAATGGCGGTCACCCCTCGGCAGGCAATGGCAAACCTCCGATTGTATTTCTGCCATGAAATAGTTTCTCATTAAATACATCTGCCGTTCGGAGTCGGCACAAAACTGTAGGTCCCTCCGTTTGTGGTAGAATGCAAAGACGCACACTACAAATGGTAGGAGAAGCTCGGCCAAACACTGAGCTATATAGTGTAAGCGCCAAATTTTTATTATTATTATTAAAGTATAAACTACACTCCATATTTCAGCCACCATTCGAAACGACTCTTTGGACCACATCATACTGAAAGGAGCAACAAAACGGCGTTGTGGATTAGTGATGCAAAAGTCAATCGATTTACGAGGGTTTTAAATGCAAACGACATTTCATCCACAGCGCTTCAAAGAATTCTATGAAACTTCGGCTAGTAACACATCTCGATCGATGATAGTTGAAAAGAATAAGATAAAAAATGTACAAAAAAAGAATTAAATTACCATGAATCGCAGGAAAGTGTGACAAGCAGCTCCCTAGAGGAGAGTCTTTACTTGTTCCGTGCAGTGGTCTGTGCAAAAAGATTTTCCATCGTTCGTGTTTTGAAGATGGACTGTGTGAATATGACGTTAAATTACACCGGTCAACAGCATTTTTGCGCACGAGTTATACATACCTTATTTTTGTTGCTTTTATACTCAAAATAAGAATACGAATAAAAACTAGTTCTGAATTTGCTTTTATGTACGACGCACGGCTTCTTAAATACTTCCTTTTAAACTATGGAACTACGATTTTCTGCTCGCGGAAGATGTTAAATTTTGCGCTGCATTGGCGGGTGAAAATTTGGTTTTATTTTTTTGGCATTCCTCTTTGTGTTTTTCTTATATTTGACATTTGCTTCGACTGAGATGCCACATGTAAGCATTTTAAATATATACTAATAGTCAGCTGTTTTCCATTCTTAAGAAGGAGTTACAGAATCACACACTTGTTAGTGCAAATAGCAAAAGTTGTTAAGTAGCCACACAACTTTTTGGTTGTTAAGAGTTACAGAATCGCACTACTGATGTATATTACAGGTAGAAAGTAGCAACTTGTGTCAAAAAAATGCATATAGTTTTTAGGTCGCTGCTGTCCTTTTTAGTAGTTAAAATAAAGTACTGATGTATATTTCAGGTAAAAAGCCTTGTGCAAATTAACTATTAATTCACAATTAGTTATTGATTCACTGTACTTTTTTATTTATAAATTTGTATTTTATTTACTGCGATGTTACTCGCTTGATTACAGTTTTTCTAGTGATCTACTATCGTTAGACTTTCTTTAAAGTGACCTGCTCCATAGGCTAATAGTTGAGTTTGAGTTGTTGTTTGTTGCTGTAATGCTGGATCATCGCAAGTCGTGATTTTTGGCGGGAAAACCGAGCTATGTGGGTGTGGTTGTTGGTTGCTGTGCTGGCCAGTCAGCGAACGCCACGAACATACTGCACATATTGAGCACTTTGACAAAGTTTGAGTGCAAGAATTGGATCAACTCAAATTATAGGACTATGATTTGTGTTATATTTCATTAACCCTCGTGTTGACCAACAGTTGCACCTTTGATACCTTAACTACTCCCCTTGTTAAGCTCGAACGTCCCCGTTTCGATAAGGTCATTTTGAATCTCGAAATCGACGTGATAGTGGGAGCAGGTCAAATGTTTTTGTTTTTACAATTGTAGTAGCTTAGAGCTAGGTTTAGTTTACAAGTTCTTATTAATGAAATGGTAATAATTCAAGATCAAAAAAAATATGTTCTTTTAATTCCATTGGCTTGTTAATTTTATGTGGCTTAAAACATGTTATTTTACTTTAGTTCATTATTTAAACTTAATTTCTTCAGGAAATCATTAAAGAGGATTATCGCAAATTGCTTTTGTGGATTATTTTCCCTTCGATCATAACTGCAGTACCGAGATCTCTTTCGACAACTTTTTCTATAAAAATTTTATTACCTAATCGTTTGTTTCTTCTCAAAAAAACTTTTTCTCCAACTTCGTATGTTTTAGGTATTTTCTTTGCATTAAATCTTTTAAGAGTTTTTTCCTGAGCTTGTGCTAACCTTCTTTTAACAGCGTTTAAAATTTCAGCTGGATGATTATGAAACACGTCAATAGGCTTAGCGTTTATGACAGAGTGAATGCTGTGATTGTATTTGTGGGTTGCTAGTAAAATTAGGTCAATAGTTTCATATAATTGCTGCTGTTCCCTAATACAACGCGCTATTTCAAGCAAGGTGGAGTGAAACCTTTCCACTTGGCCTTTGCTTTCGCTGTGAAGTGTGGGTATGAAGAATTGGTCAATAGAAAAGTGATCTCTCAGTAGTGTTTTTATTAGATTAGAGTGGAAAGCCTTTTCGTTGTCGGATACAATGGTTTTTGTATTTTTGAATATTAATAAAATTTGTAGAAGAGCATCTTTGACATCAACAGTGGATCTTGATGCAATCGGCTTCACCACGGCAAATTTAGAAAATTTGTCGACGCATGTTAAAAAACTTTGTTTGGTGGTAATAAAAATGTCTAAATGGAGGATTTCCCCCGGGAAGTTTGGGATAGGCGTTTTGCCAATGCCAGGGTCTGGTGGTTTGCGCTGGTACTTATTCTCCAAACAAATCTTACAATTTGCGGTTCGATTTTTTAACATTTGTTTTAAATTCGGAAAGTAATATTCTTTGGAAATTTGATTAAAGTTTTCAGATAAGCAGCGGTGTGCTCGATTATGCTCAGTAGCGACTGTTTCCAGTTGGTCATCCTTGTTTGTCAGATCAATAACGAGTAATTCAGTGTGAACAAATTTTACACCTGGAAATTTAGATAATATGAGGTTCTGTATTTTCGCTAAAGTAGGGAGGTCACAATGAATTCCATTTGTTACGTTATAATTTATTGAAGATTTTAGGCAGTGTATTAATTGTTCGACAGTGTCAAAAAAATGGTGTATCGAATAAATTTTTTAAACAAAATTTTAGTGGTTTTACTGATAGTATTCGATTTAGTTAAAATGAGCTGATTCTTGAATTGATTAATGGGTTGCTTTATAGTTTTTATAATGTTACTAGATGACTCCTCACTATGAGCGGTTTCATTTGTTTCAGATTCTTCTAAGTTATTAACGTACTGCCTAGAGAGCGCGTCAGCTACCTTATTCTCTTTTCCTGGTTTATAGTGGAAGTTTGGCGAAAATTCCTCTATAAATGCGCGCCATCTCTTTATTTTACTGTTTGGATTTTTTTCGGATATTGAAAAAATAAGGGGTTGGTGGTCGGTAAAAATTTCTATATTTTTTACTCCGTAGAGATAATGCCGCAACGTTTTCAAAGCCCATACGATAGCAAGCAATTCACGTTCATTGGTGGCGTAATTTCGTTCTGTAGCAGAAAGAGTTCTTGAAATCATTGTAATGGGGCGGGCATTTTGACACAAAACTGCACCTAAGGCGGTTGACGAGGCGTCCGTTGTCAATTCGAAGGTTTGGTCGTAATTTGGATATTGAAGAAGAACATCTTCGGAAGCTAACACTCGCTTCACCTTTTCAAAAGCGCTTAGCGCCTCGCAATCAAGTGTTATTTCAACATTTTTCGATTTTTTTGCTCCTACATGTCCATTCTCGCCACGAAGATATTTGGTTAATGGCTTTACCATATCGGCATAATTTTTTACAAAACGACGATAGTAGCCTGAAAGACCGAGAAATGATCGCAGCGCTCGCAGTGTTCTTGGAAGATTATAATTCAAAATTGCATGGACTTTATCTGGACAAGTTCTTATACCCTTTTCTGAAACCAAAAAACCCAGAAACTCAACTTCAGTTTTATAAAACTTCGACTTTTCTGTCGACACTCTCATTCCCGCTTTTTCTAACTTGCCTAAGATTTTATCGATGCTAGCCAAATGCGAGTTTTCGTCGGGTGAATAAATAATTATATCATCGATATAAACGTGACAACATTTTCCGATGTCTTCGCGCAGGACATCGTCTATCGCTCTCTGAAATATGCTTGGTGCATTTTTTAAACCGAAGGGTAGCCTACAAAATTCATACTTCCCATTATTAATATTAAACGCAGTTTTTTTTCTATCTTCCTCGCACATAACAATCTGATGGAAACCGGATTTTAAATCTAAGGTGGTGAAAAATTTCGAATTTCCCAAATTGGCTAAAATTGTGGTGGTATCAGGTATTGGGTATCGATCAGGAATGGTTTTTTCGTTAATCTTCCTATAATCGATTACCAGTCGTAGCTTCGGATTACCGCTTTCATCTAGACCATTTTTGGATACAACATGAACGGGAGAATTATATGGAGAGCAGGATTCTCTAATTATACCGTCTTTGAGGAGTGTTTTTATTTCGTTATTAATGAACGGCGCAAATATAGATTTGATGTGAAATGGAACATAGCCTTCTTCTATTGTAATATGATTGCTTTGGTTTCATGAGAGATGCTTTAGTTTCTCTACACCGTTACGGTAAGACAAGTATCCATTCTCGGCATCAACATTTGCCTCAATTTCTCTAAGGAAATCGTATCCAATGATACCGTCAAACGTATCTAAGTCAGGAAGTAAGTAAAACGTTGAGGTATGACCGAGAACATTCATTAGGCATTTTTTATTTATTAAATTCGACCCATTGATAGACTTTAACTTGAACGGCTTATCGATACTTTTGATGCCGTGCAGAAATGAAAAATTTTTAACATAGTTCTTAGAAGTTCCGGTGTCAATTAAAAGACGTAGCTCCCGACCGCTTTTGGAAGTTTTAGTTATAAACGGCAGGAGCGACTTTAGTTTAAAAAATTAATTTCCTCGACTTGTTGTGTATCGACATCAACCTGATTATCGTTATTGGTATTATTATCAAAGCAATAACTTTCAGCATAATTTCTTAAACTGTCACCTTGAAAATTATTTTCATTATACCCTTCCCAATCTTCTTGATCGAACATTTCTTTTTCAGGCATGAAGTTAACTTTTTGCATTTTATTTAGGGGTGTGTAATTTGAGGAGGATTGCTCGCGTGACCGCTTAAATACCGGAGGATGAACTGTAAAATGCTGCTGCGGCGGATCATTTCGTGTTGACTGATGTTGTTGAACATTATTTTTATTTTGCTGATAATGGGGATTATATTGATTCTGAGGAGAGAGGCGTTTATGGTAATAAGAGGTGTTGTTGTCGATTTCCATTGGTGTTGGTTTAATGTGGGCATTTTGAAAATTTCGTGTACTGGGATAAGTATTCCGATGAATCGGTTGAAAATGAGGTGTTACCTTTATTGTGTTACCTGCGGCAAAAGCACTAGCAAAGTCATGGCGCATGTGACTTACTTCGAGCTCTTGAGCTACTGCGAGCGCGGATGGCAGATCCTTTGGCCTTGCCGAAAATAGAATGTCGCACATTGGACGACGAAGCCCTGATATGAACACCCGCAAAGCGTTTTCTCTCGCTCGATCGTTAAGAGCTGAAATGATTTCCCTATTACCACTATGGGTCATTATTTGTTTGTTAATTATGAGAGTTAATTGCTTGTCGACTTTGTCATAGTAGTCAGAAATTGACAACCTATCTTGCCTTAACACGCTAAGTTCGTTCTCTAGAACGTACAATGGTCTTTTATCGGAGTACGATTGATCTAACCTTGCAATAATTTCTTGAAAATTAAGAACTGTATTGAACGATGAAAGAGTAGAGTTAGCGGATTCAGTAATCTTGTTTTGAAATATGCCCATTGCAATATAGTATTTTTCCGAACCCTCTTTATAATAATTTATTGCAAACTGCGCAGCGGTGCGCCATGCCGGATATGATGAAGAATCGCCTTTAAATTCTGGAAGCGACTTAATTAGGTCCAAGCTAGCATTATCTTGTGCAACTAAGGGGTTGATGGATACCGGAGCATAAGTCTGAACAGTGGGAGGCGCTAATCGATTCAATTGTAAAGTTAATTGGTCAAGCTGCTCGGAAAATGCTTCCCTAGTCCGCTCAGTAGCAGCGTTAACTATTTCTGCAACTTGTTCCCTGCTAATGTTCATGTTGATATTTAAAAACACTTAAATTTCACTTTTTATAAACCTGAAATCGTAGTTTGTAGCAAATATCACGATATTAATTTATAAGACGCAAGCTTATTTTGAAAAGTGGAGAAAAAGTAATTTATTTAAACGATATGTGAGCAATGAAAGGGACCTTTTTACCAAGCCAAATCGGGGATTATAATTTTTATGCAAAATAGGTCATCAAGCGAGAACTTAAAAAGCAAAATCTTTATTGTTTAAGTTAAATAAATTTTATTATTATTCGCATTTTTCACAAGTTTTAATCATACAAAATGTTTGGCTTTCCGATCAGAAAATAAACGAGTTGGAAGAAAATATTTAATAAGAATAAATTTTAAACACGTGCTCTAAGGGGTTATGTTTTGACACTGAAAGAGCACTTGTTCGCTAAAAACAAAACAGAAGCCACAAAAACGCTTTTACTTTCGAGTATGATTATCCGTTTAAATGAAAAAACTAAGTTTGCGACTAAAAAAATATTTTTTTCCTCTTGTTATTTTAAACAAATTATACGTAAATTACTCTCTTTTTTTACATAAAATTTTTCAGAGCTTTATTAATTTTTTTCTTTGAACACAAAACGACCACTTTTATTGATCTTAAATTAGTACTTACATACAAAATTTATTTATTAGTTTTAGTTTTTTTTTTAATTTAATCAGGATTCCTGTCCTCAGTAGAAGTAGTCCTTTTCCTGCAGGATAAGAGTTCTTCTTTTATGTCCTTGGATATTATAGTCCACTTTTTAGGAGATTTTTAAGAAGCCTTGCGTTGGGCGCCAATTAACTATTAATTCACAATTAGTTATTGATTCACTGTACCTTTTTATTTATAAATTTGTATTTTATTTACTGCGATGTTACTCGCTTGATTACAGTTTTTCTAGTGATCTACTATCGTTAGACTTTCTTTAAAGTGACCTGCTCCATAGGCTAATAGTTGAGTTTGAGTTGTTGTTTGTTGCTGTAATGCTGGATCATCGCAAGTCGTGAGTTTTGGCGGGAAAACCGAGCTATGTAGGTGTGGTTGTTGGTTGCTGTGCTGGCCAGTCAGCGAACGCCACGAACATACTGCACATATTGAGCACTTTGACAAAGTTTGAGTGCAAGAATTGGATCAACTCAAATTATAGGACTATGATTTGTGTTATATTTCATTAACCCTCGTGTTGACCAACAGTTGCACCTTTGATACCTTAACTTGCACAAGGGCGTGGGTATAATTATAATGTTCATAAAGAAATTTGGTTTTAAGTCCATCGCACGTAGATAGCAGACAGTTTTACTAGATTTTCATATTATTTAATGTCTTTTTCACATGAACCGGGTGTTACAAAAAAGCGCCTAGCGTCATACTCAGCGCGAAGTGTATGAAAGTCATTTTCGGCAAGTAGTTAACAACTAGTGTCAAAAAACATTCATTGGTTTTTTAGGTCGCCGTGGTCCTTCTTAAGTAGCCCGTAGACGATCAGTATTATGTTGAAGGGCATATTGAATGTGTACGAGGGCTTCAAACATATTGATGGCGTATTGAAGCATATTGATAGGATTTTATATTGAAGCATATTGACGGCGACTATATTGATGCGCATATTTACGCCTATGACGTTTATTGATCAATATGAGCTCATTTATGTGTAGAACTTTGTCCCGTTAACTAGTCTCAACAAGTGTGCAATGGCCGAAACAAGTGATAGTGAACGTGAATTTATTTCAATGTTAATAAATCTTTATCGTGATGTGCCCGAGTTGTGGAAAGTGAAATCCAAAGATTATTTCAATCAAACAAAAACACAATTAGCATTTAAAAAAATGCATGTAGCACATGTTCTTTTCAAACCTGGCTTCACTATTGAAAGAAAAAAACACGGCTTGCGCACAAATTTTAATAAAGACTACAAAGCAATTGAAAGTGCGAAGCGATCAGGGGCATCAACGGATGCTATTCCAACTCCAAAAGCATGGTACCTTGAAGAGATGATGTTATTTTTATTTGATTTTGAAATTTACATACATATATAAGTGGTATTTTAAATTATTACAGTAGAAAATTATTTTGCCATGAAACTGAACCAGCGGGCGAGTAAGAAAATCTAAATCTCTATTGGACACCATTGTTTTGATTTGGAGAAACAATCACAAAGTATTATCAAACTCTTATAAAATTTAAAAACTTGCGCGAAAAAAGGGAAGCCACCCATGCAACTAACAGTCTCACACTAAAACATCGTATTTACAGAGCTCGTATTGAAGCAATAGTGAAGGGTATTGATGCACCTTCAATAATATTGATCAATACGTATTGCTCGTCTATGGTCTACTTTAGTAGTTAAACTAGAGTACTGATGTGTATTACAAGTAGAAAGTTGTACTGACGCCTTTGGTACATATTTTACCCTCTTCTTTGTTTTTTTCTACAAATGAACATGTTCATTTAAGTACTTCCGGCCTAATAGTTTAGTTCGCATCCAACTTCCGGTCTAATCAAATATGCTACCAGTTCCGAACCCCTCCATAAAACTATCGGCAAAACATCTGTTGTCCGATAGATTATAATCGACTAGTCTAGCTGTCAAAGCTGCCTAAGTTAAGCTTCCGGAAAAATATATTCGTTCTTTCTTATACCGACTCCTAACCAGAAGACCTCGTTGTTCGTATTTACAGTAAACCGCGTGTTAACCTACATTCAGTGAAAAGTTAATTAAAATAAAAAGGGGTTAAATTAAAGATTAAGTGAAGATCTTATTATAAATCGAGGTGCTTCTACCTGTAATCACTGGTAAGCATAGTTGAACATGAAAATAGTTAAAAGTGCAATATGGGCTCTATAATGAATACGAAATTATTTCACAGGATACCCCCAGTTGACCCAAAAGTTAACACTAGAAATAGGAGCAGAGGTGTAACAATAAAATTCGTTCACACTTACTTCCACAGTCTGGCGTGTATGCAATTCAACCGCCTACCATATCAGCGGCCAGGATTATCGAGAAGCGACTGAAACACATTTTCTTTTGATGACACCCAGCCATTTTCACGAAGTTCTTATCTTTTAATTAGCTCCCCTAAACCGGGTCTGCTAAGCAAAATACTCTGCACTTTAATGTCATAGAGTTAATTAACCAAAATTGGAAAGAAATACGCATTAACAAACAAAAAGCATAATACGTACATATACATACATTGATATACATTGATATACATGAGAGAAACCAGGAATAATCATTACGACATACTTTGAAATTAAACACTTTAATTTTGCATTCTTTAAATGCATATAAAATTTCTTCAAACCGAATGTTAGTATGAAAAGCTAAAAATAATAGTAATCGTTAAGTTATAGTAAACTACGTTACATACTTACCTCTTCATAACTTACCATATTCGAATGTAAACTTGTTTTCCGCTAAATTCTCCTTTCTTTAGTACCATGTGGGGGGAATCCATGTGGTACTAGAGAAACAAACTTACCTTCCTCAATCATATTCCCCTTTTAGCCTTCCTTTTTTTTTTGCATAGAAAATTAGAAAAATCTGCTAATTTAACATACTAGGTAACGTAATCAGATATGTACATACATACAGACATTCAGGATTGCAAAAACATCAAAGTATTTGCAAACTCTATATTTTTTTCTTGCGTTAAGCTTCTCTTTTGATTATTTATTTGTTATTTACTTTTTTCTTTATTTGACATTTGAGCGAGCAAATGTAATTGTTCTTGTGTTTTTTTTTCGTTTGCTCTTCTTTTCGCGCTCACCAATCTATAGTACAGTTCGAGTAAAAATTATGGTGCCGAAAGTGTAGTAAGTTTCTATTTGTAAATTTAAATTTTTTTTTCTCTTTCGAGACTCATGAAAGCAATCATATACGACAACTAGTAAAACGTGTATAAAAATATATTGAGGTTGTTAGGTAGGTGAAACATGTAAATTTTCAGCACTTCAATGCAGAACAGACATCAACGCTTGGAGGCCTCTACGCTACGTGGGACTGCATTGCCGACACAAATGTAAGTGCATTTTATTCTACTTTTCTTAACCTCACTGTTCTTTTTATGATATACCTGAATATCCATATGCACCCTCATATGTTTCAAGTAAGCATGTAGGTATGTATGTTTATATACCTAAATTGAAGGTTGTTGTTCCTGCTCCTCTCGTGTAAGAGCTACTAAATATTTAGCAGTGGACATACATACGTATATAAGGATTGATCGTTTTTTTTACTTTAAAATATTTTTTTTGTTTTCGCCTTATGAAAGCACGCATATGCACAGCATTTGCTTTTGGGTTTTCTCACTCTTAATTTTAATTATTTGCCTGCAAGCCTGATTATATGTACATATGTGGAACGTACATGTATACTTGCATGAATAGTTTGTCTTTTAAAAAGGGTCAATGACCACATAAGCGATCAGCTGGTGAGGTAGGTCAGGATTACCAATATATTCTATTTATACCCAACACACACTATTAGTAAGTTTATTTAAGATCATTGTAAATATGTTTAAGATGAAATCACCGTTGAATCATTAAATTTATTGTCAGCAAATGTAATATTATTTTTATTTTTCTTCTATTACTATTATAATCCCAACTTTAGTTTTAAAATGCCGTCAATTCACCTTGAATAAAATTGCAGTAGAATGAACATTTAAATTTAAGTTTTTTTGGTCTTTTTGAAAGGAGTGTAGGTGGTTCAATGGGGCCGTTGGTAATATCGTAAAGGCCGAGGTAGGGTGGGTATAGAGCAGCCAATGACATCATATGTGCGCTGCTAGGTAATGGGTTTCCGACTTAAGTGGAGTAGGTGTTAGTTAAAACTAGGTTAATATGATATAGTTTCCCCGTGTGCAAATGAAATACTTCATGTTAGGACTATTGGCTAAGAAGAAGGTGGCTTGTTCTGCTTCTGTGTAATGACCCCACCCAGGCTGAAGCTCCGGGATTAGCCAGTGCACACGCCGCAGATGCAGGACTCTATCAAAGGCCCTTCTTAGCGACTCTAGTTAGTTGCAAGGTGTCTTAGCGCAGTTGTACCATAACAGAAATGGCGCCCAACGTGGGGCCCGAGAAGGTGATTAAAAGTTTTACCGCTTTGTGGTCCCTCATACTATATTCCCTCCTGGAATACATCACTGTCCGTCTGATTTGGTTTTAATTTTTTTTCTAGTTTACTTTAGAAATTTTGGAATTCAAAATTAGTAGCTTAATGCCTGTGGTTTTGACCGAATTTTTATTAGTATTTCTTCGACATATGCAGTTTGGAATTTTGGTAGTTTTTCGGCTTTATATACTTTTAATCATTTGCTGAAATTGCAATTCTTGCAGGTTAGATACCTAGAGAATTAACCGCGAATGATTCCGTATTTAAATTAGTACTCAACCTAAATTTTTCTTTTCCGATTTTCAGGCTTATGTTTTTTAGGTATGATATTTTGTAGGATTGTTAGGAATTTGGCTGCAGTACGGCTAAATGCCAACTGGCTTACCAACAGTTTAGACAATTAACATATTCAATGAGCTCTCAATCTATTTCTTAGTTTACTTTGGTCATTTAAACCGAGTGAATATTTTTTTCTTTTAATTGTAGTTTTCGGAACTTTATAGTAACTGCTTTAACAAAACTGATTTGTAATAGTTTCTGCATCAGTAATCTGGGTTGATCAGGGCCTACTTACCCTAGCCTGGAAAATCCCTTTACCATTTTTGACCACCTCACTCTTGGAGAAAGAGACCAGTTATATATTAAATATTTTTTCTTTTATATTTGTCATACTATCCGATGATTTCCTTTCGGTTTAACCGATCTTGAATCGAGTATTCGAAAGCATTGTAATTCAGATCGTTCGTAGTGATTTAAAGCTTTTGGATATTTTACTGGAAATAGTTTAGCTGATTTCTTTTAAGTTCTGAAGTTCAAATAAATTTTTTAAATTTAAATTCTTTCATAGTTCTTTTGGTTGAGAACACAAATGCTAAGTTATACATCGTCTGTGCAGGGCTAATATACTTACAGACTTCGTGGCGAATCTTTACGTACATATATATTGTCGAATTGTTTTTTTAAATTTTTTTTAACCACAATTTATACTTGAGTCTTTAATAATGTCAATGCGTCATAGTGGGGAAGGCTTGCCGTTACAGGCCAATGTGTGTACAATCTGCCACGAGCAGTTATCTGAACATGACGACGTTTTATTAACGGCTTGCTCACATCAATTTCACCGTTCCTGTCTACTGAATTGGCTAAAGCGAAATTCTAGTTGTCCGCAATGTCGTGCGAAGTGCCACAGTCGAGAGTTCGCTCAAAATACGGGTGCGCGACCTAGAACTCGTTCTGTGCAACAGTCCGAGCAGCAGCAGCATAATAAAAACCCCGGCTTTACTACAAACTTACATGCTGACCAACATCAGCCGGAGGGTGCAACCAATCTTCCTCCGTTACCGGAGGCCTCCATTGACACCAATGACGACATCCGGATTCGAAATATTGTGTCTGCAGTAGTTTCCGCAAGACAAGCTTCCATTTTCACTAGCTTAGAGGATCGTGTCTCCCAACTATTGGACCAAAAGCTTGAAAGTGTGATGTCTCAATTCATAGCACGATTAAACTTAAATGCTCCGCCACCTCAACCCGTAGAAAATCGTAGTCCGGTTGCGAATGATCCGCAACCAAATATGCCGCGCAACTACTCAACACCTTTCTTTCCTCGAGATATTCCGAATTCAGCACAAAATTCTACCCAAAACTTTCAGCACCAAATTGATCAACTACGTTTCAGCAACATTTCTAATGGTCCAAACTCCAGTAGAGTCGCTCAGTTGATATCAAACTGGGACATAAAATTCGATGGCTCACCGAAACTTTCTGTCGACAGCTTCCTTTATCGGTTGGAATGTCAAGTAATAGATACGTTAGGTGGCAATTTTAATTTGCTTTGTGAGCATGTTCAAAGCTTGTTCCTAAATGAAGCAAAAGATTGGTATTGGCGGTATCGCCGTACCGTCGAACGTGTCACTTGGCCATCCGTATGTGAGGCACTTCGTACAAACTTCCAACAACATAAAACGGATTTTGAAATTAAAGAGATGGTTCGTGGTCGAAAACAGGGAGCGCATGAAAGTTTCGATGATTTTCGTAATAGCGTCTTAAAAATAGCTGAGTCGTTGCAGACACCGATGACGGAATCGGAATTAGTTGAAATAATTCAACATAACCTACGACCTCGTGTTCGGCAGCAATTACTTCATGTCCCAATAAATTCGTTAGCCGAACTACGGAGGCTCTGTCTGAAGGGTGAGAGCCTCGTTAACGAAATAAATAAAGCTACCAACACGTTGTCCAACGTGAACCAACGTCCACTGCCACGCCGTTATGTCAACGAGTTAAGCGGTAATGAAGACCAACAAGATGATTTCCAGAACGTACACGAACTTGACGAAATTTCCAAGCAGTCAAAAGCGAAACAAATGTGCTGGAATTGTAGATGCGAGGGGCACAAATATTTCGATTGTCTCGAAAACCGAACGGTGTTCTGTTTCGGCTGTGGTGCTCCCAATGTTTACCGACCTAAGTGTGGCGATTGCAATCCGGGAAACCGGAAAGGGAGCGAGGCTTTCAGGAAGAATCCTCGCGACGATCAGAAGCCAATAGTGTAAAAACGTTAATCATACGCCCAGACGCATTCGCTAAAAGTGACTGCATAACATTACGCATACGCCCTGACGGTCTTAAAAAGTTTGAAATGAAAAAATTGTACCAGATTATTCCTTATAAAAAGCGACTTAAGAATTACGATAAATTAAGAGAGAAAATATTTGATGGCGTTAGTAAACCACATTTTTCTAACCGTTCGTCCATGCGTTGCAAACGATTTTGGGAAGACGTAACAGCCAATCGCAAACGTGTGAATAGTGTTGTCTGCTCAATTGAACATAAGTCCTCCGATTTGCGACCGTATGCCAAAGTTAGGATATTAGATTTCAATCAGTTAGGTTTGCTGGATAGTGGAGCACAAGTTTCTTGCTTGGGTTCCTCATTAGCAGAAGACGTATGTAAGCAAATGCCTTTACGTCAGCATACCACTTCTGTTTGTACGACAGACGGGAATAAACAAGTTGTATACGGTACAGTCGATCTAAACGTCCAATTTGAAGGCAAGACCGAGATAATCAAGTTTTTTGTAATTCCAAGTATGTCCCAAAATGTTATACTGGGAGTAGATTTTTGGGTTAAATTTAAAATAGCACCGCATGTTATATCAGCAATATCGATCCATTCAACCCCTGAGGGAAACAGTATTACGCTGAGTAGTGATCAACAGCGCCAACTTTATTTAGTACAGAGTAGATGCCCAAGCTTTGAAAAAGAAGGTCTGGGAAAGACCTCCTTAATGGAGTATGCAATAGAGCTTGAACCAAACGTCCGTCCGATTAAACAAAGATACTTCCCAATATCTCCTGCTATTGAAAAGTTAGTCCACGCGGAGATAGATCAAATGATTAAGTTATGAGTAATCGAGGAAGCGCCAAATAGTCCATGGTCCAGTCCGGTTGTTTTAGTTAAAAAGCCAGAAAAAGTCCGTCTGTGTCTTGATTCCAGGAAAATAAATAGTGTCACCATCAAGGACGCTTACCCCCTCCCCCAAATTGATGGTATTCTGAGCAGAATACCAGCTGCTGAATTTATCAGTTCTCTCGACTTACGTCGTGCCTTTTGGCAAATACCTCTACAGGAAAGTTCGAGAGATTATACCTGCTTTACGGTTCCTAATCGTCCGCTGTACCGATACCGCGTCATGCCCTTCGGTTTATGTAACGCCCCACAAGCACTCTGCCGCTTGATGGACCGCGTAATCCCTCCACAGTTGAAAACCCAAGTTTTTGTTTATTTAGATGATCTGCTGATCGCGTCGGAAACGTTTGACAACCATATGTCTGTCCTCGCAGAGGTTGCTCACTGCTTAAGAAAAGCGGGGCTAACTATTAACGTAGGAAAAAGCAAGTTTTGCATTCGGGAGGTTAAATACCTGGGTTACATCGTTGGTAATGGTACCCTTCGTACCGACCCAGACAAGATTTCTGCCGTAACGGCGTACCCAGTCCCCACAAATATAAAGCAGTTAAGACGCTTTCTCGGAATGGCTGGTTGGTACCGCCGTTTCATAGATAATTTTGCTTCAATCACGACTCCCCTAACAAATTTGTTGAAAAAATGTAGGAAATTCGTTTGGAACGAGGAAGCTCAAAGCGGATTTGAAACATTAAAGCAAATGTTGTGTACAGCCCCGGTGTTATGTAGCCCAAACTACGAAAAGCCGTTCATAATCCAATGCGACGCCAGTAAGCTTGGTGTTGGTGCAGTGTTATCGCAAAAGAATGATGACGGTGTTGAAGTCCCGATAGCCTACTATTCGCAAAAATTAAATAAGGCTCAAAGCAATTATAGCGTGACTGAATTGGAATGCCTCGCGGCCATCCTCAGTCTAAAAAAATTTAGAGCCTACGTAGAAGGGCAGGATTTCACGATCGTAACTGACCATGCCAGTTTGAAATGGCTCATGTCTCAAACAGATTTGTCTAATAGATTAGCTCGATGGGCTCTTAAGCTGCAATGCTTCAGGTTCAAAATAGAACACCGAAAAGGATTGCTGAATGTCGTCCCGGATAGTTTGTCTCGCCAAAATTTCGACGAAATTTGTGAATTAGCAGGCCAGCCGCTAGTTGACCTCAAGTCGTCTGAGTTTCTGTCCGAAGAGTATTTACAGCTAATCAGTCATATCCGAAATAATGAAAGTCGTCTTCCTGATCTACAAATAGTAGATAACCAAGTTTACAAGCGTACTGAACACCCCAATGGCAATCCAGATCGCGAAGCCTATAATTGGAAACTTTGGATCCCAAAGACCTTAGTTCGTCTGGTCATTGACAATGCCCATCGTCCTCCAAATAAATGCCATGGCGGAGTAGCCAAAACCTTAGAGCGTTTGCGACTCAATTTTTACTGGCCCCATATGACAACTGATGTAAAAGCCTACATTGGCCAATGTGATATTTGTAGGCAGAGTAAGTCGCCAAACACTATCCTCCGCCCTCCAATGAGCACCCAATATACTGTTCAGCGCCCATTTCAAAAGATTTACATCGATTTAATCGGACCATATCCAAGATCGAAGCTAGGAAACATTGGTATTCTAATCGTTTTAGATCATCTAACAAAATATCCATTATTAAAAGTTATACGAAAGTTTAATACAAAACCGATTTGTGATTATCTCAAAGAAGTATTCAGCATTTTTGGCACACCAGAAATAGTTTTAACAGACAACGGCAAACAATTTAAATCGCATCAATTTAATGCCCTCTTAACTGAGCGTGGAGTTAAGCACATTTTTACCGCACTGTACAGCCCTCAGGCAAACGCGAGTGAAAGAGTAAACCGATCTATTATAACTGGCATAAGGTCATACCTAAAAGAGGACCAAACGCGTTGGGATATATACATAACTGACATTGCTGAAGCGCTTAGGAGCTCACACCACCAGTCTATCGGATGTTCGCCTTATTTTGCTCTTTTCGGCCAACAAATGATATCGCACGCAGATTAGTATGAATTATTAAGGAAAATTGAAACACTTGACGAAAATGTCGTAAGTAGAGCTGATAAATTAAGCCTTATACGGAAAACGGTTATGGACAACATAACCCTAGCTTTCGAAAATTCTGCCAAAAGGTATAATTTGCGGAGTACCTCTAAAAACTTTAACGTAGGGGATAAGGTGTTCCGCCGCAATTTTGTATTAAGTAGTGCAAGCAAGAAGTTTTGTGCAAAACTTGCGCCCAAATTTATAAAAGCCAAGGTTATTGGGTTAAAAGGAAACTGTATGTATGAACTGGAGGATACCCAGACTGGTAAGCGAGCCATCTACCACCGCAAAGACATACAAGAGGCCAAATCTTGATTTAACACCACACCAACACTTTAGGTGGGGGGGTGTGTACTGACGCCTTTGGTACATATTTTACCCTCTTCTTTGTTTTTTTCTACAAATGAACATGTTCATTTAAGTACTTCCGGCCTAATAGTTTAGTTCGCATCCAACTTCCGGTCTAATCAAATATGCTACCAGTTCCGAACCCCTCCATAAAACTATCGGCAAAACATCTGTTGTCCGATAGATTATAATCGACTAGTCTAGCTGTCAAAGCTGCCTAAGTTAAGCTTCCGGAAAAATATATTCGTTCTTTCTTATACCGACTCCTAACCAGAAGACCTCGTTGTTCGTATTTACAGTAAACCGCGTGTTAACCTACATTCAGTGAAAAGTTAATTAAAATAAAAAGGGGTTAAATTAAAGATTAAGTGAAGATCTTATTATAAATCGAGGTGCTTCTACCTGTAATCACTGGTAAGCATAGTTGAACATGAAAATAGTTAAAAGTGCAATATGGGCTCTATAATGAATACGAAATTATTTCACAGGATACCCCCAGTTGACCCAAAAGTTAACACTAGAAATAGGAGCAGAGGTGTAACAATAAAATTCGTTCACACTTACTTCCACAGTCTGGCGTGTATGCAATTCAACCGCCTACCATATCAGCGGCCAGGATTATCGAGAAGCGACTGAAACACATTTTCTTTTGATGACACCCAGCCATTTTCACGAAGTTCTTATCTTTTAATTAGCTCCCCTAAACCGGGTCTGCTAAGCAAAATACTCTGCACTTTAATGTCATAGAGTTAATTAACCAAAATTGGAAAGAAATACGCATTAACAAACAAAAAGCATAATACGTACATATACATACATTGATATACATTGATATACATGAGAGAAACCAGGAATAATCATTACGACATACTTTGAAATTAAACACTTTAATTTTGCATTCTTTAAATGCATATAAAATTTCTTCAAACCGAATGTTAGTATGAAAAGCTAAAAATAATAGTAATCGTTAAGTTATAGTAAACTACGTTACATACTTACCTCTTCATAACTTACCATATTCGAATGTAAACTTGTTTTCCGCTAAATTCTCCTTTCTTTAGTACCATGTGGGGGGAATCCATGTGGTACTAGAGAAACAAACTTACCTTCCTCAATCATATTCCCCTTTTAGCCTTCCTTTTTTTTTTGCATAGAAAATTAGAAAAATCTGCTAATTTAACATACTAGGTAACGTAATCAGATATGTACATACATACAGACATTCAGGATTGCAAAAACATCAAAGTATTTGCAAACTCTATATTTTTTTCTTGCGTTAAGCTTCTCTTTTGATTATTTATTTGTTATTTACTTTTTTCTTTATTTGACATTTGAGCGAGCAAATGTAATTGTTCTTGTGTTTTTTTTTCGTTTGCTCTTCTTTTCGCGCTCACCAATCTATAGTACAGTTCGAGTAAAAATTATGGTGCCGAAAGTGTAGTAAGTTTCTATTTGTAAATTTAAATTTTTTTTTCTCTTTCGAGACTCATGAAAGCAATCATATACGACAACTAGTAAAACGTGTATAAAAATATATTGAGGTTGTTAGGTAGGTGAAACATGTAAATTTTCAGCACTTCAATGCAGAACAGACATCAACGCTTGGAGGCCTCTACGCTACGTGGGACTGCATTGCCGACACAAATGTAAGTGCATTTTATTCTACTTTTCTTAACCTCACTGTTCTTTTTATGATATACCTGAATATCCATATGCACCCTCATATGTTTCAAGTAAGCATGTAGGTATGTATGTTTATATACCTAAATTGAAGGTTGTTGTTCCTGCTCCTCTCGTGTAAGAGCTACTAAATATTTAGCAGTGGACATACATACGTATATAAGGATTGATCGTTTTTTTTACTTTAAAATATTTTTTTTGTTTTCGCCTTATGAAAGCACGCATATGCACAGCATTTGCTTTTGGGTTTTCTCACTCTTAATTTTAATTATTTGCCTGCAAGCCTGATTATATGTACATATGTGGAACGTACATGTATACTTGCATGAATAGTTTGTCTTTTAAAAAGGGTCAATGACCACATAAGCGATCAGCTGGTGAGGTAGGTCAGGATTACCAATATATTCTATTTATACCCAACACACACTATTAGTAAGTTTATTTAAGATCATTGTAAATATGTTTAAGATGAAATCACCGTTGAATCATTAAATTTATTGTCAGCAAATGTAATATTATTTTTATTTTTCTTCTATTACTATTATAATCCCAACTTTAGTTTTAAAATGCCGTGAATTCACCTTGAATAAAATTGCAGTAGAATGAACATTTAAATTTAAGTTTTTTTGGTCTTTTTGAAAGGAGTGTAGGTGGTTCAATGGGGCCGTTGGTAATATCGTAAAGGCCGAGGTAGGGTGGGTATAGAGCAGCCAATGACATCATATGTGCGCTGCTAGGTAATGGGTTTCCGACTTAAGTGGAGTAGGTGTTAGTTAAAACTAGGTTAATATGATATAGTTTCCCCGTGTGCAAATGAAATACTTCATGTTAGGACTATTGGCTAAGAAGAAGGTGGCTTGTTCTGCTTCTGTGTAATGACCCCACCCAGGCTGAAGCTCCGGGATTAGCCAGTGCACACGCCGCAGATGCAGGACTCTATCAAAGGCCCTTCTTAGCGACTCTAGTTAGTTGCAAGGTGTCTTAGCGCAGTGGTACCATAACAAAGTAGCAACTAGTGTCAAAAAAAAATGCATATAGTTTTTAGGTCGCTGCGGTCCTTTTTAGTAGTTAAACTAAAGTACTGATGTATATTTCAGGTAAAAAGCCTTGTGCACAAGGGCGTGGGTATAATTATAATGTTCATAAAGAAATTTGGTTTTAAGTCCATCGAACGTAGGTAAAAGACAGTTTCACTACATTTTCATTTTATTAAGTGTCTTTTTCACATGAACTGGATTTTACATTCAAGCGCTTAGCATCATACTCAGCGCGAAGTGTATGTGCACAAATGCCCATATCTCCCTAACTGATGGAGATCCCAATCTAAAACTTCTAGGGTATTATAACTATACCTGAAGCTATATTTTGAAACAAACAAATTTAGAGAAAATAAAGCTGTCGAAGTTTCGAATTTTTTTTTTTAATTTTTACAACCAGTGTGGAAAATAATTTTTTTTTGTAAATCGCGAAATTTAATATTAAAAAAAAATTGTTTTCAGTACATAAAAACTAGTTTAAAAAACATAATTTAAATTTTTACTAATAATAATCATATAAAATAAAAAATTGTGTGTACACTTTCATACCTAGTACAAGCACAATTAGCCAAAGCATGAACGAATTCCAAGGCATCACTTTTTTTTTCCTGTCCGCTTGACATGAAATGCCCCAGCGGAGAGGTGGATGATGAGATTTCAGATGTACAGCACCCGAATCTTATCGATTGCAAATGATTTGCACAACAATTGCTAGAGAAAACACATGACTCAACCGAACGTTTGTATTTTTGTAAAGCTAAAGTGGCTGCTGTGGTCGAGTGGAAAATAATTTTTTTTTGTTAATCACGAAGTTTTATATTAAAAAAAATTGTTTTCAGTACGTAAAAACTAGTTTAAAAAACATAATTTAAATTTTTACTAATAACCATCATATAAAATAAAAAATTGTGTGTACACTTTCATACCTAGTACAAGCACAATTAGCCAAAGCATGAACGAATTCCAAAGCATCACTTTTTTTTCCAGTACGCTTGACATGAAATGCCCCAGCGGAGAGGTGGATGATGAGATTTCAGATGTACAGCACTCGAATCTTATCGATTGCAAATGATTTGCACAACAATTGCTAGAGAAAACACATGACTCAACCGAACGTTTGTATTTTTGTAAAGCTAAAGTGGCTGCTGTGGTCGAGTGGGTAGCGCTGCGTGCTATAAGTCGATATGCCGCTGAGTTCGGGGTTCGAATCTCAGTCAGGGCATGTAAAATCTTAATCATGGAAAAGTTTTTTCTAATGGCGGTCACCCCTCGGCAGGCAATGGCAAACCTCCGAGGGTATTTCTGCCATGAAATAGTTTCTTATTAAATACATCTGCCGTTCGGAGTCGGCACAAAACTGTAGGTTCCTCCGTTTGTGGTAGAATATAAAGACGCACTGTACAAATGGTAACAGAAACTCGGCCAAACAATGAGCTATATAGTGTAAGCGCCAAATTTTTATAATTATTATTAAAGTATAAACTACACTCCATATTTCAGCCACCATTCGAAACGACTCTTTGGACCACATCATACTGAAAGGAGCAACAAAACGGCGTTGTGGATTAGTGATGCAAAAGTCAATCGATTTACGAGGGTTTTAAATGCAAACGACATTTCATCCACAGCGCTTCAAAGAATTCTATGAAACTTCGGCTTGTAACACATCTCGATCGATGATAGTTGAAAAGAATAAGATAAAAAATGTACAAAAAAAGAATTAAATTACCATGAATCGCAGGAAAGTGTGACAAGCAGCTCCCTAGAGGAGAGTCTTTACTTGTTCCGTGCAGTGGTCTGTGCAAAAAGATTTTCGATCGTTCGTGTTTTGAAGATGGACTGTGTGAATATGACGTTAAATTACACCGGTCAACAGCATTTTTGCGCAAGAGTTATACATACCTTATTTTTGTTGCTTTTATACTCAAAATAAGAATAAGAATAAAAACTAGTTCTGAATTTGCTTTTATGTATAAACAAGTATGGAAAGCTAAACTCGGGCCAAAAAAAATTTATATACCCTCTGGCTGTATTTTTGTATGGGCGGTGTCCATAATTTTATAAAAACTCCGTTTCTTTGTTTCAAATCGCTGCTAGTATTAAACTTTACTCAATTTGTTCCAATAAATACTGAAAAGCAAAGTTTTCCATTTTTTAAATTTGGGCGTGGTTATGGTCAGATTTTTAAAATTTGTGACGGTGATGCTAATGATATCAATGGCAACATGTTCACCAAGTTTTGTGACGATACCTAACACTGTTATTGAGATACCTTCAGATGTTTTTTTAAGTGGGGGTGGTAAAGCCAATTTTTAAAATTTTTATAAAAATCAAATTTTTTAATTAACTATCCCTATAAACATCAAATTTTAACTATGTATGATAACAGCGATATTGAGAAAAAAATTTTCACCAAATTTTGAGATACAGAAATTTTTTCATAATTGGGCGTGGTATCGCTAATTTTTTTTTAATTTTCATAAATACTTAATTTCTTAGGTCAAAATCGCTCCAAATACCAAATTTCAGTCAATTTGTTTTAATAGATACCGAAAAACCGAAGTTTTTGTAATACCTAAAACTTCCGTTATATGGGAGGTAGGCGTGGTTATGATTTTATGCGATAATAATAGCGATATCAAGGAAAACATGTCCACCAAATTTTGTGACGATACCTAACACTGTTATTGAGATACGGAAACTTTTTCATAGGTGGGCGTGGAAAAGCCCATTTTTCAAAATCTCTTAAATACCTTATTTCTTAGTTCAAAATCGCTCCAAATATCAAATTGCACTCTGTTTTGCAATATACAAATAAAAGACGCTCGGTTAAATTTCAATATATATTTGTATTTATTTTAACGCTCGGAATATTTCTCTAGATACAACCGCTTTGTTTCGTAGTTCACTCGCAACTGACTTTTACTCGCTCGAACATCCTCCGGCCTTGAGACTCGGTGTTGCTCGAGGCTCAATACATTCTACTGGTAAAACACATAGTTTCTGTACGGGGCGATTAAGAGAGCTGCTACCAGTCCAACCATAATGGACGTGAGTTGAGGACTGCTCCAATTTCTGCCAACAATGTTTGAACAGCTTCTATTGTTAACAGGCGAGCTCCCATCACTCGTCGTAGATGGTGTTTAGCAGCCTTTACAGCAGCCTCCCAAAGGCCTCCTTGGTGTGGGGCAGATGGAGTGATGAAATGCCATTCCGTTTGCCGTGTTGCGAGTTGCTCAAAAAGGTCGGAGTTCTGCCACGTTTGTAACATCCGACTTAGCTCTCGCTCAGCACCTACGAAATTGGTTCCGTTGTCACTCCATAAGTGTAGACAATGTCCATAACGTGACGTAAAACGAATAAAAGCCATAATAAAAGCCTTGGTGGACAAATCCGAGACAAACTCCAAATGTACAGCCTTCGATATCATACACACGAACACTGCAATATACCCCTTTAAAATCATATTACCTCTTCGACGGTCTGGACGTACTTGTATGGGACCCGCGTAATCCACTCCAGCATGCAAAAATGGGCGTGCTGGACGCACTCGACATGCTGGAAGGTTTCCCATCATTTGCTTGCTTACTTTGGCTCTTAACCTTTCGCACATTATACATCCCTTAATCAGAGTTCTTGCTAAAGTTCGCATACCGATGACCCAATAATTTTGTCTTATTGTCGCTATAAGCTGTTGTGCTCCACAATGTAGCAGTTTCAAATGTGTGGATCGAGCTATTAACCAAATCAATGGTCCTTTCCCTGGTAATATCGCTGGGTTACGCATGCAGTCCGGTAAGTCTGCTTCTTGTAAGCGCCCACTCATGCGCAATATACCATCTTGCAGAAACGGAGCCAAAATGGCAACTGCGTTCGATAATCGTGAACCCTCAGCTAAATCGTTTCCTTTACCATAATGTTTTAACTTTTTGATGTCATCTTTAAAATGATCCCATTGTTCTTGCTTGATCCAAAAGCCTAGCGAAGCATCGATTTCTTTTACACTCAAGTGTAGTTTACGTCTGTCTGCTGATGCTGCTCGACAGTTTTGGATAAACCGAAATACCCAAGCCGTTACTCTCACTAAGCGAGTGATGGATGAGTATCTGTACAGTAATGATTCCTCCTTTACAAATATGGCGCCGACGTTGACGATTATTTGATCATCATTGGTTGGTCTTCCATTGTTATGTAGGCTCCTTTCTTGACCGGCCTTTATACGACGACATTCCTTGTTTACCTCGGACTCAACGTTTTTATATAGCCCTTCTGGCATTTTTGGCCACATGCCATCCTGGAGTCGGAGGAAATCTGGCCCAAGCCACCACAGTTGAGAGGTAATTAAATCGCTCATAGACATACCTCTGGAGATTAGATCGGCAGGATTCAGGTCGGTAGGGACATATCTCCAATCGCAGTTCGTAGTGTTTTTATTTATTTGTCGTGCTCGATTCGCCACAAATTGCTTCAAGCTGGCGCTGTCTCGCGATAACCAGCACTACACTACCATGGAATCCGACCAACAGATAGCCGAACTGATTTTGATCCGATGATGACCTTCGCAAATAGTCAAAACACGATGCATTAACTCGCTGAGTAATACTGCTGCCCGTAACTCGAGCCGTGGTATAGTCTCCGGCCTTAAGGGCGTCACCCTAGATTTTGAAAGTAAGAGATTCGATGTCACTACTCCGTTGCCCTGTACGACTGCATATATTGCCGCCCCAAATGCCTTGGTAGATGCATCGGAAAATCCATGCAAAGTCATATTTAAACGACGTGCGTAACCTATCCATCGTGGAATACGAATTTTACTAAACTGTTGTACTTGACAAAAAATACTTTTCCACGCCATCATCAGCGATTCTGGTAATATTGTATCCCAGCCCAATCTCTCCTGCCAAATTCGCTGCAGAAATACCTTTGCGTTTATTATGAATGGTGATGCTAACCCATCCGGGTCATAAATTCGCGCTGTTATACTAAGAACCATACGTTTAGTCCAACAATCGTCGTCTACCATGGGCAACGATTTTACTACGAATGTAAGTTCATCCGTTGAGGTATTCCATTTAAGACCGAGCACTGATGCTTCCGTATGGGAATTGAGACAAGCGTCGTGACCTTCAGATTGGGAACTGATAGAGAAGAGGACATGGGTCGAATTTGAACGCCATTTAGTAAGTTCGAAGCCTCCAGCCGCTAAAATCTGCTTCAACTGCTGACATATGAGCAGCAATTCTTCTTCCGTATCAGCACCCGCTAAATAATCGTCCATATAAAAATTGTTCAAAACAGCCTCAGCCCCACGAGGCCATCTGGTTGCATTATCTCTGGCACATTGCTGCATTGCCCTAACTGCACAGAAAGGCGCTGAAGCCATTCCGAATGTCACTCTAGTGATCCAATATTCGGCTATTTCTCCTGTTTCATTCTTCCAAAACATTCGCTGTAAATCCCAATGTTGCGGCGCAATCTTAACCTGCGGAAACATTTGTTTAATATCTGCCGATACCCCATACGCTTGTAAGCGAAAACCCCAAATGAGATCAATCAAATCTCGTTGCAACTTCGGTCCGATCATTTGGACATCGTTCAACGAATTACCAGTGTCAGTTAGACAGGATGCATCAAACACCACCCGAAATTTCTTCATTACTGCATGGTGAGGAATATAATAGGATTTGCCCTTTGGTGGTCTTGTTGCTAGTTTAAGCCAACCCTTCACTATGTATTCGTTTACGAAAGCCTGATATTTTTCCTTTAGTTCTGGTTCTCTTTTAAAACGTTGTTCTAACCTTAAGTATCTTTGTAGCGCTGTGCCTCGATTAGCACCAATACGATCCCAATCAGGTCGTAGAGGAATTTGTAAAACATATCGACCCTCTTGTGAGTCGAAGCTATGGGTTTCCAAGAAATGGGTTTCGCATTCTTGTTGTATTGCCGTCCAATTTGAGTTATCGCCTGGTAAATTTTCTGATTCGAAAAACAGTTGCAGTAATTGCTCAAGATGACAACTGTCTTCCACTTCCTTTGTTATATGGGTAGCAACAATATTACAGTTTGTCGGGATCTCGCCGAAAAGTAACCAACCTAAGCGTGTTTCCTGTGCTACAAATCCCGAAAAGAGTCGTCGCATATTCTCACTCACCAGTTGAGCCCATATGCCCACACCTAACAGCATTTGTACTGGTGCTGGTTGGTCAAAAGTTGGGTCTGCTAAAAGATTCGATATATCGTCTGGTAAAGATTGCTCCGAAATTATTTTATTACAAACGTGAGACTCCGACCCCATGGCGGAGGAAATGCCTATTCCTGTTCGATGTATATGTATTTGATATATTGTGACGATACTTTTGCTGATCAGGTTAACTTGTGCACCGGTATCGCATATTGCCCGCAGTTTTACTATGGCTCCACAATGAGTAACAAACCGAACTTGCGCGGTAGCCAATACATTATAAAAATTATTTGTAGTTACCCCTTCTATCATAGTAGAAAGATTGACTTGTTGAGAAGTATCAGCAAAAGTACTAAAAACCCCGAGGCCGGTTTTCGCTGTAGCCTCTGATTGCTATTGTTCCTCAATTAAACCTCCATCAACTGTTGCTAGCATCGTTACTTGAGGGACCTCATTATTGGAGTTCGATGCAAGCTTTGGGCAAATAATGCTATGATGAGGTGCCCTTGCGCATCTGGGACAGCGACTTGATAAACAATTCCGAGAGGTATGCCCCCTTCGCAAACAGTTTTGACATAATCCCAGTTCAAATATCCGTTTAATTTTTTCATCACGACTCATGCGACCAATCAGAGGACATCGGTGAAATGCGTGATCACCAGAGCAGCTAAGACAGGGCTTATAACTGATGATTGACGAAAAATTGGGCCTCATTCGCTGATTTAACGGAAGATTGTTTCCTTGCTTATCGCTTCGATTCGTAATCGGCTGTGATGTATGACCTAATGGTCCGCTACTGCGACGTTCAAGCCACGAAAAGAAATCACTGTGCAAATTCGGTATTCGATCTGTAGGCCGAACCATTTCCCATTGACTACGAGATACCCCATCTAACCTAGATTCAAGAAAATTTAATACAAACAAGTCGCGTTGCTCCTCCGCTCCCAGCTGTCGCGCCACCATGCGCATGCTGTTGCAAATTGTAGTGGGTAAGAGTGAGGATTAGCATGGCTGCACGATGGTGTGGAATAAGTTGGTTCCATTGCTTTTATTTTTCCACACAGCTCTGCTCGAACCTTGACGTAGAGGTCTTCAACTTCTTGCTGGCGTCCAAGCTCATCTGCCTGTTGCAACTCGTCACGAGTACTATTTTGTAAATCGCGAGATTTGGCCTCGAACTTTTCCCAAGCCTTTATTAAAATATCGAGACGAGTCTTAATGATTTCAACATTCATATTTTCAAACGTAGTCGATGCCAACCAGTCAGACTGACGCTGAATCTGAGATACGGTATAGTCAATATCGGCCCGCAAATGACTACCCTCAATCACGACTTCGGGATCTGTCCGTACTGGGTCTTGCATAATAGTCACGGAGTTTTCCACGCTTACCTCATCCGCACCACTTGTTATGTTTCTTTGGTTACCCCCTATAAAATTAAGAAAATATCGCAAGCGGTTAAAATAAAACCGAATTGCCTTAAAACTCAAAAGCTTTATTCAAAGGCCGCTGTAGAGCGCCAGAAAATTATTATTAACTTCGCCGTATCTGTCAAGTATATTTAATTATTTCTTTGACGCTAATATTGAATAATCGCTCACAAACCTACATATATATTTATAATAGGAAACTATACATTTTTTTAACATATGTTGCTGAATCCTTATGCCGCCGGTTGCAATGAATTAATCAGAATATTTATATCACAGATATGTTACGCAGTAAGTCGCGGATCAGATAATTTTACAACGGTCGCAGTAAACTCTATTAAATCGCTTTTACAATCGCTGATCTCTTCTAAAATCGCAGATAGGAACGCATTTACATGTATGCGAATATGTATAACGTACCATTCGCCCTTTTTCCCCTTTTCGCAGCAGCAGTGCTTTCTCCCACGACCTCAGTACGTCCTTTACCCGCTGGTGACAACCTTGCACGCTTGCTTGCCCTTGCTGCCGGGTTTCTTAGCTTCGCTTGTTTAGACGCTTTCGTTCCCTTCAGTTTCGGCATATTCCTTTTTGTAACCTGCAAATTCTAAAGTAAAATTTGCGCTGTTAGTCTTTTAAATATAACATACATATATTTAGTTTTAAAATAACCATACGCAATCCAAACTTAGCCAAAGTTCTGTAAAAAGTTCTGCAAAACCGGTTGCCTTTGCTTACTCGCAGAATCAATGAACGACTGAAAATTTTCCAACGATTAACTGCCGCACATAGCAGACAAACTTTATAGAAACGAAATATACACAACTACTGAAACGTCTGGAATGCCGAAACACTCGCAGAAATTCATTTTAAAAGACAAACCTATAGGTATCACCTTTATACCCTTATACGCTTATATGTATGTACATATGTATACATACACAAACGAACATACATATGCACTATTTGTAACGATAGCATGATTTTATAGTGCCGCAACACTCGCTGAAATGTTAAACTTTCTTTCGTATGGCCACCTATGAAAGTACATATGTACATACTCGCAAGACTGTTTACATGATACGTCAGCAAAACGCACAGTACGCTGAAACACTCGCTGAGATACTCGCTAAAACTCATTTTATAAAACATACATATCTACGCATGAACGCTTGCATCGCGTTTATCTGTTTATATACATACATACATATGTACATTCACGCATCCCCATATGAATGTTAATGTTTACATGCTCGCAAGACTGTAAGCATGATATGCCAGCGAAACGCGCGGTATTTTGAAACACTCGCTGAAAATTTTGAGGTGACCAACCAAGATTCTCGTATACATTTGTCTATACACATATTTACACTTGCATATGACTTCATATGCAGATATGTATATACTCATGTGGTGCTTGCATCATCCCCTAAAATAATGTATGGAATAACACGCTGAAACTTTTTTTTCACTGCGTCAATGAACATATGTACATTTGTACATTCTTATGTACATATGTATGTATATACATATGTTCGTGCTCGTATATTGTTTCCAATTTCGTATTAATAAGCTTTATTAGCTTCAACTATAAGTAGTAATTTCGCATGGAATTTAATGGAATCAGAACCGACAGAAAGAGGCTTACATTTGTTCACAACAACAAAGCATATTTTTATACCGAATGCACATATAAAAATTACACGCAACCAGCTAAAAACTTATAAATCTCTCCGTTTTTGTTTTTCGCTGACGGTTATCCAAGGTTTTTATAAATACTTATCCCCTTCGGCTCGATGGACCAAAATATGTTTTGCAATATACAAATAAAAGACGCTCGGTTAAATTTCAATATATATTTGTATTTATTTTAACGCTCGGAATATTTCTCTAGATACAACCGCTTTGTTTCGTAGTTCACTCGCAACTGACTTTTACTCGCTCGAACAACTCATTAAATTTGCTCTAATAGATACCGAAAAAACGGAGTTTTGCATTTTTCAAAAACTTCCGTTATATGGGAGATGGGCGTGGTTTTTCACCGATCTTCACCATTTTCAATAACAATTCTGTTCAAAGAGCAATTTATATACCAAATTTTATTGTGATATCTAAATTTGTACTCAAGTTATTGTAACCACGGGCGGACGGACATACGTTTGTGTACAAGTACGCTCGGTTATAAAAATGGAAACATTTAAGTCAATAAAAATACAGAAAAATTTTTGATATAAATAATCATTCATTTAGCATTCATTCTTACAATAGACATTTTAAAATAGACTCCAAATGTTTAAAAAAGGGTTGGCTTCATGAACATAAGGAGTGAACTGGAAGTGCTGAACATAAAAAAGAACATGCAAGATAACTAAATTTACACACGGGGAAAATCCATCAGAAAAGCTAGTGAAAAAATGCTTAGCAGCCACCTTGGAAGCCCACCTTACCTTCGGTTTCGTTGTTGAACCCCCAATTTACCCATCAACAATCCTTCAGTTTTCAAACCAAATTTTGAGTTTTCAATTTCATATATAATATAATTTTGGCGCGTGCACTATATAGCTCAGTGTTTGGCCGAGCTTCTCCTACCATTTGTGGTATGCGTCTTTATATTGTAACACAAAATGGAGGGACCTACAGTTTTGTGTTAGAATATCAAAGCAAAGGGTACTTTTACATATATCACCCCGGTTTTGCTGGCAAAGTTGTCAACGCATGCACAGCTTTGCATAATATTAGTTTGGGCGAAGAAACATTCGATTTCGATGATGGAGTTATTTACGATCCCGAAACTCCAACCATTACTATCAGTACCGGCGGACCATCTTCATTGGCAAAACGTGTCCAAGAGCGAATAATAGCAAATATCTTTTAAATAATATCTATATATATTATATTATAAGGGGCACTTACTTTATTGTCCAACTACAGAAACAAAATATATCAAACTAAAAAACATATTCAATTCATTTACTAATACATTCAATTTAATAAAAATAAATTTAATGAAAAAATTAAAAAAAACAAATTCAATTACCTTAATAAATAAAAATGGAACTAATAATAATCTTAATCTAAATGCTATTTACAATTTACACAAAACAAATTCAATTAATTTAATAAATAAAAATGAGATTGGTAAGGAGCTAAATGTTCTTACCAAAAAATTCAAACACTACGAAAACGTATTTAATTCTTTTAAATGCTTAGAGAATACGAGTATTCCTAATAGCCGTAATAGTAAACGGAAACGTATTGAGAGTCCGTCTGACGAAGCTGAGCCAAATCCTATTCCGACGACAATTATTTCTTCTTCCTCAGGGGAGTTGATTAGTTTCTCCTCACCTTGTCCTCAGACTGTTGAACCTTCAACATCAAAAGCTGCTGCACAGAGATCAGTTCAAAAGGAAAGCAGCGAAAGCAAAAATTCTGCTGGGGTTTCTGTGGCGCTTGCTAGGGGGCTGGTTGTGGTTCCTCAGAGAAAATCTATTTTTATATCACGATTTTCCAGTGATACCACAGTTGAGGATATCAAGTTTCACATTTCATCTAAGGTTAAAACTGATGACATAACTATCAGGAAATTTAACTTTAATTACAAGAGAAACATTTCTTCATTTAAAATCGATGTAACTTCCGAAAACTTTAATATACTTTTAAATAGCTCTTTTTGGCCGACTGGGGCTTTTGTTCGCGAATTCGAGTTTAAACCCAACATAAATAATCAAAACTTAGCAAAAATTTCTCATCCTAATCCGGAGTCAAAAAACTGATAAAAACTAAACTTGATATAAATTACCAAAATGTTAGAGGCTTGAATACAAAACTAACTGACTTGCTTTTGAAGAGTTATCACTGTAATTTTAACATTATAGCTTTCACTGAAACTTGGCTTAAACCTCACGTTTTTGATTCGGAGATTCTTTGCAGTGAATATCATATTTACAGAAATGATCGAGAGTGCAGGATCGGTGGAGGTTGCTGTCCATTCTTCATTGCCATCTGAAGTGGTTAACGTCCCTATCATTGAGTCTACTGAATTTAAGTGCATACGAGTGCAATTAAGCAAGTCTTATATTTATTTAGCTCTCTGCTATATACCTCCTCAGTCTGACTTGTCGGTATATAGTGATCATATTTCTTTACTTGGGATTGTGGACTCAATGCTTAGGCCTCCCGACTCATTGATTGTGTTGGGTGATTTTAATCTCCCAAACATTTCTTGGAATATAATTGATGGTCATATCGTGCCTTCCATTAACAACGCCTTTCTGGAGGGGATGACTGAACTTTGTCTGAACAAAGTTAATAGCCTACAAAACAAGTTGGGGAGAGTCTTGGATTTGGTTTTTGTTGACAACATGTACATGGCCTCCTTAAATCGATGTGATCAATTGGTTTTACCTGAGGATGTATATCATCCTGCGGTTGAATTGTCATACGAGATCATAGACGGAGTGCGGGTTTCTGGATCGAAAGTTTTATATTTTAATGACAGCTTCGATTTTAGAAAAGCTAATTTTAAAAAATTAAATTGTGACTTATCTAAAATAACATGGCCTTACTACAATGGCGATATTAAGCGTAATGTTTTGGACTTCAACAATACTTTATAACGGGTGTTTTTTTTAGGGGTATAGAACTTCGAATTGAAATAAAACACAAGAAAATCGTTTTAAGGTCCATCAGTTTGGCTTTATTGGAAGGATAATTTTATGCCATTAATGTTTAAATATGATTTCGGGCATGTGGCCGCCGCGGCTGGCTCGAATAAAGCCAATTCTACAGGTCCAATTTTCAACCACTTTTTCGAGCATATGGGGCCGTATGTCGGCAATAACGCCACGAATGTTGGCTTCCAATTCCCCTAACGTTTCTGGTTTGTTGGTGTAGACGAGCGACTTCACATATCCCCAAAGAAAATAATCCAATGGTGTCAAATCACACGATCTTGGTGGCCAATTGACAGGTCCATTCCGCGAAATTATGCGCTCAGCGAATGTTTCCTTCAATAAATCGATTGTGACGTGCGCCGTGTGGCATGTAGCGCCGTCTTGTTGGAACCACAACTCATCCACATTCATGCCAACTTATTTCGTAAACATGTACCTAAAGGTTCTTGTATTCGTGATGAATCAGCCCCTTTATGGTTCACTAAAGACTTGAGAACTTTAAAAAATAAAAATTCGCGTTCTTTTAAAATATATAAAAGTACTGGTCGTCATGTGGATTATCTTAATTATTCAGTCTTGCGACATAAATATCTAGAATTAAATAAAATCTGTTATGAAAAATACTTGAATAAAATGAAAATGAACATTATCCACGACCCGAAAGCTTTCAATGGTTTCGTTAATTCTAAGCGCAGAGTAAATGCATTCCCTTCCGCAATGAAATATCAAAATACTGTGTCATGTGATAACGAGATTATTGCCAATCTATTTGCCCAGTTCTTTAGATCTTACTACACCACTCAATTTAAATATAACTCTATTTCCTATCCATACAAGCTGAGCCCCCATAACTCCATTAATATTCCAGTCATATCATCAGATGATGTTTTTTATTATTTAATATCTTTAAAAGAATCATTCAAGTACGGCCCTGATATGATCCCGACATGTTTCCTAAAAAAATGTGCAAAGCACCTGTACCTGCCATTATCGAACTTGTTTAATTTGTCCCTCCAGCAAGGAGTTTTTCCGTCAATATGGAAACAGTCTTACAGCTAAACTCTCTTCTATCCCGAAGTTGTTTGAAGCTATTGTTACCAATCAAATGACTTATCCGATTTCCTCAATAATAGCAAATTGCCAACATGGCTTCTGTAAGGGTAAATCAACCATTACAAATTTACTTGAATTTACCACCCATGTTTCAAATGGATTTAGGGAATGCATTGATACTGATGTTATATATACCGATTTCAGCAAAGCATTTGACAAAGTATGTCACTCTTTACTCATCCGCGAACTAGATCTGCTTGGTTTTCAACCTGGTATCCTCTGTTGGATGTCTTCTTATCTCTCCGGTAGGACGCAAAAGGTAGTTTTTAAAAATTTTCATTCTGGGATCATCGATGTTTCCTCGGGGGTTCCTCAGGGCAGCCACCTCGGACCGATTCTGTTCCTGCTATTCATAAACGATATTTCTACAGTAGTAAAGTATTCTAAAAAATTGATGTACGCGGATGATGTTAAACTTTTTAAGACTTATGCCTCGGCTGAAGAAAGATCCTTGCTACAGCAAGATTTGGACAGCATAGTCAATTGGTGCAGCATTAATTATATGCCGCTTAACCTTAACAAATTTAAATTCATGTGCTTTTCTCGACGAACCATTCAGCCGGCCTCCTACAAAATAAATAACTACGTCCTAGAACATGTAAACAGATTTGTTGACCTGGGTGTTGGTATGGATTGTAAACTCAATTTTAATTTTCATATTAGTTCCACAGTTAATAAAGCAAGGGGTGTGCTGGCTTTTGTAAAGCGTTGGTCAAAGGAATTCCGCGACCCGTATATAACTAAAAAACTTTTTACTTCATTGGTACGACCAATACTGGAGTATGGTTCCATAGTTTGGAATCCTCGTTATCAGGTCCACTCAGACCAACTAGAGTCAATACAAAAACAATTCTTACTTTTTGCTTTGAGAAATCTTCGATGGGATTCGCCATACAATCTTCCCCCTTACACTAGTCGTTTAAAACTTATTAATCTTCCTACTCTTTCGAGTCGCAGAGAAATGTAAGGTATAATATTTCTGGTAAAATTAGTCAATGGATGGATCTCAAGTCCATTTCTTCTAGAGCAAATTAATTTTAATGTACCCTCCCGTGCAACGAGAAACTTTAAACCACTTTTCTTGAAACTATGCAGAACTAACTTTGAGTTGAATGAACCGTTTCGGGGTTTATGCCGAGACTTTAACAGTCATTCCAGCACCTTTGATGTATCGGACTCACTTTTTATAATTAAAAGAACTGTTCTATCCTCTCTTAATAACAGCTAACGATCCAATTTTCTTACTTTGCATTTCTCTAACTTTGTATTCGGCTGATGAATTCTTATTCTGTAGCTGAGCAGCTTGGGATCTCGACGCTTAACAAACTTTCTTCTGTCACGACTCGGCACCTAAGATTTGTATATTTAAAAAACATCCGTACGTTATGCGGATTGAGCTCCTCGTGTCGGTTGGGCGGGAAAGTGGGTTTCCGTTGGGGTCATAATAATAAAATATAATAATCTTAATCTAAATGCTATTTACATATATACATCTATTGGGGGGAGTGGTTGAAAACATTAATTTGTTTAAAGATTCGGCGCATGCTTTCAACCCTACACCCAACGCTGTAATGGCTGCCGTATTTTTTCGTCGGTGTCAGCCATTCTCGAAATGGCTGCCGATGTGGAGGCGTTGCTGTCAGCCATTCTTCCAATTGCCTCCGCGATTTTCGCCACGCTATGAGCAAGCATCTAAGAAAATAAAAGCATTATTAACAATACATTTCAATATTAGAAAACGAACTTACCCTTTGCGTTTCAGCCTGCGTCTCGGCAATCTTCAAAAATTTCGCCTCCGTCTCTGACTCTTCGACCCGCTTCAGCTTGATGGTCCTACGCGGCGTCTGGCTCATCCTTAGAGTCTGGCTAATGGTCGATACCGGAGTTGACACCGTCAATAGCTGTTGGAGAACGGTGTCGTCTTATTCCTCCACGACTAGGCGGATATTCGCGTCCTCACCTGCCTCCATGGTTAGCTGAAATTCTTAAAAAAAGAAAATTAAAATTTTAATGATAGTGCTTAATGCCTGTGTACGAAGTAAACCATAAAAAACAAAGTCCATTTGCTGTTCGACCATGAATTCATGTACATATTCACAAATAAATGTTTGTAATAATCTTACTATATATTATTTGTGACTATGTACAAAACAACACAAACCAAAAGTGATTTCATGGTCGAACAGCAAATGGGCTTTGGTTTTTATGGTTTACTTTCGTACCCTGCTTAATGTTAAGGCTGTTAATAAATATAATTTAATACAACTGACCTCTTCCACTGGAATATTTTCCCGTATCTCCGGCTGGCCCTCTATGTATGTGCTCCCAACAAAAGCAATTACCCGCTTCTCCAACTCGGTTAATGGAGGCTGCTGAAGCGGTCTGTTACCGGTAAGGGCTTGTTCCCTATTCCGGTCGCGAACATGAACAGATGTTCGACTTTTTAAGTCCCGCCATACCTTGGTGCAATATTTTAAAAGAAAATAATTGTTAACATTTTGCTTTGATAAACCCCATCATTTCGTCAGGCGCAATATGTTGTGTTTGTTTGTGGGGTATATAAAAACACATCTATGCACACAAATATATATACAATTGCGAACAAATATCCGCGAACTCTGCCACATACACCAATTGCACCTGACGAGAGGTTATCACTTATACTTACATTTTGCCATTGTTCGACAGATTTTACTACCCCTCCAATTGCATTAAGACTCCCGGCAATCTCTCCCAACATCCTGGGGTTCTTCAACTTGCCATTGAGCCTAGAAAACTTCCCGGTCGCCAAATTGGTGAAAATTTGGTTTTATTTTTTTGGCATTCCTCTTTGTGTTTTTCTTATATTTGACATTTGCTTCGACTGAGATGCGACATGTAAGCATTTTAAATATATACGAATAGTCAGCTGTTTTCCATTGTTAAGATGGAGTTACATAATCACACACTTGTTAGTGCAAATAGCAAAAGTTGTTAAGAAACCACACAACTTTTGGGTTGTTAAGAGTTACAGAATTGCACTACTGATGTATATTACAGGTAGAAAGTAGCTACTAGTGTCAAAAAAATTCATATAGTTTTTAGGTCGCTGCGGTCCTTTTTAGTAGTTAAACTAAAGTACTGATGTATATTTCAGGTAAAAAGCCTTGTGCACAAGGGCGTGGGTATAATTATAATGTTCATAAAGAAATTTGGTTTTAAGTCCATCCAACGTAGGTAGAAGACAGTTTTACTACATTTTCATTTTATTAAATGTCTTTTTCACATGAACAAGCGCCTAGCGTCATACTCAGCGCGAAGTGTATGAAAGTCATTTTCGGCAAGTAGTTAAAAACTACTGTCAAAAAACATTCATTGGGTTTTTAGGTCGCTGTGGTCCTTCTTAAGTAGCCCGTAGACGATCAATATTATTGATCAAAACGTATTGATCAATACGTATTGAAGGGAATATTGAATGTGTACGAGTGCTTCAAACATATTGATGGCGTATTGAAGATTATTGATAGGATTTTATATTGAAGCATATTGACGGCGACTATATTGATGCGCATATTTACGTCTATTACGTTTATTGATCAATATGAGCTCATTTATGTGTATAATTTTGTGCGCAACGGCCGAAACAAGTGATAGTGAACGTGAATTTATTTCAATGTTAATAAATCTTGATCGTGATGTGCCCGAGTTGTGGAAAGTGAAATCCAAAGATTATTTCAATCAAACAAAAACACAATTAGCATTTAAAAAAATGCATGTAGCACTTGTTCTTTACAAACCTGACTTCACTATAGAAAGAAAAAACACGGCTTGCGCACAAATTTTAATAAAGACTACAAAGCAATTGAAAGTGCGAAGCGATCAGGGGCATCAACGGATGCTATTCCAACTCCAAAAGCATGGTACTTTGAAGAGATGATGTTATTTTTATTTGATTTTGAAATTTACATATGTACATATATAAGTGGTATTTTAAATTATTACAGTAGACAATTATTTTGCCATGAAACTGAACCAGCGGGCGAGTAAGAAAATCTAAATCTCTATTGGACACCATTGTTTTGATTTGGAGAAACAATCACAAAGTAATTTCAAACTCTTATAAAATTTAAAAACTTGCGCGAAAAAAGGGAAGCTACCCATGCAACTAACAGTCTCACACTAAAACATCGTATTTACAGAGCTCGTATTGAAGCAATAGTGAAGGGTATTGATGCACCTTCAATAATATTGATCAATACGTATTGATCGCCTACGGTCTACTTTAGTAGTTAAACTAGAGTACTGATGTGTATTACAGGTAGAAAGTAGCAACTAGTGTCAAAAAAATGCATATAGTTTTTAGGTCGCTGCGGTCCTTTTTAGTAGTTAAACTAAAGTACTGATGTATATTTCAGGTTAAAAGCCTTGTGTACAAGGGCGTGGGTATAATTATAATGTTCATAAAGAAATTTGGTTTTAAGTCCATCGAACGTAGGTAGAAGACAGTTTCACTACATTTTCATTTTATTAAATGTTTTTTTCACATGAACCGGATGTTACAAACAAGCGCTTAGCGTCATACTCAGCGCGAAGTGTATGTGCACAAATGCACATATCTCCCTAACTGATGGAGATCCCACTCTAAAACCTCTAGGGTATTGTAACTATACCTGAGGCTATATTTTGAAACACACAAATTTAGAGAAAAGAAAGCGGTCGAAGTTTCGAATTTTTTTTTTTATTTTATGTGGAAAATAATTTTTTATATAAATTGCGAAGTTTAATATTAAAAAAAATTGTTTTCAGTACGTAAAAACTAGTTTAAAAAACATAATTTAAATATTTACTAATCTTTAGAAGTCCATAACTCGACAAATAATCATCATATAAAATAAAAAATTGTGTGTACACTTTCATACCTAGTACAAGCACAATTAGCCAAAGCATGAACGAATTCCAAAGCATCACTTTTTTTTCCAGTCCGCTTGACATGAAATGCCCCAGCGGAGAGGTGGATGATGAGATTTCAGATGTACAGCACTCGAATCTTATCGATTGCAAATGATTTGCACAACAATTGCTAGAGAAAACACATGACTCAACCAAACGTTTGTATTTTTGTAAAGCTAAAGTGGCTGCTGTGGTCGAGTGGGTAGCGCTGCGTGCTATAAGTCGATATGCCGCTGAGTTCGGGGTTCGAATCTCAGTCAGGGCATGTAAAATCTTAATCATAGAAAAGTTTTTTTCTAATGGCGGTCACCCCTCGGCAGGCAGTGGCAAACCTCCGAGGGTATTTCTGCCATGAAATAGTTTCTCATTAAATACATCTGCCGTTCGGAGTCGGCACAAAACTGTAGGTCCCTCCGTTTGTGGTAGAATATAAAGACGCACACTACAAATGGTAGGAGAAGCTCGGCCAAACACTAAGCTATATAGTGTAAGGGCCAAATTTTTATTATTATTATTAAAGTATAAACTACACTCCATATTTCAGCCACCATTCGAAACGACTCTTTGGACCACATCATACTGAAAGAAGCAACAAAAAGGCGTTGTGGATTAGTGATGTAAAAGTCAATCGATTTACGAGGGTTTTAAATGCAAACGACAATTCATCCACAGTGATCCGTGTGAAATGCAATTATGCTGAAGCTGCGACACGTGTAGCTGTCAGCCGTGGGAATAGCGGAAGTGGGCAGTAGCCGGCCGCGTTAACTCCTCCCCCTCTAAAGATCTGCGTCCCGCAGATTAGGTGCTCGAGGAGTATCCCCGCGTTGTTGGCCACGGAGGCTTCTGTTCAGCAATGATATTTTAAGCTCGGGGATTTGCATGCGTGCTGTCATCTTGTTCCAAATAATCCACACAACCATCGCCAAAAGGACAAATCCCATGACTTCAGAGGCTATGGACCAATCCGTTTTTTTCTTAAGGAATGTTAAGGGTTTAATATTGCCTGACGTCATTTCGTGGATAAGGTTAAGATTAACTGCCAGGGATTTATTCCTCACATTTGTCAAAACGGGTAGTAGCAACTGCACCTCGGAGCTACTGGTACTCCAGTAAGTATGATTGTTGATGCTTACCGACTCGTTGTTCATCTGAAGGATAAAGGAGCCAAAAAAATGGTTAGTGGTTTTACCTGACCCAATGCTGCCGTTGAACTTGTTTAGGTAGATGGTATCCTCCTTGATCATTTCAATAGTGGACTCATTAAAGGAGAAGTATCGACAGCTTGTTTCTCCTCCTTTGATAAGACGAGGCAAACATCCTGCTTCTGCTAGTAGATCGAGTGATTCTTGTCCGCAAACCATAGCTGTCGTAAGGTGCAGGCAATTACCCTTAATGCCGTAGGTCTGATTCTTGTTCGCCAGCATAGTTGTGTAGTTTCATTCCACTTGATGTCCATCCTGTTGAACAGCTCGAGCAATCAGGTGGATGTATTTGGTTTGCATCACCTTGGGTATGGACAGGACGTAGAGAAGAAGGGATCCATTCGTGTAGATCGATGGTCTGCTGTACTCTATGGCTTCGATGACGTTGCTGTATGGTAGTACTTCTATCTCGCTGATAAGCCGATTAATTTCTTCCTTGCTCAGGAGATTACTGTTCACGACGCCAGCCTTAGCCATTTGACATGCTCGAACTAGCTCATAGACGTCTTCCTTGATGATGGTTATTTTATTCTGGATTTCCTGCGAAATTTGCTCTAGACGGCTGCGATCTTGGACATCGTTTGTGATGGCAACAATTCCGTTGATCACCTGCAACAGTTCATGAGTTGTTTTGAATATTTCTGAGTTTACCTGATTCTGTTGGTCGTCATTGTTTATAAGGACATCCTGCCTTTGAAGAAGGTCGTCCCAGTCTGTCGCATCGGGAGTGCCAGCAATCCATTTCCAGGCGGAGCCAATCCAATTAATTGCACGTTTTGTTCTTATTGCTTCTGGGCCTTTCAAGTCTCGCATGTGAGATCTTAATTTCTCTATCTGGTAGTTGAGGACGTCGATGGTTGTGTCGGATCTGCTGAAGCTAAGGTCGGTGACAGCTTCCTCTAGTCTGTTCACGATTTTGTCGAAGCTCGCCAAGTCTATGGTATGGATCAGCTTGAAGTGTCCATCGATGACCCAGCCATATCCGTCACGGATGGTCACAAGAGGTGAGTAAATTTTGAATAGATCATAAGATTGCGCGGCTGCGCAGAGGCTGATGCTGTGGGTGTTAAATTCTTTGTTGATTTTCTTGATTCTATGTATTACCTTCAGATATAAAATAATTTTATGATAAGTATATATTGTATGTACTAAATTTAATTCGCGTAAGCTTAACTTGAGATTAAAACTTTATTCTATTATATGTAGGTATGAATTGCGATTGGTCCAAAGGACACTGTCTTAACTAGTTTTTTGTTAATTTGCTTTATTTTACAATTGTTGCGCAATTACGCAATTATTATTTTCATTGATGTGAGTAGTGGCTTGCTTAGAAGGTATGAATTTCTTATGACTCTAAATTACTCTATATTATTAACCTAATTGAGTTGGTTGGGGCGTTACAAGAAATAATGGAAAATTAAGGAAAGGATTCATTGGGATCCAGCAGTGGAAGTGTTGATTGGGAAAGGTTATTGGTTTGTTGATTAGTAATCATCATAACATTAGTAAGAGGTTTTTTTTTTTTTTTTTTTTTTTTTTATAAAATGATTGTTGTTTTTAGAGTATTTATTTGAAATTATTTATTTGCAATTAATTATTTCAAATTATTATTTGAAATTAATTATTTAAAATATTCGTTTGAAATCAATTATTTAGAATTATTTATTTGAAATTATTTGCTGTGCGTTCTTCTTGCATTTGCATTATGCAGTTTTCAGAGCCTTGGTAATAATTTGTTAAGTAGTTAGTGTGTATTAGTAATTATTTTAATTGCTGTTAGTAATTTCTTCTTTTTCCTTGGGAATGATATCCCTTTTTTTTTTTTTTTTTTTTTATAAAATTATTGTTGTGTTTAGAGTATTTATTTGAAATTATTTATTTGCAATTAATTATGTAGAAAGAATTATTTATTCGAAATTATTTATTTGAATTTGAAATTAATTATTTGAAATATTCGTTTGAAATCAATTATTTAGAATTATTTATTTGAAATTATTTATTTGAAGTTATTTATTTGCAATTACTTATTTAAAATGAATTATTTATTCGAAATTATTTATTTCAAATTATTTATTTGAAATTAATTATTTCAAATTATTATTTGAAATTAATTATTTAAAATATTCGTTTGAAATCAATTATTTAGAATTATTTATTTGAAATTATTTGCTGTGCGTTCTTCTTGCATTTGCATTATGCAGTTTTCAGAGCCTTGCTGTTTTGCTTTGCATCGGAATATAGGCATTATCTCAGATGACATTGGAAGGATCGCGTTATTCCCTTTTAGTCATAAGAGTAAATAATTGCAAATAGCCTACTCATGGCACGAGATACTTCACGTCAATTAAAGCCATAGTTCTTTGGTGGGGTTGAACCACTTTGACTGTCGTCACTCGAACCATCGAGTAAGTTGGAATTGAACCAACATGACTTGATCAAATACAAAAACTTGTACCCAGACCGCTGGGGCTTAAGGATCTATGCATGAGTTTACCTTCTGACCAATGTTATCTTAGACATTTTTTATGTCGGTTTTGTGGAATTTTTTTCCACTTTCAGTAACAACGGATACATTTCTGTTTTCGCCAACAGTTTCTTGCTTGTATAGAGGCTTATGTTTGCCTTTTATTTGTCTGTTTGCAATAAAATGTTTATTGCCTGAATTAAAATTGCGTGGTGCTGTACGACGAGCATTAATTCTTGCATTTCTAACGTCCTGTTCCTTATGCAACAGTGCTTTTACGTTTTCGTAAGTATCTTCCCTAAAGTTCAGTAGTTATTCTATAGATAGGATCAGAAGTAGAGGTTCGTATTTCCGCTCGAACGCTAGTATCGATCAATTTACTACCATTAAGTGGCACGAAAAGATCAGCGTATTTTCCCAGTATATTACCTTCGCGTTGTCCGATTTCCGCAGATACGCCACTTTCCACAGAATAGTTGACCTGATTGGAAATCCTGGCCTTTAGAGGCAATTTGAATTCGTTAATTTTTAAATAGTTGTTTTTTCTGTCGACCACAGTCCCTAGCATCCTAAGGGTATCATCTCCGATGATACAGTCAAAGGATTGTAGCCCTGGGAGCACGAAGAAAGTTATTTTAGCACTGTGGCCAACATCTTTAAAAAGGTTGAGGGAAACTTTCTTTTCTACCGGCACTGTTCCCCCAGCTGAGTGCACTGTAAATACTTCCTCTACAGGAGTACTTCCTGTTGCGACCGCTTTACTAATAAAATTCTTATTTTTATGTATAAGGAATTCGAGGGTGCGGCCATGCGGGAGTGTATAGCCTAGGTATGGTACGCTAGATGACCCCCGGAGAGAAAATCCCCCTCTTCGTTGTTGTTTACCTCCTCCTCATTTGTGCCAGTGGATGAGTAGAATAGTTTCTGCTGTTTCCGTGGAAGATTATCCGACTTTGCTCCTCTTTTATAGGGATTCGGTCTGTTTACATAGTTGACAGCGCGTGTTTGGACCGATCCATCCACGTCCATTTTCTCCACAGGTGAATTTTTCGGCTGTGCAAATGATTGAGAGGAAGGCTGGACACGGACATGTCCGGAGGATTGCTCCCGAGATGGAAATTGTTGACGGCGATCCTGTTGTCGCCAGGTAGGTCTTGGAGGTACTGGTGGCGACCTATCGCCATATGTGAAATTTGCTTGGGACATTGTTGATGGGGACAACCACTTGGTTGGTTACCTGAGAGCAGTGAAGAAAAAAGTTACGGAAATTCACATTTTGAATTTCCAGACATGCAGAATATGCTTCTGGAAGGGTTTTTGGCTTCTGAATCAATAGCACTTTCGACAATTCGCCATTTAATCCACGTATAAATACGTCGAGAGCCCTATTCCGATATGTGTCTACGAGGACTCTTACCGTTTCTTCCGAGTAGGATTCTGTCTTGATTTTATTAATAATCAAGGAAAATTGGTGGTTGACGGCGGCATAGAATTCGTCAATTCTGGACCCCCTTTGTTGCAATGGATGCAACTGGTGTTCCAGCGTCCGAATATCGCGTTTGTCGGCATAGTGCAGCGAAAGACACTCCTTTATCTTGGTCCAGTTATTATCAAAAATATTATATGAGACCAGTGCCGCATCTGCAGTGAGACGAACTTTTTGTCGGACGTGTTGCATTATGGCCCTAAATATTGGTTTCCCCTCAACCACCTTGAAATCTGACAAAATGGCCTCCACAGCATGTATCCAGGATACATACTCAACGGGATTGCCATCGAAAATCCTAAGCTCTTTCACACTGTCAGGGAGCCGACTAATCTCTTTAAGCTCTAGCTCAGTGGCCGGAGCCCGAAGAGGTATCTCTTCTACACTATGTATCCCCCCTGGCCTAGCAGCCGACCCGGCTGATGCGCTTGAGTCTAATTGACTCACTCGCCTTTCGAGCGTGGTCATCTTCTCCAGGATCGCGTTGACAGCGCCTGTCAGACTGGTGACAGTCGTCTTTAATTCCTCCATCTTAAGGTATTTCTCTGAAAAAGGAAAGGATATTTTGCGAATAGTATACTCACAACACTAATATTTGCATATGTTGACCTTTCTTATTTTCGTATTATCTGATGAACTCGCAGTAGCTTTCTTTGGAATTTTTTTTCCAGGTTCACTGCAATGGCTTCGTAGCCTTTTCCGATTTCCACAACGCAAGAGGTTTATGCTCTTTTAATTGTGGCTCTTAGCCTTTTTTATGCTTTTCCACTTTAATTATGGCTTTTAGCCTTTAATTTGTAATAACTTTTTTCGTTAGCCTTTCTTTGGTTTTTTTTTATTTTTTCAATCACTTTCACTACAGTCCCTGCTCGGGCGGACTGTGAGTCCTTTGCACTAAAAAAATTAAGGGCCAAATCGCCCAAAGAAACAATACAAGATTCACAAGTTTATTGACACAATTTAATTACACTAGATTAGCACTAAATATGGTAAGCTACGTTCACGCCCCAACAGCAACTGCCCAAACTCCAGGTTCTGCTCCTTCTTATAATGTTCGGCGCTGCCAAACTTACGCAAGGGCGCGCTCACCGTCTGGGTGCGAGCGGCATTGGCCTTGACTTCCCGCGGGTAGCATATTTCGGTGCATTGCGAAATGCAAAGATTTCGCAACCGTGTGAAATGCAATTATGCTGACGCTGCGACACGTGTAGCTGTCAGCCGTGGGAACAGCGGAAGTGGGCAGTAGCCGGCCACGTTAACTTTGATCAATACATATTGATCGTCTACGGTCTACTTTAGTAGTTAAACTAGTGTACTGATGTATATTACAGGTAGAAAGTAGCAACTTGTGTCAAAAAAATGCATATAGTTTTTAGGTCGCTGCGGTCCTTTTTAGTAGTTAAACTAAAGCCTTGTGCACAAGGGCGTGGGTATCATTATAATATTCATAAAGAAATTTGGTTTTAAGTCCATCGAACGTAGGTAGAAGACAGTTTCACTACAATTTCATTTTATTAAATGTCTTTTTCACATGAACCGGATGTTACAAACAAGCGCTTAGCGTCATACTTTTTTTTTTTTTTTTTTTTTTTTTTTTTCAGGGGCGTTGTGGTAGCGCACTACCCTCAAGTGGCCCTTTGAAACCAGGATAAGCCTGTTTTTTTCGTCGAATTCTCCACCCCACGGAACTGCCGTCAAGCATTACATCATGGGGGGGAAAGGCGGTTAGTCGCCGCTGCTACGCCGAAGTCTTTCGAGGGTTCTCAACCTCTTCATTGCTTCTGCTATTGCATCACTAGCTGTCTTCCATTTTTCACTGCTTTGTAGCATAGACGCTACGAGCGATTCGGGTGTACAAATTACCCCGGTTATGTTACGAATTTTCCGTGAGATGTCATCAAATCGCGTGCACTCGAAGAATACGTGGTGGACGCTTTCTGTTGCGTCTCCTCCACAGTAATCGCACATCGGGTCCGGTTCGTGTTTGAAGCGGTAGAGATATGCTTTAAAGCACCCGTGTCCCGTCAGGAACTGTGCTAAGTAGAAGTCTACTTCGCCGTGCTTTCTGGTCAACCAGCTTTTTAAATCTGGAATACAGCGGTATGTCCAGCGACCCTTTGTTGCGTTACTCCATCTGATCTGCCAGGTATGCGTGCTGGCCTCTCTTGCAAGGGATCGCTCCATTGTGTTTTCCGCAATGATTGCCGCTTCGTTCACTAGTATATCGATAGGATCCCCGCGATTACTAGTGCTGCTTCGTCGGAAACCGTTTTAAAAGCGCAGCACACGCGGAGCGCGCATAGGCGGTATGTTGCTTTTATGCCACGCATGTACGATGCGCACTTTGATGCCGAGTGCCAGACTGAAGCGCCGTATAATATTTGGCTCTTTACTGTGCCTGCAATTAATTGGCGTCGTCGTTGCTTTGGACCGCGTGCATTTAGCATTATCCTCGATAGTGCAGTTACTGTGGCTGATGCTCTTACGTTGGCGTATTCGAGGTGCGATTTGAACGATAGCCTCCTATCTATCATTATTCCCAGGTACTTAACTGCTGGCAGTGTTGTTATATCGTGGTCGCCAACTTTTATTGTGACTGACTCCACCTTTTTCCTGCTGGATATGAGCACTGACTCTGTTTTCTGCTCCGCCAGTTTAAGTCCATTTTGCGCCAGCCACGACTGAACTAATGCTATAGCTCTATTCGTGGTGTCGCAAATTTCGCTCAGGTGTTTACCTGTAGTAATCAAAGCGATGTCGTCTGCGAATCCGATTATTTTTGCCTCGTTTGGCAGTTTTATACGTAGGACCCCGTCGTACATGACGTTCCAGAGTAATGGTCCGAGTACGGAGCCTTGTGGAACACCGCCTGTGACTTTCAAGTTTCTCGCGCCCGCTGATGTTGCGTACTCCAAAACGCGTCCTTCAAAATAGCTGCGCATGGTTTCTCGTAAGTAGCTGGATATTCCAATACGGTCCAGCGCATCTAGAGTTTTAGCCCAGTTGGCTGTGTTGAAGGCATTTTTAACATCAAGAGTCACCATTATGCAGTATTTTTTAGATCCCTCTAGCCATCGAGTACCACTAATCGCCTCTTGTGCTATTTTTGTAGCCAAGTTTACGGCGTCGACAGTGGATCTTCCTTTTCTGAACCCGAACTGGGTTTCAGATAAACCGTTTGCGGCATCAACTTCGCTTTCAAGGCGGTTGTATATTATACGCTCTAGGATTTTACCTGCAGAGTCGAGCAAGCATATTGGTCTGTAGCTAGATGGCTCCGTTAGGGGTTTACCTGGTTTGGGCAAAAGTACCAGCGTTTGTCGCTTCCATATCGATGGGAACGTTGCCTCCGCCAAGCAGGTATTAAATATATCTACTACTGTTGATGTCACGTGGGTAAAGGCCAGTTTTAGCACCTTGTTTGGAACTCCGTCTGGACCCGGAGACTTTTTGTCGTCGAGTCTCTTTAGTGCTTGAATAACTTCTTCAGCGGTAACCTTGCGGAAAACATGCTCTCTAGTTTTTGGGGTAGATGATACCAGCCTTCTTTGCTCTGGAAAAAGTATGTTCACTGTTTGTCTTAGGAATTGTGGACATGTTGGAATAGAGTCTTTTACTTCTTTTAATTTCTTTGTCACAATTTTGTATGCTGTTCCCCATGGATTATTTTCAGCTTCATCACAAAGTTCAAGGAAGCATTGACGCTTGCTTTCTTTAATTGCAATCTTCAGCGCGCGCCTCGCTAATCTGTAAATTTCTCTGAAGTCTGTGAAGTGTGGTCTTCCTTTTGCTCTTTGGAAGCGTCTTCTGGACTTAATACACTCTTCTCTAAGGTTTTGTATGTCCTCGTTCCACCAATAAACCGGAGAGTGTTGCTTGGTGGCAGACTTGCGAGACATCGACGCATTGCATGCTGTTCGAATATTATTCATAAATTTTATGCACTTGTTGTTCGCACACCCCGTGTATTCTGTAGTTTGTAGCATTTCTTTGAACACCTCTTGGTCGAGGGTGCTGATTTTCCACCCTTGGCGCTTTAGTCGCTGTTGTCGTTTAACAGGTTTGCTACTGTTTAATTTTATATCGCATATAATAGCCGAGTGATCGCTTTGAGTGTAGCATGCGCTTATACTCCATTTGGACCGCGTGTAAAGGTTGGAGCTTACGAGTGTGATGTCTATGACGGAGCCGAAGCCATTTCTCGAAAAGGTGTGCTCTGCGCCGGTGTTCAGTATTGCCACATCTAAGCAGGCAAATGCTTCCAACAGCGCTCTTCCCTTTGGAGTCGTTCGCTGTGAGCCCCACTCTGTGGCCCAGGCATTAAAATCGCCTGCAATTATGAACCGCTGTTTTGTTATGGCATCTATGGCTATTTTTTCGACGATTTCCTCAAACATGTTAAGAGGGGTACTTGGCGGAATGTAACAGCTGTATATATAAATATCGTCTATTTTACCGCGTATGAAACCTCTTTCACTCAGTACATTTCCTATATATGCGGGATTTTGTCCACAAGACCATATTGCGGCTTTCCCACAGATGTCCTGAGTCCAATTGATCGACTTTCTCTTGTAAGGCTCGCTCAGTAGTGCTATGTCGGCCTTTAAGTCGCGAACTGTTTGCGACAGGAGGTCTTGCGCGGCTTCGCAGTGGTTAAGATTTAGCTGCAATAATCTCATAGTGGTTTTAATTTTTGGATCGCTTCTTTATATACTGGACATTTAATGCCACCACTAGAGTGGTCAGTGCGTATTTCTTGTCTCTTTTCGCACAATAAACATTTTGGGGGATTTGTGCACATACATTTGTTAAGTAGTTAGTGTGTATTAGTAATTATTTTAATTGCTGTTAGTAATTTCTTCTTTTTCCTTGGGAATGATATCCCTTTTTTTTTTTTTTTTTTTTTATAAAATTATTGTTGTGTTTAGAGTATTTATTTGAAATTATTTATTTGCAATTAATTATGTAGAAAGAATTATTTATTCGAAATTATTTATTTGAATTTGAAATTAATTATTTGAAATATTCGTTTGAAATCAATTATTTAGAATTATTTATTTGAAATTATTTATTTGAAGTTATTTATTTGCAATTACTTATTTAAAATGAATTATTTATTCGAAATTATTTATTTCAAATTATTTATTTGAAATTAATTATTTCAAATTATTATTTGAAATTAATTATTTAAAATATTCGTTTGAAATCAATTATTTAGAATTATTTATTTGAAATTATTTGCTGTGCGTTCTTCTTGCATTTGCATTATGCAGTTTTCAGAGCCTTGCTGTTTTGCTTTGCATCGGAATATAGGCATTATCTCAGATGACATTGGAAGGATCGCGTTATTCCCTTTTAGTCATAAGAGTAAATAATTGCAAATAGCCTACTCATGGCACGAGATACTTCACGTCAATTAAAGCCATAGTTCTTTGGTGGGGTTGAACCACTTTGACTGTCGTCACTCGAACCATCGAGTAAGTTGGAATTGAACCAACATGACTTGATCAAATACAAAAACTTGTACCCAGACCGCTGGGGCTTAAGGATCTATGCATGAGTTTACCTTCTGACCAATGTTATCTTAGACATTTTTTATGTCGGTTTTGTGGAATTTTTTTCCACTTTCAGTAACAACGGATACATTTCTGTTTTCGCCAACAGTTTCTTGCTTGTATAGAGGCTTATGTTTGCCTTTTATTTGTCTGTTTGCAATAAAATGTTTATTGCCTGAATTAAAATTGCGTGGTGCTGTACGACGAGCATTAATTCTTGCATTTCTAACGTCCTGTTCCTTATGCAACAGTGCTTTTACGTTTTCGTAAGTATCTTCCCTAAAGTTCAGTAGTTATTCTATAGATAGGATCAGAAGTAGAGGTTCGTATTTCCGCTCGAACGCTAGTATCGATCAATTTACTACCATTAAGTGGCACGAAAAGATCAGCGTATTTTCCCAGTATATTACCTTCGCGTTGTCCGATTTCCGCAGATACGCCACTTTCCACAGAATAGTTGACCTGATTGGAAATCCTGGCCTTTAGAGGCAATTTGAATTCGTTAATTTTTAAATAGTTGTTTTTTCTGTCGACCACAGTCCCTAGCATCCTAAGGGTATCATCTCCGATGATACAGTCAAAGGATTGTAGCCCTGGGAGCACGAAGAAAGTTATTTTAGCACTGTGGCCAACATCTTTAAAAAGGTTGAGGGAAACTTTCTTTTCTACCGGCACTGTTCCCCCAGCTGAGTGCACTGTAAATACTTCCTCTACAGGAGTACTTCCTGTTGCGACCGCTTTACTAATAAAATTCTTATTTTTATGTATAAGGAATTCGAGGGTGCGGCCATGCGGGAGTGTATAGCCTAGGTATGGTACGCTAGATGACCCCCGGAGAGAAAATCCCCCTCTTCGTTGTTGTTTACCTCCTCCTCATTTGTGCCAGTGGATGAGTAGAATAGTTTCTGCTGTTTCCGTGGAAGATTATCCGACTTTGCTCCTCTTTTATAGGGATTCGGTCTGTTTACATAGTTGACAGCGCGTGTTTGGACCGATCCATCCACGTCCATTTTCTCCACAGGTGAATTTTTCGGCTGTGCAAATGATTGAGAGGAAGGCTGGACACGGACATGTCCGGAGGATTGCTCCCGAGATGGAAATTGTTGACGGCGATCCTGTTGTCGCCAGGTAGGTCTTGGAGGTACTGGTGGCGACCTATCGCCATATGTGAAATTTGCTTGGGACATTGTTGATGGGGACAACCACTTGGTTGGTTACCTGAGAGCAGTGAAGAAAAAAGTTACGGAAATTCACATTTTGAATTTCCAGACATGCAGAATATGCTTCTGGAAGGGTTTTTGGCTTCTGAATCAATAGCACTTTCGACAATTCGCCATTTAATCCACGTATAAATACGTCGAGAGCCCTATTCCGATATGTGTCTACGAGGACTCTTACCGTTTCTTCCGAGTAGGATTCTGTCTTGATTTTATTAATAATCAAGGAAAATTGGTGGTTGACGGCGGCATAGAATTCGTCAATTCTGGACCCCCTTTGTTGCAATGGATGCAACTGGTGTTCCAGCGTCCGAATATCGCGTTTGTCGGCATAGTGCAGCGAAAGACACTCCTTTATCTTGGTCCAGTTATTATCAAAAATATTATATGAGACCAGTGCCGCATCTGCAGTGAGACGAACTTTTTGTCGGACGTGTTGCATTATGGCCCTAAATATTGGTTTCCCCTCAACCACCTTGAAATCTGACAAAATGGCCTCCACAGCATGTATCCAGGATACATACTCAACGGGATTGCCATCGAAAATCCTAAGCTCTTTCACACTGTCAGGGAGCCGACTAATCTCTTTAAGCTCTAGCTCAGTGGCCGGAGCCCGAAGAGGTATCTCTTCTACACTATGTATCCCCCCTGGCCTAGCAGCCGACCCGGCTGATGCGCTTGAGTCTAATTGACTCACTCGCCTTTCGAGCGTGGTCATCTTCTCCAGGATCGCGTTGACAGCGCCTGTCAGACTGGTGACAGTCGTCTTTAATTCCTCCATCTTAAGGTATTTCTCTGAAAAAGGAAAGGATATTTTGCGAATAGTATACTCACAACACTAATATTTGCATATGTTGACCTTTCTTATTTTCGTATTATCTGATGAACTCGCAGTAGCTTTCTTTGGAATTTTTTTTCCAGGTTCACTGCAATGGCTTCGTAGCCTTTTCCGATTTCCACAACGCAAGAGGTTTATGCTCTTTTAATTGTGGCTCTTAGCCTTTTTTATGCTTTTCCACTTTAATTATGGCTTTTAGCCTTTAATTTGTAATAACTTTTTTCGTTAGCCTTTCTTTGGTTTTTTTTTATTTTTTCAATCACTTTCACTACAGTCCCTGCTCGGGCGGACTGTGAGTCCTTTGCACTAAAAAAATTAAGGGCCAAATCGCCCAAAGAAACAATACAAGATTCACAAGTTTATTGACACAATTTAATTACACTAGATTAGCACTAAATATGGTAAGCTACGTTCACGCCCCAACAGCAACTGCCCAAACTCCAGGTTCTGCTCCTTCTTATAATGTTCGGCGCTGCCAAACTTACGCAAGGGCGCGCTCACCGTCTGGGTGCGAGCGGCATTGGCCTTGACTTCCCGCGGGTAGCATATTTCGGTGCATTGCGAAATGCAAAGATTTCGCAACCGTGTGAAATGCAATTATGCTGACGCTGCGACACGTGTAGCTGTCAGCCGTGGGAACAGCGGAAGTGGGCAGTAGCCGGCCACGTTAACTTTGATCAATACATATTGATCGTCTACGGTCTACTTTAGTAGTTAAACTAGTGTACTGATGTATATTACAGGTAGAAAGTAGCAACTTGTGTCAAAAAAATGCATATAGTTTTTAGGTCGCTGCGGTCCTTTTTAGTAGTTAAACTAAAGCCTTGTGCACAAGGGCGTGGGTATCATTATAATATTCATAAAGAAATTTGGTTTTAAGTCCATCGAACGTAGGTAGAAGACAGTTTCACTACAATTTCATTTTATTAAATGTCTTTTTCACATGAACCGGATGTTACAAACAAGCGCTTAGCGTCATACTTTTTTTTTTTTTTTTTTTTTTTTTTTTTCAGGGGCGTTGTGGTAGCGCACTACCCTCAAGTGGCCCTTTGAAACCAGGATAAGCCTGTTTTTTTCGTCGAATTCTCCACCCCACGGAACTGCCGTCAAGCATTACATCATGGGGGGGAAAGGCGGTTAGTCGCCGCTGCTACGCCGAAGTCTTTCGAGGGTTCTCAACCTCTTCATTGCTTCTGCTATTGCATCACTAGCTGTCTTCCATTTTTCACTGCTTTGTAGCATAGACGCTACGAGCGATTCGGGTGTACAAATTACCCCGGTTATGTTACGAATTTTCCGTGAGATGTCATCAAATCGCGTGCACTCGAAGAATACGTGGTGGACGCTTTCTGTTGCGTCTCCTCCACAGTAATCGCACATCGGGTCCGGTTCGTGTTTGAAGCGGTAGAGATATGCTTTAAAGCACCCGTGTCCCGTCAGGAACTGTGCTAAGTAGAAGTCTACTTCGCCGTGCTTTCTGGTCAACCAGCTTTTTAAATCTGGAATACAGCGGTATGTCCAGCGACCCTTTGTTGCGTTACTCCATCTGATCTGCCAGGTATGCGTGCTGGCCTCTCTTGCAAGGGATCGCTCCATTGTGTTTTCCGCAATGATTGCCGCTTCGTTCACTAGTATATCGATAGGATCCCCGCGATTACTAGTGCTGCTTCGTCGGAAACCGTTTTAAAAGCGCAGCACACGCGGAGCGCGCATAGGCGGTATGTTGCTTTTATGCCACGCATGTACGATGCGCACTTTGATGCCGAGTGCCAGACTGAAGCGCCGTATAATATTTGGCTCTTTACTGTGCCTGCAATTAATTGGCGTCGTCGTTGCTTTGGACCGCGTGCATTTAGCATTATCCTCGATAGTGCAGTTACTGTGGCTGATGCTCTTACGTTGGCGTATTCGAGGTGCGATTTGAACGATAGCCTCCTATCTATCATTATTCCCAGGTACTTAACTGCTGGCAGTGTTGTTATATCGTGGTCGCCAACTTTTATTGTGACTGACTCCACCTTTTTCCTGCTGGATATGAGCACTGACTCTGTTTTCTGCTCCGCCAGTTTAAGTCCATTTTGCGCCAGCCACGACTGAACTAATGCTATAGCTCTATTCGTGGTGTCGCAAATTTCGCTCAGGTGTTTACCTGTAGTAATCAAAGCGATGTCGTCTGCGAATCCGATTATTTTTGCCTCGTTTGGCAGTTTTATACGTAGGACCCCGTCGTACATGACGTTCCAGAGTAATGGTCCGAGTACGGAGCCTTGTGGAACACCGCCTGTGACTTTCAAGTTTCTCGCGCCCGCTGATGTTGCGTACTCCAAAACGCGTCCTTCAAAATAGCTGCGCATGGTTTCTCGTAAGTAGCTGGATATTCCAATACGGTCCAGCGCATCTAGAGTTTTAGCCCAGTTGGCTGTGTTGAAGGCATTTTTAACATCAAGAGTCACCATTATGCAGTATTTTTTAGATCCCTCTAGCCATCGAGTACCACTAATCGCCTCTTGTGCTATTTTTGTAGCCAAGTTTACGGCGTCGACAGTGGATCTTCCTTTTCTGAACCCGAACTGGGTTTCAGATAAACCGTTTGCGGCATCAACTTCGCTTTCAAGGCGGTTGTATATTATACGCTCTAGGATTTTACCTGCAGAGTCGAGCAAGCATATTGGTCTGTAGCTAGATGGCTCCGTTAGGGGTTTACCTGGTTTGGGCAAAAGTACCAGCGTTTGTCGCTTCCATATCGATGGGAACGTTGCCTCCGCCAAGCAGGTATTAAATATATCTACTACTGTTGATGTCACGTGGGTAAAGGCCAGTTTTAGCACCTTGTTTGGAACTCCGTCTGGACCCGGAGACTTTTTGTCGTCGAGTCTCTTTAGTGCTTGAATAACTTCTTCAGCGGTAACCTTGCGGAAAACATGCTCTCTAGTTTTTGGGGTAGATGATACCAGCCTTCTTTGCTCTGGAAAAAGTATGTTCACTGTTTGTCTTAGGAATTGTGGACATGTTGGAATAGAGTCTTTTACTTCTTTTAATTTCTTTGTCACAATTTTGTATGCTGTTCCCCATGGATTATTTTCAGCTTCATCACAAAGTTCAAGGAAGCATTGACGCTTGCTTTCTTTAATTGCAATCTTCAGCGCGCGCCTCGCTAATCTGTAAATTTCTCTGAAGTCTGTGAAGTGTGGTCTTCCTTTTGCTCTTTGGAAGCGTCTTCTGGACTTAATACACTCTTCTCTAAGGTTTTGTATGTCCTCGTTCCACCAATAAACCGGAGAGTGTTGCTTGGTGGCAGACTTGCGAGACATCGACGCATTGCATGCTGTTCGAATATTATTCATAAATTTTATGCACTTGTTGTTCGCACACCCCGTGTATTCTGTAGTTTGTAGCATTTCTTTGAACACCTCTTGGTCGAGGGTGCTGATTTTCCACCCTTGGCGCTTTAGTCGCTGTTGTCGTTTAACAGGTTTGCTACTGTTTAATTTTATATCGCATATAATAGCCGAGTGATCGCTTTGAGTGTAGCATGCGCTTATACTCCATTTGGACCGCGTGTAAAGGTTGGAGCTTACGAGTGTGATGTCTATGACGGAGCCGAAGCCATTTCTCGAAAAGGTGTGCTCTGCGCCGGTGTTCAGTATTGCCACATCTAAGCAGGCAAATGCTTCCAACAGCGCTCTTCCCTTTGGAGTCGTTCGCTGTGAGCCCCACTCTGTGGCCCAGGCATTAAAATCGCCTGCAATTATGAACCGCTGTTTTGTTATGGCATCTATGGCTATTTTTTCGACGATTTCCTCAAACATGTTAAGAGGGGTACTTGGCGGAATGTAACAGCTGTATATATAAATATCGTCTATTTTACCGCGTATGAAACCTCTTTCACTCAGTACATTTCCTATATATGCGGGATTTTGTCCACAAGACCATATTGCGGCTTTCCCACAGATGTCCTGAGTCCAATTGATCGACTTTCTCTTGTAAGGCTCGCTCAGTAGTGCTATGTCGGCCTTTAAGTCGCGAACTGTTTGCGACAGGAGGTCTTGCGCGGCTTCGCAGTGGTTAAGATTTAGCTGCAATAATCTCATAGTGGTTTTAATTTTTGGATCGCTTCTTTATATACTGGACATTTAATGCCACCACTAGAGTGGTCAGTGCGTATTTCTTGTCTCTTTTCGCACAATAAACATTTTGGGGGATTTGTGCACATCCTCGCTACATGGCCGTCTTCTCCGCATTTAAAGCATGCACTTTTATAATTTATTTGGCTGGAGCAGTTCTTTGCTATGTGGCCGAAGTCGAGGCATTTAAAGCAGCGTTTGGGCTGCATTTTTGCGCGAATGCGGCAAACAACCCAGCCAATCCGGACTTTGCCGCTTGCTAAGAGCGTTCTCGTTATTTCAGTGGGCAGAGAAACCGTTGCTGTCTGCGTTCCACCGTATGCTTTCCGCATTGATTTGATGCTCGAGGGCTCTACATTGAAGGTAGGAAGCTGAGAGTTTAGCGCCAGGCACACTTCCTCGATGGTGGTTATTTCGTCCATATCGTGTATTTCCACGACGGACTCTTCCCTGAGGCATTTCACTTCTGCTTTTCCTGCGAGAACTTGCCCCACCCCTTCTCTTAATTTCGCTGTGTTCTCATCGGATTGCTTAGCAAGTTGAAAAAGGAGATCACCGTTCGCAGTTTTCCGGATTTTGCGAACCATCGTGTTCATTCCACTCAGGGATTCTTCTCTTTTAACAGCCTTAAAAATGTCCGCGTATGAACATTCGCCCGTGCTTTTCACGATGAGGGCATCTGGCCGTACTGGCTTGGGTTTTTGGCGCTTCCGTTTCGTAACTGTTTGCCACGGTTCGCTTTCAACTATTGTTCTAGCTCCTCCAGCGACCGGCTTTTCAGCAGCAACGACATTGTTTGTTGTGTTTATGAAAACCCCTTTTTTCTTTTTAGCTGGGCCGCCTTGTGGAGGAGATGATTCACATTCACTCGTAGCTTGTTCGCGAGACCTTTTTGCAGCGCCATGTGCAGTTTTCCTCAGCGAAGGAGTTGTCTGCGATTGCTTTGTATCCTTTACGCATGCGTTTGCTTCCTTTCTTTCATCCGCGACTTGCTCGTAGGAGATGGCAATCGCCTTCACCAAATCTCTAAAATTTTGGTTGATTGAGCGTTTGCCGCTTTCAATAATATTATTTAGGTCGCCAATGAGCCTACCAAGACAAAGAAAGGCATTTTCCTCGTTATTGCCACAGCTTCTTATGTGCTCTGGGTCGGCAACGCAGAGAGCAGGTGCAATAACCGGAGGAACTGAACGGGGAGGAGACTGTCCCAGTCGTGACCGTCGCGCGAAGGGATCTTGGGCGATTCCTTCTGCAACTTGAAGACTGGTGGCTGGCGGAGATTTCTCCATAACGCAGTTATTGAAGCGCCGACTTGTTTCATCCGAGACACCCTGCATTTATCGATGACACCAACCTTCTTGCAGTATACCGTAGCGAGGACTATAAGAGAAGTTCACAATTGCGCTGAATATGAACAGCTGATTTAGAACAGCTGATTTGTGGGCTTTAAAATTCGCGGGAGCGCGATAGTGTTTGGCGCTCACTAACCCACTTTTTGTTGCCTTTTTTTTTTTTGTTTATTTATTTAAACGCTTATATTTAATCCTGTGTCCCAGGTAGCGCTCTCGCTGTTGTATGAAACGAAGCACTACACTTTTGCACTCTTCACTGGTTTAGAACGCGGGTAAAATTCGCACTTTGACTGCACTTTCGGGTTCTTAACTCAGGAGCCCTTTTATACACGACCGATCGGAAAAACAAAGCGCATACTCAGCGCGAAGTGTATGTGCACAAATGCACATATCTCCCTAACTGATGGAGATCCCACTCTAAAACTTCTAGGGTATTATAACTATACCTGAGGCTAAATTTTGAAACAAACAAATTTAGAGAAAAGAAAGCGGTCGAAGTTTCGAATTTTTTTTTTAAATTTTTACAACCGGTGTGGAAAATAATTTTTCTTTGTAAATTGCGAAGTTTAATATTAAAAAAAATTGTTTTCAGTACGTAAAAACTAGTTTAAAAAACATAATTTAAATTTTTACTAATCTTTAGAAGCCCATAACTTGACAAATAATTATCATATAAAATAAAAACTTGTGTGTACACTTTCATACCTAGTACAAGCACAATTAGACAAAGCATGAACGAATTCGAAAGCATCACTTTTTTTTCCTGTCCGCTTGACATGAAATGCCCCAGCGGATAGGTGGATGATGAGACATCAGATGTACAGCACTCGAATCTTATCGATTGGAAATGATTTGCACGACAATTGCTAGAGAAAACACATGACTCAACCGAACGTTTGCATTTTTGTTAAGCTAAAGTGGCTGCTGTGGTCGAGTGGGTAGCGCTGCGTGCTATAAGTCGATATGCCGCTGAGTTCGGGGTTCGAATCTCAGTCAGGGCATGTAAAATCTTAATCATAGAAAAGTTTTTTCTAATGGCGGTCACCCCTCGGCAGGCAATGGCAGGCAATGGCAAACCTCCGAGGGTATTTCTGCCATGAAATAGTTTCTTATTAAATACATCTGCCGTTCGCAGTCGGCACAAAACTGTAGGTTCCTCCGTTTGTGGTAGAATATAAAGACGCACACTACAAATGGTAGGAGAAGCTCGGCCAAACACTGAGCTATATAGTGTAAGCGCCAAATTTTTATTATTATTATTAAAGTATAAACTACACTCCATATTTCAGCCACCATTCGAAACGACTCTTTGGACCACATCATACTGAAAGGAGCAACAAAAAGGCGTTGTGGATTAGTGATGTAAAAGTCAATCGATTTACGAGGGTTTTAAATGCAAACGACATTTCATCCACAGTGCTTCAAAGAATTCCATGAAACTTCGGCTTGTAACTAGGGTTGCCAGGTGGTCGGGATTCGCCTGGATTGTCCCGATTTTTACATCTCGGTCCATAGTCCAGACGAAGAGGTTTTTGTCCAGAAAAACAGTATGTTTTTCAAAAAGATTTCAACAATAGCTAATAAAAATGTATGTACATACGTAAATGCAAATCAAATTAACTTTCCAAGTTCACATTTGTAACTACAAAAAAAATCGATTGTTTTCACATGTTGCAAAAACTACCATCACTATTTCATGACAGCTGTTTTTGTGCAAATTTAGAAAGAAACTGCGTGCAATGTAAACTGTAAGTATTTAAGTTTGTTAAACCATAAGTATTTTATAGTTATTAAATAGATTTTAATATAGAAAGATGTCTGAAAGTGAAGAAGAACGTGAACCTGCTATAAAAGAGTTTACTGTGTTTTCAAAGAGGTGGTTAGATTTTCCTGACTTTTGTAAGTGGATAAAACAAAAAGACGAACACACTGCAAAATGTAAATTTTGCTTGGTGGACATTTCCATCAAATATGAGGGTGTTAGAGCACTAGAAAAACACCTACGCACAAAAAGACATCAGCATATTGAAAATTCGAATAAAATTGCAGGAAGTGTGAGCAAATTTATGACCAAAGAATCAACTACTTCCGAAGATTTATTAATATCAACGGCTGAACTAACAAATATTATCCATAATGTTAAACATGGACTGAGTTACAATAGTCTGGATTGCCATACCAAAGTGGACAAATGTATTTTCCCTGACAGCAAAATAGCAGCAAAAATAACTTGTGGTCGTACAAAAAGTGCAGCTATAACCCGAAATGTTTTGGGACCATATGCACAAGAGCAGGTCGTGATTGATGTAAAAAATAATCACTACTTTGCTATAGGTAATGATGCTATCAGTCTGGGAAAAACAAAAATGTTTGCCTACATGGTTCAATATTTTGATCCTAAAACAGGTATTTGTAAGAAGCTGTTGGATTTTTATGAAGATGAAAATGGTACATCAATGGCCATTTTTCAAAGTATACGTCGTATAAATAGAAATTTTCAATTAGAAATGAACAAAATTTCTGCGTTTAGTGGGGATAACGCCTCCGTCAATTATGGTTTTCAATTTTTTTTCCGTCGTCGCGTGCAGACGTGCTATTGATCGCTCTCGGTTTGCATATACTTCTTTGATGAGATAAAAGAGACAGAGACTCTGATTAATTTAGCAATGCCTTGTACGTGTGGTCAGAATGTTGACCGTAGTCAGTCTAAAGTGGGGTGCGATAAATGCAATGAATATTTTCACCTAAAGTGTGTCAAGTTATCGCCAGCTGATTTAGATTTTTTGGAAAAATCGAATCGTGCGTTTTTGTGCGAAATCTGTGCCAAAGCGCGCCGAAACTCTATACGTTCGCCACCTCTTTGTTCCACACTAACAAAGTCGCCCAAACCTCAATCTATGCCAAAAACAACACTGTCATCGGTTACAGACAATCTCAGTGCTGGTGACGATAAACAAAAAATGCCGGTAGAATTTCTTCTCAGTGAAGTTATTGAACATAAAGCCGAGAACGCGCGAATATTCTCTTTACTGCAATCATTGTCCGCTAACAAAAGCACCGAAGAGACTCTAAAAACGGTTCTTAGTGAAATAATATATCTAAAAAATGATAACACCAAAATGCTCTCTTTGCTGCAATCGCTGTCAGATGAAAAAAATACCTTAGTCAAAAATGTTGATGATCTCCAAGCTGAGATTCTCACTATGTGCACTGCAATGAGCAGCTTTAAACAACTCCCGCAAGTCTCTATTGCTACTGCTGACGCTACGCCTTTAAATGCTGAAAATCTGCAAAGCTAACTCCTACTGCTGACACTTCAGTTGATGCTTCTAAGAGTACGCCTGCATTCGCTGCCGCTGCCTCTACTGCTCTTGCTTCTACTACAAACACATCTACGGCGTTCTCTTCTACGCTATATTCTCATATCGCTGCCTCTGCCGCTACGATTTCTACTAACACTGTTTTGCCCACACAAGCTACTTCTATGCTCTCTTCATCGCTCGGCTCCCGTGCTGCTGTTTCGCCTGAAGCCAGCGCTCAGTCGCCCACTCTTAGTGTGGACTTGAATGGCTGGACTACTGCGCGACAAAAGAAAGAACCTAAGCGTAAAAATGTCGTAATTGGTAACAATGCTAATTTTGAATTTGATGTCGTCACCAAGATGAAATGGGTACATGTTTCATCCTTCAAACCTTCCGTAACTACAGATAGTGTCATTTCCTTTGTCTCTAAACAATCGGGCATTGATTGCAAACATTTTGCCTGCTTTAAACTACTTAAGAAGGATGCTGCACTGGATAATTTACGCAGGGTGAACATGAAACTTGGTGTATCGGCCACTTTCTACGAAAAACTTTTTAACGCGAATGTTTGGCCGTCAGAAGTTAATGTGAGACCTTTTCGTTTTTTTCAAAAGGAACAATCTACCGAAAAGTCCAAATAATTTGAATTATGATAATAACTTAAAGCTTAAGATCTATTTCCAAAATATTTCGGGCCTACGAACAAAATGTTCTAATGTTTATTTACTAAGTTCTTCCCTAAAGTTCGATATCTTTGTACTTGTTGAGTCTTGGCTGAATGAAAACTTTTTCGATTATGAAATTTTTAACCACAATCTCTTTGATGGTTTCCGAAAGGACCGCGATTTTGCCAAAACTGGATGCTCTCATGGAGGTGGCGTTATTATTGCTGTTCGGAAAAAATATCGTGCGGCATTGGTAACTCTCGCCAACTCGGACACCCTACTTGATCAGCTTTGTGTGCGCGTTCATGGCTCCTCTGGAACAATTTATGTATGCGCTTCGTACATCCCACCAAATAGTGCTGACTATTTATATTTTGCACACACTGACAATATTCTGTCTTTGGCATCGAAAAGCTCTGTTGACAGTCATCTTTGTGTCCTAGGTGATTTTAATTTTTGCCATCTAAGTTGGCTCTCACTTAGCAACTCGAGTGCATTTATAGCCTCTAATGTCAATTCCTCAGCTGAGATTCATTTTATTAATAGTCTTTTAAGTATTGATTTACTTCAAACCAATGGATTTTGTAACAGCCTTAATAGAATTTTAGACTTAGTATTTATTTCTAAAAATATTAATTATAGTCTATCGGAGTGTCTTACACCAATCTCTAAAACTGACAAACATCATATTCCTCTTGCTCTTGAGTTGGAATTTTATAAATTTGCGGAGGTGTCTGATGATCTTAGCATTAGGTTCAACTATGCCTCATGTGATTTTTCTACATTTAGTGGCGTGTTGTCAATTATTGATTGGAGTGATACCTTCCGTGAAAATGATGTTAATTTTTGCTTTCAAAAGTTTAAAACAAAACTATATGAGTTATGTTTGAAGCATATCCCTATCTCTAATAAAAAAGTGTATAAAATACCTTGGCATACCAAACGGCTAAAACAGTTAAGGAATTTAAAGAACAAATTTTGCAAATTATATAAGGAAACCAAAAATCCAATGCACCATATTAAATTTCAGAACTTCTTAACCGTCCGGTCAATGACCAGGTACCCGGGTATCCATTTCAGTTTCGTAGGTAGAATTTATTAACTTTTTCTCAAAATTATTTTATGACCGCCCGGATCCCCAAAATAGAAGTTGGTTTACACCAATTTTTCCTTAAATTTTTTTTATAATAAATTATTTAATAACAGTTATTAACTATTAAAGTTCATATCTCCTCCGTTCAATAACCAGACACCCGGGTACCCACTAAAGTTATTATGTATGAATGCCGGGTTTATACACACTAGATAGACTGTTTATTAAAGTATTGAGGTAATATTGAGTATAAAAATAAATAATGAGGTAAAATAAATAATAAACAATATCGTTTGTAATTTCTTTTATTTAAACAATTCTTATTATGAGCAACAACAAAGATAGTAAGTAAGAAAAATATAATTCCATTTATATTTATTTTAGTAAGATTTTTTTTCCGATTATTTATATATTTATTCATATTGTTTCCTTCTTATAATAATACAATGCCACACGAAAATAAAAGTAAATTTTATTATTTCGCACACCCTTCACATGTCGTGGTTGTATTACAATGTTCATCACAAATAGGGTTCTCACACACCGAACAAATTTTTCTAGTTTTGCGACGTTTTTTAAATTCGCTTTGAATACAAGCATAGCATACACCAGTAATATTTTTCCTTTCGGTTGAATCGAGCTGTGTCTGGGGTCTTGATGATACAGATGTTCTTGGCAGCGCATATGGATTGATAGCTCGACCAAGAAAAGATTCAATCGCCACTTTCGTTGAGAAATGCCTCATGATTTGTGCATTCTGCGATCGATTTTCAATGAATGGAGTACACAGTTCTCTGCCCAATCTCCGATAAAATAATCGCCGCTCATACGATTTTTTAGCAAGCATTTTATTATTCTCATAATACAGAATATATGCTGCAAGGCAGGCGATATCGAGAATTTTATAGAAAAATGCTAAAGGCCATCTTTGAGTAGATCTTTTTGTAGTATATCTACCAAGCATTTTATCCATTGTGTCCACTCCAGCTTTTGACCAGTTATAAAACTCAATAATTTCGGGTTTTTTCTTTGCACTATCGCTAATTTTTGTTTCATGATGCATTGATGATAGCATAATTACTACCTTTCTTTTTTTTGGCACATAACTGCACATGGTTACATTTTCATGAAAACCAAACACAGTGGATATTTCTTCTTGCGTTTTCGAAGCAGCCATTGCTGTTGGAATATATGCTTTATTTGTCTTCAAAGTGCCAAGAATTGTCAAGTTCCAGGATAGTAAAGATTTTGCCAATGGAAGAGTAGTGAAATAATTATCCATTGTAATGTTTCTACCAGATCCTTTGTACGGTGCCACCAAGTCTTTGACAACTCTCTCACCAATGTTTTTTTCACGACCCTCACTCGATTTCCCAGTGTAAAGCTGACCAGTAAGTGGATACGAATTTTCAGCATCACATATCCACCATACTTTGATTCCATATTTAGCCGGCTTTGATGGAATATACTGAGTGAATTTAGTTCGACCACGGTATGGATAAAGTTGCTCGTCGATTGTCAGGTATTCTGTTGGCTTATAGTGTTTACTAAATTACTATTAAGCATTGTCCAAATGTCTCGGATTGGAGCAGCTTTATCAGTCTCCTGACGTTGAGCTCGAGTATTAGTATCATCAAATCGAATAAAACGAATGATGTTCCAGAAGCGATTGATGCTCATTGCTGCACGATATAATGGATATGAATACGACTGCCACATATCCATTGCATTGTCAGTTTTTGAGTTGTTGGCGCCAGAGGTTATTAAAATAGCCAAGAATGCATAGAATTCCTGCCGCTCAAGATTTTTCCAAACTAATTGTTTTTTCTCCGGATTTTTTTCATTATACGCGGCATATGTTGAAACTGCTTTTATATTAGTATGGCGTATAATGATATCTGCCATTTCTGGAGTAAAAAATAATTTGAAGGTGTCGAGAATGGACAGCATGTTGGTGTTCCTATTAGATCCACATTTCTCTCGCACAATATTACGCCTTCCAACTTGGTGTTCACTTGGTGGTGTCGCAACCCACTGAGTACCATCTTTTGCCATCATTCCTGATCCCGTCGATGGTACATCACTTTCTTCATCTTCATCTCCATCTTCTTCATTTTCACTTTCTTCATCTTCATCTTCATTGAGTGCAGTTTCATCAGCTATTCCAAAAAAGATAGGTACATAATTTATAAAATATAATACATCATAATTATTGATATACATAATAAAAATATAAATGTTAATTACCTATGTCATCACAATCTGAAGCTGCAGCCTCACTCGGTGGAAAATATTCTTCGTCGTCACTATCCAATACGTGGTCATCGTCAGATATTTCGGCTTCGAATGTTTTCTCGCAATGTTCTCTTCTTTGAGAGCGGGTGATTCTATTGGGAAGAGTTTTCACTTTATTATTCACTCTTTTTAAGTATTCAAACTATAAAATAATTTACTCGAAAATAAAACAAGTAAATCTCTCCTTACCGTTGAAAACTCGATAAATCATCCATCGTATATGGACACAATACTAATATTTATTAACAATATTAATTGTATTTATTAATTTTTTTTTATTTTTTTTCACTTTCACCGTAAGTTTCGTACGTTTTTAGTTGTAAGTACAGATATTCAACCTGTTCACTACGCTTGTAAAACTACGACTGATCCCTTTTATTTTTTATTGTTCGGGGTGAAGGGGCGGGGTTTCCCGACTACCAGAATGTTCAAAAACCATAGGGTCTCACTATTGTGATTTCTGTAAGGACCATAAACTATATATAATTTCCATAGTTCTTTCACAAGCCACTTAGCCAGCTTATCAAATAGTTTTCTACATGACACGCTATATGTGGGTACCCGGGTACCCGGTCATTGAACGAATGGTGAAATTTTGGTCATTGACCGGACGGTTAAAGGAATTCAACTGTTTGAACAAGTTCTTATACAGAAATTATATTTTAAGTTATGAAAGCAAGATTATCTCGAACTCTAAAATGTTCTGGGGTTTTATCAAAGCAAAAAAGTCTTGTTCAGCAGTCCCTGTTAATGTTTTCTACAATGGAAAAAACTCAAATTCCGCCAGTGAATCGGCAAACCTATTTGCTGACTTTTTCTGCTCCACAGTCACAAATTTGTCTATTTTCAATGATTATTGCATTAATGCCTTTCAAAACAAATGCCAAGTGGATACTATTTATACGGATTTTTCTAAGGCATTCGACAAAGTATCTCACCGTCTACTTCTGCGCAAACTTGCTGCAATGGGTTTTCATTCTATGTTTCTCCTGTGGATAAAGTCTTATCTCAATAATAGACTCAGTGTTGTAATTGTGGATAATGCCACATCTCATCCATTTACTGCGTCTTCTGGTGTTCCGCAGGGTAGCATTCTTGGATCCCTATTTTTTATTCTATTCATCAATGATATTGGCTCTTGCTTTTCATTTGCTGATTATCTGTTGTATGCTGATGACCTTAAAATTTTCGCGGTTGTCAACTGCTCTAGGGATTCTGAAAAGCTACAACACGATCTTGATAAGGTATATAATTGGTGTTGTCTAAATCGTCTGTCGCTGAAAACAGCTAAATGTTTCCATGTAGCATATGTTAGATCAAAAATTTCTTTGAATACTTTCTATTATATTGCAGGCTCTGCCTTAAAATCCGTCAATGAGACTAAGGACTTAGGAGTTATTTTTGACTCGAAGTTGAATTTCGCCAGTCACATCAATTATGTCATAACCCGGTCTTACTCGATGCTGGCTTTCGTTCGTCGTAATTGCTCTGCCTTCACAGATCCGTATACTCTCAAAACATTGTATTGTGCAGAAAGTCTTTCTACGATTTGCTCTTCGATCATTAAAATTTTCAGACCCTTTGCCATCTTACCGATCTCGTTGTCTATTGATTGACTTAAATACGCTTGAAAACAGAAGATCTATACTGTCGTGCTCGTTCGTTGTTGACGTCATCAATGGGACTGTTGATTGTCCTGCGCTCCTAAGGAGGGTTCAGTTTAACGTCCCCTATAAGAACTTCAGGCAGTTTGAAGCCATTCACATTGAATTTTCTAGAACGTTATATGGCGCAAATGCCCCTTTTTCGAGGACTTTTTCAGAATTAAATGTGTTCTTTAATACTTTGGATATTGACTTTACGTCGCCGTATAGCATTTTAATTAACAGTCTTAAGTCATTCTTCTGTCTGTAATAACAAGTGTATCTGTATATGTATCTTATCTTTTTACTTATAGTTCTACGATATTTTTTTAATTTTATGTCATTATTTTTTTTTTACTTATAGTCTGTAAGAATTTTGTTATTTCAAAGACTTTATATACAAATAAACAAATAATTCGGTTTACCAAAAACTTTTAGAAGAGAACAAAAACATATTGAAAGCGAACTGCAACTGCCACGTTATTAATAATTGTGTTAAGGCTGGATTGAACTGTTTAACAGCTGACATTGAAAATATTGTTATTAAAATATTTAATGAATTCAGTTCTTTTTCGTGTAAAACTAAAAAGCTAAAGGAGTGTTTCGAGTTTGCTAACATGGAATACAATTCGCTTCTTCGCCATGTACCAACTCGCTGGCTTTCCTTACTTCCTGCGCTAAATAGATTGCTTATTGATTGGCCGGCTGTGAAAAGATATTTTATTTTGAAGCAGAAGGAAAATTGTCGCAAAGAACTATGGGAATTTATTACATGTGGCGTATCAAGTTTTGATATTTTAAATGAAAGCGAAGAATGTTTCGAAGAAGGATTATCAGAAGCATTTTTGTACTTTGCGCATAACGTTTTGCAAGATTTTGACTCTGCAATTCGAGATCTGGAATCTGATTCATGCACTATCGTTGATACAGACAGTGTAATGCAAAAGCTTAGAATCAGTCTCAAAAACAGACTAAACGATAAATTTTTTGGCGCTAAAGCAAATGCTCTTTTGAGAAAAATTAATGAATACGATAAACATAAATTCGAACAAGAAGCAGAATCATTCTTGAAAGTGTCTTTAAAGTATTTAGAAGAAAGATACGATTATAGAGACAACTCAATTATGGAACAGATTTCTTTTTTTTGTCTTAAAACGAAACTAATTACTTGGTCTCAATTAGAAGAGGTGATATCAAATATTAATTTGAAAAATGAAATTAATTGTGATGAATTATACAAAGATTATGGTTGTCTACGTAGTGTGTATGATATCTTGCCTAAAGATATTCCCAATGACAAGATTTGGTCTTTTTTTCCCAAAAATATAATGAAAATGAAATGAAAAACTTGAAAAAAATAATTTCTTTTATACTATCGATACCTATAAGTAACGCATTTTGTGAAAAAATTTTCAGTATATTTAAGAGTTTATATTCTAAGGAAAGAAATAAAATGCTTCCCGATATAATAAAAGCAGAGCTTTTAATAAGGCAAAATTTAAACTACACATGCAATGAATTTTTTAATTTTTTAAAAACGGAAAATGGGACCAAACTTATAAAGGTCGCTAAATCTAATAAAAAATATGCAAATTGATCTCATATTGTAGTATGAAGTACGCTTTTTTAAGAAATGAATTGTGACTTTTTTGTTTTATAGAGATTTAAGCAAAGATGTATATTTTTTTTTAATAAAAACGTTTTGTCCCGAAAAATCCAGTTTTTTTTTTGCAACTGTCAAGTTAAACATACATTTTTATCTGGCAACCCTACTTGTAACACATCTCGATCGATGATAGTTGAAAATAATGAGATAAAAAATGTACAAAAAAAGAATTAAATTACCATGAATCGCAGGAAAGTGTGACAAGCAGCTCCCTAGAGGAGAGTCTTTACTTGTTCCGTGCAGTGGTCTGTGCAAAAAGATTTTCCATCGTTCGTGTTTTGAAGATGGACTGTGTGAATATGACGTTAAATTACACCGGTCAACAGTATTTTTGCGCACGAGTTATATGTACATACCTTATTTTTTTTGCTTTTATACTCAAAATAAGAATAAGAATAAAAACTAGTTCTGAATTTCCTTTTAAGTACGACGCACGGCTTCTTTTAGGTGTGGACATTCTGAAAGAAAGTGGTAGTTAGTTCAATAATATATTTTAAATAATTAAATACTTCCTTTTAAACTATGGAACTACGATTTACTGCTCGCGGAAGATGTTAAATTTTGCGCTGCATTGGCGGGTGAAAATTTGGTTTTATTTTTTTGGCATTCCTCTTTGTGTTTTCCTATATTTGACAGTTGCTTCGACTGAGATGCCACATGTAAGCAATTTAAATATATACTAATAGTCAGCTGTTTTCCATTGTTAAGAAGGAGTTACAGAATCACACACTTGTTAGTGCAAATAGCAAAAGTTGTTAAGTAACCACACAACTTTTGGGAGTTACAGAATCGCACTACTGATGTATATTACAGGTAGAAAGTAGCAACTTGTGTCAAAAAAATGCATATAGTTTTTAGGTCGCTGCTGTCCTTTTTAGTAGTTAAACTAAAGTACTGATGTATATTTCAGGTAAAAAGCCTTGTGCCCAAGGGCGTGGGTGTAATTATAATGTTCATAAAGAAATTTAGATATAAAACCATCGCACGTAGATAGCAGACAGTTTTACCAGATTTTCATATTATTTAATGTCTTTTTCACATGAACCGGATGTTACAAAAAAGGGCCTAGCGTCATACTCAGCGCGAAGTGTATGAAAGTCATTTTCGGCAAGTAGTTAACAACTAGTGTCAAAAAATATTCATTGGGTTTTTAGGTCGCTGTGGTCCTTCTTAAGTAGCCCGTAGACGATCAATATTATTGATCAATACGTATTGAAGGGAATATTGAATGTGTACGAGGGCTACCGCTACCAACTCGACCACAGCGGCCGGTCAATTTCATGCTTAACACTTATTTAACATATGTATGAATAATTCAAAATCTCATAATTATCATTTAAACAATTATTATAAATGGAAAAAATATTTAAGATAAACAAGTTGAATTGCTTTTCTTTAAAAAAAAAATTTAAGTTGTATTCAAATATTAATTATCAAAACGAAACGGAGTAAAAATATTTTAATTTTCAACCGAGCTTTCAATAAATTCCCTACTGGGCATATTACGTATACTGTCAGAAATTAACCAGTATAGAAAAGAAAACAAGTACAGAAGTGGCTAAGTTCGATCGAACTTTATATACTCGGCGCACGCTTTCAGCTAAATTTTTAAATTAATAAAGCAGAGATTAAGTTCGGGCAAAACCGAACATGATGTAAGCCCCTTTTTCAAAATTTTCATATAATCGGATTTCTTAATTTAATGCAAAACCACATACCAAATTGAGCAAATTAGCTTCACTAGTTACAGAAGTATCCCATTTTTACGGGTTTCAAAAACTTACTGGGTCTGGTCCAATTTCAGTGATTTCAAAAATACTGCTTATTTAGACATAATAAAATATCTGTACTTAATTTGGGTAAAATCGATAAAGGATATCCAGAGGTACATGTATGTACCAATGACGGGCGGTACCATGTACCTTTTCCAAAATGTTTGTTTAAATGGATTTGTTGACTTAATTCCAATAGTTACTGAAGTATCAAATTTTCATAGTTTTGGAAAATTACCGTTATATGGGAGACGGGCGAAATTTTCGTCCGATTTCAAGCATTTTCATAATCTCACCTAACTAGGTACAATCTACGATGTGTGCCAAGTTTAGACGAAATCGGTAAAATAGTTCCAGACATATACATATTATCTCAAAAGTGGGCGGTGACACGCTACTTTTCCAAAATTTTTATATAGTCGGATTTCTGGCTGCAATACAACACCACCAGATATATACATACATATGAACTCATGTGTGTGCGGTGCCACGCCCCCTGTAAAACATTTTTATAGAGTCGGATTTCCTGCTCGAATACAACATACCAAATTTGAGCAAATACTGAAATATAGCAATTTTTGCATTTTTGACAATTGCCGTTATATGGGAGGTGCGCGTGGTGATTGTCCGATTATGCCCATTTTCAATACCAAGGTCAAGGACAATCTACCTATGAAATTTCATTGAGATATCTTAATTTTTATCAAGTTACGGACGGACGGGCTAAATCGATTACTCTTTTCGTTCTGATCATTTTAGTAAATATATGTCTATATCAATCTCGATTATTTTTTGCTGTTACAAACAATCGTTATGCGAACAAAGCTATAATACCCTTGTGTACTAGTACGCTCGGGTATAAAAAAAAAAGTGAAAAGTGGATATTTTTCACTGAAGTAACTAACATGTAAAAATGTTAATGGCTCTAGGGCATAAATATAAATTTATTTTTTAACTGGTCAAGACCATCCACTAACCGGAGATAGTACGAGATTAGTGAACAAGATGGAGGAGCGGGCAGACATTGCGCAAGGTTTTCCAAAAACCCTGTGCAGCTAAAAAGCCTTAAGCTTCCAGTTAAGGATACGGCTTTCGTAGTCATCTTAGTGAAGAGATACATACGAGTATATGCACAAGGAAGTGCTGTTTATTTGAATTGAATGTTTTAAATTTAACACAAGTATAAAGTGCCAATGTACATTCCACTATAACCTGGAAAAAAAAGTAAATAGGCAAAAATGTTTGCTAATTTGTTGAATTATTATAAAAAGTAGAACGATATTTTGTTTCTGTTATTCTCTTCATTTTACAGTATGAGGTCGGTTTTGTCAAAGCCTGAGTACAGTGAAGGTCTCACTAACGCCCAAATAAAACACAGTAATTCGTGCTTTAATATAGAACACACACACACTCTTACGGCGTTGTACCCAAAGTGCCGGTGACCTGGCGTGGACAGCGTAGTCGAGCGTAAGCGTGGTCCGGCGTAAGTGCGGTCCCAGCAAGCGATAAGCGGTCGATCTCTTGTGCGGCAGATCAGCGGTAGCGGTTGCTTCTGTTTCTCAGTACTTCTAGCTTTCACAGCTCGGTGGGTGACCTCGGCAGTCGCGGCCACCTAACAAGACTCGTAAGACTGTAGAACACCGTGGTGCTGGAAAGGCAAGTAACGAGTGTGTGTGTGGCCGTGAAGGCCAGGAGGGTTGAGGAATGTGCTGTCGACGAGTGTGGTATCGCTTAGTTAGGGGTAAGATGACGACCGCGAAATGCCAAAGGGTTGAGCTGGGCGCCTCTTTTTGAGGGGTATCCCCTCGTTACCCAACCAGGAGTAGCCGAATCAGACGGGAGGGCTGGACGTGCCGGGAGGGAATATGCTACGTTACAACAGGTTGGGTTGGACCATACAAGCTATGTACAATGGAACCCATATCTAAACGAAATTGAACAAAGAGCAACGCGAAAAGAAAGCAACCACATACATACATACATTCAACAATTTAGAGAAAACGGTAAAAAGGATTTGCGGGCATCTATTTCGGGCTTTGTGCTTGCTCTTTAAATAAAACAGCTTCCACAATGGAACTCATTTATATATTTTTTGTATTTAAATAACTATATGTCAAAAAAGTAATCAAAAAACCTCTGAATTTCGTGTTAAGAGTTGATAACACTCGAACGCAACAGTTGGCAACGCAAACTACGAAAATGTCGGAATTGCTGATAGCATTTTTCGGGTGTAAGCGTAGGCGAGCGTAAGCATAGGCGAGTGTAAGCGTGTCCGGCGTTAGCGCTGTCCCAGCAAGCGGCAAGTGTTCGATCCCTATTGGGGCGGATTACCGGTATTCCCATTCTAGATTTCACAGCTCGGCGGGTGACCGTGGCAGTCGCGCCGACCTAGCAAGACTCGCAAGACTGTAGATCACCGTCAGGAGGAGTTTGTCCAGGGGGATGCTGTAGCACTCGGCTAACTCTTCGATCTTTTCCAGAAAATCATAGGGCGCATCTCCAACGAAGAACTGCACATCCCAGTTTCGGACTGTGTTTATCGTTTCGGCATCACTTATTTCACCGCGCTTTGGTACGCTCTCTTTGCTCTTTGGGCATGGCGGTTGGTTACTAATCCGGATGGAGGGAAAGGCGTTTATTGGTGATTCCGCTGGGCTCTCCTCTTCGGCGTTTACTTCCCGCTCGAGGTCCTCTGTTGACTGGCGGTTGAGCTTCGCTCCTACATATGCGCTCAATGCGCTGCACAAATCGGCGTCCGTGTGTTCTTCAGCAAAAATTCGATGTCGTTTACACTCCTCGATCAGCTATTCCTTCTTGAGCAGGTATATCCAGCTTAGGGAATCGATGTTCAGCGTCTTATTGTCGTTGACGCTAGCGGTTCGGTAGACCTGCTCCACAGTGTTGGTGCTTGTTGTTGATTACACACGGTCGCCTGTGGAGAGAGGTCCCTGCTCAGGCGCCATTTATGAGGTGGGTTTTGTTAAAGGCTGAGGTGAGCTCAGCCGACTCAGAATAACATTAAGGTCTCAAGTAACCCCCACCAAATAAAACACAGTATTTCGTGCTTTGGTATAGAACACACACACACATACGGCGTTGTACCCAAAGCGCCGGTCGGGCGTAAGCGTAGTCGAGCGTAAGCATGGTCCGGCGTAAGCGCTGTCCAAGCAAACGGTAAGCGGTCGACCCCTGGTGCAGTGGATCAGCGGTAGTGGTTTGCTCCTTAGTGCGGCGGGTTAGCGATAGCGGTGGCTCTTTGGCGTGGCGGATCTGCGGTATTCCACTTCTACTTTTCACAGCTCGGCCGGCAACCTCGACAGTCGCGGCGACCTAGCAAGACTGGCAAAACTGTAGAACACCGTCACCCCCATAGTCGCACACTTATATGGTAGGTGCTGGAACGAGGAGTAACGAGTGTGTGGCCGTGAAGGCCAGAGGGGTGCACTGGACGCCCCCTTTTAAAGGGGTTTTCCACTGATCGAGTGGCATGGCCTGTCCAGCAAGGCATTCCCGAAGAGGCATCAGCGCGTCACCCAACTAGTTAAGCCAACCAGGAGTAGCTGAATCAGATGGGAGGGCTGGACGTGCCCGGAGGGAATGTCATAACGCCAGCCAACTGATTGACCCTGGGAGTGCTGGTCATCGCATCTCCCGACTAGTTGAGCCTTTGACTCACTTTGCAAGACTCGTTTGATCGAATGCACTTTTGCGTTCTTATATCGGACGAAGAGTAAGTCGGTTGAGAGTTCGCGATTGGTCAGCTTGCAGGGTGGGCGAAAGGTTGGTGGGCAGTTAGTGTCGGTCGCCTGCTGTAGTACAGATGGGTAGTTTGTGTTGTCTGCATGTATGTATGTACGTTTGTCGTCCGCTCTAGGCAATGTAGGTAGTTTGCATTTGTCGTATGTATGTATGAATGTACGTCTGTCGTCCGCTGTAGGCAGTGTTGCTAGTTTGCGTGGGTCGTATGTATGTATGTATATATGACGTTTGACGGTCGTATTGTATCGTAGCAAATGCATCGTTATAACGGTTAGATAACGCATTGACTTTGTTGATAAGAGTAATTTAAACATTTTGCCTCCGGCATCTGGCTATTGTACTTGTAAACTGATAATAGGGGGACTGCTGTTGTTGTTGTTGATGTAGCGGCTAGCTACACTCCACAGGGCTGAAGGACTCCCTCAATCGTTATCATCAAGCTCAACTAACGGGAGGTCCAGAAAACGACCCATTGGGAGTGTTGGGGTTGAGCCTGGATAGGTAGGGGTTTTACCTGCTAAAATATCCAGATCGAAGTTGAGCCAGAGTACCGCGGGTCTACCGAGGCAGCTGGATGTGGTCGTTGGACTCCCAAGGCGGGTGTCGATAAATTTTGAAACCGACTCCCTGTGAATGTCGCCCAGACATTTTCGGTACGTCCACGGGTCCAGCGGTAGGCGTACGTAGCTCTGGACCTTGTCCGTCAGTTGCGAGAGGTGTCCCCTGATGTGCCTGGGTGTCGGCTCCAGTGTAAGCAAGTCTCTATTAAGGTGCCCCGCACGGTGGTAACTCAGTAGAAACTGCTTTGAGAGCATCAAGTTATGCTCCTCCACTAAAAGCCCATTAGCTTCATGATGGAGGTATGGGGGTCCCCTCGATGTGGATGTAGAGGGTCAGCCCGACCTCCTTCGGCCAAGATGTGAATAGGGTGGCCGTGGACTTAGCAGGGGAGAGTGTCAGATTCCGTCAAATAAAGTTATGAGCAAGCTCTGGGAGGTCGTTGTTCACCCCAGAGCGCAAGTCGTCAACTCCATTGCCGGTAGTCATTATCGTGCAGTCGTCGGCATACGAGACCAGTGTGACTCTCTCTGGTAAAGAGTTGAGTCGCGAGATGTAAATATTAGACCGTGGGGGGGACAGGACGCTACCCTGTGGTACCCCTGCTTAACACTTGCTCTTTCCGGAAGTCATGTTGATGCTTCGCCGGGCTGAGATAGTGCTTGAAATACGGGAGCAGCAGAGCTTCAAGTGTCATGACCACTGCAGAAAGGTTAGAGATTGGCCGGTTTCCCTGGCTTCAGCAGTGGTATCACCCCGCTCATTTTCCAGATGTCAGGGATGATTAGGGTGTATAGCGACAGGTAAAGGACCTTGGTGAGGTATGCTATTTCCGCAGTCCCAATTTTTTCAGCATTAACATGCCTACCCCGGCCAATTGATTTGGAGGCTTTCGCCTTCCCGATGGCTTCCTTCACCTCGGCACCAGAGAGGACAATCGGCACGCTAGGGTTTTGCTTGCGCAGCCTTCTGGTCACTGACCATCTGGATCTGTCGGCCGAAGGATGCTGTGTAAATTGTCGGCTAAAGTAGCTCGCGCAACGCTTCGGGTCTGACGAGGCGTGGTCTCCAAAGGAGATTTCGGTCGTCACGCCTCGTCGGGTTGGACAGGGGCCTCACGGTTTACCATAGTTGGCCCACTCCAGCCCCGAGGTTACAGGACTTCTGGTGCTCCTGCCACTTGCCCCGCTTGAGTTGGTTGACCAGGCGTTGGATCATCCCGTTTAGTTCACTAATACGGGGATTTCCAGGGTCCGCGTGGCAAAGGTGGTTGCGTTCATCCGCCAGAGTGACCGCCTCACCCGGGAACTCAGGATGGATCTCAGGGATTCTACCTGCCAGGATGAAGCTGGCTGGAGCGGACTTCACCTTCGGAACTCGCGCTCGCCGATGCGAATGTCAGTTGAAGCCGGAAGAGCACTGAAGGCGCTCTCGGTGAAATCCTCGAACCGCTTCCAGTCAGCTTTTGTGAAGTTGACATACGTACGGCGGTCCGAGATGACTATGGGTAGGTGGTCTGATGCAAGGATAGCATAGTTCGCTACGTTATGCTATTTATCAGACCCGCGCTAGCTATTGTGAGATCTGGCGAGCTGCTGCAACTATAAAGCTGCGGGATCAGAATAAAAGAAATACTCAGAGCATTTAGCAATACAAAAAGTTGCATACTTACACTGAAAAAGTTAGGGAACAAAATTTTGCAAGTCTTTGTTTTAAATTAAAGTTTGATCTCTTGATAGAGTTCAACTTGCTCTGAAAAACTGGCCCTAAGTATGCATAACTGAACCATAAGGCATATTTCACTTAACAATACAAAAAGTTGCATACTTACACTGAAAAAGTTAGCGAACAAAATTTTGCAAGTCTTTGTTTTAAATTAAAGTTTGATCTCTTGAAAGAGTTCAACTTGCTCTGAAAAACTGGCCCTAAGTATGCATAACTGAACCATAAGGCATATTTCACTTAACAAAACTATATCACAATGTTTTCTTCTTTTATGGCGCTACAACCGTTTGTCGGTTTGGGCCGAGACCAAAAAGCTTCGCCAGTTCCCTCTCTCCTTCCCTAGGTTTCGCCAATTATTCCCACCAAGTGAAGACAGGTTTTTCTGCACTTGCTCTTTTCAGTCTAATCGTGGACGTGCTTGCCTCCGTTGTTCACCCATGCCGATTCGAAGGAATTTTTTACCGGAGCATCATCATCCATACGAACGACATGGCCAATCCAGCGCAGTCGTTGAATTTTTCGCATGACTCTGTCCATATTGCTATACAGCTCATACAGTTCATCATTCAATCTTCTTCGGTACTCGTCGTTAACGTGAACAGGATTATAAATCAACGTTGTAACTGCCACGTCACTATTGCCAGTTACAACTTCACAATGTTTTAGTTAACATATATTTAGCGAGTTCACAAGCCATGTTATTGGTTGTATATTTTTAGTGCGCTATTAAAATAAAATTGGAGCTTGTGAACGCACTGTATTATTTCGCTTTTTCATTGTTTGTTGAAATCAGGCACGAAACAACGCGTGCAGAAAACAGCACTCAGACTACATTCCGTCCATTGTACTGTTCATGTTTCTTTTAATCTGTTTTAAATCTGCAGGATTTACGAATAAATCTTAGCAGATTTCATGCTGTCAAAGAGCTAGTTCTTGCAAAGGCGGGGCAGATGCACCGAAAGTGTTCCGCCGTCTCTTCCTCTTCAAAACAGGATGGGCATATGAAGTTGTCATATACGCCTATCATTGTCAGGTGTCTATGCCACGTAAAGTGACTGGTCAACAGTCCAACAAGTTGCCTGCAGTCCCGCCTGTTAAGCGAGAGCAAGTGTTTTGATAGTCCTTCTGATAATGAAGGTTATTTCGCTTACTATTGTTTAAAAATAAACTTGAGCGGTCGGTTTCTTTAAAATATGTATGTATACGTACATCACGATTTGGTTTAATCTATCATTTGATCGAATAACACGTTAAACATACCTTTCAGAGTTGTATTGAAATATTTAACATGTGAAACAATAACAAGAAGTTTACGACGAAATTCGACCAATAACACGGCTTGTGAACTCCCTAATTATATTATTTTTTACCAGAACCAGATTGAAAACTTAAGTAATCAGTTAAATTTTACTATCGCTGATAGTATCACCAAGGATTATATGATACGAAACTCTTTCAACCACTTGTAAAATAGGGGGACTGATCTCGTTTTTATGCTGGCAACAACACCGAATCAGCTGACAAGTAAAATAACTATATGGCAGAGGCAAAATGTGTAAATTACCAACAAAGTCAATGCGTTTTTTAACTGTGCAGAATAATATATTGAGTGTTAATTGTTTGCAAAAGAAGTGTTGTTATCTAAAAATAAATGGCTAAATAATCTATATCAGCGATAGCAACGTATAAAAAGTTGAACTTTACACAAAAATGTTGCGCTTTATTTAGAAATAGCGTGTTAAAAAAATGCTAATAAATATATTTTCCAAAGAATACTGCTTATAATTTACTTATTTAAATACTTTTTAACAACAAACTTTATATACATACAAACATAAACATATTTTGATTGAATTTAATATGATTGATTATGTGAAGACTGACATTAATTAATACTTTTTTTACTTGAAATTATTTAATACTTATATTTTACTAGTAATTTCATTGTATTTGTATTATTTACGTTTGCATAACACAATGGTCGAATTAAATTCATGAAATCTCCAAAGAATGCTTTAGAAATTAGCACATCTGGTTTCTTTCACGTTGGCATTTTTCGAAAACGCTATAAAAATGGGCATTTGGTAAACGTTCTCTCAAGAAAAACATGGTGTAATTATATACAGGTGATGTTAGTAAGCCGAATAGCTATAAATTTTGACATTATTCGCTCGGTTATTTCCAGTGTCGACCACTCTGTTTCCCTCATTTATTAAAGCAAACTAAAATAGTATTAGAAATATTTCCTTTCAATGCGTATTTTTATTTTGCCTCTAGGCGGATTTGGTAACGCTGCGTTAGTAAGCAGCAGAATTAAGTTTTTTTTATACCAGTAGGATATTCACGTGTTACCACGTGTTGCCATTGAATGTGAAAATATTTTCGTACCGGGATTTGTTTATTGCAGTTGTGTGTTTTATAGAAATATATTATATTTAGTTCTTTGTATATAATTAAAAAAGAGTCCGTAACAAACAAATGAAATGGTGACTATTAAATTTTGTTCCATTTTAAATAAAGATAAATATTTGGCAGAAAACCATGAAATTGCTTTACTGATGACACATTGGTAAAGTAGTTTATTATATGAATATTTGACGTTTAAAGTAATATTGAAAAAATATATGAAATTAACTACTTATTCTTCACATTTGTCGTCTCGTCATCGGGACTACATTTGAAAAATTTAAGGGTTTTGACGAGCACGTATATTTTAATAGACGATCAAATGTTATGCGTCATCCCAACGTTTTCGACACTTTATTCGTTTTGTCAAAACGAAGCTCATTAAACGTGTTTAACTCATCATAAGTTTATTTATTTATGTATATTTTTAATACGCCACCATTAAAAGAGAAAACCAAGAATTAAAAATAGTGAATTTATGCAGAAATTCCGAAAGAAATAGTTAATGGATATTGGAAATTAAGAAGCAAATTCTGGACTATACGTTTATGTTAATGTATAAATTTCTTTTTGAACGGTCATTTTACAAATAACCCCTTAAGTAATACATGTCCGCCGCTAAGGTCCTAACAAATCTTTGCTAAAAAATCTATACGGTAGAAATAAAATTTTACTAGCCACTATGCAAGTTTTAATTATAACTTTTACATAATAATTTAGTGGCCGCTGTGGTCGAGTTGGTAGCGGTGGGTGCTATAACTCGATATGCCGGTGAGTTCGAGGTTCGAATCTCAGTCAGGGCAAGCAAAATCTTTATCATGGAAAAGATTTTTTTCTAAAAGCGGTCACCCCTCGGCAGGCAAAGGCAAACCTCCGAGGTTATATCTCCCATGAAAAAGCTTCGCATAAAATACATCTGCCGTTCGGAGTCGGCTCAAAACTGTAGGTCTCTCCATTTGTGGTATAATATAAAGACGCACACCACAAGTGGTAGGAGAAGCTCGGCCAAACACTGAGCTGTATAGTGTAAGCGCCAAAATTATATATATTATTACATAATAATTTAAGTATTTTTTAATTGCAACGTAGGAAATAAATTAAATAAAGTAATTGTTGAAAATATAACATATTCCTTTGACATTTACAAAATAGTTTTTATATATTTTTCTAAAACCTGCGGCAACCTGTTTTCAATATTTAATGTTATTTGAGTCATACCTGCCATTACTTCCCTGAAAGACAAACATCCATACTCTAACAAAGCTCGCACCTCGAGCCTGTCAAATTCACATGTACAGCCTGTTGGAAAATTGCGTTGGTATTGAAAATGTATGTTTCTGTATTTGAATTATAAATATTTTAGTTAATAAAGTTTTTCAGAGTAAATGTATGTGTTTTTTTTCACTTAGTGAAATATGTACATATGTATATACCTACATATCACCAGAGTATGTGCTAATTAGCATTAAAAGACATTTTCTATTAACAGATTGTTTTCATATAAAAATATTTGGTTTCTCCTAGCTATAGTTTCTGATTTTTGTTTTTCATACATATGTATGTATATATGTATGTATAGTAGTATGCATAGACATATATATATTGTGTACAAATTAACAGTTTTTTTTTTAAATTTCGATGCATACGAAAATCTAATCAAAACCAAAGAAAGTCCTATAAACAAAATTCTTTTTATGTATTAAAGAAATCGTTTTCTATTACTCTTATTTTTTGTCTGGTTTAATAATGCTCCGCATGATTTTGTTAAACAAATTTAAGTTTATACTGGTGCTAAACTAAATAAACTTTTGTTTAATTTGCTTTTTGCGAAAATAGGTTGGCAAAATTCTCACAATTTTACATACAAAATTCTCTTTTTTAATTTTTTTTGGTCAATTATATGGAGAAAAATTTTTTATTTTTGCAATTAGTCGATAGAAATACATGTTCTGACTGACTATGGCTGCTTTGATAAATAAACCTCGCTGAGATTATCTTACTTATTACCAAATTTCTTTAAAAATAATTTAAAACACTTAACAACGTTTTTTAATTCGCACTCGCAACTTTAAAATTCTTAGCTTACTGCTTTACAACTTCGGGTCGTTTCCACAATCTATAATTAAAATAATCGGCGGTTAACTTACTATTCAGCGCTTACTTATCTAATGGATGATCTTAACTGGTTGTTTTAGTTCCAGTTAGCGCTTAACCGTAGATGTTTTCAAACGACCCTTAACTCTTGTTGTTGTGTTATTTGTCGTATAGTGTTATCGTAATACCACAGTTGTAAACTTGTTGTTTTTGTTTCACATTTTAAATTTTCGTATTTCAATACAAAGCTCTTTCTGTTTATCATCAATTCAGGTTTATTATTATCTGAAAATGAAAAATAAAGTTAACTGGTAATGTGCGTATGCATACATATTTTAAAAAAACCGACCGCTCAAGTTTATTATAAGTCATTTATTGCTGATCAATTGCTTGAATACTATATACAATAGTAAACGAAAAAGCACAGTGCGCTCACACGTTCCTCTATTATTTCAATAGTGGACAATAGATATATCACAAAAAAAAATACTGCTTTCTAACTCCCTAATAGTGTGCTTGTTGTTGTTGTTGTAGCGGCTAGCTACGGAACCCTCAATCGTTGTAATCAATCTTCTGCTGTTAAAAGTGAAGGTTGGACTCAGAAGGCGATACACACTGGTCGGGAGTCGGGCCCAGAGGTTGTCGTATGTACGTCTGGACCTCGTCCATCAGTTGTAATAGGTATCCCCTGATGTGCCTGCCAGTCGATTCCAGTCCAGCAAGTCTCTATTAGAGTTCTTCGGATGGTGACACCCCAGTTGAAACTGCCTTAAGAGCATACAGTTGTGCTCTCGGATTGGGAGCACACTGGCCTCGTTGGAGAGGTGTTTCGCAGGTGTCATCAGGATAGAGACAGTCGCCGTCCGGAGTGCGGGTTCGGACAATTCTGTAGTCTCATCCTCTGGGTCCAAGTAGTTCCAGGTTACTAAATTGGCGCTTCATAACATAAGACCGACCGGAAAATCGCCTTGTAAGTTGAAACTAACGTTTTTTGTCTTTGTCAAAAGTGCTGCCGGTGAGCGACTTGGGGACCTTGTTGAGGCTCTGTACTTTGTTGACGACAGCGGCTGTTTGCGATAAGAAAGAGAATAGGCTGTCGAAGGTGACCCCCAGTATCTTCGGGTGGTTAACCGTTGTAATGAGAGCATCCTCGATATGGATTCACCTTTGTCGGCCGGGTTTCCTGCTTCAACAGCGGTATCACCCTGCCAATTTTCTTAAGTTCTGGAATGATAAGGGTGGCCAAAGGAAATTATTTCCCTAATACTGGGTTGCCGCGGCTATTGTTAGCCAAGGCGAGCAGCAGCAACAACCCATAATCCTGGTGGGAGCGTCTTGTTCAGTGGGCAGAACGTCGAATCGTCTATCTGCTCTGCCAACATATTTCACCTGCGATCATTTGGTAGGCTTGAAAACCAAAGATCCGGATGCGCGTTAAAGTCTCCGAATACCAATCGGTTTTTAATCAGGCAGCAGGAGGCAAGGCGTATCTAGATATTAAAAATTTCGAGCTGAACATCATCTGACCGGGCAGCTATCCTCTGACATTGTTCTGTCCGTTGGGCCTTCATCGATACTGCACTGTGGGAAACAATATGAACCAAAAATGAATGCCCGAGGATTGCAAGTTTATATAAATTTAAATAGTTTGCTTATTGCAAATTAAAATTAAATTGTGGTTTACTTACTAAATGTAAAACTTAATTTTTAAATCGTTAAGAAATGTAATTGGTTCAATAACCATAATAATATTTATTTTGTATGATTAAGTATATTAGACATTTTTTTTGGTTAGCACTTATTTTAGTAGGTCTATGTAATCTAGTTTTACTAAGATAATTTTCGATTCTAATCAATTTTCTTTTTCGGACTCGATATTTATATATTTATATTTTTTCTTTATTGTTTTTATCAAGAATTGTTATAATTAAAATAATTTTTTTTTTTATTTAGTCTTTGTCATTTCCTTTTTTGTGTAATTTTTATACCCGAGCGTACTTGTACACAAGGGTATTATAACTTTGTTCGTATAACGGTTGTTTGAAACAGCAAAAAATAATCGAGATAGATATAGACATATACATATATACTAAAATGATCAGAATGAAAAGAGGAATCGATTTAGCCCTGATTGTCTGTCCGTCCGTGGTGATAGAGATATCGCATTGGAATTTGGTACATTTTGTAGATTTCTCTTTAGACAGGGTAGGTTGGTATTGCAAATGATCAAGATCGGTCAATAACCACGCCCACCTCCCATACAACGGAAGTTTTTGAAAAAGGCAAAAAATCAGTTGTTTCGGTATCTATTACAGCAAATTGAGAGAAATTTACCACACCCGCTTATAAAAAAACGTCTGTAGGTATCTCAATAACGATGTAAGGTATCGTGAATATGGTTGAACATATTGACTTTGATATCAATAGCATCACCGTCAAATATTTTTGAAATCGGACCATAACCACGCCAAACTTCCATATAACGTAAATTTTGAAAAATGCAAAAAAATTCGTTTTTCAGTATTTATTGGAACTAATTGAGTAAAGTTTAATACTAGCAGCGATTTGAAACAAAGAAACGGGGTTTTTATGAAATGATGGGCATCGCCCATACAAAAATACATCGCGAGGGTATATAAAATTTGGTTTCGCCCGAACTTAGCTTTCCTTACTTGTATATATTTGTTTTTAGTTTTGCCAAAAATGGTATGGTCCTTGGTACATGCTGCTGTATTTTTCACGATGCTCTTTTTGAATCAAAAACTGTCGTCTTTATTAATTTGTATTGAGCGTGCATCCTTATCGTATAATTTTTTGTTACGGACTTTATGTTTATTAATTAGCTCTTTGGCTAAAATATGAGTTTTTTGCATTCGGTATTTGACCTCTTTTGCATAATTTTCAACGTTATAAATATGATCGACTTTGTCTTTCTTTATTTCATGTGGTAAAGTCGGTGTTTTGCCGAAAACTAATTCGAAAGGAGTAAATTTGTTATTTGTTATTAAAAACCGTATTTGACGTCGTATTATGCAAAAAAGTGAAGTACATAAGGTAAGAGTCCCAGTCTGAGAATATCCGCGTATATTCTCGTAAAAGACGCGATGGTTTCGTGCAATTGTGTCTACTGTTTCATGATGATGTGCAGTGAAAAAATTGAAAAATTGAATCAATGTTGAAAAGTTTTGTTAATTCAGAAAATATCTCGTTTTTGTATTCGGTACCTAAATATGGTCTGATCGAATTCATTTATTTTATTTATTTTATTAAAAAAAGTCAAAAAACTACAAAGGTTCTTACTGACTAAAAACGATGACTTACTCATAAGTTATAAAAATTAGGAAAACACAGTTTTCGACAAAGAAAAGTCCAGCGCAACAGAATACGAGATTTCGTTTAATTCACGAAGAGAACGCATTTAAGAAGCGTTCCTTGCGTAATTGGTAGTGAGGTTCTTAATATAAAAAGGTTATTAAGAACGGAGAGTTCTAACTGGTATGAGAAGTTGAATAGCGTGAAGTAAGGAGAGACAATCAATATCACCGTTGATCACACCGGAGATAAAGGAGAGGGATAGAGTACTTAGTTCTACTGATTTCCAGATATTTCAGATTAATGAGTAGGAGACGAGAATGGTAAGAAGGAATTGGATCAGAAAAATTTAGAGATCTGAAGGTGTTTACGCCAGCTGTTTCAGCATTCACAATGTATTCTGCCATTGTGAATTATTATTAACTCCACTTGCAGATGTCGCTGTGATAATACGGGAACAGGGACTCGTTACTTTCTCTTCCTTTTCTCGAGTCCTGCTACCCGTACCGTACGATGGGTTTCGCCTTATGCGAAAACCCAGCGCTCTTTCACTTTGTGAAGAGACGCCCCCAACGCTACACGTAAGGTTTTTGCATTGTACATATATTTAACCCCCAATTTATTTTCAGCAGTGTTGCTGAAATTGCATTTAAATTAAAGCTTGTGTGTTTGCTCGTACCAAACTGTATGCTAGAGCTCCCACAGACCGTGTGCCAGTAATCAGGCCAAAGCAGCAGTTTTTGCTGCGTCAGCGGCGCCCCGGGTTCACAGTGGCAGTTCGGTGTCAGTGCCAGGTGCGGTAAAATAAAATAACAACAAAAAATAAAGTGCTAAATTATAAGTGCAGTTGCAAATTATTAAAAATAAAAGCAAAATGCAATTGCAAATTAATTAAATTAAAAAGAACAAAAAGTTAAAAATAAATTCTAAAAGTAAAAGAAGGTAAATTTAATTTCATAAAATTCGAAAAGAAAAAAGAAAAATAACAAAAGCAAAATAAAATCATTTTAACCTAATCAAATTTTAACAAACCAAAAGGGAAATTATAAATTAAAGACAATAAATTAAATAATAATTAATAAAAGTAAAATAAAGTGTAAGTGAGGTGAAAAGTGGTTGCACCGGCACAAAATATTGTCACAAAATAAGGTGCAGCCATTTTAAGTAAGTGCAACTGCTGACCGACGGCATTAGGTGCCACATAGTCAGGCGGCAACGCGAATTTGCTGCAGGGCCCCTACCAACGGCTCAACGAGTTGCTGCAAGGCCCACACTAACGGCCCACATTCAACAAGGCCCCCACCTGTGGCCCACCGTGCAGCAAGGCCCCTACCAACGGCCCTACGGTTGCTGCAAGGCCCCAACCAGTGGCCCAACTGTAACATATAGTAAGCAGTCAATCCAAGTAAGCCTTCAACATTACAACGTATATTCGCGAAGGGCGGACAGGCAAAATAAATAACATATTGTAGAAAAAGAATAAAGTTAAGTGAATCTTACATTTTTATATTTAAAAAAAAAAAAAAAAAAAAAAATTTATTGCGATTTTTGTCTGAACGCCTGCATCAAGGGAATTTCTACAGTGTTGCGTTGGTACACTGTAAGAGATTTATCTCTATTTCTTCAAAAAAAAAAAAAAATTTAAAAACTAGTTCGTAATTAGTTTTTGGGTTTGAAGTGAAGGAACATATAGAAATTAAGTTGAATTTGGAAATTTAAATAAATAAGTGGTTTTTTTGGACTTAATCTACATATAGTTATTAGAAAAATTTATCTGGTGGTGAGTTACACCGTGAGAAATCAATTAAAAAAAAAAATTAATTAGTTTATCCAATTTATTTAATGTCCACTTGCTCGTGTGAAGTTCTTTTATAAGAAAATTTGTCTTCCATAGTGCGATAAACTGGGAGAAATCAATGTGAACTTTTTTCGGAGTTTTAAATTCTTTTATACTTAATTTGAAATCAACTTGTTCGTAGTTGAGTGGGTCATATAGAAGCAAAGTGTATCCAGTGGTGCTTTACACTGTGAGAGATTAGCTTGAATTTTGGAATTTTCTTTCTTTAAATATATATTTTCAGATTACATTGTATTCTGGTCTTTGATCTATATATATTTACGAATTTTCTCAGTAGTGCGGTACACTACGAATCGAAAAAAAAAAAAATAAAAGGAAAGAAGAATATTTTTCGTATGAATTTATTTTATTTTTAGATTTTTTTTGGCCATCCATATAAGGTGGTGTGGCTTTTTCAAAACCATTGCATTTCGGTACATTTTTTCGCTTTCTCGAAAATTAGTTGGTTTTCTTCAATTAATTTTGTTTTGAATCTTGGTTTTTGAAATTTTCGTTTCCTTTCCTAGGACACGTTATTAAACAAATTTTGCAATTTTTATTCGGTTTGACAAGAAACTTTGGTTTCCACTAGTAGGTTTTTTTTGCTTTATATAAAATTAATTGGTTTTTTCCGGTTGTGCGATACACGGAAATAAATCAAGCCAATTAATTTTCTGGATTTTCGTTTTGTCGAACGTGGATTTTTCCCGCGTTAGAATCTTTACAATTAACGATTTTCAATAATTTGCGAGCTATTTGGAAGAACTTCGAAGAAATTAAGTTTGCCCCAGTGGTGAATAACACTGAAGGAAATAAATTAAACCTTGTTTTTTTTGGAATTTTTGGATTTGTATTTCCGGCGTTTTTCGTTTTTCTTCCCAGTGGTGCGTCACACTGAGGAAAATAAATTTGCTTTAGTCTCTGACTTATTTTTTCTCGTGACTCAATCGGGACTTCATTCAATGGTGGGTTACACTGAGACAATCTTTACAACGTCTTGTTTTTCGAAAAATTTTTCAAAATTTCGTAGGCTTTTTCGTAACATGGCCACACTCAACGACTTTTCGCGCGCATGCGATGCGCTGCTTGAGTTTGAGTTGGGCTATAACACGATGCCCAGTAACTGCCATTCGATCTTCTCTCTGGAAATACAGAAAGAAGAGCTTAAGACGTTGTGGGTCAAGGTTAAAGAGGAATTTGATAAGTACTCAAAGACCTTGTCCGACAACGAAAGCGATCAGTCCGCTCTTCGGTTGGCCAAGTGCCGATACCAGGACTGCTACACCGCATACTTAACTTGCGGTGCGCTTATAGGTGAGACTGCTCATGGTCTCACTTTTGCTCAACAAAGCAGTTCAACGGTCAATCCCGGGCTTCATGAAGTTGAACTGCCTGCTCATTCAAATATCCGTTTACCTCCATGTGATACGGAGATATTTTACGGTGACTACATGTCGTGGCCATCGTTTCGGGATTTATTCACAGCGATTTACGTGAACAATTCGCGCTTAACCCCGGTCGAAAAGTTGTATCATTTGAATCAGAAGACCCGGGGTGAAGCAAAGGATATAGTTAAAAAATCCCCTCTGACTAATGACGGCTTCGCCACAGCGTGGCAAAATCTATCGGAACGATATGAGAATAAGCGGATAATGGTCAATAGTCAGCTGAAGATCTTATTTAATTTACCATCGGTCACGGTAGAACGCGGAACCGATATTCAGAATTTACAACGATCGGTCAACAATTGCATCTCAGTGTTAGAAATGTACGGTATTGACATTGAGAACTGGGATGCAATTTTCGTGTTTTTGGTGTCGAGTCGGTTGCCAGACACCACCCTAGCGCTATGGGAGCAAGGCTTGTGAGGCAGGCGGAAATTCCGAGGTGGGAGGAATTAGACAGCTTTCTCACAAGCCGGTTCCAAACGTTGGAAACTGTTTCCGACATTCGGGGTGCTAGAGCGGTAAAGCCGACCGTCAGTCGACCACCCGCCGCAAGCTATGAGAGGCGAGTGTCGGCACACCATGGGCAGTTTTCTCAACCTACCTGTAGGTTATGCCCCGAGCAAACCCATGTATTGAAGGGTTGCCCCAAATTTTTGGAAATTAAAGTTGACGATCGCATCACTGTTGCCAGAAAACAGAACTTGTGCATGAATTGCCTTGCACATTCACATATGGCAAAAGATTGCAAGAGCCCTTTCTCTTGTTGGAGTTGTCACCAAAGACATCACTCCCTTCTACATCGACCTTCTGCGTTACAGTTACCCAGCACGTCTGCACCACAACCGTCACCCCGAAGTAAGGTGCCCCGACCCCCACAACCACGATCAGCACAACCCAGAACGACACAACCCCGACCAAGCAAAAGCAATGTGCAATCTCTACATGCTGCAAGCACTTGCAATATATTGCTAGGAACTGCCATGGTCAACATCTACCATCTAGGAGTCACCTACCAAGTCAGGGCTTTACTTGATTCGGGATCGGAGGGTACATTCATCACTGACCGGCTCCGGAAGCGCATCGGGCTGTCAATGAAAGTTGCTGATACTCAGGTAACAGGGATAAGTGCCACGGTATCGGCAAATGTGCGAAAAGTAGCGCATCTGGTCATAGGTTCTCCTGTAAACCCCCAGTTTAAAATGGAGGCAAGAGGCCTCGTTTTACCCCAATTGACAGAAGACCTCCCCAAGTTTTCATTGGACCGGGTGCATCTTGGATCACTCCCCCCTCTTAGGTTGGCCGATGTAAATTTCTATAGGAGTCAGCAGGTGGATGTCATCTTGGGTGCGGATGTATACCCGGATGTTATCATGGACAACGTAGAGCGAAACGTGCTGGGATCACTTCTGGCGCAGGAGACGGTGTTCGGGTGGATCCTTACAGGGCCAGTTCCTCGGACGGTCACAAAAAGCTGTTTTTCGTCATGTGTGTCGTACTGCACACAGATGACGAACCCCCAACTGACACGTTTTTGGGAGTTGGAAGAAGAGTCGCCCAAAAGGAAGATCACCCCCGAAGATGCATTTTGCGTGGAGCTCTATAAGAGAACGACGGTAAGGGATGAATGCGGACGATATGTAGTATCGCTACCCTTTCGACGCGAGTTCCCAGAACGCATCAACCTCGGCTATTCTCGGACTGGAGCGGCACGGCAATTTCTTCGAAGTGAGGCCAGTTATCTGCGCAGGCCTGACTTGAAGAAGGAATATGATCGAGTCTTAAAGGAGTACATCGATCTCAACCATATGGTCCCGGTTGGAAACAAAGGGAATCGAACGTTTTACCTGCCACATCACGCCGTGGTCAAACCAGAGAGCACTACGACCAAGGTTCGAGTAGTGTTCAACGCGTCGTGCCCGTCTTCAAATGGAGTCAGCTTAAACAACGTCCTCTACCCCGGTCCAATCTTGCAGGCAGATTTAGTTTGTCTTCTATTGAAGTGGCGTTTATTTAAATACGTCTTTAATGCAGACATTGAAAAAATGTATAGACAAATCTTGCTTCAGCCAGATCAAACTGCATTTCAAAGAATTCTTTTCAGAGAGTCCCAGGACCCTGAATTGCAAGACTTAGGAGTAAATTGCGCTCCTTATCTGGCGATACGAACTCTACATCAACTCGCTGAAGATGTTAAAACGAAATATCCGCTAGCATCAAGAGTTTTAAAGCAACACATGTACGTGGATGATGTGTTGGCTGGAGCCCATGATTGCACAACAGCAACAAAAATGCGTGATGAGTTACTCGAAGCTTTTAAAAGTGCAAGTTTTCCTCTACGGAAATGGACGTCGAATTCTAAAACAATTTTAGCAGGTTTACCAAAAGACCACATCTACAAGGAAAACTTCATGGAAATCGACGACATGAGCAAGACGAAGATGTTAGGAATCCGGTGGAATGCAATACATGATAAGTTCCATTTCACAGTGCAGCCGATACCCGTGAAGCAGGATTACACCAAGCGAGAGGTATTATCGTGTGTAGCAAAGTTGTTCGATCCAGCAGGATGGCTTGGACCAATTGTTGTTGTAGCCAAAATACTGATGCAGGATATCTGCCTATCCAAAATAGACTGGGACGACAGTCTACCCCGAAATTTGCTACTGCGATGGGAATCATTTCTGGATAACTACGATAATATTCAGAAAATAAAAATTCCTAGTTGGATCCGGTTTTCACCATGGAATGAAGTAGAATTCCACGGATTTTGTGATGCCTCCGAGAAGGCATATGCGGCGGCTTTATATATTAGAGTCCGCGAACGCACTTCCCAAAAAACACCCCATATTTATTTGCTGGTAGGTAAAACAACGGTAGCCCCAGTAACGGTGTCTCTCCCCCGATCGGAGCTGTGCGGAGCATTGTTGTTAGCGGAATTAATTAATTTTGAAAAATGCAAAAAAAATCGTTTTTCAGGAATCGATTCAGCCCTGATTGTCTGTCCGTCCGTGGTGATAGAGATATCGCATTGAAATTTGGTACATTTTGTAGATTTCTCTTTAGACAGGGTAGGTTGGTATTGCAAATGATCAAGATCGGTCAATAACCACGCCCACCTCCCATACAACGGAAGTTTTTGAAAAAGGCAAAAACTCCGTTGTTTCGGTATCTATTACAGCAAATTGAGAGAAATTTACCCCACCCGATTATAAAAAAACGTCTGTAGGTATCTCAATAACGATGTAAGGTATCGTGAATATTGTTGAATATATTGACTTTGATATCAATAGCATCACCGTCAAATATTTTTGAAATCGGACCATAACCACGCCAAACTTCCATATAACGTAAATTTTGAAAAATACAAAAAAATTCGTTTTTCAGTATTTATTGGAACTAATTGAGTAAAGTTAAATACTAGCAGCGATTTGAAACAAAGAAACGGGGTTTTTATGACATCGCCCATACAAAAATACATCGCGAGGGTATATAAAATTTGGTTTCGCCCGAACTTAGCTTTCCTTACTTGTATATATTTGTTTTTAGTTTTGCCAAAAATGGTATGGTCCTTGGTACATGCTGCTGTATTTTTCACGATGCTCTTTTTGAATCAAAAACTGTCGTCTTTATTAATTTGTATTGAGCGTGCATCCTTATCGAATAATTTTTTGTTACGGACTTTATGTTTATTAATTAGCTCTTTGGCTAAAATATGAGTTTTTTGCATTCGGTATTTGACCTCTTTTGCATAATTTTCAACGTTATAAATATGATCGACTTTGTCTTTCTTTATTTCATGTGGTAAAGTCGGTGTTTTGCCGAAAACTAATTCGAAAGGAGTAAATTTGTTATTTGTTATTAAAAACCGTATTTGACGTCGTATTATGCAAAAAAGTGAAGTACATAAGGTAAGAGTCCCAGTCTGAGAATATCCGCGTATATTCTCGTAAAAGACGCGATGGTTTCGTGCAATTGTGTCTACTGTTTCATGATGATATGCAGTGAAAAAATTGAAGAATTGAATCAATGTTGAAAAGTTTAGTTAATTCAGAAAATATCTCGTTTTTGTATTCGGTACCTAAATATGGTCTGATCGAATTCATTTATTTTATTTAGTTTATTAAAAAAAGTCAAAAAACTACAAAGGTTCTTACTGACCAAAAACGATGACTTACTCATAAGTTATAAAAATTAGGAAAACACAGTTTTCGACAAAGAAAAGTCCAGCGCAACAGAATACGAGATTTCGTTTAGTTCACGAAGAGAACGCATTTAAGAAGCGTTCCTTGCGTAATTGGTAGTGAGGTTCTTAATATAAAAAGGTTATTAAGAACGGAGAGTTCTAACTGGTATGAGAAGTTGAATAGCGTGAAGTAAGGAGAGACAATCAATATCACCGTTGATCACACCGGAGATAAAGGAGAGGGATAGAGTACTTAGTTCTACTGATTTCCAGATATTTCAGATTAATGAGTAGGAGACGGGAATGGTAAGAAGGAATTGGATCAGAAAAATTTAGAGATCTGAAGGTGTTTACGCCAGCTGTTTCAGCATTCACAATGTATTCTGCCATTGTGAATTATTATTAACTCCACTTGCAGATGTCGCTGTGATAATACGGGAACAGGGACTCGTTACTTTCTCTTCCTTTTCTCGAGTCCTGCTACCCGTACCGTACGATGGGTTTCGCCTTATGCGAAAACCCAGCGTTCTTTCACTTTGTGAAGAGACGCCCCCAACGCTACACGTAAGGTTTTTGCATTGTACATATATTTAACCCCCAATTTATTTTCAGCAGTGTTTTTTTATAATAGAAAATAAATTGCTTGCCATCTGCAAGCCCCAAATTGCATTTAAATTAAAGCTTGTGTGTTTGCTCGTACCAAACTGTATGCTAGAGCTCCCACAGACCGTGTGCCAGTAATCAGGCCAAAGCAGCAGTTTTTGCTGCGTCAGCGGCGCCCCGGGTTCACAGTGGCAGTTCGGTGTCAGTGCCAGGTGCGGTAAAATAAAATAACAACAAAAAATAAAGTGCTAAATTATAAGTGCAGTTGCAAATTATTAAAAATAAAAGCAAAATGCAATTGCAAATTAATTAAATTAAAAAGAACAAAAAGTTAAAAATAAATTCTAAAAGTAAAAGAAGGTAAATTTAATTTCATAAAATTCGAAAAGAAAAAAGAAAAATAACAAAAGTAAAATAAAATCATTTTAACCTAATCAAATTTTAACAAACCAAAAGGGAAATTATAAATTAAAGACAATAAATTAAATAATAATTAATAAAAGTAAAATAAAGTGTAAGTGAGGTGAAAAGTGGTTGCACCGGCACAAAATATTGTCACAAAATAAGGTGCAGCCATTTTAAGTAAGTGCAACTGCTGACCGACGGCATTAGGTGCCACATAGTCAGGCGGCAACGCGAATTTGCTGCAGGGCCCCTACCAACGGCTCAACGAGTTGCTGCAAGGCCCACACTAACGGCCCACATTCAACAAGGCCCCCACCTGTGGCCCACCGTGCAGCAAGGCCCCTACCAACGGCCCTACGGTTGCTGCAAGGCCCCAACCAGTGGCCCAACTGTAACATATAGTAAGCAGTCAATCCAAGTAAGCCTTCAACATTACAACGTATATTCGCGAAGGGCGGACAGGCAAAATAAATAACATATTGTAGAAAAAGAATAAAGTTAAGTGAATCTTACATTTTTATATTTAAAAAAAAAAAAAAAAAAAAAAAATTTATTGCGATTTTTGTCTGAACGCCTGCATCAAGGGAATTTCTACAGTGTTGCGTTGGTACACTGTAAGAGATTTATCTCTATTTCTTCAAAAAAAAAAAAAAAATTTAAAAACTAGTTCGTAATTAGTTTTTGGGTTTGAAGTGAAGGAACATATAGAAATTAAGTTGAATTTGGAAATTTAAATAAATAAGTGGTTTTTTTGGACTTAATCTACATATAGTTATTAGAAAAATTTATCTGGTGGTGAGTTACACCGTGAGAAATCAATTAAAAAAAAAAAAATTAATTAGTTTATCCAATTTATTTAATGTCCACTTGCTCGTGTGAAGTTCTTTTATAAGAAAATTTGTCTTCCATAGTGCGATAAACTGGGAGAAATCAATGTGAACTTTTTTCGGAGTTTTAAATTCTTTTATACTTAATTTGAAATCAACTTGTTCGTAGTTGAGTGGGTCATATAGAAGCAAAGTGTATCCAGTGGTGCTTTACACTGTGAGAGATTAGCTTGAATTTTGGAATTTTCTTTCTTTAAATATATATTTTCAGATTACATTGTATTCTGGTCTTTGATCTATATATATTTACGAATTTTCTCAGTAGTGCGGTACACTACGAATCGAAAAAAAAAAAAAATAAAAGGAAAGAAGAATATTTTTCGTATGAATTTATTTTATTTTTAGATTTTTTTTGGCCATCCATATAAGGTGGTGTGGCTTTTTCAAAACCATTGCATTTCGGTACATTTTTTCGCTTTCTCGAAAATTAGTTGGTTTTCTTCAATTAATTTTGTTTTGAATCTTGGTTTTTGAAATTTTCGTTTCCTTTCCTAGGACACGTTATTAAACAAATTTTGCAATTTTTATTCGGTTTGACAAGAAACTTTGGTTTCCACTAGTAGGTTTTTTTTGCTTTATATAAAATTAATTGGTTTTTTCCGGTTGTGCGATACACGGAAATAAATCAAGCCAATTAATTTTCTGGATTTTCGTTTTGTCGAACGTGGATTTTTCCCGCGTTAGAATCTTTACAATTAACGATTTTCAATAATTTGCGAGCTATTTGGAAGAACTTCGAAGAAATTAAGTTTGCCCCAGTGGTGAATAACACTGAAGGAAATAAATTAAACCTTGTTTTTTTTGGAATTTTTGGATTTGTATTTCCGGCGTTTTTCGTTTTTCTTCCCAGTGGTGCGTCACACTGAGGAAAATAAATTTGCTTTAGTCTCTGACTTATTTTTTCTCGTGACTCAATCGGGACTTCATTCAGTGGTGCGTTACACTGAGACAATCTTTACAACGTCTTGTTTTTCGAAAAATTTTTCAAAATTTCGTAGGCTTTTTCGTAACATGGCCACACTCAACGACTTTTCGCGCGCATGCGATGCGCTGCTTGATTTTGAGTTGGGCTATAACACGATGCCCAGTAACTGCCATTCGATCTTCTCTCTGGAAATACAGAAAGAAGAGCTTAAGACGTTGTGGGTCAAGGTTAAAGAGGAGTTTGATAAGTACTCAAAGACCTTGTCCGACAACGAAAGCGATCAGTCCGCTCTTCGGTTGGCCAAGTGCCGATACCAGGACTGGTACACCGCATACTTAACTTGCGGTGCGCTTATAGGTGAGACTGCTCATGGTCTCACTTTTGCTCAACAAAGCAGTTCAACGGTCAATCCCGGGCTTCATGAAGTTGAACTGCCTGCTCATTCAAATATCCGTTTACCTCCATGTGATACGGAGATATTTTACGGTGACTACATGTCGTGGCCATCGTTTCGGGATTTATTCACAGCGATTTACGTGAACAATTCGCGCTTAACCCTGTCGAAAAGCTGTATCATTTGAATCAGAAGACCCGGGGTGAAGCAAAGGATATAGTTAAAAAATCCCCTCTGACTAATGACGGCTTCGCCACAGCGTGGCAAAATCTATCGGAACGATATGAGAATAAGCGGATAATGGTCAATAGTCAGCTGAAGATCCTATTTAATTTACCATCGGTCACGGTAGAACGCGGAACCGATATTCAGAATTTACAACGATCGGTCAACAATTGCATCTCAGTGTTAGAAATGTACGGTATTGACATTGAGAACTGGGATGCAATTTTCGTGTTTTTGGTGTCGAGTCGGTTGCCAGACACCACCCTAGCGCTATGGGAGCAAGGGATTGTGAGGAAGGCGGAAATTCCGAGGTGGGAGGAATTAGACAGCTTTCTCACAAGCCGGTTCCAAACGTTGGAAACTGTTTCCGACATTCGGGGTGCTAGAGCGGTAAAGCCGACCGTCCTTCGACCACAACCCTCGCAAGCTATGAGAGGCGAGTGTCGGCACACCATGGGCAGTTTTCTCAACCTACCTGTAGGTTATGCCCCGAGCAAACCCATGTATTGAAGGGTTGCCCCAAATTTTTGGAAATGAAAGTTGACGATCGCGTCACTGTTGCCAGAAAACATAACTTGTGCATGAATTGCCTTGCACATTCCCATATGGCAAAAGATTGCAAGAGCCCTTTCTCTTGTTGGAGTTGTCACCAAAGACATCACTCCCTTCTACATCGACCTTCTGCGTTACAGTTGCCCAGCACGTCTGCACCACAACCGCCACCCCGAAGTAAGGTGCCCCGACCCCCACAACCACGATCAGCACAACCCAGAACGACACAACCCCGACCAAGCAAAAGCAATGTGCAATCTCTACATGCTGCAAGCACTTGCAATATATTGCTAGGAACTGCCATGGTCAACATCTACCATCTAGGAGTCACCTACCAAGTCAGGGCTTTGCTTGATTCGGTATCGGAGGGTACATTCATCACTGACCGGCTCCGGAAGCGCATCGGGCTGCCAACGAAAGTTGCTGATATTCAGGTAACAGGGATAAGGGCCACGGTAACGGCAAATGTGCGAAAAGTAGCGCATCTGGTCATAGGTTCTCCTGTAAACCCCCAGTTTAAAATGGAGGCAAGAGGCCTCGTTTTACCTTAATTGACAGGAGACCTCCCCAAGTTTTCATTGGACCGGGTGCATCTTGGATCACTCCCCCCTCTTAGGTTGGCCGATGTAAATTTCTATAGGAGTCGGCAGGTGTATGTCATCTTGGGTGCGGATGTATACCCGGCTCTTATCATGGACAACGTGGAGCGAAACGTGCTGGGATCACTTCTGGCGCAGGATACGGTGTTCGGGTGGATCCTTACAGGGCCAGTTCCTCGGAGGGTAACAACAAGCTGTTTTTCGTCATGTGTGTCGTACTGCACACAGATGACGAACCCCCAACTGACACGTTTTTGGGAGTTGGAAGAAGAGTCGCCCAAAAGGAAGATCACTCCCGAAGATGCATTTTGCGTGGAGCTCTATAAGAGAACGACGGTAAGGGATGAATGCGGACGATATGTAGTATCGCTACCCTTTCGACGCGAGTTCCCAGAAAGCATCAACCTCGGCTATTCTCGGACTGGAGCGGCACGGCAATTTCTTTGAAGTGAGGCCAGTTATCTGCGCAGGCCTGACTTGAAGAAGGAATATGATCGAGTCTTAAAGGAGTACATCGATCTCAACCATATGGTCCCGGTTGGAAACAAAGGGAGTCGAACGTTTTACCTGCCACATCACGCCGTGGTCAAACCAGAGAGCACTACGACCAAGGTTCGAGTAGTGTTCAACGCGTCGTGCACGTCTTCAAATGGAGTCAGCTTAAACAACGTCCTCTACCCCGGTCCAATCTTGCAGGCAGATTTAGTTTGTCTTCTATTGAAGTGGCGTTTATTTAAATACGTCTTTAATGCAGACATTGAAAAAATGTATAGACAAATCTTGCTTCAGCCAGATCAAACTGCATTTCAAAGAATTCTTTTCAGAGAGTCCCAGGACCCTGAATTGCAAGACCTTGGAGTAAATTGCGCTCCTTATCTGGCGATACGAACGCTACATCAACTCGCTGAAGATGGTAAAACGAAATATCCGCTAGCATCAAAAGTTTTAAAGCAACACATGTACGTGGATGATGTGTTGGCTGGAGCCCATGATTGCACAACAGCAACAAAAATGCGTGATGAGCTACTCGAAGCTTTTAAAAGTGCAAGTTTTCCTCTATGGAAATGGACGTCGAATTCTAAAACAATTTTAGCAGGTTTACCAAAAGACCACATCTACAAGGAAAACTTCATGGAAATCGACGACATGAGCGAGACGAAGATGTTGGGAATCCGGTGGAATGCAATACATGATAAGTTCCATTTCACAGTGCAGCCGATACCCGTGAAGCAGGATTACACCAAGCGAGAGGTATTATCGTGTGTAGCAAAGTTGTTCGATCCAGCAGGATGGCTTGGACCCATTGTTGTTGTAGCCAAAATAGTGATGCAGGATATCTGCCTATCCAAAATAGACTGGGACGACAGTCTACCCCGAAATTTGTTACTGCGATGGGAATCATTTCTGGATAACTACGATAATATTCAGAAAATAAAAATTCCTAGTTGGATCCGGTTTTCACCATGGAATGAAGTAGAATTCCACGGATTTTGTGATGCCTCCGAGAAGGCATATGCGGCGGCTTTATATATTAGAGTCCGCGAACGCACTTCCCAAAAAACACCCCATATTTATTTGCTGGTAGGTAAAACAAAGGTAGCCCCAGTAAAAACGGTGTCTCTCCCCCGATTGGAGCTGTGCGGAGCATTGTTGTTAGCGGAATTAATTAATGCCTTCCTTCCACAGCTTGAAATTTTGCAGCCAACTATCCATAAATGGACTGACTCTACGATTGTTCTCTCATGGCTCAAGAAACCAGCGTGTTCATGGACAACCTTTGTGGCCAACCGAGTCTCATAAATAGAAGAGCTTGTTGGAGTGACTGGATGGAATCACGTAGATTCTGCAGATAATCCAGCAGATCTCGGAAGTCGAGGCGTCACACTACAGGATTTAGAAGCCAACGCGTTATGGTGGCACGGACCAAAGTGGTTACAGAAAGAGCCATCAGCTTGGCCCCAAGCGAGTAGTTGCAATGACACGTTGGAAACAGATGTAGAGCAGAGGAATGTACGAGTTCACGCGACAGGTGTCTCAGGAGAAGGAGATATCCTGGAGCGTTTTTCGGACTTCTCTCGAGCCTTGAGAGTGATAGCGTGAATTTTTCGATTTTATCGTAGAGTTCACCCTGTCCATAAGTTGGTGATAAGCGACCAGATAGACGAAATAACATCCGAGGAAATCAAGGAGGTAAAGCATCGCCTTATTCTTTTAGCACAGAGGCGACACTATTCAGAGAAGTACAGGGCTGGCGGCGCTTCCACGCCTCTCCAATAGCCTCTCTTAATCCGTTCCTCGACAGAAACGGAGTTATGAGAGTGGCGGGGGGGGGGGGGCGACTCGCGTTATCGAGTTTACCATATAACGAACGGTACCCTATAATTCTTCCTTACGATTGCTAGTTTTCAAGACTGCTCGTAAAATTCTCACATCTGATTTCCCTGTACGGTGAAAATCAGCTAATGTTGAGACTTTTGCGGTCTGAATACTGGATCGTTCGTATGAAAAATTTAATAAAAAATACTGTACATAATTGCAAAGTATGTATTACTTACAGGAAAAAAGCGCGGGAGCAGTTAATGGCAGCCTTGCCAGTGGAACGAACAGAAGTGTCCAGGCCCTCCACGAACACTGGAATCGACTTCACGGGCCCATTCGAAATAAGGAGTTTTACGGGCCGAGCATGCCGTATCACCAAAGGATATGTCTGCGTATTCGTCTGTTTCGCGACTAAGGCAATACATTTGGAGGCAACCAGCGATTTGTCAACCCCGACGTTCCTAGCAGCCTTTTCGCGGTTCGTATCCCGACGCGGTTGCCCTCTAAATGTATACTCGGACAACGGTACCAATTTTGTAGGGGCGAACAAAGCACTGAGGCAGGATTTCAAGGCGTTCGTCTCTACGGTGGCCAGTCGGACAACGCAGACATACGCTCACCAAGGTATCTCGTCTCACTTTATACCTCCAGGAGCACCTCATATGGGAGGGCTATTTCGTCGTAAAAAACCTAAGGCAGCATACGATTTGGATATTATAAAATTAATATGGTTGTCCAATGAGAAGGTAGGGTCAAATATTACTCCAAGATGATTGTCCCGTATATTATTATAAAACTTTCAAAAATGGCTGAAGCAACGTATTTAGCTCTTTTGTCTGGTACTGTTAGAGTAACAAAATATTTTGTTAGGTCGCAAATTATAGTAACAGCAAACTTGTTACCATATTTTGACTCTGGCAAGGGACCTATCGTATCGATTATTACCACTTTGAATGGTTTACAAGGTGTTGGCGTTAGAACAAGACTCTCTTTTATTTTAGGTTTTACTTTTTTAAGTAGGCATTTTTCGCAATTTTTAACTTATTTTGACATGTCACGAGTCATATTTTTCCAAAAAGATTTTCTTCGAATTTTTGCGTAAAGTCTTTTGATACCGCAATGTCCTCCGCTTATTGGGTCGTTCTGATAAATTGTTATAAGATTTTGTTTCTTTTCATTATCTGTCACAGTCTCTACAGGGTCGGTCAGTATGATAATGTACGTAATGTTTTTGATATTTTATTTAAGCGTTCTTTTAAATTTGTAATTGTAAGACAGTTGAAAAATATATCGTTTTTTGGCCATTCTAATTTATTAATGTTATTGTTGGCTTCGAATTCAAGCCGCGAAAGAAATTTCGTTAACATTCGTAAAATCAATTAACTCGAGTTTTTGATGTTTTATATGCGCATTAAACTTTAAATTCTATTATTTTTAACATATAAATGTTTGTTTATTTTTCTGTTGGCCTAGTAAATGTTAATATTTTACAAATTTATTGAGCTCTACCATTAAAAACTGTTGTTGTTTTTTCACAAAAATCTTCCATAAACTGGCCTTGAGCAAAACAAATTGGTAAATCGTTATATCCATGTTTTTGCTTAGTATAGCACCGCAACCGCTTTTTGAAGCGTCGACTGTAATGATAAATTCTTTGTTGAAATCTGAGTATTAGGCCTCATCTTTTGTAAGCGACTTGCAAAACAACACTAATTGTGAATAATCATTGGAAAGTACAAAGAGAAATTTACAATAAACGTCAATCTGTTGGGATATTTTCGCTAAACTTCAAAATAATAAATAAACAAAATAGAGCAGAGGTAAGTAAAATCGCCAGTCATAAGATTTTGATTTGATTACATATATAACATAATTTATTTTTCAGAAACCAAGAAAAAAAGCGAAGAAGGTAGACCTGCGAAGAGACGCATGAATTTTTGAAAAGAAAAAAGTGTTAGTTTGAATTTTTAAATTCATAATTTCGCCATCCGCTTCATTATTAAATATTGTAAACGCATTACCAAGAAACTATAAACACAAACATTTTAATTTTGTTTTAATTTATCTCAAAATCCATAATTACAGCTATGTGAAGTTGACATCGGATTTAAAAAAAATATTTTTTTTAATATGGCAAAGGATTGTACTAGTTGGGTACCCAATGGTGCCAAAATCTGTTTCGTTTGAGCAGCATCGGAGTAATGTCAAAACAAAAAATCCCTATACATAATGATTCACCTACTATCCCTGGTGTACAATTTTAATTTTTTCATACCAACCAACCCAAAAATAAACCAACCCCCACCCCCCATGTAAACATAACATCGAACTCCTAAATTTTTTTTTTTTTTGACAATGGATTGTACTTGTTTCGCACACAATTGTATCATCTTCAGTTCCGTTTGTACCCCTCCCCCTTGGAGTAGAGGAAGGAAGTTAGATTTCAACTTTCAATAATAGTAACAAAGATAGTACAAACGACTCCACTAACTATACTTTTATATATACTTGGACCCACAAAAGTACCAACAAAACGGACCAAGTGAAACACAAGTAAAAACGACCCACAAAAATTGCAGAGTGTGTACAAATATTTTGGACACCACCCAGGTCCTGTACAGTAGTTTTCTGATGGGTACAACCGACTCCAGTAACTGTACTTTTCTATAGGCTTAGACCCGCAAAAGTACAAACATCAGGAGCCAAGTGAGTCATAAGTACAAACGACCCAACAATATAGCAGAGTTTTTAAAAAAATTTTGGGCACCATCCAGGTCCTGTACAGTAGTTTTCTGATGGGTACAACCGACTCCAGTAACTGTACTTTTCTATAGGCTTAGACCCGCAAAAGTACAAACATCAGGAGCCAAGTGAGTCATAAGTACAAACGACCCAACAATATAGCAGAGTTTTTAAAAAAATTTTGGGCACCACCCAGGACCTGTACAGTAGTTTACTGATGAGTACAAACGACTGCAGTAACTGTTCTTTTCTATAGATTTGGACCCGCAAAAGTACAAACATCAGGAACCAAGTGAGACATAAGTACAAACGACCCAACAATACAGCAGAGTTTTTACAAAAGTTTTGGGCACCACGCAGGACCTGTACAGTAGTTTGGTGATGAGTACAAACGACTCTACTAACTGTACTTTTCTATAACCTTGGAAAAGTACAAACATAAGGACCGGGTGACACACACGTACGAATGTCACTTTTCTTTTAAATGAAAACCAAAAAATCATTATCCAAATCACAGAGAAACACTCTAGATTCATTGACGATAGGCGCTTGTTTGTCGGTTCCTGTGGAAAAAAAAATAATAAAATGAAAATGTAGTGACACTTTCTTCTACCTACGTTCGATGTACTTTTAACCAAATTTCTTTATGAACGTTATAATTATACCCACGCCCTTGTGCACAAGGCTACTAAAAATGACCGCAGCGACCCAAAAACTAAATAAATTTGTTTGACACTAGTTGCTACTTACCTACTTTCTACCTGAAATATACATCAGTACTCTAGTTTAACTACTAACTAGTAAGGAAAGCTAAATTCGGGCGAAACCAAAACTTCCGTTATATGGGAGGTGGGCGTGGTTATGATCCGATTTAAATTTTTTTAGCAATGATAACGGCGATATTGAGGAAAATTTGTTCACCATGTTTTGTGACGATACCTTACACCGTTATTGAGATACAGACATTTTTTCATAAGTGGGTGTGGCAATGCCACATCGTCATTTTATGACGATAACTAACATTGTTAATGAGATACGGCAACTTTTTCATAGGTGGGCGTGGCAAAGGCCATTTTTTAAAATTTCATAAATACCTAATTTCTTAGTTCAAAATCGCTTCAAATACCAAAGTTCACTCAATTTGCTGCAATAGATACCGAAAAACGGAGTTTTTGCATTTTTCAAAAACTGTCGTTATATGGGAGAAGGCCGTGGTTATTAACCGATCTTGATTATTTTCAATACCAACCTACCAAAAGGGCAATCTATGTACCAAATTTCATTGAGATATCTCAATTTTTTCTCAAGTTATAGTAACCACGGACGGACGGATAGACAGTCAGGGCTAAATCGATTCCTCTTTCCATTCTGATCATTTTTGTATATATATGTCTATATCTATCTCGATTATTTTTTGCCGTTACAAACAACCGTTATGCGAACAAAGTTATAATACCCATGTGTACAAGTACACTCGGGTATAAAATGGAGCGAAATAAGTTATGAAACGTAAGTACGTACACGCAATACACATATGTATGTATATGCAGACCTTAGTACCTGTGTTTCAACACTGCGTCTACGTACATAAACAAACATAATCAAATCAGATTAAACTGGGAGTCTTACAAAGTGGCAAGGAATGAAGTCACCAAGTTTGTCAAAAGAGATAAACGTAGTTTTTTTTTGACTCAAAACTGGACCCTTCTCTACCTCCTAACGTCTTATGGAGAAACTTAAAAACCTTACACGTCTACGGAAAAAACGAACAGGATTGTTCTTTGAGTGCCGAGTACTTCATGAAACTAGCTCCTGTAAGTTTTTTGTCTTGTGACTAAGCATGTGTTTCGAGAGGATTGTTTGAGTTCTCCGCTGTAACCGAAACCGATGTAACTGGTTATATCTTTAGCATTAAATAAAACGCTGTTGGAATTGATGGCATACTTGACTTTTCGAAAGCATTTGATTCAGTTGACCACAATTTACTATGTTACAAGCTAAGATACTTTTTTGGATTTAGTGAAAGTGCATTGATTACCATGAAAAGTTACTTGACTGGCAGGTCTCAATATGTCGTAACAGAGCATAAAACATCCAATCTAATGGCTTTAACTGCTGGTATTCCTCAGGGAATATTTAAAGTGTGTAAATTTGTAAGCATGCATGCTTATGCTGACGATCTGCAGATATATTTTTCTAGCAATTTCAGTGATATAAGTGATCTTTGTTTTAAAGTTAATAGTGATCTCTCGTCAATTATGCGATGGACAATGTACAATGGCATCAGCTTAAACAGTGAAAAATCATTTGTGTTACCTGTCTCAAAAAAGAAATTTTCTCCGAGTAGCATTCCATCAATAAGCATTGGTAATGATCCTGTCAAATTTGTTAATAAAATTACAAACCTAGGTTTTGTGGTTAACTCGAACCTGACGTGTACAGACCATATTAACTCGACTGTTGGTAGAGTTTATATTACATTACGCGCTATGTTTACAAACTGAGAAAGTTTGACCACATATCTACTTGGAGATCTCAACTGCTTGGTTGTGATGTTTTTGAGTATCAGAAAGCTCAAAGTTGTATCTTCCTTTTTCGACTTATCTCAACAAAAACACCTTCATATCTCTATGACCAGCTCATATTTTGTAAATCCACTCGCTCGTGTAATCTTATTGTTCCTAGTTTTAATTATGTTACTTCAACAAGACTATTCTTCGTCAATGCCGTGCGTATTTGGAACTCAATCCCTGCTTCTACAAGAAGCAACTTAAACCAAAGCAACTACAAGCATCTTCTTTATAACTATTTCTCTTCCTCTAATTCTTAAACTGGCCACCTCACTACTTATAAAACTAGAACTATTCTAAGTCAATTTTAAGCATACATTTAATCTTAGTTTAATATTTCTTAAATTTTTATCCTTATACTTATTATATTTTGTCTTTATTTTTTACTTTTATTCTTGTACTCTACCTTAATCATCCGTTTTTATAATTCCCTTAATTGTTTGTTGTGCTATAAAAGGTGTAAAACCTTATTGTACTAATCGCTAGCTTAATAAATGAAATGAAATGAAATATGTTGGAAATTGATTGGGAGTCACAAGACACGGTATTTTGATATTTCATAGCAGACGGAAAACTAGTCACTCTCCGTTTTGAGTTAACGAAATCATAAAATGATTCAGGGTTTTTTTATTAAATTCTTTTTAACTTTACACAAATAAGATCGGTAGCATTTTTTATTTAATTCAAAATAAGCGAGCCGGAGAACTGAGTATTTAACATATTAAGTGTGCAAGCCAGTTATTTTGTACAATTTAAGTTCTTTTGTAAACCAAGGTTGTGATTGCTCCTTTTGTACGCCAACCCGTTTGGGTACAAACTTTTGAAATAAACTATATTTATATAGTATTATTAAAATGTGTGTCCAGCATTTTCAACATCATCTTTATACGTCGGCCATGATAGTTTTGACAATTCTCGATCTAATTTCTTGAAATTAGCTTTCGCGAAAATAAAACGAGCGTTTGAGCTATTTGATTTATCAACATTATTTCCAAAATCACCTATAACCTAGTAATTTACCTCAATCGCAAGGTGATAAGAGTCCTCTGGAATAACCAAGGGTTCGCACCTCTTCATAGACGATTTAGATATATCATCAACAAAAACAAGATCCAGAATGGTACCAAAATTGTTTGGAGTTAAATTTTGCTGATTTAGACAGACCTCAGCCATATCTTCTAAGAACACATTGTATCTATCGATGAGGGGGATATTAACATCTTCGGCTGGTATAGAAGAATGAACTGCCAAAAGAATAGCTTTACCGATTCTGTCCTTACGGTCATTTCTATGAATTTGATACTGATTAGGAAGGATCTCTGAATTAAATACATGTGGTTTAAGCCAACTTTCAGTACAGAAAATTACGTTTTACTTACATTCTAAGTCTTTTCAGTATAAATCGTTCAATTTAGTATTTAAACCTCTAACGCTTTGGTACATAATAATTAAAGTAGAATTTAAAATTAGTTTTTTGGCTCAGTGTCACGATTAGGAATTGAAGCTAAGTTATTTCTTTTATTTTTGATTTTATTTGGCTTATATTCAAACTCGCGAACAAATACCCCGGTTGGCCAAAAATAATTGTTAAGCAAAGAATCAAAAACTTCAGGTGCCACATCAATTTTAAAAGATGATACGTTACGTTCATATTTAAAATTAAATTTTCGGATTGCTAAGTTACAAGTCCGAATTTTTGATGAAATGTATAACTCTATATCATCAGAAGAAGTGTCCCTAGCAAATCTTGAAACGAAAATCGATTTTCTGAAAGGAACCACAACCAGCTTCTTTGCAGAACAGTCAGTCTCATCCACAGGTATTACAGTTTTTCAGACAATAGGAGCAGATTGGGAAGATGGAAGCGATTGAGGTGGTGATGGACCCACTTCAGGTGAAGATACCTGATCAGTGCAGGTAGCCCTTGACGAAGTTGATGCTTCTAAACAACTGCTGAAGGCGGCTACATATGCGCTAACGAGAGCCCTCAAGAGCGAGGAACAGCACGCACAGTACCGGTACATTCAAAAGCTTTCTCCGACTAGCACAAAGTACCCGCTATGGAAAGCACATCAACAAAGTATTCACCCTTTGAGCTTGTGTTTGGGAAGCTATGTGGATTGCCAAATGACATAATAAGCGCTAAAGAAAAAGTATATGACATAGACAACTACATGAATGAACTGAAGATAAAACTTAAACATGCACACGACAATGCTGCTATAAACCTGAATGGAAGCAAATTAAGAGCTAGACAGAAGCAATCAAAAGTGAATAAAGCAAATTTCACAGTTGATGATTATGTTTATTTAAAAATAGGAAACAAGAAGAAGTTGCATTTACCATTTGAAGGACCTTATAAAATAATTAGACAAGATGGTCTAAACAGCAACATTCTTAAAAACAAAAAAGAAATAATTGTACACAATAATAACCTAGTTAAAGATAGGAGTAACCAAATAAAACCATAATGAAAGAAATACATACATAATTGTTGTAAATATAAGAAATATCTATATGAAGATACAAAAACATAACACAATTCAATATAAATCAATTTAGATTTTAAGAAACTGCAATTAATTTATATTCCTCTTAGGGGTACGGTGTAGTGTGCCCTACCACTTCTGCACATGCGCTGCATATTGCTGAGTCGGCGTGTTTGTAATGGTCATCGTGTGTGGCATAATCACAAGCAGTGATGACACATGCAAAGCACATGTGTCCGCACACACGATGATTTAGCGTACGGCACCACATGAGGTGCAAGCTGAAGAGAAAACCGCAAGCTTGAGAGAAAGATTAAATAAATTAGTTAAGGGCTCATATATATGTTTAGCACATTTTTTGAGGAACCAAGTCGGGATCAAATCGGGGTCCGCCTTAAAAGATTACTTTAAGTTACTCAAATAATAAAATACTTCCTCGGAAGATATTTGCGGAATAATAGCAAAGGTGAAGGAATAAAGTTTATATGGATAAGGTTTACTCAGAGGCAAGTTAATGGAGTAATTGGGCAAATATGAGTTCTCCGCTGTTACCGAAACCGATGTAATAAGACATATATTTAGCATTAAATCAAACGCTGTTGGAAATGATGGCATACCCATCAGATTTATTAAAATGATCCTGCCTTTTATCCTAAGTACGCTTACACATATAATAAATCATTGCATAACAACTTCATGTTTTCCAGACCTGTGGAAAATTGCCACGGTAAGACCAGTTTCTAAGACTAAATCTCCTTGTTCCCCGGCTGATTTTCGACCCATAAGCATCTTACCAGCATTGTCAAAAGTTTTTGAAAGCATTATGGCGGATCAAATTACTTCCCATGTGTTAGAAAACAATTTGGTCTCTCCATACCAATCGGGCTTTAGGGCTAAACATAGCTGTTCTACCGCATTGCTAAAAATACTTGACGATATACGCATACCATTTGACAAGGGCTACCTAACCCTGCTATGTTTACTTGACTTTTCGAAAGCGTTTGATTCAGTTGACCACAATTTACTATGTTACAAGTTAAGATACTATTTTGGATTTAATGAAAGTGCAGTGATTACCATGAAAAGTTACTTGACTGGCAGGTCTCAATATGTCGTAACAGAGCATAAAACATCCAATCTAATGGCTTTAACTGCTGGTATTCCTCAGGGAATATTTAAAGTGTGTAAATTTGTAAGCATGCATGCTTATGCTGACGATCTGCAGATATATTTTTCTAGCAATTTCAGTGATATAAGTGATCTTTGTTTTAAAGTTAATAGTGATCTCTCGTCAATTATGCGATGGACAATGTACAATGGCATCAGCTTAAACAGTGAAAAATCATTTGTGTTACCTGTCTCAAAAAAGAAATTTTCTCCGAGTAGCATTCCATCAATAAGCATTGGTAATGATCCTGTCAAATTTGTTAATAAAATTACAAACCTAGGTTTTGTGGTTAACTCGAACCTGACGTGTACAGACCATATTAACTCGACTGTTGGTAGAGTTTATATTACATTACGCGCTATGTTTACAACCCTGAGAAAGTTTGACCACATATCTACTTGGAGATCTCAACTGCTGGGTTGTGATGTATTTGAATATCGGAAAGCTCGAAATTGTATATTCCTTTTTCAAATTAGCTAAATAATAACACCTTCATATCTCTTTGACAAACTCATATTTTGTAAATCCACTCGGTCGTGTAATCTTATTGTACCAAGTTTTAATTATGTTACCTCACCAAGACTATTCTTCGTCTTTATATAATATAATTTTGGCGCTTACAGTACATAGCTCAGTGTTTGGCCGAGCTTCTCCTACCATTTGTGGTGTGCGTCTTTATATTATACCACAAATGGAGGGACCTACAGTTTTTGTGCCGACTGCGAACGTCAGATGTACATATTTAATGAGAAGCTTTTTCATGGCAGAAATACCCTCGGAGGTTTGCCATTGCCTGCCGAGGGGTGACCGCTATAAGAAAAAAACTTTTTCTATTATGAAGATTTTGGCTTGCCCTGACTGAGATTCGAACCTCGAACACATCGGCATATGAAGTTATAGCACTCACCGCTACCAACTCGACAACAGCGGCCACAATTCTTCGTCTTTGCCACATGTATTTGGAACTCAATTCCTGCTTCTACAAGAAGCAATTTAAACCAAAGCAACTACAAGCTTTTTATAACTATTTCTCTTCCTCTAATTTCCAAACTGGCTACCTCACTACTTATAAAACTAAAACTTTTCTAAGTCAATTTTAAGCACTGTATTTAATCTTCGTTTTTTGTTTTTTTTTTCTTGTTTTCTTGTCTTAACATGTAGTTATGCATATGCATACGCATATGCATGTTAATTTAATTTAAGTTAGTTTAATATATATTCTATTTTTGTCCTTAATCTTATTATATTTTGTCTTTATATATAACTTTTATTCCTAGTACACTACTTTAATCATTCGGTATTATAATTTCCGTAATCGTTTGTTGTGCTATAAAAGGTGTAAAATCTTATTGTACTAATCGCTAGTTTAATAAATGAAATGAAAATAAATATGGACACAAAAATTTTGACAAATTGAATTTAGGTTATACTTACATGCATCCATCTGCGCTGCTCCGAAGACCTTCCTTGAGTCGCTGCATGTTGCCGTAATGTGTATAAATTGTCGTATATTCCACATACTTAATATATGTATATAAGTATATACATATATAAATATAGATATGTATATAAGAATTAATTTCTATTGTATTATCTTCTTAACAAATGCAAAGAATCAGTTTTACTTTTTACTTTTAATTGTGCTTGTAGAAGCACGTTGAATTTTAACAAATGTCTTCTGCTCGATTTAATTATACAAGGTGGCGCAAAAGTAATCCTCCTATCAAAAAATGCTACAAATTTTGCGATTGGCCCCTAATATCAGTTCTGTTTTGACATTTGTGTAGTAAACACATGCGAAATACACGTTAATAAACAATGTTACGCTACGCTGCTCCAGAACGCGAAATATTGCTGACTATTTATTTGACCAATGATCGGTCTGTGATTTCGTCGCAGATTTCCTGGCCGTCCAACGCCTACTGGTGAAACACTGCGACGTTTAGCCGCTCGCCTCGAAGAGACTGGCACAACACGAGATGCTGCCAGGCGTGGCAGACCCCGGAGTAGCCATTCTGCAGAGAATATTGCTGCTGTAGCCGAGGATGTCATGGAAGCGCCGTCGACATCGACCAGGCGACGTGCCACGCAACGTCTAACATAAGCTCAAGCCAACATCGGAAGTTTACTTTTGCGCCACCTTGTACAAATTGAAGCGAAAAACGAGAAAAGGAATGAGATTGGCAGGGTTGCTTTATACAGCAACGTTGCATTCGCGCACAGGGTCGCAACCGGGCAACAGAGTTGCATTCGCATACAGGTTCGCAACCGGCAACAGAAACTGGAGAGTGATAGCCAGTTGTTAACAACTCGTACAATCTGACATTTGGTCGACCTCGATCATAGGCTTAATTTTACAACATTTGTTTCCTTACGATATTACTAGTTGAACACTAATTTAAAATTATATAAATATCACATAATTAAAGTATTGCTTTGCTCCTGGACAGCCTCAGCCTCCATATTTTGCTCAAGCCACTTACGCATTCTATTTGCCTCAACAAAACACGTCTTATGGGATCCCTTGTATTTAGGGACGAGTTTTTTGTTAGTGCCAGTAGTATTAGTATTAGTAGCTGAAGTATTTCCCTAGCGCTGTGGTTACTTACCTCGTACTCGTCAAATTCGTCGGGTATAGTTTCACGAACTTCGTGCAGCTATCAATTACAACCAAAATGTGCTTTCTCTTGGACTTTAGTGATGGTAACTGATGAGCAGAGAATAAAAAGCTTTTACCCATGCATCACCCTCACTACCTTTAACCGCTTCGTCGTAGCTAACAGGGTCGTCACCTCCAGAAAGAGCACAAAATACAGTTTTATTGCCTGTTTTGACAGTAATACGTTTAGAGCGACGAACGCCAGCCTGATCATCCGAAGAATCATCGCAAGGTGTATCGTATTCACCCTCAGAACCGCTATTATATTCATTGCAACGCAACAAATCTAATTCAACATCTTACTCTGAATTGTTGCTGTCACTCAATGAATTATCACTTGCAATGTCAATAACTAACTGAGGTTGGTTAAAAATTGACGCATTGTTCGAAGACTCAATGAAGCTAACATCACGACTGATCATAAATTTGCGATCAGACTTTCTATACAAACGATATGCTTTTGCTTCATCGCTGTACCCTACGAATATACATTCATCGGATTTTGATTCGAGCTTCGTTCTCTTCTGCTTTGGTACATGCACCATGGCAGTGCAACCGAAAATGCGCAAGTTTTTTAAATTCGGCTTAACGCCTGACCACAGTTCCTCAGGACTCTTGCTGTTCCCACGACATGGCACACGATTAATTAAATACGCTGCTGTGTTTGCTGCGTTCAGCAACGCCGTTCTGCTCAGGCGTATACGGCGCCGTCTTTTGATGTATGATTCCACATTTCTGTACAAACTTTGAAAATTGCTCATTGCAATATTCCGTACCATTGTCGGTTCTAAGAACTTTAATTTTGCGGCCACATTGATTTTCGACCATGCTTTTAAAATTCTTAAATTTCTCGAAAACATCCGATTTTCTTATGACTGGTATTGCAAACACTTTTCGGGAACAGTCATCAATAAATATCAGCAAATACCTCGCACCGCTAAACGAACTTGTACCTAATTGACCCAAAACGTCGGAATGTACCAAATCCATTAGGTTTGCTGCAGGTTTTCCACACTCCTTGCTGATCACTCGTATTTGTGTGCCCTTTGCGCAGACAATGCACTTGTCTTCGTTTACGCCACCGTAGTTAACGCCAATCGTAGAATTTTTTACGCTGCTCAAGCTTTTGTTGCAAATGTGCCCGAGCCTGCGATGCCAAAGATCATAGCTTTCAACTGCAGTCATCACCTTGCTAACATACGGCATTTCACAGTCTAGCCGGTATAAACCATTTTCAACATGCGCAGTTGCAATTATCTTACCGCTTTGATCAAAAACTTTACATGTATCACCAGCAAACACAACCTGTTTGCCCTTCATTGTCATTTGCCTTACTGATAATAAATTCGCGCAGAGATTTGGCACATACTCTACGTTTTTAACATTCATACTTTGTTTATTTTTGTTTGTGTTCAATGTGAGTTTGACGTTTCCTAGGCTTTAAATTTTTACCTTCTCTTTATTTGCTAAAATTACTTCTTTATGGTGTGATTGTCTCTCTTCCACTAATAAGTGTCGATTATTCGTCATATGCGAAATGGCACCCGAATCTATGTACCACACATTCTCACTTTTCTGCGAATACATACATGCACTTGCCAGCCGCGAATTCGACAACGGCGACGTTTTCGTTTGCTCGCTGTTCTCTGCTTTCTTTTTGTAATCTTTTCGCATGTGCTCTTCTTGACCGCAGCCATAGCATCGAAATCGTTTCTTATTAGAAAATTTTGGATTTGTGTTTGCATTCATTTTTGTCTTTGATTTCTTTGTGTACAAGGCATTGCTGACGGACTCGTTGTTGTCAAACTTCGTGTCTTGCAAAAGCAAACTTTTCACAGAATCGACAGTTAATTTGGCTTTCGAATTTTCTACAGCCATAACTAATGCCTGATAATCGCTCGGCAGTCCCGCAAGCATTAATGATGCAATGACCTCGTCTTCAATGCTCAAACCAGCATTGCGCACTTTAATAGAAGTCATCCCTATTTCATTTACGTAGTCCTGCATAGAAGAAAAATGTTCCAATTTGATCTGCACTAATTTTCTAAGCAGCTCAACTTTACGGTTAAGTCCGCTATCTTCGTATGCCGACATCAGAGAATCCCAAGCCTCTTTTGCAGTTTTAGCGTTTGCTATGTGCGCAAAATTACATGGTTCGACCATTAGCGTAATTTCCGCCAGCGCCCGTTCATCGGAATTTTGCTCCTTATCGTCTTGCAGGCCAGCTTCTATCACCTTCCAACAGTTCTTGAGGACCAGGTACGACTTCGCGTGTCGCTTCCATACGTCGAAGTTTTCTCGCCCACTTAGCCGCTCAATAGGAAAATTTAATACTCCGGTTGCCATTTTAAAAATTAGTACAAAAGGCCCATAACCTGATGAGCAGAGAATAAAAAGCGCGTAGTTTGAATATAAAATAGCAACTGACTTGCAGCTTTATTCAGAAAGTATGTATAACACAAGAATAAGAAATAAAAAGAAATGAAAATAATGTTGCCAGATTGATATTATTTAACAATAGTAACGGCCCGTGAATGTCCAAAGTCGCCCTACTTGGCAGCGACTCAGTGCGTCCGCATGTCCCATCAAAGCACCGCTACGGTGTACTATCTTGTAATCGTATGCTTCGAGCTCGAGAGCCCATCTAGCTATTCGCGGATTAACTTGTATCCTATCTAAGGTCATGGCAAGGGAATTGCAGTCTGTAACTATTTTGAATGGGATTCCCTCCAAGTAAACCCTAAATCTTCGTAAATCATAAATCAAAGCTAATGTCTTTAATTCGAAGCTAAGATATCTGGCTTCAGCAGTGGAAGTACTCTTGGAAAAGTATGATATTGGATGGAGTTTTGAGTCCTATTGTCGTTGCAGTAAGACCGCGCCAAAGCCAGTTATGCTGGCATCACAGTGAAGTTCCGTCTCTCATTTAGGGTTATATATGGCTTGGATTAGAGGTTCTACTAGCTTGGCTTTAAGTTTGTTTAAATGCGGCAAGGCAGTGTTCATCAAAATTAAAGTTAGTGTTCCTTTTCATTAAGTTAAGCAGTGGTCTTGCAATTGTAGAGAAGGACGGCACAAAGCGTCGCAAATAAGAGAACAGAACTATGCAGGAGTGTAACTGTTTTTCGTTAGTTGGTATTGGGTATCTCTGTATATCTTGCACATGTGATTCACTTAAAGTGATTCCGCGTGGGGATACCGTATATCCAAGATATTCTATCTGGGCATATCCGAATTTGCATTTCGACAGATTTTACTTCAAACCTCGTTTATTAATTCGCTCGAGTAGTGTCTGCAGTAAAGTCATATGTTCTTCGAAAGTAGCAGTCGCTATAACTATATCGTACATGTAAATGGTTACTTTCCTTGCCTCGACTAAGTCTCTAAATATATCATTTATAAATCTCCGGAAGACGGCCAGGGCATTCTTGAGACCGAACGGCATTTGTAGATATTCATATTGTCCATTCGGCGTCACGAATGCAGTATACGGAACGGATTCTGGTGACATTTTAGCTTGGTGGAATCCATTTTTAAGATCCTAAACCGAAAACACCTTTTTACTCTCAAGATATTCTATACCATCTTCTATTAAAAGAAAAGGGTAGTTATCCCGTACAGTTATTTTGTTCAAACCCTAATAATCTACACACAGGCGCCTTTGGCCCTTCCGTTTCTTTACGAGAACTATAGAATAAGCATATGAATAATTACTTGGACGTATGATTCCATCAGACTCGAGATTTCTTAAAATATTGTGAACTATGGTTCGTTCAGCATAAGACAAACGTCTAGGCGAGCAATGAAACGGCACATCAATCGTTAGGTGTATCTTCATTTTATATTCCATTAGTTCTACTCTGGGGTTTCAGATGTAAATAATAATTTTCGATCAGTCAAATTATTTCGGCACGTTGACTGGGAAGTAATGTACAATCTATGTCTAACTCTTCGTTTAGGCCGGCAATTTCGATATTGAATATATCCAGCAGAAGCACTACAGCCGGCACTAACACCCTCGCTAATAATGGTCTTACTAACAATGTTGTTAAGTGGCTTATAAGCTCTTAAGAGGCAAAACCTATTTAAGATTTTGACAAAATCGTTCCACAGGGGAGTGCAAGGAATTTTATTTCTACAGGATACTAAATCGCTTTCGGTATATTTATTTTTTATTTTAGTTAGTCGTTTGTTAAACAACTTTAAGAAATGTCCAAAAAAAACGGGCACTAGCATATCATTATCTGGCAAAATATTAATTTTAATGTTTTTTATTTCGTTTTTAAATTTCACAAACCGTGGTATTTCACAAAGTATATTCAGCTTAAGTCCACCAATGCTGCGATAGTTATGTCGCAGATAGCTTAACGATACTAAGTTGCGCGGCACACAAGATTGCTTCATAAAGCTAGTTGGACTACCCGTGTCAAAAAGAGAAATGAATTTGTTAAAATCTGCACTCTCTCGCAGATTAAACTTAAGAGCAATACTTACAAAGTTTAGTGATTCCAACTCTATGAGTTCATCTTCTAGAACGGCAGCAACTTGTTGATCGGCAATCGACTTCAAAATTTTCCTTCGATTAGTGCATGAGTAGAGGTCATACCTGCAAACGAAAACGTCAAGCTGTATAGTTGTGTTTTCGCTGTAATATTTTTGTCTAATACTGTGTATCTAAAACTGTTCGTTACAATGATACCTCTCAAACTTTAAATAATTATGAAACTTGCATTACCTTCCAAACTGCTTTTTTTCTTTGTTTTATTAATACATTAATCTTTGTTTTTTCTCATATTGGTTATTATATTATACTGTTAATTATGTCTTGCATTTTTGACAACTGCAAAATTAAAAAAACCGATAATGAGCAACGCTCTGTTGCACGCTGGTTGTGCGATGGGGTTGCTCATATAAAATGTGCCGGATTGATTGGTAGAGTTCTAGACTTAATAGATGTAGGAAGAGGTATTCGTTGGTCTCGTTTGAAATGCAGATCAACTGAGGTTGAATTTTCCAATTTTTTAAAGAAACCAGAAATGGATTTCTCGAATTGGGCATAGCCCTTCGGGCACTTAATATTAAATTTAAACTCTATGAAACCGTGTTTAAATCATTTAAGTGTCTAGATAATCAAACTTCACAGTCCATCCAAGGAAAGTATTGTCGCTCCTCTTACATTATTTGAAAAGAATATTGTGCCCCAACCCCAACAAATTGAACTAATTAATCTTTTATCTCCTGTCCCTCCGCCTCAGGGCCCGTCTTCATCAACTTCGTCAAGGGCTACCTGCACTGATCAGGTATCTTCACCTGAAGTGGGTCCATCACCACCTCAATCGCTTCCATCTTCCCAATCTGCTCCTATTGTCTGAAAAACTGTAATACCTGTGGATGAGACTGACTGTTCTGCAAAGAAGCTGGTTGTGGTTCCTTTGAGAAAATCGAATTTCGTTTTAAGATTTGCTAGGGACACTTCTTCTGATGATATAGAGTTTTACATTTCATCAAAAATTCGGACTTGTAACTTAGTAATCCGAAAATTTAATTTTAAATATGAACGTAACGTATCCTAATCAGTATCAAATTCATAGAAATGACCGTAAGGACAGAATCGGTAAAGCTGTTCTTTTGGCAGTCAATCGAATTTAAAGCAATACGAGTTATGGTTGGAAATGGTTTCTTTTATTTAGCTGGGATGTAGCAATCCCTCCTAATTCAATGATTACTGCACATGACTCGATGATTGTACTTGGTGACTTCAATATGCCAGGCATATCATGGAGTCTCATGGACGACTTTGTCGTTCCAATTTCATCAAGGGATAGATACAATGTGTTCTTAGAAGATATGGCTGAGGTCTGTCTAAATCAGCAAAATTTAACTCCAAACAATTTTGGTACCATTCTGGATCTTGTTTTTGTTGATGATATATCTAAATCATCTATGAAGAGGTGCGAACCCTTGGTTATTCCAGAGGACTCTTATCACCTTGCGATTGAGGTAAATTACTAGGTTATAGGTGATTTTGGAAATAATGTTGATAAATCAAATAGCTCAAACGCTCGTTTTATTTTCGCGAAAGCCAATTTCAAGAAATTAGAACGAGAATTGTCAAAACTATCATGGCCGACGTATAAAGATGATGTTGAAAATGCTGGACACACATTTTAATAATACTATATACATATAGTTTATTTCAAAAGTTTGTACCCAAACGGGTTGGCGTACAAAAGGAGCAATCACAACCTTGGTTTACAAAAGAACTTAAATTGTACAAAATAACTGGCTTGCACACTTAATATGTTAAATACTCAGTTCTCCGGCTCGCTTATTTTGAATTAAATAAAAAATACTACCGATCTTATTTGTGTAAAGTTAAAAAGAATTTAATAAAAAAACCCTGAATCATTTTATGATTTCGTTAACTCAAAACGGAGAGTGACTAGTTTTCCGTCTGCTATGAAAAATCAAAATACCGTGTCTTGTGACTCCCAATCAATTTCCAACATATTTCATTTCATTTCATTTATTAAGCTAGCGATTAGTACAATAAGGTTTTACACCTTTTATAGCACAACAAACAATTAAGGGAATTATAAAAACGGATGATTAAGGTAGAGTACAAGAATAAAAGTAAAAAATAAAGACAAAATATAATAAGTATAAGGATAAAAATTTAAGAAATATTAAACTAAGATTAAATGTATGCTTAAAATTGACTTAGAATAGTTCTAGTTTTATAAGTAGTGAGGTGGCCAGTTTAAGAATTAGAGGAAGAGAAATAGTTATAAAGAAGATGCTTGTAGTTGCTTTGGTTTAAGTTGCTTCTTGTAGAAGCAGGGATTGAGTTCCAAATACGCACGGCATTGACGAAGAATAGTCTTGTTGAAGTAACATAATTAAAACTAGGAACAATAAGATTACACGAGCGAGTGGATTTACAAAATATGAGCTGGTCATAGAGATATGAAGGTGTTTTTGTTGAGATAAGTCGAAAAAGGAAGATACAACTTTGAGCTTTCTGATACTCAAAAACATCACAACCAAGCAGTTGAGATCTCCAAGTAGATATGTGGTCAAACTTTCTCAGGGTTGTAAACATAGCGCGTAATGTAATATAAACTCTACCAACAGTCGAGTTAATATGGTCTGTACACGTCAGGTTCGAGTTAACCACAAAACCTAGGTTTGTAATTTTATTAACAAATTTGACAGGATCATTACCAATGCTTATTGATGGAATGCTACTCGGAGAAATTTTCCTTTTTGAGACAGGTAACACAAATGATTTTTCACTGTTTAAGCTGAGGCCATTGTACATTGTCCATCGCATAATTGACGAGAGATCACTATTAACTTTAAAACAAAGATCACTTATATCACTGAAATTGCTAGAAAAATATATCTGCAGATCGTCAGCATAAGCATGCATGCTTACAAATTTACACACTTTAAATATTCCCTGAGGAATACCAGCAGTTAAAGCCATTAGATTGGATGTTTTATGCTCTGTTACGACATATTGAGACCTGCCAGTCAAGTAACTTTTCATGGTAATCACTGCACTTTCATTAAATCCAAAATAGTATCTTAACTTGTAACATAGTAAATTGTGGTCAACTGAATCAAACGCTTTCGAAAAGTCAAGTAAACATAGCAGGGTTAGGTAGCCCTTGTCAAATGGTATGCGTATATCGTCAAGTATTTTTAGCAATGCGGTAGAACAGCTATGTTTAGCCCTAAAGCCCGATTGGTATGGAGAGACCAAATTGTTTTCTAACACATGGGAAGTAATTTGATCCGCCATAATGCTTTCAAAAACTTTTGACAATGCTGGTAAGATGCTTATGGGTCGAAAATCAGCCGGGGAACAAGGAGATTTAGTCTTAGAAACTGGTCTTACCGTGGCAATTTTCCACAGGTCTGGAAAACATGAAGTTGTTATGCAATGATTTATTATATGTGTAAGCGTACTTAGGATAAAAGGCAGGATCATTTTAATAAATCTGATGGGTATGCCATCATTTCCAACAGCGTTTGATTTAATGCTAAATATATGTCTTATTACATCGGTTTCGGTAACAGCGGAGAACTCATATTTGCCCAATTACTCCATTAACTTGCCTCTGAGTAAACCTTATCCATATAAACTTTATTCCTTCACCTTTGCTATTATTCCGCAAATATCTTCCGAGGAAGTATTTTATTATTTGAGTAACTTAAAGTAATCTTTTAAGGCGGACCCCGATTTGATCCCGACTTGGTTCCTCAAAAAATGTGCTAAACATATATATGAGCCCTTAACTAATTTATTTAATCTTTCTCTCAAGCTTGCGGTTTTCTCTTCAGCTTGCACCTCATGTGGTGCCGTACGCTAAATCATCGTGTGTGCGGACACATGTGCTTTGCATGTGTCATCACTGCTTGTGATTATGCCACACACGATGACCATTACAAACACGGCGACTCAGCAATATGCAGCGCATGTGCAGAAGTGGTAGGGCACACTACACCGTACCCCTAAGAGGAATATAAATTAATTGCAGTTTCTTAAAATCTAAATTGATTTATATTGAATTGTGTTATGTTTTTGTATCTTCATATAGATATTTCTTATATTTACAACAATTATGTATGTATTTCTTTCATTATGGTTTTATTTGGTTACTCCTATCTTTAACTAGGTTATTATTGTGTACAATTATTTCTTTTTTGTTTTTAAGAATGTTGCTGTTTAGACCATCTTGTCTAATTATTTTATAAGGTCCTTCAAATGGTAAATGCAACTTCTTCTTGTTTCCTATTTTTAAATAAACATAATCATCAACTGTGAAATTTGCTTTATTCACTTTTGATTGCTTCTGTCTAGCTCTTAATTTGCTTCCATTCAGGTTTATAGCAGCATTGTCGTGTGCATGTTTAAGTTTTATCTTCAGTTCATTCATGTAGTTGTCTATGTCATATACTTTTTCTTTAGCGCTTATTATGTCATTTGGCAATCCACATAGCTTCCCAAACACAAGCTCAAAGGGTGAATACTTTGTTGATGTGCTTTCCATAGCGGGTACTTTGTGCTAGTCGGAGAAAGCTTTTGAATGTACCGGTACTGTGCGTGCTGTTCCTCGCTCTTGAGGGCTCTCGTTAGCGCATATGTAGCCGCCTTCAGCAGTTGTTTAGAAGCATCAACTTCGTCAAGGGCTACCTGCACTGATCAGGTATCTTCACCTGAAGTGGGTCCATCACCACCTCAATCGCTTCCATCTTCCCAATCTGCTCCTATTGTCTGAAAAACTGTAATACCTGTGGATGAGACTGACTGTTCTGCAAAGAAGCTGGTTGTGGTTCCTTTCAGAAAATCGATTTTCGTTTCAAGATTTGCTAGGGACACTTCTTCTGATGATATAGAGTTATACATTTCATCAAAAATTCGGACTTGTAACTTAGCAATCCGAAAATTTAATTTTAAATATGAACGTAACGTATCATCTTTTAAAATTGATGTGGCACCTGAAGTTTTTGATTCTTTGCTTAACAATTATTTTTGGCCAACCGGGGTATTTGTTCGCGAGTTTGAATATAAGCCAAATAAAATCAAAAATAAAAGAAATAACTTAGCTTCAATTCCTAATCGTGACACTGAGCCAAAAAACTAATTTTAAATTCTACTTTAATTATTATGTACCAAAGCGTTAGAGGTTTAAATACTAAATTGAACGATTTATACTGAAAAGACTTAGAATGTAAGTAAAACGTAATTTTCTGTACTGAAAGTTGGCTTAAACCACATGTATTTAATTCAGAGATCCTTCCTAATCAGTATCAAATTCATAGAAATGACCGTAAGGACAGAATCGGTAAAGCTATTCTTTTGGCAGTTCATTCTTCTATACCAGCCGAAGATGTTAATATCCCCCTCATCGAGTCAATCGAATTTAAAGCAATACGAGTTATGGTTGGAAATGGTTTCTTTTATTTAGCTGGGATGTAGCAATCCCTCCTAATTCAATGATTACTGCACATGACTCGATGATTGTACTTGGTGACTTCAATATGCCAGGCATATCATGGAGTCTCATGGACGACTTTGTCGTTCCAATTTCATCAAGGGATAGATACAATGTGTTCTTAGAAGATATGGCTGAGGTCTGTCTAAATCAGCAAAATTTAACTCCAAACAATTTTGGTACCATTCTGGATCTTGTTTTTGTTGATGATATATCTAAATCGTCTATGAAGAGGTGCGAACCCTTGGTTATTCCAGAGGACTCTTATCACCTTGCGATTGAGGTAAATTACTAGGTTATAGGTGATTTTGGAAATAATGTTGATAAATCAAATAGCTCAAACGCTCGTTTTATTTTCGCGAAAGCCAATTTCAAGAAATTAGATCGAGAATTGTCAAAACTATCATGGCCGACGTATAAAGATGATGTTGAAAATGCTGGACACACATTTTAATAATACTATATACATATAGTTTATTTCAAAAGTTTGTACCCAAACGGGTTGGCGTACAAAAGGAGCAATCACAACCTTGGTTTACAAAAGAACTTAAATTGTACAAAATAACTGGCTTGCACACTTAATATGTTAAATACTCAGTTCTCCGGCTCGCTTATTTTGAATTAAATAAAAAATGCTACCGATCTTATTTGTGTAAAGTTAAAAAGAATTTAATAAAAAAACCCTGAATCATTTTATGATTTCGTTAACTCAAAACGGAGAGTGACTAGTTTTCCGTCTGCTATGAAATATCAAAATACCGTGTCTTGTGACTCCCAATCAATTACCAACATATTTCATTTCATTTCATTTATTAAGCTAGCGATTAGAACAATAAGGTTTTACACCTTTTATAGCACAACAAAGAATTAAGGGAATTATAAAAACGGATGATTAAGGTAGAGTACAAGAATAAAAGTAAAAAATAAAGACAAAATGTAATAAGTATAAGGATAAAAATTTAAGAAATATTAAACTAAGATTAAATGTATGCTTAAAATTGACTTAGAATAGTTCTAGTTTTATAAGTAGTGAGGTGGCCAGTTTAAGAATTAGAGGAAGAGAAATAGTTATAAAGAAGATGCTTGTAGTTGCTTTGGTTTAAGTTGCTTCTTGTAGAAGCAGGGATTGAGTTCCAAATACGCACGGCATTGACGAAGAATAGTCTTGTTGAAGTAACATAATTAAAACTAGGAACTAGGAAGGTGTTTTTGTTGAGATAAGTCGAAAAAGGAAGATACAACTTTGAGCTTTCTGATACTCAAAAACATCACAACCAAGCAGTTGAGATCTCCAAGTAGATATGTGGTCAAACTTTCTCAGTTTGTAAACATAGCGCGTAATGTAATATAAACTCTACCAACAGTCGAGTTAATATGGTCTGTACACGTCAGGTTCGAGTTAACCACAAAACCTAGGTTTGTAATTTTATTAACAAATTTGACAGGATCATTACCAATGCTTATTGATGGAATGCTACTCGGAGAAAATTTCCTTTTTGAGACAGGTAACACAAATGATTTTTCACTGTTTAAGCTGATGCCATTGTACATTGTCCATCGCATAATTGACGAGAGATCACTATTAACTTTAAAACAAAGATCACTTATATCACTGAAATTGCTAGAAAAATATATCTGCAGATCGTCAGCATAAGCATGCATGCTTACAAATTTACACACTTTAAATATTCCCTGAGGAATACCTGCAGTTAAAGCCATTAGATTGGATGTTTTATGCTCTGTTACGACATATTGAGACCTGCCAGTCAAGTAACTTTTCATGGTAATCACTGCACTTTCATTAAATCCAAAATAGTATCTTAACTTGTAACATAGTAAATTGTGGTCAACTGAATCAAATGCTTTCGAAAAGTCAAGTAAACATAGCAGGGTTAGGTAGACCTTGTCAAATGGTATGCGTATATCGTCAAGTATTTTTAGCAATGCGGTAGAACAGCTATGGTTAGCCCTAAAGCCCGATTGGTATGGAGAGAGCAAATTGTTTTCTAACACATGGGAAGTAATTTGATCCGCCATAATGCTTTCAAAAACTTTTGACAATGCTGGTAAGATGCTTATGGGTCGAAAATCAGCCGGGGAACAAGGAGATTTAGTCTTAGAAACTGGTCTTACCGTGGCAATTTTCCACAGGTCTGGAAAACATGAAGTTGTTATGCAATGATTTATTATATGTGTAAGCGTACTTAGGATAAAAGGCAGGATCATTTTAATAAATCTGATGGGTATGCCATCATTTCCAACAGCGTTTGATTTAATGCTAAGCTTGCGGTTTTCTCTTCAGCTTGCACCTCATGTGGTGCCGTACGCTAAATCATCGTGTGTGCGGACAAATGTGCTTTGCATGTGTCATCACTGCTTGTGATTATGCCACACACGATGACCATTACAAACACGCCGACTCAGCAATATGCAGCGCATGTGCAGAAGTGGTAGGGCACACTACACCGTACCCCTAAGAGGAATATAAATTAATTGCAGTTTCTTGAAATCTAAATTGATTTATATTGAATTGTGTTATGTTTTTGTATCTTCATATAGATATTTCTTATATTTACAACAATTATGTATGTATTTCTTTCATTATGGTTTTATTTGGTTACTCCTATCTTTAACTAGGTTATTATTGTGTACAATTATTTCTTTTTTGTTTTTAAGAATGTTGCTGTTTAGACCATCTTGTCTAATTATTTTATAAGGTCCTTCAAATGGTAAATGCAACTTCTTCTTGTTCCCTATTTTTAAATAAACATAATCATCAACTGTGAAATTTGCTTTATTCACTTTTGATTGCTTCTGTCTAGCTCTTAATTTGCTTCCATTCAGGTTTATAGCAGCATTGTCGTGTGCATGTTTAAGTTTTATCTTCAGTTCATTCATGTAGTTGTCTATGTCATATACTTTTTCTTTAGCGCTTATTATGTCATTTGGCAATCCACATAGCTTGACAAACACAAGCTCAAAGGGTGAATACTTTGTTGATGTGTAGGGTGTCGAGTTGTAGTAGTACATGTAGTATGGTATAACCTCGTCCCAGTAATCTGTATTCTTAAGTGTCATTAAATATTCATTTAATACCCTATGATTTCGTTCAATTGAACCTAGTGTCTCATGGTGGTATGGAGTTGAATTTACTTTGTTGATTTGTAATTGTTTACTTATGTTTTTCAGCAGCTCATTGGTAAATTCTGTGCCCTTGTCAGTTTTTATTTTTCGCATACACCCATATTTCAAAAAAAAACTGTTCTACGATTGCATTTGCGACAGTTACTGCATCTTTTGTTTCAAGTGGTATTATGACAACAAATTTCGTTAGCTCACATTGCAATGTCAGCATGTAGCAGAAATTTTTGGAAGGTCGAAGCGGTCCGACTGTGTCTATCACTATTTCATCAAACGATGTTGTTGGTGTTTCGGTAATACTGTATTCCTCTTTTGTGTATCGAGTTACTTTCGCTTTTGCGCATTGCTTGCAGTTGTTCATTTTTATTATCATTTGTCTCATATTTTTCAAATGTATTTCTGCTTAAGTTTTGCTAGCATTCTTCTTATGCCGCTGTGGCCACCATGAATTGAGTTGTGGTAGTCTTTTATTAATTCTTTTATTTTTTATTTTTTTTTATCTGTTACTTTTATTTATTGAATCTGCTCAACTAAGGAGCCAAACAACAAGTTTGCAAATCTTATTCTAATCATATCATTTACATCCCATAGTCGGGATGAGTATTTTTATTAACTGGCCCTAAGAAATATTACGACTGGGCTGGAAAGTCATTGCTACGTAATATTATATATAGGTCCAAATGGGTTTTAGAACCGTGTTGTATGTAGTCACTTTATACTCCAGGCTCAGGGGTGAGCGAGAGTTAATAAGCCAGTGTAGAAAACTGGTCTTCAACTTAAGATGAGTCCGTTTAGCCTCTATGTGGTTGCGCCAAGTAAGTCGCCTATCCAGGTGGGTGACAATTTTTCTTATTTAGTGTAAATGTAACTTGCTTAGATTTTTGTTCGTTAACCTTTATACGCCAGTTTGCAAGCCAATTGGCCACAGCTTCCATATGATTACCTAAGAGCGCAGATGTTTGCAGGGGACACTTCGAGCGGCTGATTATCGCAGTGTCGTCGGCAAAAGTGGACATTGTCAGGCGGCCGTTTGTTGGAATATCCGAGGTGTATAAGACGTAGAGCATCGGGCCGAGAACACTGCCTTGTGGTACTCCAGCTTCTATTAGATGAACTTCAGTGATGGCAGTGTTACATCGAACTGTGAACTTTCGATCATACAGATAGGACTTAAGTAGTCTGTGGGTGCTCTGAGGGAGTAACATTTTTATTTAATACATTAGACCGTCTAGCCATACTCGATCAAATGCCTGTGCCACGTCAAGAAATATTGCAGCACAATATTCCCTCTTTTCAAACGATCTACGGATTTCAGATGTAATGCGATTTACTTGTTCGATCGTACCATGTATCTCCCTGAAGCCAAATTGGTGGGATGGTATTATGCTGTGGGCTTGAAGATGTGGGTAAATGCGCAGCATAAGAAGTATTTCGCATAATTTCGATATGCACGGTAGCAGGCTGATAGGTCTATAGGAGGATGGTTGTGTTTTGTCTTTTCTGGGCTTTGGTATCATTACAATAGTTGACTTTTTCCATTGTTGAGGGAAATAGCAATGTTTAGTAATTGCATTAAATAACATACAGATGCAAAGTACAGCACAATTTGGTAGCTCAATAATCATTTTTGGAGTAATCAAGTCGTGCCCAGGGCCCTTATTTGGTTTCAATTGTTCCTTAATTACTATTGAAATTTCCTCAGGTGCAAATTTCAGTGGCTCAGATTCCGACACTTTGGGTACGGGTGGTAGTGTAAACCCATTGGTTGCTGAGTTTGGTCTGAAAACATTTTGTAGATGAGCAGCAAAGGTGTTTGCTTTTTCCGCGTCACTCCGAGCCCAATTACCATTGTTGTCCGTACTGGCATTTCAGTCTCCTATGGGCCACTTAAGTTTTTATGTGCTTTCCACAGCGGGTACTTTGTGCTAGTCGGAGAAAGCTTTTGAATGTACCGGTACTGTGCGTGCTGTTCCTCGCTCTTGAGGGCTCTCGTTAGCGCATATGTAGCCGCCTTCAGCAGTTGTTTAGAAGCATCAACTTCGTCAAGGGCTACCTGCACTGATCAGGTATCTTCACCTGAAGTGGGTCCATCACCACCTCAATCGCTTCCATCTTCCCAATCTGCTCCTATTGTCTGAAAAACTGTAACACCTGTGGATGAGACTGACTGTTCTGCAAAGAAGCTGGTTGTGGTTCCTTTGAGAAAATCGATTTTCGTTTCAAGATTTGCTAGGGACACTTCTTCTGATGATATAGAGTTATACATTTCATCAAAAATTCGGACTTGTAACTTAGCAATCCGAAAATTTAATTTTAAATATGAACGTAACGTATCATCTTTTAAAATTGATGTGGCACCTGAAGTTTTTGATTCTTTGCTTAACAATTATTTTTGGCCAACCGGGGTATTTGTTCGCGAGTTTGAATATAAGCCAAATAAAATTAAGAATAAAAGAAATAACTTAGCTTCAATTCCTAATCGTGACACCGAGCCAAAAAACTAATTTTAAATTCTACTTTAATTATTTTGTACCAAAGCGTTAGAGGTTTAAATACTAAATTGAACGATTTATACTGAAAAGACTTAGAATGTAAGTAAAGCGTAATTTGCTGTACTGAAAGTTGGCTTAAACCACATGTATTTAATTCAGAGATCCTTCCTAATCAGTATCAAATTCATAGAAATGACCGTAAGGACAGAATCGGTAAAGCTATTCTTTTGGCAGTTCATTCTTCTATACCAGCCGAAGATGTTAATATCCCCCTCATCGAGTCAATCGAATTTAAAGCAATACGAGTTATGGTTGGAAATGGTTTCTTTTATTTAGCTGGGATGTAGCAATCCCTGCTAATTCAATGATTACTGCAAATGACTCGATGATTGTACTTGGTGACTTCAATATGCCAGGCATATCATGGAGTCTCATGGACGACTTTGTCGTTCCAATTTCATCAAGGGATAGATACAATGTGTTCTTAGAAGATATGGCTGAGGTCTGTCTAAATCAGCAAAATTTAACTCCAAACAATTTTGGTACCATTCTGGATCTTGTTTTTGTTGATGATATATCTAAATCGTCTATGAAGAGGTGCGAACCCTTGGTTATTCCAGAGGACTCTTATCACCTTGCGATTGAGGTAAATTACTAGGTTATAGGTGATTTTGGAAATAATGTTGATAAATCAAATAGCTCAAACGCTCGTTTTATTTTCGCGAAAGCCAATTTCAAGAAATTAGATCGAGAATTGTCAAAACTATCATGGCCGACGTATAAAGATGATGTTGAAAATGCTGGACACACATTTTAATAATACTATATACATATAGTTTATTTCAAAAGTTTGTACCCAAACGGGTTGGCGTACAAAAGGAGCAATCACAACCTTGGTTTACAAAAGAACTTAAATTGTACAAAATAACTGGCTTGCACACTTAATATGTTAAATACTCAGTTCTCCGGCTCGCTTATTTTGAATTAAATAAAAAATGCTACCGATCTTATTTGTGTAAAGTTAAAAAGAATTTAATAAAAAAACCCTGAATCATTTTATGATTTCGTTAACTCAAAACGGAGAGTGACTAGTTTTCCGTCTGCTATGAAATATCAAAATACCGTGTCTTGTGACTCCCAATCAATTTCCAACATATTTCATTTCATTTCATTTATTAAGCTAGCGATTAGTACAATAAGGTTTTACACCTTTTATAGCACAACAAACAATTAAGGGAATTATAAAAACGGATGATTAAGGTAGAGTACAAGAATAAAAGTAAAAAATAAAGACAAAATATAATAAGTATAAGGATAAAAATTTAAGAAATATTAAACTAAGATTAAATGTATGCTTAAAATTGACTTAGAATAGTTCTAGTTTTATAAGTAGTGAGGTGGCCAGTTTAAGAATTAGAGGAAGAGAAATAGTTATAAAGAAGATGCTTGTAGTTGCTTTGGTTTAAGTTGCTTCTTGTAGAAGCAGGGATTGAGTTCCAAATACGCACGGCATTGACGAAGAATAGTCTTGTTGAAGTAACATAATTAAAACTAGGAACAATAAGATTACACGAGCGAGTGGATTTACAAAATATGAGCTGGTCATAGAGATATGAAGGTGTTTTTGTTGAGATAAGTCGAAAAAGGAAGATACAACTTTGAGCTTTCTGATACTCAAAAACATCACAACCAAGCAGTTGAGATCTCCAAGTAGATATGTGGTCAAACTTTCTCAGTTTGTAAACATAGCGCGTAATGTAATTAAAGGCAATGTCTAGTTTGTGGGCCGAGCACGAATCTAATTTATTGTAAACCAGTTGTACCGCGAGCTTCTTTCGTATATGAAAAGGAGTAAAGTGCGCAGATCTACTAAAATTGCGCAATGTGCATTAAACTCTACCAACAGTCGAGTTAATATGGTCTGTACAAGTCAGGTTCGAGTTAACCACAAAACCTAGGTTTGTAATTTTATTAACAAATTTGACAGGATCATTACCAATGCTTATTGATGGAATGCTACTCGGAGAAAATTTCTTTTTTGAGACAGGTAACACAAATGATTTTTCACTGTTTAAGCTGATGCCATTGTACATTGTCCATCGCATAATTGACGAGAGATCACTATTAACTTTAAAACGAAGATCACTTATATCACTGAAATCGCTAGAAAAATATATCTGCAGATCGTCAGCATAAGCATGCATGCTTACAAATTTACACACTTTAAATATGTCGTTTATGAAAAGGCTAAAAAGTAAGGGTCCAAGAATGGAGCCCTGAGGAATACCAGCAGTTAAAGCCATTAGATTGGATGTTTTATGCTCTGTTACGACATATTGAGACCTGCCAGTCAAGTAACTTTTCATGGTAATCACTGCACTTTCATTAAATCCAAAATAGTATCTTAACTTGTAACATAGTAAATTGTGGTCAACTGAATCAAATGCTTTCGAAAAGTCAAGTAAACATAGCAGGGTTAGGTAGCCCTTGTTAAATGGTATGCGTATATTGTCAAGTATTTTTAGCAATGCGGTAGAACAGCTATGTTTAGCCCTAAAGCCCGATTGGTATGGAGAGAGCAAATTGTTTTCTAACACATGGGAAGTAATTTGATCCGCCATAATGCTTTCAAAAACTTTTGACAATGCTGGTAAGATGCTTATGGGTCGGAAATCAGCCGGGGAACAAGGAGATTTAGTCTTAGAAACTGGTCTTACCGTGGCAATTTTCCACAGGTCTGGAAAACATGAAGTTGTTATGCAATGATTTATTATATGTGTAAGCGTACTTAGGATAAAAGGCAGGATCATTTTAATAAATCTGATGGGTATGCCATCATTTCCAACAGCGTTTGATTTAATGCTAAATATATGTCTTATTACATCGGTTTCGGTAACAGCGGAGAACTCATATATGCCCAATTACTCCATTAACTCGCCTCTGAGTAAACCTTATCCATATAAACTTTATTCCTTCACCTCTGCTATTATTCCGCAAATATCTTCCGAGGAAGTATTTTATTATTTGAGTAACTTAAAGTAATCTTTTAAGGCGGACTCCGATTTTATCCCGACTTGGTTCCTCAAAAAATGTACTAAACATATATATGAGCCCTTAACTAATTTATTTAATCTTTCTCTCAAGCTTGCGGTTTTCTCTTCAGCTTGCACCTCATGTGGTGCCGTACGCTAAATCATCGTGTGTGCGGACACATGTGCTTTGCATGTGTCATCACTGCTTGTGATTATGCCACACACGATGACCATTACAAACACGCCGACTCAGCAATATGCAGCGCATGTGCAGAAGTGGTAGGGCACACTACACCGTACCCCTAAGAGGAATATAAATTAATTGCAGTTTCTTAAAATCTAAATTGATTTATATTGAATTGTGTTATGTTTTTGTATCTTCATATAGATATTTCTTATATTTACAACAATTATGTATGTATTTCTTTCATTATGGTTTTATTTGGTTACTCCTATCTTTAACTAGGTTATTATTGTGTACAATTATTTCTTTTTTGTTTTTAAGAATGTTGCTGTTTAGACCATCTTGTCTAATTATTTTATAAGGTCCTTCAAATGGTAAATGCAACTTCTTCTTGTTTCCTATTTTTAAATAAACATAATCATCAACTGTGAAATTTGCTTTATTCACTTTTGATTGCTTCTGTCTAGCTCTTAATTTGCTTCCATTTAGGTTTATAGCAGCATTGTCGTGTGCATGTTTAAGTTTTATCTTCAGTTCATTCATGTAGTTGTCTATGGCATATACTTTTTCTTTTGCGCTTATTATGTCATTTGGCAATCCACATAGCTTGCCAAACACAAGCTCAAAGGGTGAATACTTTGTTGATGTGTAGGGTGTCGAGTTGTAGTAGTACATTGTGATGTATACGTGGATGGTGTTATTTGTACGTGGTGGCAAAATAGATTAAGGTCGATCACTACCACCACAATTACTTTCTCGGCCACAGTGCCGTACCGGGCAGAATCCTCTTGTGCCTTAGCTCTTTCGGCGTGGGGTGGGTGTTTGCCAGGCTTCGACCGATCACACATAAACTTTAAATTATAGGATTCTTATCTGAATATAAAGGGAACAAAATTGAGCTAACTCAATGAAGCAAATACAACAACAAAGCTATAGTATGCAAAAGTAAACAAAAGCAAACAATCAAAATTGGTATGTTGTGTCATACTTACAAGGCTTAAAGATAAGCGAGGTCTAAGCTGAAATTCGACACTCGCGGTCTTGACCCTACCCTTCCAAAATCTTCAATATCAAAATTTACTGAAGATCCTTTTGCTTACACTACCTCCTATCTACGTCATCATGTCGCCCAGGAACATTCAAAAAGATTAACACATCATTTTTTTCATTACAAAATTCAAAATGGTTTCAACTTTATTTCAAGTGAAAGCTGCATATTAGTGCAAAAGTGTATGAGCTTGAAAAAAAAAATGTAATACAGGTAAACTTAATTCTTCATTTGTGATTTTATATAATCATATCTTATTTTATTCGTTTTCGGATTCGGAATTTTTCCTACCAGGTCATATATTAGGTTTTTTTTTTTTTTGGAGCTAGTGATTAAAAAGAAAGAAAAGGCATAAGTCACTATTGGTAGTTTAACTGCTTTAAAATCTACTTGTATACATAGAAAAATGAGCAAAATATATATATTATTTCCACCAATTCTCTTTCATTTACTATTTCTTATTATTATTTTTTTTTTTTCATTACTAAAGACAACCTCACTTCACCTTTTTCTTCTCACCATTCAATATTTTAATTTCCTAAGCAAAATGTTTGCAAACTCATTTTCTAATAAACTACATACCTTTCGATCAATGTAATGTTGGCAAAATAGGGCGAACTGGCTGATTAATAAATTAATCGCAGCGTTTCTGCACCGAATAAAAAAACATATATTAAAAAAATTATACTTTTCCGCAGTCAGTTGCTAGGTTGACAATTAGAACAGCAAAAAGGCTAACTGTTGCCTCGCGGGCCATTATATAGCTGTCGATTCCAAAAAAAATAACGCTAATGTATTGGAAATTTGGGGTGGACGCTATTTGCGCTTCACTGTCCGATTAGTGCGACTTTAAATCAAGCTCGCCTTCTATTTACATATAGGACAGCAGCGCCACCACGGTATGGGCTTTTTGTTTTTTGCAATTTTCTCGCATGCGACCAATTTATCTCGCATGGTTTATGCGACAAAAAAAAATGTACCTAATGCAACCATTACAAAACCCAACAATACTACTTCGTTAGACGGAGTATTGGAGGGAATTAGCTTCGAATATCTTTGGCATGGTATGTTCCTATTTCTTTTCCTTTCAGATCTTCTAACTGGTAATAACAGTTCCCGAAATTTCTTCGAATTCTACATTTCACAAACTGCGGACCTAATTTAGCATTAAAATTTTGTTTAACTTGCTAAGAGCGAAATTTCGACGATATACTTCTTGGCCTTCTTTAAAAGTGAAAGGCTTCGAACGCAAATTATACTGTTTTTCATTACGATCATACGCATTGCGTATACTGGCTTGTATATCTTTTCTCAATAATGCCAAATTGTCAGACCGCGAGATCGGTACAATTGCATCTTCAAGCAAAGACAAGTCTCTAAGCAGCTTGTAATCAGAACCATGCGTAATCATATCTTAACCAAATAAAGCACGATACGGCGAACATCCTAAGGACTGATGCAGCGAGGATCTTAGAGAACATGAAATACTAGTTAAGTGTAAATCCCAATCTGTTTGATCCTGCTATAAATAAGAGCGGATTGCAGCTAATAGCGATCGATTTACTCGTTCGGCTGCATTGCTTTGTGGCGAGTATAGAGCCGTATAAACATGGTTTATGGCTAGCTCTGTGAGAAAGGCATTGAAGTCATGGGCTTTAAATTGCGTACCATTATCGCTAATAATAGTTTCCGGTACACCGAAGCTATGAAAAATGTGTTTCAATAGAAATTCTTGAAAGCGCTGCATGTGAATTTTTTTTAGAGGATGTATCCAATGGTATTTACTAAAATGGTCAAGAACTATTAACAAACCTATATGACCTCGTTTACTCCGCGGATAAGGTCCAAGTAGGTCTATGTATAACCGATGAAAAGGTCGACATGTAGGGTTGTGAGCACCCATTAGCGGACGAAGCGTAGTGTTTGGCGCTTTGTTCTCTTTGCATGCTTCGCACTTGCGTATGTATTTGTGCACATCTTTGGCTAAGCCAGGCCAAAAAAGATGTCGACGCAATTTTTCGATCGTTTTTTGCATTCCACAATGCGAGGATATTGGACTGTCATGATGTTGCTGAAGAATTTCGTTCCTAAGACTTTCTGGAATCCACAATTTCCATGACAGCATATCTTGTCGCTCGTCTCCTACTGCGTGTTCTGTTCGAATATACAACCATTGGTCAATAATTTTAATGTCGGGGAATTTGGCTTGGTTTTGTTGAAATTTTTCTTTAAGGGCTACATACGGATCTTCAGTAAAAGATTCTGATTCAATGTCAACTATGGGATTCATTTCCAGCTCTGCAATTTCATTGTCCATCAAACGGGATAAGGCATCAGGAACAATGTGCTCTTTACCTTTGCGATGTGAAATTGAGAATTTGAACTGCTGCAATCGAAAAATCCAGCGAGAAAGTCTGCCAGACACATTATGTTGGCGCATTAACCAAATTAAACTGGAGTGATCGGTCACTACTTCGAACTCTTGCAACTCTAAATAGCATCGAAATTTTTCTATAGCCAATATTACGGCTAAGCACTCTCGCTCGGTTACACTGTAATTGCGCTGGGCACGACTTAATTTTTTTGACATAAAAGCAATCGGTCTTTCTTCTTTTTCATCCGACATTTGTACTAAAACGGCACCTATTCCAACATTGCTGGCATCGCAGTGTAAATAAAACTTTTTCTCAAAATTAGGATTTATTAAAACGGGAGCAGACGTAGGAGTTTTTTTAAATTTTTCCATTGCGTCTTGCGCATCTGGAGTCCATGAAAACTTCTTTTTTGTCAAAAGAACGTCGGTAATGGGGCATGTGAGGTCAGCGAAGTTGGATATAAAGCGGCGGTACCATCCGAAAACTCCAAGAAACCCTCGTACCTGTTTCAAATTTCTAGGCGGTGGCCAATTCAAAATACTTGATACTTTATCAGGATCCGTACAAATTCCTCCGCTACCAATAACATAGCCTAAATAGTCGACACTTGTTACACAAAATTGGCTTTTTCCCAGGTTAAGCGTGAGGTTCGCTTTGCGAAACTGCTCAGACAGACGCACTAAAGCTGCAAGGTGCGAAGAAAAATCTTCAGACACAATACAAAGATCGTCCAAATAACCAAAGACACAGTGTCGGAGATCAGGCGGAATAATACTGTCCATGAGACGACACATGGTGGATGGCGCGTTGCAAAGGCCAAACGGCATAACCTTAAATTGATAAAGTGGGCGGCCAGGGACTGTAAAGGCGGTTAAAGGCTTCGATTCGGGACTGAGCTCAATTTGCCAGTACGCATCTTTTAGGTCGAGTTTTGAAATAATATTTGGTTTAGGCAATCGTGAATATATTCCGTCTAAGCTAGGTAAAGGATAAGCATCCTTTTTTGTATCTTCATTAAGTTTACGAGCATCTAAACAAAGACGAACTTTGTTGGGCTTTATTACTAGTCGCATAGGCGAGCTGCATGCACTGTCTACTGGCTCAATCACATCCAGTTCGAGCAATCGATCTATTTCCTTGTAAAGGAGTTTTTCAACAGCAGGACTCACAGGGTAGAATCGCTGCTTAACAGGTTTTGCTTCACCTACATCAATATGATGTCGTATCAGCATAGTACGACCCAGATCTGAGGTGGCATTCGGAAACAACTGCTTTACTTTTTCTAGTTGATGTATTTGTTGTTGGCTCAGAGGATATGTATTAATATCACCGGATTTTGTTAGAGTTACGTTTTGTTCGAGAGAGCTAATTATATTTTGAGCAAGACCAAATGTTTTCCAAAAGTCCAGCCCTTAAATAAGTTTCTGTTTTATTGAGGGTATAATATAAAGTTTCATAAGTCATATTCATGAAGTCTTCTGTAGCTAGCGACGAGCCAATGCAGCTAATATTTGCACCGGTATCTAAAAGACCAAGTTCGGTGAATTTCAAAAACGACACTTCTGCATAACTACGCATATCCTTGTGGTTACTAAAAATAGTTGAAACTATTAGTTTTGTGTTTCTTTTCACGGTCGATTTCGCGCTTCTATATAGGCTTGTAGGCGTTCTCCATAAGAGCGAAAACGCATCGGCAAATTTTTTGATGGGAGCACCTGTTCGGTCTTACAGTTTGTCGGCGAAGTATATATTGGAGTGACTTTACTCATCATTTTGGGGGCATCCGGTTGATGTTGGATGCACCCGAACGGCAGTTTTTCGACTGTTTTCTAACACAAGTGTGGCACTGTGGCTTATACACATTTAGAGCGCCACATCCGTAACAAAAAATACGGCGATCAGCTAAGCAATTTTCCCAGCAGTGCCCCATCTTATCGCAATTCCAGCATTTAAGCTTTGATGGAGAACTGTGTAGGGCTGCTATCTCTACACTCGGTTGTTCATTCTCGTACTAGCCTCTTCCAGTGCATACACATGACGACGATGCGTGAGCGGCTTTGATTTACCACAACTGTCCACTCTTCCATTGAGCTCTTGCGTCAAGTTTTCGCTCATTTTAACTAAACGACGCAAATGACCTACGGAATGTACTGGCTGGAATAAGAGCTTTTGACGTGTTTCAGGCAATAAATTATTTTTTAAAATTTCTAATAATTCTTCTTCCTCAATTCTGATGGAATATTTGTCGATCAAAGAAGCGACAGCATCATAATATACTGAGAAGGATTCGCCAGCTTTTTGCTTACGTGATCTAATCATCTCTCTACTCATGAAATCTGACCGATAATCTTTGTAGTGCTGTCTAAGCGATGCACAAATGTCAGACCAAACAATCCGATTGACTTGCTTGTGATATCGCCAATACCACTCTCGCGCTTTGCCAATAAACAAAATGTGTATGTGCTTGCACATAGCAGTGAAGTCACTCTCTAGCGTTTCGTCTGTTAAAGACTTTACCCTATAAAAAAATTCTTCAACTCCAAGACCATCCGCTGACCCATCAAATTAAAGATTCCATTTTTGCATGGTATCAGCAATTTTCTGAATAACGAGGGAAGATGCCATTGGCGACGGAGCTTCAGTTATGGCGGTTACTAAGCCGTTGCCATTACTAGGACTAGAACTTGAACGCTGGTTAGAACAAGCATTTATATTCAAAGAAGACAGAATTCGAGTCACTGATTGTTCTATCATGTTTTGTAAACGATTATAGTCAACCTCGTTACCTTGACGACTATTTGCGGAACGATTTGGTCTACCTCTTCTTCTAGCGGCTGTCTGTCTGTCAGGTGGGTTACGATTTGGACTGTGGCTAGCAACCATTGCAGACGACTGCAAAGCACTAGGATCTGAGTGGCGCAGCTCTTGTACATCAAGAGAATGTCACGCTTGCGATTGATTCAATGTCTTTGCCAAATTTCTGGTAATAATTCTATGACCACTTGGGCCAGCAGCAGGAGCATATTCCTTGGCTCGAGGTGAGCAGTTTCCTACCACAACCTTTAGTTCTGGTTGATGAATTGCTTGGTTACAAATATAACAAACCTGGTGATCTTCCAACCATCTTTCCAGGCATACTTTATGGAAAACGTGATTGCACTTTAATACAAAGCACGGCTGCGTATTATTTATTATCTGTCGACATATGGCACACTGGTTTTCGGCATCAAAATTGTCTGCCTGTCTACATATGTTGCCGGCTATGCTCTGTAGGCATTCTATATATTTTATTTATAATAACTAGTTCCTGGTTTCGACATATCTTGATGACCTAAACAAGGAGGAGTATATAAACCAATAAGTCATAGTTAGCATGAACAACTGGGTATTTTTACAATGGGTTATTGAAACTAATTATACATTACTGCTAAGTGAATTGACGGCATACGGTTAACAATATTCAACGTTCGGCAAGGGATACCATATCCGCACGCACACTAGTTCCGAACCACATCTACAACTGTACACCGCAATAATCAACTCACCAGCAATGCAATCCATATTTATGACCTTTAGTTATTTTCCCTACTCGATCTTGTTACGCCCTTTTTAGCTCCAACTCCGATCCACACACAACAATAACAACTGCGTACCTCTTTGTAAATCGGCTTCCGGTTTCGCATACCCTCCTTATAGTCATTTGTGTGCACTCGCATACCAGCTGCTTCAGTCGCGGGGGGGGGGCTCCGGCTTCATGACCATAAGGAGTAAACCCGAAAGAGGTGGACCCCCAAAAGACGACGAGATAATTAAATTTGCACACGGAGAAACTCTACCAGAAAGGCCAGTGAACCGAAACACTGTATCTTCTCGCCTCCTATGGTTCCTTTCAACCCGAAATGAAGAAAAAAAAATGCCTAGCAGCTAAGGTGAATATTTGAGCTGCCCCAAGCCCACCCATCCAATGGTTTCATGGCTCTTACCGAAACCCCAATCTTAATCTCACCCACAATCCTTCAGATTTCAGACCAAAAAAAAACGATATTAGTAAGTCATTTTACAATGGGTTTATTATACTAACTCAAGCAATAATACAAAAAAAAACCATATTTATTGTATAAAAAAGAACCTATTTAACAACTTTTTAATCTAATTGAGTTCTCCGCTTAATAAATATTTAGAAAATTATTTATTTCTACACTTCTTTTTTTTTCTTTTGTGTTGAATTCAAAAATGTTGGCATATGTAATTAATACGCACTCTGTATAAATTAACAACTTATGTAAATTAGTATCGCGAGTTGCGCGGAAAGCAAAACACAATTTTTTAGGGAGATGTCCCGTGCGTTTATTTTGGATTCTAAAATGCAACTGAAAAATCTATTCTAATTATTACTTGACTAAAGCTTATTTCTTAAGCTGCGCTGCAGCTGTGGTTCGCCGGAACTGTCGACATTCCATTCCCACGGGAGCGTAGACGCGCCGTCAGCACTTTTGGCTTGCGCGTGCAGTATGGCCTTCAGGTAAGGTGTCGGTTCGCCTGCATTCCTCTGCTATGGAGTGGTTGTTGTTGTTGTTGGCAGTGGCAGTGGCTAGCGTATTATGTGCTAACTTTGGCAGTGGCAGTGGCTAGCGTATTATGTGCTAACTCCTCCGCCCTTAAGTTCGAATGTCCTCGTTCGATGGCCTAACAAAAAATCTTGCTAAATTTTGGATACCGATTTCAGCTTCTTCGGCTCCTGGTCCATTCTCATTATTTAATTTTATAATTTTTCTTACAATTACAATTATTAGAATTACAATTATAATAAATGACAATAAATTTATTGAAAAAAAAATATTGCTTTGTTTTTCTAGTAAATTTAGGTGAATGGTTTCATTAGTTTGGAATTTTTTTATTGATTCTAGAGATAGAATCTCTTCTAATATGCTACTATTTGAAAATGGTTGTAATATTGCTGGTAATGGTTTTTTTCCCGTAATTTCTTTTGTATTAAAAATTTGGCCATTGATTTCTATACTAGCATTATGGTATTTTATTAAATATGTTCCATTAACTCTAAAAGTTTTGTTATTAATTGTTATATCATTGTCAAATTGATTCAAAAATATCAAGTCGCTTGAAATTTCTTCGACTGATTTTACATGTTCATTGTTTATATTTGTACAATTTTCAATCTTACTTTCTAATAAGTGTGCAATGCACGTATCATTTGAAATGTCCTTTATTATATTTTGTGGACAAATTGATAACATGTTATAAGTTTTACAATTGGTAGATATACCGAATATTTTATTTGAACACAATAATATTAATTTAAAATTTATTTTATTTATCAATTCCTTTTTCTTTACTGGTCGTATTTCTACTGACCTACAATCTTCTTTCCCAGTTGTGGGTAAACTTATTACATAAATTAGGCTGTTTTCATTTGCAGCTATTTTGACTTCAGCGAATTCTAAAGCTTCGTCGATGTTTATAAATGGTATATTTTCATTTTCTACGAAATGTTTTGTTATTTCTAGTTCTTTATTTGATAAAATAAATGAATTTACAATATTTGCTTTGGCCCAATGAATTGCGTAGGCTGTATTAATAAGTTCTTCCTTAATAACTTCTAATTTAAATTTTATTTGCAAAACTATGTCGTTTTCGACTTGTTCGTCTTTTTGAATATTTTTAGTTATTTTGTTTGTTTTATCAATTATTTCGTTAATTTTTTCGTTTATTAATTTATTTATAATTACTTGTCTATTATTATTTTCAAGTACGTTATTCATTTTTTCTGTTAGTATGTTAAAATCGCTGTGGTCAGGATTTCCTGCGATCCATTTCCACGCTGATCCTATAAAATCTAGTGATCTTTTTTTTATTTTTTTACTTACTTTTACTCTATCTAAACTGATTTTGGTTTGATTTATTAGGGACGATAGAATGGGGTAAAGTGGATGAGTGGCTAGTTTTCCGTTAATTATGGTTTCTATCTTCGTTATTGCGTCATCGTAATAGTTCAGCTCGATTATATGTATGATTTTAAATGTTCCTGTCTGTAGTTTAGCTGGTCCACTATCAATTGTAACCAATTGGGATGAACTGTAGTCAAGGATCTGTACGCTTGCGGTTGTAGCCGCGGCAAAAAATCTAAAAGGAGAAGGGTTATTTGTTTTTAGTTTTTTATTAAACTTTTGTGTACTATTTTGCCGGTTTGTGTTAAAACTGTTGAATTATTGTTTTCTTTTACGATTTCCTTTCTGTACCGTGATGTTAGTTTGTTACCGTAACGTTTATTAATTTTGACGTAAATTGTCTGTCCAATGTTATAGTCTTTTAAGGTTTTTTTGTTTTTATTATGAAATGTTAAGTCTTGTTCTTGCTTTTGCCTAAGTCTTTGTATGTTATCCTGTCGAGCTTTTTCATATTGTTCGGGGTCGGTAAAGATTTTGCGTCCAAAAAATGCTTCGAGCGGTTTTTGTCCTGTAGTTGAGTGTATTGAATAGTTATATTCGTACACTGCTCTGTCTAGTAGTTCGTTAAATGATCTTTCTGTATTTTCTGATTTTAAGTATCTTAAAATTTCGGTTAGGGTTGAGTGAAAACGCTCAACTTGTCCGTTAGCTGTACTAGTATGCGGGGGTATTCTATGTATTTTTATTCTAAGTTGGTCTTCAAGCATAAAGGCTATTGAGTGAGAGTTTCATGACTTTTCGTTATCTATTATAATATTTTGTGGGACTCCGAAATTGAAAATTATCTGCCTGAGGGGTTCTCTAATGTCCTCTGTAGATCTTGATTTTAAAATTTTCGCTTGGGCGTATTTCGAATATTTATCGACTGCTGTAAGTATAAGTTTTTTGTCTGCTATGTAAATATCTATGTGTACTATTTGTCCGGGATATTCTGGAAGTGGGGTTGCTTGAACTTTTGTATTATTAGGGTGTCTATCGTATTTATTCTCTGCACATATACTGCACTGTTTAATTACTATTTGAATTTTCTGTAACATTTTGGGAAAATAGAATTTTTCCAAAAGCTGTTTTTTATTTTCTATCGAATTTTTGTGAGCTCTTTTGTGCTCTATTAAAATCTGATTTTCTTGTTCTTCATCTGTGCATAGATCCTTAACTTTTGTTTGAGTAAATCTTATTTTGTAGTTGCGGAAGTGGGATGGATAAATTTGCTGAATTTGTCCCATTATTTCTTCTGAAGTGAAAATTGCATTGATTACTGAGGGGTTAAGACGTCTTTTTAAGATTGATATTAAATCTTCTGCTGAATAACTTGGTTTAACAATTATATGTCTGTGATATGTTGGAAAAGGTAGTTTGAATTGGTAACTGTCTTCTTGTCCTATTGATATCCTAATTTGATTTTTAAAAACATTTACTGGAGCTTCTACTGCTGGAATTAAATTATGAGACGAGCTGTCGTCTGAGTTTGTGGCAACGGATAATGAATTAATTTGAAATGGTCTGGAGAGAGCGGGTTTATACTTTATTTCGTAATTATACTCTTCTAGTATAGATTTCCATCTTTTTAATTTCGAATTATTGTTCTTGTTGCTAAGCGCATAGGTCAAGGGTTGATGATCTGTATATATTATTATTTTTGCTTAACCATACAAGTAATTTCTAAGGGAATTGAGTGCCCAAATAATGGCAAGCATCTCTTTTTCATTAACTGCATAGTTTTCTTCGGTTTTATTTAGGGTTCGGGAAATGAAAGTTATTGGTTTTCCGTTTTGTTCTAAAACTGCGCCTATGGCATATTTAGAAGCGTCTGTGGTAAGATTAAATTCTTTGTTAAAATTCGGATATTGAAGTATAACGTCTTTTGATATAAGTGCTGATTTAATTTTATTGAATGCTCCTTTGGCTTCTTCGGTTAATTGTATATTGGTTTTTTTTTAAAAATATTTTTGGATATTCTGCCTTCATCTCCTCGAAGCAGATTAGTAAGTGGTTTTGCTAGTTTTGCGTAATCTTTTATAAAACGTCTATAATAACCTGATAGTCCTAAAAATGATCTAAGGTCCTTGAGAGTTTTGGGATATGGTACGTTCGCGATTGCGTTAACTTTAGAAGGGTTTGTAGAAATTCCTGCAGAAGAAATGATGAATCCCAAAAATTCAACTTGTTTTTTGAAGAATTCGCATTTATCTGCTTGAACTTTCATGTTAGCTTTATTAAGTGTATCAAAAATTTTGTCGATGTGCTCAGAATGTGATTTTTCGTCCTTGCTAAATATGACTATGTCATCTATGTAAGCATAGCATATTTTGCCTATATATTGTCGTAGTATGTCGTCTAGGGTGCGTTGGAATATTGAGGGCGCGTTTTTCAGTCCGAAAGGTAGTCTAGTGAACTCGTATTTTCCGTTGTTCACAGAAAAAGCTGTTTTTTCCACGTCAGATTCCTTTAGAGGAATTTGATGGAAGCCGCTTTTTAAATCGATTACTGAAAATACTCGGTTTTCTCCTAATTGGGACAGTACCTCATTTATTTCTGGTATCGGGTACCTGTCTGCAATTGTAACCGTATTTAATTTCCTGTAGTCGTTTACCAGTCTGAATTTTTTTTCACCTGATGCGTCGTCTTTTTTGGGGACAACCCATACTGGCGAGTTGTATGGTGATCGTGATTGTCTAATGATGCCGTCTTCTAGTAATTTGTTTATTTGGTTTTCTACCTCCTGTTTAAGGCTTATAGGATATGGATATGATTTTGAATAAATTGGAGTATCGGAATTCGTACGTATTTCAGCTACAACTTTTGTTGTGTAAGTCAACTTTTCGTTTGGGTCGGAAAATAGATTTCGGTGTTTCTGTACAAGTTGTATAATTTTGTTTTTTTCTAATTCGCTCATATGTTCGTCACGAATTTGTATTGAGTTAACGTCCTGTGCTCTGTATTGTCGGAGTTGGATTTTTCTTTTGTTTGCAACAATCATGAAATTTTCTTTAGTATGGATTACTGCTGAAAGTTGTTTTAGACTATCGTTTCCTAATATTGCGTGAAAAGTGGTGAGAGTTGGTAACAAAAAGAATTTTAGATTACATTCTTCGATATTAAAAAGATTGAGAAAAGTGTGGTGCGTAATTTTTATTTTACCACCGACGGAATTTGTATAAAAACTGTTATTGTTTTCTCTGGGATTTTGTATCAAACTTGATTGAATGTAGTTCTTATTTGAACCAGTATCGACCAATATTTGTAAAATTTCTCCGCTCTTCGTTTTGCATCTGAAATATGGCAACGAAGAGCTATTTAGCCTAAAAAATGTACGTCTGTCAGGTCTAGCGACGGTTCGTTTTGATCGTCCTGTGTTTGGTTATAATTATGGTTATAGTCTTGGTCTTGGTAGTCGTAATCATAATTACTATCCTGGTAATTTTGTTCGCTGGGTGGATCCTGGGTTGAATTTACGTGAAAATTCCTCTGTACTTTCGGTCGGCTTTCATTTTTATTGGATGCACTTATGGGTCGCTTACCAATAATGTTAGGGCTTGGTCTGTTTGCATAGTTAATAGCGTTTGTCCGCAGGCTCACGTCTACGTCCATTGGTGTAGGTGGTTTTGGTGGCCTCGAAGGGGGAATTCTCTGATGCAAGTTCTGATTTTGATGGTTATGTTGCTGGGTGTTAGGGTATTGGTAATTTCTCTGTTGGCTATAAGGATTATAAGCTTGTAAAGGCTGGGGTATGTAAGCTAATTCAGGGTGAAATCTCGTTTGATGAAACTGAGGGATTGGGGCAGGGGGTAATTTATGTTGGGAATATTGTTGTTTCTGTTTAGGTTGCTGATAACTTGTAAAAGGTGTGTTGAAAGTCGTAGGGTTTCTGTCGTTGTGATTATTTGCATAAGTTGCTCTAAAGCTTTGGTTTTCAAGCTTCAAGCAAAGGTGGAGAGCTTCAGGCAGGTTCTTTGGTTCTTTTATGCCAAGGAGTCTGGGAAGGTCGCCAGAAAGTCCTCTGATAAATGTGTCAAGGACTTTAACGCGGTAGTTTTCTGTAAGCAAATGAACTGCTTCATCACCTATTTCCATACATCCTATTTTGTTCAGTATAAGCGATAGGTGGGAATACACTTTTTGGTAAAATTCGTTGATTGTCTGTCGTCCTTGTATGAGACATGTCATCTGGTATTCCAGTGTGCCAATATCTCTTTTGTCCGCGTAGTGGGTGGTTAAGCAGCGGGCCATTGCGGTCCAGTCTAACGGTGTGTTGTAAGACTCGAGCGCAATATCTGCTTTTCCTGTAACTTTATTTCGGATCACGTTCAATATTCCGAAATAACGTGGTGTTCCCTTTGAGGGTTCGTAGATTTTGAGAATTCTCTCTACACTCTTCTTCCAGGAGCTGAATTCTGCAGCATTTCCGGAGAATTCGCGTAGTGAGCGTACTACGTCAGGGATTTTGTCCATTTCGCTCATATTATTTTGGAAACGTGCTTCTATAGTCTGGTCAGAAAATGTGGGGTTTGCAATATCATTCAACATTCTTTGAATAATACTCTGTCCGTCTGTTTGTATGACTTGTGTCACCAAAGTCCTGATAAGGTCAGATAGGTCGGGTGAAACTTGTGGATTGGAAACAGATGGGGCTGGCGTAGGATTATTTACTAAGGTTGGGGGCCTAATTAGGTTATTGGGATTCGCCATATTTGTGGTTTCTGCTAACACTTTAAAAAATTTATTAGTAAATATTACTATTTATATGTTTTATATTTTTTTTTTTTTTTTTTTTTTGTTTTTATAAATCTCTGGAGGGTCCCCCCGAAGGTGGTGAATCGCACAAATAGTTAGTTTTTTATAAGAACCGGAGTGTCACTTGAGGGTGATTAATCACGGACCTTTTTATGTTTTTATATTATAGGCTGTACGAGCCTTTATTTTACTGTATTTTAATTTATTTTTCTTTAGTATGGTTTGTATAGGTATAAAAATATATTGTCGATTTGAAATATCTCAATAATCAATTTGTATTAATTTTTTAAAATATTTATTAAATAAATTTTTATTTTTTTTTTTTTAAATTTCTTTCTTTCTTAAAATAATGTTTTCAATTAACAATATTATTCTTTTGAACAGTTTTTTTTTTGTCTTTTGAACAATTTTTGCTCTGACGCAATTTCTTTCTTAAATTTCTTCTACTTCCTTAACAATGAATATTTGCTTTTGCACAATATTTTTTCTCTTTTTTAAAGAATTTTTCTTTTATAACAAATTAATTTAATTTTCACAATATTTTTCCAATTAAAACAACTTTTGCTTTTACAAAATTTCTTTTACGTTAATTTTACGTTAATTTAATTAAAAATTTATTTAATTTTCACAACATTTTCCGTTTGAAACTATTTTAAGACTTACAGTAGTATGGTTGTTGTCATCCTTCGGCGGCTGTTCCTCTTGAAGAACTCCTTTTTCGATGTAGTCGTACTCAGGGGCCTCTTTTCCTCAGGGTGTTGGTTTTTTTTCTTTCTTCTGGCTGGTGGTGTTTGGTCACGTTCCTTTCCGGGCCCTGTCCCTTTCACGTTCTGCAGTGAAGGCGCTTTATATTTTTCGGCGGCACTTTAAAATTGTTAACTTTTATGTGTGGCGCTTTTTATTTTTCGGCGGCACTTTAAAATTGTTAACTTTTATGTGTGGCGCTTTTTATTTTTCGGCGGCACTTTAAAATTGTTAACTTTTATGTGTGGCGCTTTTTATTTTTCGGCGGCACTTTAAAATTGTTAACTTTTATGTGTGGCGCTTTTTATTTTTCGGCGGCACTTTAAAATTGTTAGCTTTTATGTGTGGCGCTTTTTTTTTTGTTTTTAGCGGCACTTTATAAAGTCACTTTGGCCTTCACTTCACCAGCCGAGATATTTAGCTCGGGCGCCAATTAGTATCGCGAGTTGCGCGGAAAGCAAAACACAATTTTTTAGGGAGATGTCCCGTGCGTTTATTTTGGATTCTAAAATGCAACTGAAAAATCTATTCTAATTATTACTTGACTAAAGCTTATTTCTAAAGCTGCGCTGCAGCTGTGGTTCGCCGGAACTGTCAACATTCCATTCCCACGGGAGCGTATACCCGCCGTCAGCACTTTTGGCTTGCGCGTGCAGTATGGCCTTCAGGTAAGGTGTCGGTTCGCCTGCATTCCTCTGCTATGGAGTGGTTGTTGTTGTTGTTGGCAGTGGCAGTGGCTAGCGTATTATGTGCTAACTTGTACATATGTAAATAGAAACGAACTGACCTACCTCAACAGCTGATGTCAAAGAGTTCAATGACTTGGTCAAGGAGTATATATGCACATACGTACGTATATATTAGTACATAGTAAATGAGAGCGAGAGATTTAAAATACGAAGATCGGCGACAAAATACAACTGAGCGAACATGCAAATTATGCTTTTCCTTACTGGAAAAGTCTTTTTTTTTTAATTACTTTACACTCCGTAGATTGCGGGTGTTTAAGTCAAACAGCAGACTTGTTGAGTCAAAATCAATAACTGAACTTTATTTACCAAAGCCTGTCTTATTTATCTACTTACAATTGTTTACTTAAAAACTATTTCACAATGACGCTTGATCATTGCATCAGTCAGTGATGAAATTCTTTTTGAAGAACAAAGGAATATCCAAAAGTATCTATTACCAAAAGTTTCCATAAGAAGAGGAAAATATTTATAAGTTACATTTCTTGCTTTGCAATGCAATTCTTAGATAAGAGCATTATTGTTTACAATTGCTATTGAGCCGTTATGTGTGGACTGCCGTTAACTCCCCCCTCTCTAAGATGAATCGTCCCCGATTCTACATTATTTTCTGTTAATTTCCCTATTTGATTCAAAATGATTTTGTAAGTATTTTCTTGAATTTCTACATTTTCGTTTTGTTCGGCAGTTGTATGTAATCTTTGGAATTTCATATAAATGTAAATTACTAAAATTATGCATACAATTATGACAATATACCAAAAGGATAAATGTGTTTTAATATTTTTATTTCCTTCGCCTAAAATATTTATATTTTCCAATCTCAACTGTTTATTGGTTGTTTCTATATATTTTAAAATTTCAAAGTTATTTACTTAGTCATACTTTAAATAATTCCAAATTTTGGCTTCCGTATTTTCGTGCGTGATATTATTTATAATGGTTTGATTTCCAAATGTGATTAAATATGCTCCAGATAATGTTTGATTTTCGACAATATTTTCTCCTGAAATCAATATTGGCCCTTGTTTTATAATTTCAATTGGTGAATTTCTTTCTTTTATTTTATTACATTTTCCCTGTTTTCTGTTTAAAATTTCCGATAAACATGAAGCCTGTTTGCTTAATTTACAATACGTATTTGTGATTTCCGTTTTACAATTTTTAACATTTAGAAACTTATCTTTACACTTAGTTATATTTTGTTCAATTAATAGCTTACCGTCTAGTTGAGCTACTGCTCTTACTTCGTAATAACTACATGTTAAATCAATTTTTGGATATTTTATATAAAGTACACACCCCTATGCTGGAATCCGTCGTACGTTCGATTACGCTACGAATCGTAAAATCGGTATGCTGAAATCCGCTTTTCGTAATCGTAAATTCGAAATTCGTAGACTGTTTTCGCAATTCGTAATATCGGTATGCCAGAATCCGTCGGAGCTGTCAATTGCGGAATTTTTGTACGAACAGCCACTGGTGTCGGAGCGAAATAAATTTTAGAAAAATAAACGTTTATAAACCCAAAAATAAGCAAATATGCATGTATGTATGTAGATACATGTGTACATTTGTATTTATGTATGTACATACATATGTAATATAAACTATGCAAGAAAAACTATAATTATTGCGTGTGTATATATGTACATACATATTTGCGAAGATCACAAACAAATCGTACGCATTATGTTTCTTGTGTGAATGCTTCTTTGTTGAGGCGAAAACTTGTCACAAATCTTTAAACCATTAAACATTAATATATTTGAGCATTGAATTCGACAATATTACACACTCCATAATTTAAGAAATTTGTATTTAGATCATCTCTTAAGAATGTACATACATTCGAAGCATATTTATGCAATTCTGCCTTTAATTAACGAAAACTTCTTATCAAATGGCTTATAAATGTTGATACTAAACTTCATTCTTTACTTGTAATAATATCGGTACATGTATATTTCTGCCAATATGCCTAATTACGAACTTCGAAATTCCTGTTTTTGGTTGGCAACGCGGTTGATAGTTACGATCGGATTTCAGCATACCAAATTTCGAACTTTCGGAACGGAGCTACGAATTCGTAACTACGAACATTCGGATTACAGCATAGGGGTGACAATTATATCATTTTTTTGAACAATTTTAAATTCTGAAATGTCCATTAAGTCTGTCACTGTCATTGTACCGTGCTGGTAGTATGTGATGTTTTTTATTTCGTCAAAGTGCAAAATAGTCGGATTTAAAATTCCTATTTTTCCAAATGTAATTGTATTTATCAGGTTTTCAAGTTCATGCATAATAAATTGATTTCTTTTTTTCCTTATCGTCTTAGCTATTTTGTCACCTTTAAGATTTTGTACTGTATCTGTTAATTCTGTTATAATTTTAAAAATTTCTGAATTCGTTGTAAACTGTTTATTGTTTTTTGCAACTAATTCCTCTAATTTATCATTAATTCTCACAAAATCGTCATGATCAGGAGTTCCTGCTATCCATTTCCAGAGTGTTCCCAGTTCATCAATGCCTCTCCTATGCCTAATGTGATTTTGTTTTAATTGTCTTAATAACGTTTCAATTACTATAATTTCTGATTCGGTTTCGGAATTTCTGACTAATATCTCATCATTATTATCTTTGTTATAGCGAACACTGTCATAAAAATTTTGTTTTTCCTTTTCTATAATATTTTCGAAATATGTTAAATTCGTAATGTGAAAAATGTCCCCATAATGTTCGTAAATTGAGACATCTCCGTTTTCAATAAGTACGTAATCCTGTCGAGTGTAGTCAATAATATCAGCTGCCGCTGAGCCAATTATTGTCGCAAGCATTAGAAGTAGCATATTGAAGATCTGTATATGTATAAAACAAAAATTATGTTTTTATATTATCTTTATGTATAACTCTGTTCCTATTACTTATTATTATTTTATTCCCCAAATTTTCCTTTACTTGTTGTCTTTTATATCTGGGTTTCAGCTTATTCCTTTCGCCTACAATTTTTTCATATACAATTTCACCTGGGTGGAATTGCTTTTCTACTCTGTTTTTATTATGGGATGCAAGCATTTTTTCTTGCGCTTGTTTTAGAGTTTCGGCTAACATTTCATGATTTATTGTATTATGAAAAACATCTTTCGGTTTCAAGTTTGTGACCGAATGGATTGTTAAATTGTATTGTTGACCGGCTCTAAAAACTGTTTCTAAATCGCTAACTATATTACATTCTTCTTTTATGCATCTTGCGATTTCTATTAGTGTTGAATGGACCCTTTCTATTTGTCCATTACTTGTACTATGGCGTGGATCGCAAAAATAAATTTCTACATTCAATCTTTGCATTAATGATTTAAATTGGGGTGTTGTGAAGCTAGGCTCATTGTCTAATGTGATTCGTTTTACATCTGGGAATGTCTGGAACAATTCCAAAACTTTTTCCTCTATGTTTGTTTTGTCTTCTATGTGTTTTAATATTAGGAACTTAGAGTAAGCGTCTATACATGTTATAAATTTTAATTTTTGAGCGTAAAAAATGTCAAGATGCAATTGTTCGCCTTCTTTATCCGGAATAGGAGCTTTACCTATTGGAATTTTTTTAGGATGACGATCATACTTATTTTTGTTGCAAGTTATACAGTTTTGCCCATATTGTTTTAGTTGTTTTCGCATCTCTGGCCAATAATAGAGTTTTTCTATTTGTTTTGTATTTTCGACAAAATTGCGATGAGCTCTATTATGAGTCTGTTCAATTATGCCTGCTTGGTCTTCTCTGTTAGGAATGTCCATTGGAAATAGTCTAGTGTGTACAAATTTGTTATGGAATGTTTCCCTTAGAGGACGTTGTATTTCGTACAGATCCTCTACTGTACAATGAATAGCAGTCACCAATTTTGGTTCAATATACTCTTTCAAAATGGTGAGCAAATTTTCAACGGTATCATATTCAATTAAATGCCTTTTATTGCCAAAACTTGTGATTAGTTCATGAATGGTGAACCTGTTTTTGCATAATATAATTTGTTGTTTAAATTGGTTTAAAGGTTTTTTTGTTTCCTGTATGCAAACATTGTCGCTACTTTCTGCAGAATGTTGTGATTCGTCATCTGTTGAATCATTTGACAAATTGTTCACTTCGAGGCGTGATAGCGCATCAGCTACAATATTTGTTTTTCCTGGCTGATAGACAAATTTTGGAGAAAATTCCTCGATAAACGCATGCCATCTTTTCATTTTGGAGTTGGGGTTACGGGTGGACAATGCAAACGTCAATGGTTGATGATCCGTATGGATTTCAAGATTTGTCACCCCATAAAGATAATTCCGAAGATTTTTTAATGCCCATACTATAGCGTATAATTCTTTTTCATTAGTAGCATAATTTCTCTCTGTTTTAATTGGTTTATTTTCTTGTGAAAGTACCGCGCCTATTGCAACATTAGAAGCGTCGGTAGTCAGTACAAATTTCTTTGAATAATCGGGTTGCGTCAATTCCATTTCTGACGCTAAATGTTTCTTTAGCTTATTGAATGCAGATATTCCTGCTTCATCAATTTCAATCATAACTTTTTTCGAGATATTTTTTGAGACTCTACCATTTTCTGCTGACAAATACTTTGTCAAAGGCTTTGCAATCGCCGCGTAATCCTTAACGAATTTGCGATAATATCCCGTAATGCCCATAAAACCTCTTAATTCCCGTAAACTTTTGGGTAAGGGATAATTAAGCATTAACTCAATTTTATGTGGATCGGTTTTGATAGTATCTTGGGCTATAATGTAACCCAAAAATTCTATTTGAATTTCAAAAAATTTCGATTTTTCAAGAGAAATCTTCATATTAGCTCTGCTTAGAATTCCAATTATTAATTCCAAGTCTTTCATGTGTTGTTCCTTGCTTTCAGAAAAAATAATGATGTCATCCATGTACACGTGACATATTTTTCATCCATTGCTCTTTGAAAAATTCTAGGAGCGTTTTTAAGGCCGAAGGGCATTCGCAAGAACTCATACTTTCCATTATTAATGGAAAATGCCGTCTTTTCTATGCCGCCTTCAAACATTAAAATTTGGTGAAAGCCGGACTCCAAGTCAATGCTGGAAAAGTATTTTGCTTTCCCTAAATTTGACAGAATTATGTTGGTATCCGGGATAGGATAACGATCGGGAATGGTTTGCTCGTTAAGTTTTTTGTAATCTATAACCAATCTGAACTTCGGTGAACCATCATCGTGTGTACCTTTTTTCGGTACTACCCAAATGGGCGAGTTATAAGGACTTCTACTTGGCCTTATGATTTCTTCGTTCAACATCCTGTCGATTTTCTTATTCACAAACGAATTTACAGAAAGGGGATAGGGATATTGCCTACTCCAAATAGGATCTTTGCCCTCCGTTCTTATTACTGCTTTTACGTCTGTTCTGAATGGAAAACTCGTATCGACCTAAGGATGTATTTTTCTGATATTGTTTTTTATGTATTCTTTTGATTCTAATAACTCATAATTCTGAACATGAAGGATATGTACCCAAACAATATGTTTTCATGTTTTTATCATCTGTTATTTCCGAACCTCTTTCGCCCAGTATTGAACAGTTATCGATATTGCCGGTAAAGTCATCGGCTGGCACTTTAGGATCTTCGTGTCCCATAGCAAAATATTTTTTTATCATTAAATTGCCGGTAAATTCATCGGCGGGCTTTGTAGAAACTTTTTGTTCCACAGTATTGTTTTTAACAGTAATTTTCTTACCATTTTTCTTTTTTAACTTGCCGGTAAATTCATCGGCGGGCTCTGTAGAAACTTTTTGTTCCACAGTTTTGTTTTTGACAGTAATTTTCTTACCATCTTTATTTTTTAACTTGCCGGTAAATTCATCGGCGGGAGCCTTAGAAACTTTTTGTTCCAAGGGGTTTAAAAATATTTGTTTATTCTCTTCATGAACTTTGATGCTCATGCTTTTTTCAATCATTTCATTGTCACTTATATTTTTATAAAAAATTTTCCCATTACACACGTCAATACGTGCTTCGACTTTTTTTAATAAATTATACCCTAATAGGAGATCGGATTCTAACTTTTCTATTTCGTAGAAAATTTGTTGTACTCCAAATAAAGTTATCAAATGGTAAAACTTGATGACCATTTATCGTTTTTACCCTTTTGTGAATTGATAATTCATTTCTATTATCGTATATCCCCTCCTTTATATAGCAAGAGGTTGCTCCCGTGTCGACAAGAGCTTTTAGGTTTCTTTTTAATTTTCTGTCGTAGAGGTTGATGTAGGGGAGTTTGTCCCCTCTTCCCCTAAAAAATGGTTTTCGTTTAAATTATTTATTCGTTGCGCCTTTTCCTGAGGCCTGAAGCTATTGTTGCTCTCACGTTGCCTCTTTATTCCATGTAAATCTTGGGCTTGAGCCCCATAATTTTGTTGCCCCTTATTTGCTTGAGCACTAGTGCTAGCCATTCGCGCAGTTTGGTTATAAAATCCATTGTTTTGTTGAGATTTATTATTGGCGTTTCTCCTAAATCTCGAAATGGATGGATCTATATCCATCGCCTCGGGTTTTGGTATGTTTGTTTTTTGGGGAAACCTCAAGTTATTATTTGAACCCTGTTCAATTATATGAATGGGACGTTTGTCAGAGTACGCGAAGTCGAGCCGAGCGACTATCGCATCAAAATTTAGAACCGTACCGTGATTCGTTAAAATGTCATTCGCGTCCTGCGTTACCTTATTTCTAAGGATAGTTAAGGCGGCGAAGTATCTCCTACTCCTCCTAGTATACAAACTCATGGCATTGTGAGCCGCCTCTCTCCAACTCACATATGCATTTAATTTACCGGGAAACTCTGGTAATGACTTTATTACGTCTAGGGACTTCTGGCACGCTATATTTTCACTTATTGTTTCTGCCTCGTAGTCAGTTGCCCTACGACTTCCTACTTCTACTTGAGATTTAAGTCTCTCAAGTTCCTGCTTCAGACCTAAATTGCTGTCAGCTATCAGTCTGGTGATTAGTTCTACTGTTAACACGTCACTGTTCGCCATTATATTTTTTTATTTACTTTTAATTTCGTTCACTTGTTACTATTGTGGTCTGTGCCACAGTTATTACAACAATATAAATATATGTAATATAACTTAGTTTATTTTAACTAAGATGGGGTTTTTCCCATATATAAATTACCTTAAGGTAGATTTTTGGATTAAACAGCCTGCTGCTGTCTTTATGCTGGCGGTAGTTGATTGTAGAGATGTTCTTATTTGTTTACCTGCTGCTGTCCTTATGCTGGCAGTAGTTGATTGTAGAGATGTTCTTATTTGTTTACCTGCTGCTGTGCTTATGCTGGCAGTAGTTGATTGTAAAGATGTTGTTGTTAATGTTGTTTACCTGCTGCTGTCTTTATGCTGGCAGTAGTTGATTGTTAAGATGTTGTTGTTAATGTTGTTTACCTGCTGCTGTCTTTATGCTGGCAGTAGTTGATTGTAAAGATGTTCTTATTTGTTTACCTGCTGCTGTCTTTATGCACACGCACCACGAAAAGAATCCTTTAAATTTAGGATATTCTTTAACACTCGCGGTTTTTTTTTTTTTTTATTAGTATGTGCCCCACGTTGGGCGCCAATTATGCTTTTCCTTACTGGAAAATTCTTTTTTTTTAATTACTTTACACTCCGTAGATTGCGGGTGTTTAAGTCAAACAGCAGACTTGTTGAGTCAAAATCAATAACTGAACTTTATTTACCAAAGCCTGTCTTATTTATCTACTTACAATTGTTTACTTAAAAACTATTTCACAATGACGCTTGATCATTGCATCAGTCAGTGATGAAATTCTTTTTGAAGAACAAAGGAATATCCAAAAGTATCTATTACCAAAAGTTTCCATAAGAAGAGGAAAATATTTATAAGTTACATTTCTTGCTTTGCAATGCAATTCTTAGATAAGAGCATTATTGTTTACAATTGCTATTGAGCCGTTATGTGTGGACTGCCGTTAACTTGCATGCGCACATACAGGCCGATGAGCATTTATATACGCACCTATTTTCATATATACACCTGTATGCACATATATGCAAACGCAGGCACATGCATTTACTCGCCTATGAATACGCGGACAGCAAAGAGTAACAAAAGATGGAAAAGGTATGCATACTCATATATCTACTTGTCAATATGTATGAGGAAGCACATGAATAGGCATACGTTAAGCTAATATATTATATTTAAAGAGAAATTATTAAAAGCAATTAAAACTGTAACTTACTTTGTTGTTGGAATCCGGTCCCCACGATGCGTCGAAGGCCTTTTCAGCATGTAGAGCATGTAGAGCGTAGAATTGTTGCTATAAACACGAAAACTAGAAATTTCCCTACCTTTTTTTTCTCTTTAGCGAAGAGGCTGCAATTACTCAAATCTCCTTTAGAATACAAAAAAACATATCGATCACTGACTGAGAGAGAGAGCGCAAATTTTTAAGTAAGATTATTAAAGAAAGGTGAAATTAAAGTACATAGAATCTCTCAATAAGTAATTACGTTAGATATGATTCTACGAATCTTACGTTAATTTTACTTTGCTTGCGAAATTAATTAATCGTGGTAAACTGAATCAGCTTATCATCATAGCTCTCTTCAACAACTCTGAACAGGGTTATAGGTTGAGGTAAATCAGCTGTTGGTGCGTGGGACTGTACTACCTAAATTCAGTACGAGCTTATATGCATACAAGCATATTCATATTAAGCAAGAAAAAAAAAAATGAATTTGAGAGGCGATTGTGCATTAATACTAGCAAATACAGCGAATATAAAAAAACTGAGATCAATTCACATTTCAGCTGATTAATGACAATATTATTTTACATGCTTTGATGAAATTCCGAGTTCCATTTAAATCTTAGTTAGAGGTATTTTAATATTTAGTATAGTTTTAACAAGATTGTAATTTAGATTGAATTATTTTTTTTTTTTTTTTTTGACTTATGGTAGTATTAATCTAGTGTTACTTCAATCAATTTCATGCTGTTTTACGCCTTTACGTTTTTTTTTCTCAATTATTTCGCATTTTAAATGCATGAATGTTTTACTAAGCATAAGTATACATAATTTTTTTAATTGGATTAAGTATATTTAAGCTAGCTATGGCTACAACTTTCTCCAGCTTTAGGCCCGAGTTAACCTATCCATGTAAATGGAATTTTCGGATGCTGATAGCCGCTGGGTCGATGCTGTAGATGTTCCTCAGGAATAAGATGGAAGTTAGTCTGCAGCTGACGACTTCTATGAAAACTTTTGAACACGTGTTGTCCGGTGGATGATGGTCCGGCTAGCTTGCTTGTACTGTTAGTACATGACTTATCATTTGAATATCTATTTATAAATATTTTTGATGTTTTATTATTTTTTTTCTAACGGAAACTCAACCACCCTGTGGTGCCTATAAAGTAGCTACAGTAAACTTCCCTTCTAAACGCCTCCTCGATCAGATGTAGAGCGATATCAAAAAAATCGATTACTTGATATTATTTTTTTTTGGCTTACAACGAATTTCCGCTCGGCTGAAGCTTTCTTTTGGAATCGGAACCTTGAAGGAGAAGCAGCGAAATAACTAAGAAAAAAAGAAGGAGGCTGTGTCAGAGACACGGCCATTAAGTTTAACGTAGAATACGCCATCCGATAAGACAGAAAACATATGTATAATGATAATTTATAATGATAAATAATGCAAGCAAATGAATTTCTTTATTTGATAGTTACTTTTGATGATATACATAAGCTTATGATAGGAAAATAGGATAAAAATGTTTTTAAATTATCAATTAAATTTCTCGCAAAAACGAAGTCAATGGTAGTTATCAATAGTAAAGATAAATGATAAATAACAGACCCAAATCTATTTGATTATTTGAAAGTTACTTTTGAGAATATAGGCTTATGATGGGAAAAATAGGATAAATATGTTTTTAAATTAACATTTAAATTTCTCGCAAAAACTAAGTCAATGGTTGTGTTATCAATAGTTGTGGGAGCATCATTTCGAATATAATCCAAATTAAACGTATCGCTCATAAATTTCGCCAATCTAGTATTTGAAGTGATTTCTGTGTTAAAATCACCACCAATAAGCAGTAGTTGGCAGCGCTTTCTCTGCCTTTACTCTACTTTAACTTGCCCGCCTAAAATTATGCAATACAAAGAAAGGACTGCACGAGTACATTTAAATCGCCCAACAGCAAACACTCAACCAAACACCACACACATATTTGTGTGCATGTGTTTATACAATTTTCATTTGAGAAATTTAAATATTAGGAAGATATCAACCAACATGAAATGTATGTCAAACGAAAGCTAACATCTTCATTTGACTACAAAAAAATTTTTAAAAAAAGTTACCGAGCCGTTTCCTTATAATTAAAGAAATAGAGATTACAACAATAAAAACCTGACATGGGTGCCCATACCGTAAGGTAAGACGTATTCTACGCCAAAAGAAAACTTTATTTAAACCTAAATTCAATTTATGTAAAGTAAGAAAAAAAAGTGTTAGTCTCAATTGTTGTGAAATAATATTGGAAACGATTCCTCAAAGTCAATCGAGGAGGTACTTTTTTTCAACTGGCTATACCATACGCAGAGCCTTTTGTTTTTCTTTGGACTGGCAAGATCAACTTTTCGTTGGGCAGCAACTTTAATACCACTTTACATCGGCGTTTTTACTGGAGGCATCACCTAAGAAAAGGACGTGTTTACCTACCAGTTAAGGGATTTAACAACAAGAAACGTTAACGAAATTAAATACATTTTGTTTTTTCCTCCAACATATTTCTAAGCCATGGACTAGATTTATAAACCGTGAAATACCTTTCTGTTTTTATAACTAAGCATACATAGCACATATACTTGTAACATGAACTAACTTTATTAATCCCGAACGAAAATGAAGCGGTATTCTTTAATATAGTTTTAACAGAATTCAGAAAGAAAAGAAGATATAATGTGATTCCTTTTCTATTGATATGTCTATAAATCAATTTCATAAATATTTCATTTACTTGATCAAACTTAATTAAATAATTTGATTCGCTTGCATATTAACGATTATACATACATATCTACGTAGTTAACTGACTACATATATACATAGCTGCAATAACGTATGTATACACAAATGTACATTTGCATAACATATAGTACAAATGTAAAAAAATTAGGTTAAATTTCAATATTGCCATGTGGTGAATCCGCGTGGTCCGCGAACTGACCTAATTCAACAAAGGGTTCATATGTTTTTCTAGTTTATTTCTCCTTACATCTTCTTTCTCCTTCATATGGAGATAAACATAAGTTCTCAATACTTTTAAATTTCGGAGAGAAAGCTTAATTGCTTATTTCATATTCCCGCTTACACCTTATGCAATGTATGTATGCGGTACAGTACCGGGTCGACTTTAAATTACCAAATATTTTACGCTTAAATGCAAAGCTAAGGAAACAAACATATTTTTTTTTATATTAGCCGCATACAATGCGAGCATTTTACTTCAAAGAAACGTAGATCATCTTTGAGGCGGCAACAACAAAGCAGGAGGGCCTTCTTCGCTTCGTGGGACTCCGCTCCGATGAACAGAACAAAAATTAAGTAAGTGAATATTATGTTTGTTTTTCTGTACGCTACTGTAAAGTATATTAATATGTTCGTATGTATGCCTGCAAGTAGTAGAGAGTCGTTTACCTTGTAAGTTTGCCTTCTTTCTCCTGCACTGCGGGCTTACATACGCTCATTGCTACATTACTTATAATCACTGATCTCGTTATGTATATATGTATATGCATATGTGGAGATCCCCTTTTTTATGGTTATTATTATTTGCGCACTCTCCTGAGTAATTCGCGCATTTATGTATGCACGTACACGATATATATGTATATGCATACATGTGTATATGCATATGCAATAGTTATATTGGTTTTTTTCTTTACTATCTAAAACACACGCGTATACATACATTTGTGGGGTAAATAAGTAAAAATATCTACACGGTTCAATGACCACATAAACTACCATGTTGAGGTAGGTCAGCGCTTAATATTTCAAGTACACTGAAAAAAAATATTAGTTCTTAAATTTGTAATCTTAAAATTTTTTGTAAAACTTATATTTTACCTTTACCGGTTTTAAATTGAGTTGTTTGAATCAATTAATAATATTTGAGGTAATTTTAAATATGGAATGAGCTTTATATAAATATATATTAAACAATAATGAATTTGTAAGAAAAAGAATTTTGGTTTAATTTCGTTGGTGGGGGGGGCGATATCTCATGGGGCCTTTAATAACAGCAAAGAGGCCATAGGTAGGGTGGGTATAGAGGCAGCTCACAAACTCTATAGAAGAAGCTGTCTGGCATAAGGAGAGGTATTAATGATTGGTGTAAGGAGATGTTATTTTTATGTAGTGTTTTTTTTTTCTCTTGTGTGCAAAATATAATTCTTGTTAGGCCTGCTGACTAAGCGGGAGACCTGTTTTTCCGGTAATTGCGTTTTAGGGAACCACGACTAGACTGAAGCTCCGGGTCAAAGAAAAAACCAGTGCACACACCGTGATCACCGGACCAGGCCACAAAAGAACAGCTCCTTGCGGCGACTAATGTAGTTCGCCATTAATTAGTCAACCGGGCTCATAACAGAAAATGGCGCCCAACGTCGGGCCCACAGATGAGAAAGTACTTGGTATACTTTATCAACTTGTGGCTCCAATATAAGTTTCCCTCTTGGAATCATTACGTTTGTCCGTTTTGCAGATAGTTTTGGAATTTTGGATATATTAAGCAAGTGTGCTTGACTCCGGCCATATTATCGATTTTAATTAGTTTATTTTATTTTTTTGTCGAGTTTGGGTCATTATCTTAGTACGATAAACGCCCGCTGGAATTGACGGTCCTATCGGTTATATGCCTAGAGCGTACCGCGAGTGTACTTATCTGCTATAGATTATGTATTTAGACAAAAGACATACATTTTTTTTTATGTAGTTCATTGTTTTGGAATGTAGATGCTTTCAGGCTTAATGCCAGTTGACTACCCAATGGTGATCACATGCTACAAAGAAAAGAAATCGTTCGTCTCACTTTCATTTCGAGATACATTTCCTTTAAAATATTTTTTTATTATTTTTCGTAAATTTTGGAATAGGTCGGAAAATTAAGGCTGCATATAATATGAACTATAACTGACCTAATAGAATATTTCAGAAGCATTTATATGATTGTCACTCCATATATATAAAATTACCTCCTTTATGCCATTAAATGAGATCCCCAAGTCCCGATGAGATTAAACCAATTTAATTAAAAGTTTTTATAATAATTATAATTATTAATACGGAGTGTTAGTATTAATTACAAGTAGTTTTGATGAGTTTGGAGATTTATTACTTTTTGCTTTTACGGATTCCGGTGAATGTAAGAAAAAGAGAAGAAGAATTTAATAAATTTATACAATTGAAGTAATAAATTGAATAATTTTTTTATTATTCACGGATTGGCTACGCTACGATCGCGATCTCGCCAACGAACAAAAGACTTAGGCAACGAACTTTTACGCGTACAGCAACTTTGATATAAATCAGTTGTTTCCTTTGTTGAAAATTAGCGCTTTAGATCCAACTATATTTTTTTTGAGTTATGCTTTCATGTAGATGCATACAGTAATCAACAACACATTCTAAACAAAAAAGTTAGTACTATTAGTTTTTACTTACGTATTACTACTTTTTCATACTTTTCATTTTTTTAAGTGAGCTGTTTTTCTTATTTCAAAACTTTACTTTAAATATGTCGTTACGGCACAGCGGCAAAAACTTGCCAGTGCAGACTTTGTGCACAGTATGTCGAGAAAACTTCTCAGATCGTGACGATGTGTTAGTTACAGCGTGCTCTCATCGTTTCCATCGGAGTTGTTTGTTATCATGGCTTAAAAGAAATTCATCATGCCCTCAATGCAGAACTGCATGTTCTAGTAAGGATTTTCCACAGAGTACTGGGGCACGCACTAGAGCGCGTATGGATTTTCAGGAAAATGTATCTGCTGGTTGTAAAAACCAACCGACCACAGGAGACAATGTGTCACAACCACCACAGGTGGAAGGGGCTACGAGTATGCCAACCCCAAATATGGATACCGGGTATAGAGGTGACCCTACCACTGGAATCGACGAAGAAGACAGGATTAGAAATGTAGTTTCGGCAATTATAACTGCCAGGCAGGCATCTGCTTTTGATAATCTCGAAAATCGTGTTACTCAAATAATAGAGCAAAGGCTAGAGAGTACGTTGGCAAGTGTTCTACAGCGTTTAAACTTGAATCCTTCACAACCCGCACCTACTGGTAATAATGTCAGCCCAGTTGCAAATATCTCTGCAGCTAACCCTCCTTTAAACGGTTCAACACCAATGTGGCCTAGGGATATTCCTACATTACAAAATCAGAGTAATTTAAATTTTAATAATCAGATGGATCAGTTACGTTTCAGTAACTTATCCAGTGTCCCGAATACTGGTAAAGTAGCGCAGCTAATCAATAGTTGGGACGTGAAATTCGACGGAACGTCACGTTTGTCAGTAGACAATTTTTTGTCGCGTATAGAGCTTCAGGTGATCGACGTGTTAGGTGGCAACTTCAATTTACTTTGTGAAAACGCTCAAAGTTTGTTTATAAATGAGGCCAAAGATTGGTATTGGCGGTATAGGAGAACAGTTCCTCGCGTTACCTGGCCATCATTATGTGAATCCTTAAGGACAAACTTTCAGCAACACAAAAGCCAGTTCGAAATAAAAGAATCGATACGTGCAAGAAAACAAGGGCAAAATGAGTGCTTTGACGATTTCCGCAGCGCGATATTGAAAAATGCAGAGTCTCTGCAAACACCCCTATGCGAAAGCGAATTGGTAGAGATCCTGCAGAATAATTTAAGACCACGAATTAGACAGCAACTTTTGTTTGTACCAGTAAATTCACTTGCTGAACTTCGAAGACTTTGTCTTCGCGGAGAAAGCCTTGCGAATGAGATCGCGAAATTCCATTATGTCGTACCAATAAACAACCCTCGTCAACCTCCTAGACGCCAGGTTTACGAACTTCATAGCGAGTTAGACTTAAACCTTGACCTAACAGGAATTGCGAACAGTCAGCGAACAGTTTGATAACTCTGAATTCCAAAATCCGTTTATTAAGAAGATTATTCCCTATGAAGATCGTTTAAAGAAATATAGGGAAATTAGAAATAGGATTTTTAACACAAATGATATAAAACCACTACGCCATAAACGGTCATCGATCCGTATGAAAAGTTATTGGAAAAACGTTAAAACCACCCGAAAGAACTTAGCTAACTTCATCTATTCATTGCAAAGTAAGAAAAATGATTTAAGACCATATGCAAAAATTAACTTGTTGGGTAGTAAACGACTCGGCCTACTTGATAGCGGGGCACAAGTTTCGTGCCTAGGTGGATCCTTAGCAAAGACAATTAGCGAACAAAACCAACTGAGACAACATTCCTTTCGATTTGTACTGCTGATGGTAAAAACCAGATAGTGTTTGGCAGTATTGAGTTGGAGGTCGAATATCAAGGCAAGACGGAGACCATACAATTTTTTGCTATACCCGATATGTCCCAAGATGTAATTCTAGGCATTGATTTTTGGATTAAGTTTCAAATTGCGCCGAGTATAATCTCGGAAATTTCCCAAGTTGAGTCAGATAGTGTAACTGAAAATCTTATTCCTCTTAATTTTGAACAACAACAACGATTGCATTTAATTAAACAGAGATTTCCCAGTTTTGAGAAAGAAGGCTTGGGGAAAACATCTTTAATATAGTCCGAAATACAGTTAGAACCAAATGTCCGTCCGATCAAGCAGCGTTATTTTCCCATTTCGCCGGCTGTAGAGAAACTCGTACAAGTTAACATACCACAGTAGGCGACTTCAAATGAACCAACAACAACTGAAACAAATAAAATGCGCAGCTCAGGTAACGCAGACACAACAACGGAAGCGCATGCCAGCAGTCCGAAATCGTGGGAATCGCCGACTCAGCTAAAAAGAGTCACGCGGCAGTCTACGTGAGGTGTTGGTAGTTAGGGAACTAGGTATTCAGGTGCAGACACCGCAATTCAGTTGTATTGACTCGCTCGGCATTATCGGCTGCCCTTGCATAGCAAGGGAAATAAATAATTAAACCACAGACTTACCGTGTTTGATTTACTGGCGCCCAACGTGGGGCCACGCGTATTTAATAGTAAAGTATCGTGGCCGTGTGCCCGGACCCAGGGCAGTGTCTAAAATTAAAGTGTTTAAAAAAGGCCGTATAGCCGAAAAGTGAACACGAACAAAAACTAAAATTAAAGTGTTTGAGTAAAAAAGGCCGTGTAGCCGAAAAGTGAACACGAGCAAAAACTAAAACTAAAGTGTTTGAGTAAAAAAGGCTGTATAGCCGAAAGTGAACACGAACAAAAACTAAATTAAAGTGTTGAGTAAAAAAGGCCGTATAGCCGAAAGTAAACACGAACAAAAATTAAGTTAAAGCGTTTGAATAAAAAAGGACGCATAAGTGAACAGTAGCAGAGTTAAATTAAAGAGATTTAGCGGAAGGCAAAAAAATAAACGAAAAAATCGTCAAGTAAAAACAGCAATCAACTCCGTATCCACCAGCCGGACCAGAGGAACTGGAAAAGTATCTAGAATAGCATGAAACTGTAAGTAGAGTGCTCCATATAATTAAGTTGAGAAAGATAGAACAGAAATACCTCATAGAAAAGTTATATTGTAACAAAGTGACTCGACATGGACGAAAATAGCATTCGCACTTTAATGAATGCCGCCCTTCGGGCAGCAACGGAACAGACAAGAAGAGAGTTTCAAACGACAGTGGACGCATTGACAGCTAGGCTCGCACAGATAGAGAAACCATCCCAGGTCGAAGAATACCTGGAAGTAGCAATCGACTCGACAGTTAGGTGTGACGAATCTCTGGACGTAGTTAAGTCCTTGCCGGAGTTCAATGGTGACCAGTCACGATACGTCTCGTGGCGTCAGGCAGCACATACCGCCTATAAAATATTCGAAATCGCGCAGGGCAGCTCCAAGCATTACCAGGCCGTAGCCATAATACGGAACAAAGTAGTAGGATCTGCAGATTCAATGTTGTCATCCTTTAACACAATACTGAACTTTAAGGCTATTATAGCTAGACTGGACTTTACCTACGCAGACAAGAAACCGGTCTACATACTAGAACAGGAAATGTCGACTCTACGTCAAGGAAAGCTGACAATAACCGCCTTCTATGACGAAGTGGAGAAAAAATTAACTGCAATTATCAACAAGACGTTGATGTCCTATAAAAGCCAGAAGGACGTCTTGGATTCACTAAATGCGAAGTACCGCCAGGACGCGTTACGAGTATTCATATCCGGTCTGAATCGTCCGCTCTGCGATATTTTGTTTTCGTCAAGACCATCAGACATGGCGTCAGCCCTAGCGTTAGCTCAGGAACTAGAATCCAATCAGGCACGTTCACTATTTGCCCACAGATTTTCTGATATCAGATTTCCGGACTATAGTCTGCACACACGTAGCCTTAATGCAATGCCTTTGGCCAGAAATAGCGTACCCTTTCCTAGGCAACCGAACGGTCCACCACAACAACGACCAACTCCTATGGACGTAGACCCAAGCCTCTCTAGATTCAGGGTCATCCAACGAAGTGAGAGGCCCAACGATCTCCCTACACCACCCAAACCTTTCCTTCAGGAAGAACAGCCTTTGGGAACCAATACCCAAAGAATTCTGATATGCAGATAGCACAGAAAAGAAAACGCGATAGCGACCGCTATAATAATAACAAGATACAACGCATAAACAGTTTAGATCAATATCCTTCAAATGGAAATTACGAAAATACCGACTGCTATTACCAACCAGACAAATATGACGACGAACCTGAGTACGAAAACAATTACCCCGACACCGATGGTGCAAATCGAGAAGAAGTATCCGACGAGATTAATTTTTTAGGGGTAGCTCCCTGCTGCCATACGTTAGCAGGACATTCGATGGAAAACTATTGAAATTTTTGGTGGACACGGGTGCATCAAAAAACTATGTTAAGAATGCAAACTGGAAGGGTATAAAACCTATTTCATCCCCATTTTTAGTCAGCTCCATTCATGGCACGGATAAAATTATCAATAAGTGCACCATAAATATTTTCAATACTAACTCAGATTTCTTTATTTTACCTACGCTTAAGACCTTTGACGGTATAATTGGTTACGACCTTCTTCGAAATATAGATGCTAGATTGGATATTAAAAAAGGAATTTTGTTCTACGAAAGCGGTTCAGAAAAGTTAATGTATTTCCATTGTAACGATGTTAACAGTATAATCGTAAATAGAGATCTCGAACAGTTAAAAGCAAAATACGCTGCTGTTTTTTCGGACCCAAATGAGTCATTACCGTATAATACGAATATTATAGCAACCGTCAGAACAACGAACGATGAATCAGTTTACTCTAAATCCTACCCGTATCCGATGGCAGCCTCTGCATTCGTTAACGAGGAAGTTAACAATCTCTTGCGCGATGGCATCATTAGACCATCACGCTCCCCATATAATAGTCCAGTCTGGGTAGTTCATAAAAAGGGAACAGATGATACAGGAAAGAAAAAACTGCGTATGGTGATAGATTTTAAAAAGCTCAACGAAAAGACGGTTAGCGATAAATACCCTATCCCGGACACATCGGTAATCCTCTCAAACCTTGGAAAATCATCAATCTTTACGACAATAGACTTGAAATCTGGGTTTCATCAGATTATTCTCGCCGAGAAAGATAGGGAAAAAACCGCATTTTCCGTGAATAACGGGAAGTACGAGTTTTGTAGACTACCATTCGGGTTAAAAAATGGTCCGAGCATTTTTCAGCGAGCTATTGACGACGTGTTGAGAGAGGAAATCGGGAGAACTTGTCATGTTTATATAGATGACATTATTATCTTTTCCAGTGATTACGAAACTCATTTACAGGATGTAAGTCGAGTGCTCGAAAAATTATACTCAGCCAACATGAGGGTCTCTTCGGAAAAAACTCAATTCTTCAGATCTGAGGTTGAATTCCTAGGATTCGTTGTCTCGAAAGACGGCATTAAAACATCAAAGGACAAGGTAAAAGACATAATAAATTATGAAGTCCCGAAAACACTCCGCGCATTGCGTTCCTTTTTAGGCTTATCCAGCTATTACAGGCGCTTTATTAAAGACTATGCCTCGATAGCCAAACCCCTCACAAAATATCTGCGTGGCGAAAATGGAACCATTGGTACCAACATTTCAAAAAATATTAAAATTTCTTTTGACGAGGAAGCTCATGAGGCATTCCGAAAGATCAAAAATATTCTCTCTTCAGAAGATATTCTCCTTCTTTATCCCGACCACGAAAAGCCTTTCGACTTAACCACAGACGCGTCATCTCATGCCTTGGGTGCAGTTCTCTCGCAAGGAGGCAGACCCATCACTATGATATCTCGCACCTTGTCGCAAACGGAAGAAAATTATGCGACAAACGAACGAGAACTTTTGGCGATTGTCTGGGCCCTTCAAAAACTTAGAAATTATCTATATGGGGCAAACAATATTAACATCTTTACTGACCATCAACCGCTCACCTTTTCGATATCGGATAAAAATCCGAATGCGAAATTGAAACGGTGGAGGGCCTTCGTGGAAGAGTTTTCTCCTAAATTCTATTACAAACCAGGTAAAGAAAACGTAGTCGCAGATGCGTTATCAAGACAGCATATAAACAGTTTAGAGCCCAAATCCACAACTGACAGCGATACTGTCCACAGCGAAGAATCGTCCACAGAAGTAATTTCTACAGTTTTGAACCCAGTAAACTCATTCATGAATCAGATTGCTCTAGAAAGCGGAGATACAAATTCAAAAACGACCAAAATTCTATTCCAATCGCGAATCAGGCATTATATAATTTTTCAGAATATAGACAATGTTTTGGATCAATTAAAAGATTGCATCAACCCCAACGTTACCAACGGATTGCTATGCGAAATATCTGTATTTGGAAAAATACAAAACAAAATTAAAACTGATTTTCCATCTGTCAAATTCGTGCATGCAAAAAATTTGGTGTCAGACATCTTTAACGAGGACGATCAAAAAGAAATCCTTCACGCCGAGCATAATAGAGCTCACCGGTCTCATAAGGAAAATATGATGCAAGTCTTAAGAGACTATTATTTTCCAAACATGCGCAAAATGTTGAAAGAAATTATACTTAATTGCAAAATTTGCCAGGAAGCGAAATATCAGCGCCATCCGCCAAACCCCGAAATGGGACGGACCCCAATCCCTAGCAAGCCCGGAGAAATCCTCCATGTTGATATTTTTTCAACGGATCAAAAACACTACTTAACTTGTATCGACAAATTTTCGAAATTTGCAATAGTTCAGTCAATTCCCTCCAGAGCAATAGTCGATATAAAGGAACCCTTGATCCGCATTATGAATTTTTTTAAAGACACTCAAAATATTGTATGTGATAATGAAAAAGCACTAAATTCTATCACAATAAAGTCGTTGCTAAAAGATCATTTTAATATTTCAATATTTACGACACCACCGCACCATAGCACAACTAACGGACAGGTAGAACGACTCCACGGAACTCTTTCAGAAATCAGTCGGTGCATCAAACTAAGCCAGGGACTAAATGACACGAACGATCTTATCCTACTCGCGACTTACAAATACAACAGGACAATACACTCCGTGACAGAACAACGGCCCATCGACATAATTCATTTCGCATCATCAAAACATCTCGACGAAATTAAAAATAACCTAGTAAAAGCGCAGAACTCCGAACTTAGCTACCACAACAGGAATAGGCGAACCAAAATTTTTAAGCCCGGTGAAAAAGTTTATATAAAATCCAATAGGAGACTGGGCAACATACTTACTAAACTATACTCAGAAAAAGTAGTTGAAAAAGATTTGGGTACCACAGTCCTTATTGACGGTAAAAAAATTCATAAAGCTAATCTGAGATAATTCTGTTTTGTCGATAGGTTCCTGATCCTGATAGCGGCCGCTATAGCGCGGTCGGAAATTTTAAATTATACTGACTCAGTTTTTATACCTATATCGGATGGGGATGTTGCCATTTATGACCAATATAAGCATATCATTCACCACCTGAATTTAACCGTCTACGAGAACATCGCCGAAGAAACAAACAACGTTCTTGAGAACTTTCCACAGTCTCATATTAGGAAAACAATACGATTGGACATCGACCGCATATTACGACTGCTAGACTCGTTAAGAATTCACCACCGACATTCCCGTAGCATTAACTTTTTGGGTACCGCTCTTAAGTACGTAGCGGGTACTCCCGATTTCGACGACTTCAACCAGCTCCAAACCCGGACAGTATCCTTGATTGAAGCAAATGAGCAACAGATTTACATCAACAGCCAGCTCCAAGTTAAAATAAACCAGCTAACTGACACCGTAAATAAAATAATTAGTACCACAAAAAAACATGAACTCGACACTGGACACCTATTTGATCTGATATCAGCAAGAAACAGAGCGTTGATAGACGACATAGAATCAGCCCTGTATTCCGTCACTTTGGGTAAGATACAATTAATTAATCCAATGTTGTTAAATAGCGATGAGGTTGAAAATTTACTAACCACCGAGCACTCTACAAATATTACAATAAGCGATTTACTAACAGTTTCAAAATTGAAAATTTTACAAGACTATGACAACATTTATTTTGTAATTAAATATCCTATAGTAAAACAGAACTGTAAGAAATTCCAAATCAAGCCTGTTGTAAAAAATAGCAAATCAATTATAATAGAGACTAGTATAGTGTCAAAATGTAACAACAAATATCAACAGCTTGAAAATTGTAAAAACTCAGTATCAACTATATTTTGTCAATTATCAAATGTAAATAGCTCTTGTGTTTTAAACTTGTTAAGCCAAACGACCAGCATCCTGCCAGACTATTACAGCTGACCATATCGACCCGGTGGAGGAAATTGACGAAGGCCTAGTCGTTATTAACGATAAATTGATTGAAGTTCGCGAAAAAGATTCCCTACCAGTAATTTTGAATGGAACATTTGTGATACAGTTTACAGAGAATGTAACCATTAATGGCACAACATACACGAACTGGCGGAAGATGGTACGCTTGTATCCTGAGGCCGTACCCGCACAATTTCTGAACCTAACAAATCATACAACATTCTTGTCACTTCCATACCTGCACAACATAAACCAAAAGAATCTGCGACATATTGCATCATTGAGGGGATTTGTTGAAGCACAATCATCTCAATGGCTTATAGCTTACGCCGTTACAATTGCTTTTTTTGTATTTGCCATATTAGCTTACATAATCAACAATCGCCGGAAGCGCAATGTTAGTATCGCAATATTGGACAGCGTTCTTAAGGAATCCGTGGACGTCTCCTCTTCTAGCGGGGGAATAGTTAACATACCATAGTAGGCGACTTCAAATGAACCAACAACAACTGAAACAAATAAAATGCGCAGCTCAGGTAACGCAGACACAACAACGGAAGCGCATGCCAGCAGTCCGAAATCGTGGGAATCGCCGACTCAGCTAAAAAGAGTCACGCGGCAGTCTACGTGAGGTGTTGGTAGTTAGGGAACTAGGTATTCAGGTGCAGACACCGCAATTCAGTTGTATTGACTCGCTCGGCATTATCGGCTGCCCTTGCATAGCAAGGGAAATAAATAATTAAACCACAGACTTACCGTGTTTGATTTACTTACATGCTGAAATCGATGAAATGTTAAAACTTGGAGTAATCGAAGAAGCTTCAAATAGTCCGTGGTCCAGTCCGGTCGTTTTAGTGAAAAAGCCAAATAAAGTTCGTTTGTGCTTAGACTCAAGGAAAGTTAACAGCGTTACCATCAAAGACGCATATCCACTTCCGCACATCGATGGGATTCTTAGCAGAATACCTAAGGCAGCATTTATTACTTCACTAGATTTGCGTCGTGCCTTTTGGCAAATTCCACTCTCTAAACAATCAAGAGATTATACTTGTTTCACGGTCCCTAATCGTCCGCTATATCAATATCGTGTCATGCCTTTCGGGCTATGTAACGCCCCACTAGCACTTTGCCGCTTGATGGATCGCGTAATCCCATCCAAACTTAAGAACCAAATATTCGTCTATTTAGATGATCTTTTAATCGTATCGGAAGATTTCGATACGCATATGTCCGTCCTTGATGAAGTTGCTTTTCAGTTAAGAAAAGCTGGCTTAACAATTAATGTTAGTAAAAGTAAGTTTTGCATTAAAGAGGTGAAATATCTGGGATACGTTGTTGGAAACGGAACATTGCGACCTGATCCAAATAAGGTATCGGCTGTTACGCAGTATCCAAGCCCAGCAAATGTTAAGCAAGTTAGAAGATTTTTAGGAATGGCAGGCTGGTATCGGCAATTTGTCGATAATTATGCCGCACTGACAACACCACTCACTAACCTGTTGAGAAAAGGGAAAGGCTTTCATTGGAATGATGATGCGCAAAAAGCATTCGATTTGTTGAAAGAAAAATTGTGCTCAGCTCCTGTACTTGCAAGTCCTGATTACAATAAGCCCTTTGTAATCCAATGTGATGCTAGCAAATTAGGCGTTGGCGCGGTGTTAGTACAGAAAAATGCCGACAACATTGAGGTACGTATAGCTTATTTTTCACAAAAACTCAACAACGCACAAAGTAAGTACAGCGTAACCGAACTCGAATGTCTTGCCGCTATCCTTAGTTTAAAAAAGTTTAGAGCATACGTGGAGGGACAAGATTTTACAATAGTTACAGACCACGCCAGCTTGCAATGGATAATGCGGCAGACAGATTTATCCAGTCGACTAGCTCGTTGGTCTCTCAAATTGCAAGGATTTCGGTTTAAAATAGAACATAGGAAAGGTTCTCTCAATGTGGTGCCTGACAGTTTGTCTAGGCAAGATTTGACCAAGTAGCCGAGCTTCAAAACATCGAAACCAGTCCGTTAGTAAATTTGGATTCTCCCGATTTCTTGTCCGAAGACTACCAAAACCTGATTTAACATGTCCGCGCAAATCAAAGTCGATTGCCTGATGTTCAGATAATCGATAACCATGTTTACAAAAGAAGAGAACACCCAGATGGCGATCCGGAAAGGGAATCCTTCAATTGGAAGTTATGGATTCCTAAATCTTTAGTCCCAAGTATCATAGAGAATGAGGTATTGCAAAGACATTGCAGCGATTGCGAAATAATTTGTTTTGGCCAAATATGACTGTCGACGTTAAGACCTATATTGCACAATGTGAGATATGTCGACAAAGTAAAGCGACCAACGCAATTTTAAGGCCGCCAATGTCCTCTCAGTATACGATGCAACGTCCATTTCAGAAATTATATGTTGACTTTTTGGGCCCTTACCCAAGAACCAAACAAGGTAACATAGGAATTTTCATAGCCCTTGATCATTTAACAAAGTTTCCTCTTTTGAAAACAGTCAAAAAGTTTGACGCTGCTACTATCTGTGAATTTCTTCTAAACAATGTCTTTAATATTTTCGGGACGCCTGAGATAATAATGAGTGATAATGGAAAACAATTCAAATCTTTGCAATTTAACACCTTGTTGTCGGCACGCGGTATAAGGCATGTATACACTGCTGTATATAGTCCGCAAGCCAATGCCAGTGAACGTGTAAATAGGTCTATAATCGCCGGGATACGAGCTTATCTCAAAAACGACCAGACACACTGGGATCGACATATTTCTGATATCGCTGAAGCTCTTAGAAGCGCCCACCACCAAACGATTGGTTGTTCGCCGTATTTTGCGTTGTTTGGCCAACAGATGTTGTCTCATGCAGATGAATATCAGCTTTTGAGAAAACTAACATCGCTGGATGAACAAGTACTCGATAAATCCGATCGACTGAAACTAGTACGTAAATCAATTACTGAAAACATTACTCGAGCATTCGAAAGTTCATCAAAAAGATACAATCTTCGTAGTACAGAAAAACGTTTTAATATTGGTGATATTGTTTTTAGACGCAACTTTATATTAAGTGATGCTTCGAAGAAGTTCTCCGCAAAGTTAGCTCCTAAATTTATAAAGGCTAAAGTAATATCTTTAAAGGGAAATTGCATGTACCAACTAGAGGATATAAACACTGGAAGGAGAGGGACCTACCACCGGAAAGATATCGTTGAAAGCAACTGACATATGCACACCGCACCAACACTTTAGGCGGGGGGGTGTGTACTGTTAGTACATGACTTATCATTTGAATATCTATTTATAAATATTTTTGATGTTTTATTATTTTTTTTCTAACGGAAACTCAACCACCCTGTGGTGCCTATAAAGTAGCTACAGTAAACTTCCCTTCTAAACGCCTCCTCGATCAGATGTAGAGCGATATCAAAAAAATCGATTACTTGATATTATTTTTTTTTGGCTTACAACGAATTTCCGCTCGGCTGAAGCTTTCTTTTGGAATCGGAACCTTGAAGGAGAAGCAGCGAAATAACTAAGAAAAAAAGAAGGAGGCTGTGTCAGAGACACGGCCATTAAGTTTAACGTAGAATACGCCATCCGATAAGACAGAAAACATATGTATAATGATAATTTATAATGATAAATAATGCAAGCAAATGAATTTCTTTATTTGATAGTTACTTTTGATGATATACATAAGCTTATGATAGGAAAATAGGATAAAAATGTTTTTAAATTATCAATTAAATTTCTCGCAAAAACGAAGTCAATGGTAGTTATCAATAGTAAAGATAAATGATAAATAACAGACCCAAATCTATTTGATTATTTGAAAGTTACTTTTGAGAATATAGGCTTATGATGGGAAAAATAGGATAAATATGTTTTTAAATTAACATTTAAATTTCTCGCAAAAACTAAGTCAATGGTTGTGTTATCAATAGTTGTGGGAGCATCATTTCGAATATAATCCAAATTAAACGTATCGCTCATAAATTTCGCCAATCTAGTATTTGAAGTGATTTCTGTGTTAAAATCACCACCAATAAGCAGTAGTTGGCAGCGCTTTCTCTGCCTTTACTCTACTTTAACTTGCCCGCCTAAAATTATGCAATACAAAGAAAGGACTGCACGAGTACATTTAAATCGCCCAACAGCAAACACTCAACCAAACACCACACACATATTTGTGTGCATGTGTTTATACAATTTTCATTTGAGAAATTTAAATATTAGGAAGATATCAACCAACATGAAATGTATGTCAAACGAAAGCTAACATCTTCATTTGACTACAAAAAATTTTTTAAAAAAAGTTACCGAGCCGTTTCCTTATAATTAAAGAAATAGAGATTACAACAATAAAAACCTGACATGGGTGCCCATACCGTAAGGTAAGACGTATTCTACGCCAAAAGAAAACTTTATTTAAACCTAAATTCAATTTATGTAAAGTAAGAAAAAAAAGTGTTAGTCTCAATTGTTGTGAAATAATATTGGAAACGATTCCTCAAAGTCAATCGAGGAGGTACTTTTTTTCAACTGGCTATACCATACGCAGAGCCTTTTGTTTTTCTTTGGACTGGCAAGATCAACTTTTCGTTGGGCAGCAACTTTAATACCACTTTACATCGGCGTTTTTACTGGAGGCATCACCTAAGAAAAGGACGTGTTTACCTACCAGTTAAGGGATTTAACAACAAGAAACGTTAACGAAATTAAATACATTTTGTTTTTTCCTCCAACATATTTCTAAGCCATGGACTAGATTTATAAACCGTGAAATACCTTTCTGTTTTTATAACTAAGCATACATAGCACATATACTTGTAACATGAACTAACTTTATTAATCCCGAACGAAAATGAAGCGGTATTCTTTAATATAGTTTTAACAGAATTCAGAAAGAAAAGAAGATATAATGTGATTCCTTTTCTATTGATATGTCTATAAATCAATTTCATAAATATTTCATTTACTTGATCAAACTTAATTAAATAATTTGATTCGCTTGCATATTAACGATTATACATACATATCTACGTAGTTAACTGACTACATATATACATAGCTGCAATAACGTATGTATACACAAATGTACATTTGCATAACATATAGTACAAATGTAAAAAAATTAGGTTAAATTTCAATATTGCCATGTGGTGAATCCGCGTGGTCCGCGAACTGACCTAATTCAACAAAGGGTTCATATGTTTTTCTAGTTTATTTCTCCTTACATCTTCTTTCTCCTTCATATGGAGATAAACATAAGTTCTCAATACTTTTAAATTTCGGAGAGAAAGCTTAATTGCTTATTTCATATTCCCGCTTACACCTTATGCAATGTATGTATGCGGTACAGTACCGGGTCGACTTTAAATTACCAAATATTTTACGCTTAAATGCAAAGCTAAGGAAACAAACATATTTTTTTTTATATTAGCCGCATACAATGCGAGCATTTTACTTCAAAGAAACGTAGATCATCTTTGAGGCGGCAACAACAAAGCAGGAGGGCCTTCTTCGCTTCGTGGGACTCCGCTCCGATGAACAGAACAAAAATTAAGTAAGTGAATATTATGTTTGTTTTTCTGTACGCTACTGTAAAGTATATTAATATGTTCGTATGTATGCCTGCAAGTAGTAGAGAGTCGTTTACCTTGTAAGTTTGCCTTCTTTCTCCTGCACTGCGGGCTTACATACGCTCATTGCTACATTACTTATAATCACTGATCTCGTTATGTATATATGTATATGCATATGTGGAGATCCCCTTTTTTATGGTTATTATTATTTGCGCACTCTCCTGAGTAATTCGCGCATTTATGTATGCACGTACACGATATATATGTATATGCATACATGTGTATATGCATATGCAATAGTTATATTGGTTTTTTTCTTTACTATCTAAAACACACGCGTATACATACATTTGTGGGGTAAATAAGTAAAAATATCTACACGGTTCAATGACCACATAAACTACCATGTTGAGGTAGGTCAGCGCTTAATATTTCAAGTACACTGAAAAAAAATATTAGTTCTTAAATTTGTAATCTTAAAATTTTTTGTAAAACTTATATTTTACCTTTACCGGTTTTAAATTGAGTTGTTTGAATCAATTAATAATATTTGAGGTAATTTTAAATATGGAATGAGCTTTATATAAATATATATTAAACAATAATGAATTTGTAAGAAAAAGAATTTTGGTTTAATTTCGTTGGTGGGGGGGGCGATATCTCATGGGGCCTTTAATAACAGCAAAGAGGCCATAGGTAGGGTGGGTATAGAGGCAGCTCACAAACTCTATAGAAGAAGCTGTCTGGCATAAGGAGAGGTATTAATGATTGGTGTAAGGAGATGTTATTTTTATGTAGTGTTTTTTTTTTCTCTTGTGTGCAAAATATAATTCTTGTTAGGCCTGCTGACTAAGCGGGAGACCTGTTTTTCCGGTAATTGCGTTTTAGGGAACCACGACTAGACTGAAGCTCCGGGTCAAAGAAAAAACCAGTGCACACACCGTGATCACCGGACCAGGCCACAAAAGAACAGCTCCTTGCGGCGACTAATGTAGTTCGCCATTAATTAGTCAACCGGGCTCATAACAGAAAATGGCGCCCAACGTCGGGCCCACAGATGAGAAAGTACTTGGTATACTTTATCAACTTGTGGCTCCAATATAAGTTTCCCTCTTGGAATCATTACGTTTGTCCGTTTTGCAGATAGTTTTGGAATTTTGGATATATTAAGCAAGTGTGCTTGACTCCGGCCATATTATCGATTTTAATTAGTTTATTTTATTTTTTTGTCGAGTTTGGGTCATTATCTTAGTACGATAAACGCCCGCTGGAATTGACGGTCCTATCGGTTATATGCCTAGAGCGTACCGCGAGTGTACTTATCTGCTATAGATTATGTATTTAGACAAAAGACATACATTTTTTTTTATGTAGTTCATTGTTTTGGAATGTAGATGCTTTCAGGCTTAATGCCAGTTGACTACCCAATGGTGATCACATGCTACAAAGAAAAGAAATCGTTCGTCTCACTTTCATTTCGAGATACATTTCCTTTAAAATATTTTTTTATTATTTTTCGTAAATTTTGGAATAGGTCGGAAAATTAAGGCTGCATATAATATGAACTATAACTGACCTAATAGAATATTTCAGAAGCATTTATATGATTGTCACTCCATATATATAAAATTACCTCCTTTATGCCATTAAATGAGATCCCCAAGTCCCGATGAGATTAAACCAATTTAATTAAAAGTTTTTATAATAATTATAATTATTAATACGGAGTGTTAGTATTAATTACAAGTAGTTTTGATGAGTTTGGAGATTTATTACTTTTTGCTTTTACGGATTCCGGTGAATGTAAGAAAAAGAGAAGAAGAATTTAATAAATTTATACAATTGAAGTAATAAATTGAATAATTTTTTTATTATTCACGGATTGGCTACGCTACGATCGCGATCTCGCCAACGAACAAAAGACTTAGGCAACGAACTTTTACGCGTACAGCAACTTTGATATAAATCAGTTGTTTCCTTTGTTGAAAATTAGCGCTTTAGATCCAACTATATTTTTTTTGAGTTATGCTTTCATGTAGATGCATACAGTAATCAACAACACATTCTAAACAAAAAAGTTAGTACTATTAGTTTTTACTTACGTATTACTACTTTTTCATACTTTTCATTTTTTTAAGTGAGCTGTTTTTCTTATTTCAAAACTTTACTTTAAATATGTCGTTACGGCACAGCGGCAAAAACTTGCCAGTGCAGACTTTGTGCACAGTATGTCGAGAAAACTTCTCAGATCGTGACGATGTGTTAGTTACAGCGTGCTCTCATCGTTTCCATCGGAGTTGTTTGTTATCATGGCTTAAAAGAAATTCATCATGCCCTCAATGCAGAACTGCATGTTCTAGTAAGGATTTTCCACAGAGTACTGGGGCACGCACTAGAGCGCGTATGGATTTTCAGGAAAATGTATCTGCTGGTTGTAAAAACCAACCGACCACAGGAGACAATGTGTCACAACCACCACAGGTGGAAGGGGCTACGAGTATGCCAACCCCAAATATGGATACCGGGTATAGAGGTGACCCTACCACTGGAATCGACGAAGAAGACAGGATTAGAAATGTAGTTTCGGCAATTATAACTGCCAGGCAGGCATCTGCTTTTGATAATCTCGAAAATCGTGTTACTCAAATAATAGAGCAAAGGCTAGAGAGTACGTTGGCAAGTGTTCTACAGCGTTTAAACTTGAATCCTTCACAACCCGCACCTACTGGTAATAATGTCAGCCCAGTTGCAAATATCTCTGCAGCTAACCCTCCTTTAAACGGTTCAACACCAATGTGGCCTAGGGATATTCCTACATTACAAAATCAGAGTAATTTAAATTTTAATAATCAGATGGATCAGTTACGTTTCAGTAACTTATCCAGTGTCCCGAATACTGGTAAAGTAGCGCAGCTAATCAATAGTTGGGACGTGAAATTCGACGGAACGTCACGTTTGTCAGTAGACAATTTTTTGTCGCGTATAGAGCTTCAGGTGATCGACGTGTTAGGTGGCAACTTCAATTTACTTTGTGAAAACGCTCAAAGTTTGTTTATAAATGAGGCCAAAGATTGGTATTGGCGGTATAGGAGAACAGTTCCTCGCGTTACCTGGCCATCATTATGTGAATCCTTAAGGACAAACTTTCAGCAACACAAAAGCCAGTTCGAAATAAAAGAATCGATACGTGCAAGAAAACAAGGGCAAAATGAGTGCTTTGACGATTTCCGCAGCGCGATATTGAAAAATGCAGAGTCTCTGCAAACACCCCTATGCGAAAGCGAATTGGTAGAGATCCTGCAGAATAATTTAAGACCACGAATTAGACAGCAACTTTTGTTTGTACCAGTAAATTCACTTGCTGAACTTCGAAGACTTTGTCTTCGCGGAGAAAGCCTTGCGAATGAGATCGCGAAATTCCATTATGTCGTACCAATAAACAACCCTCGTCAACCTCCTAGACGCCAGGTTTACGAACTTCATAGCGAGTTAGACTTAAACCTTGACCTAACAGCTGAAAAGGAATTTTTGGAAGTGGATACGATAACCAGACATAACTCCCAGTTGAAGTTGAAATGCTGGAATTGCAGTAAAGAAGGGCATCGATACTTTGACTGCCTTGAAGCACGCACAGTGTTCTGCTATGGCTGCGGCTTGGCAAATGTTTATCGGCCAAAATGTTCTATTTGTAACCAGGGAAACTCCAAAACGAGCGAAGAGTTAAGGCAGAACCTTCGCAACGACAGCAAGCCCTAAATGAATTTCCAGATAAACCGCGGTTGCTATCCAAAGATCAAGTCAGCGAACAGTTTGATAACTCTGAATTCCAAAATCCGTTTATTAAGAAGATTATTCCCTATGAAGATCGTTTAAAGAAATATAGGGAAATTAGAAATAGGATTTTTAACACAAATGATATAAAACCACTACGCCATAAACGGTCATCGATCCGTATGAAAAGTTATTGGAAAAACGTTAAAACCACCCGAAAGAACTTAGCTAACTTCATCTATTCATTGCAAAGTAAGAAAAATGATTTAAGACCATATGCAAAAATTAACTTGTTGGGTAGTAAACGACTCGGCCTACTTGATAGCGGGGCACAAGTTTCGTGCCTAGGTGGATCCTTAGCAAAGACAATTAGCGAACAAAACCAACTGAGACAACATTCCTTTCGATTTGTACTGCTGATGGTAAAAACCAGATAGTGTTTGGCAGTATTGAGTTGGAGGTCGAATATCAAGGCAAGACGGAGACCATACAATTTTTTGCTATACCCGATATGTCCCAAGATGTAATTCTAGGCATTGATTTTTGGATTAAGTTTCAAATTGCGCCGAGTATAATCTCGGAAATTTCCCAAGTTGAGTCAGATAGTGTAACTGAAAATCTTATTCCTCTTAATTTTGAACAACAACAACGATTGCATTTAATTAAACAGAGATTTCCCAGTTTTGAGAAAGAAGGCTTGGGGAAAACATCTTTAATATAGTCCGAAATACAGTTAGAACCAAATGTCCGTCCGATCAAGCAGCGTTATTTTCCCATTTCGCCGGCTGTAGAGAAACTCGTACAAGTTAACATACCACAGTAGGCGACTTCAAATGAACCAACAACAACTGAAACAAATAAAATGCGCAGCTCAGGTAACGCAGACACAACAACGGAAGCGCATGCCAGCAGTCCGAAATCGTGGGAATCGCCGACTCAGCTAAAAAGAGTCACGCGGCAGTCTACGTGAGGTGTTGGTAGTTAGGGAACTAGGTATTCAGGTGCAGACACCGCAATTCAGTTGTATTGACTCGCTCGGCATTATCGGCTGCCCTTGCATAGCAAGGGAAATAAATAATTAAACCACAGACTTACCGTGTTTGATTTACTGGCGCCCAACGTGGGGCCACGCGTATTTAATAGTAAAGTATCGTGGCCGTGTGCCCGGACCCAGGGCAGTGTCTAAAATTAAAGTGTTTAAAAAAGGCCGTATAGCCGAAAAGTGAACACGAACAAAAACTAAAATTAAAGTGTTTGAGTAAAAAAGGCCGTGTAGCCGAAAAGTGAACACGAGCAAAAACTAAAACTAAAGTGTTTGAGTAAAAAAGGCTGTATAGCCGAAAGTGAACACGAACAAAAACTAAATTAAAGTGTTGAGTAAAAAAGGCCGTATAGCCGAAAGTAAACACGAACAAAAATTAAGTTAAAGCGTTTGAATAAAAAAGGACGCATAAGTGAACAGTAGCAGAGTTAAATTAAAGAGATTTAGCGGAAGGCAAAAAAATAAACGAAAAAATCGTCAAGTAAAAACAGCAATCAACTCCGTATCCACCAGCCGGACCAGAGGAACTGGAAAAGTATCTAGAATAGCATGAAACTGTAAGTAGAGTGCTCCATATAATTAAGTTGAGAAAGATAGAACAGAAATACCTCATAGAAAAGTTATATTGTAACAAAGTGACTCGACATGGACGAAAATAGCATTCGCACTTTAATGAATGCCGCCCTTCGGGCAGCAACGGAACAGACAAGAAGAGAGTTTCAAACGACAGTGGACGCATTGACAGCTAGGCTCGCACAGATAGAGAAACCATCCCAGGTCGAAGAATACCTGGAAGTAGCAATCGACTCGACAGTTAGGTGTGACGAATCTCTGGACGTAGTTAAGTCCTTGCCGGAGTTCAATGGTGACCAGTCACGATACGTCTCGTGGCGTCAGGCAGCACATACCGCCTATAAAATATTCGAAATCGCGCAGGGCAGCTCCAAGCATTACCAGGCCGTAGCCATAATACGGAACAAAGTAGTAGGATCTGCAGATTCAATGTTGTCATCCTTTAACACAATACTGAACTTTAAGGCTATTATAGCTAGACTGGACTTTACCTACGCAGACAAGAAACCGGTCTACATACTAGAACAGGAAATGTCGACTCTACGTCAAGGAAAGCTGACAATAACCGCCTTCTATGACGAAGTGGAGAAAAAATTAACTGCAATTATCAACAAGACGTTGATGTCCTATAAAAGCCAGAAGGACGTCTTGGATTCACTAAATGCGAAGTACCGCCAGGACGCGTTACGAGTATTCATATCCGGTCTGAATCGTCCGCTCTGCGATATTTTGTTTTCGTCAAGACCATCAGACATGGCGTCAGCCCTAGCGTTAGCTCAGGAACTAGAATCCAATCAGGCACGTTCACTATTTGCCCACAGATTTTCTGATATCAGATTTCCGGACTATAGTCTGCACACACGTAGCCTTAATGCAATGCCTTTGGCCAGAAATAGCGTACCCTTTCCTAGGCAACCGAACGGTCCACCACAACAACGACCAACTCCTATGGACGTAGACCCAAGCCTCTCTAGATTCAGGGTCATCCAACGAAGTGAGAGGCCCAACGATCTCCCTACACCACCCAAACCTTTCCTTCAGGAAGAACAGCCTTTGGGAACCAATACCCAAAGAATTCTGATATGCAGATAGCACAGAAAAGAAAACGCGATAGCGACCGCTATAATAATAACAAGATACAACGCATAAACAGTTTAGATCAATATCCTTCAAATGGAAATTACGAAAATACCGACTGCTATTACCAACCAGACAAATATGACGACGAACCTGAGTACGAAAACAATTACCCCGACACCGATGGTGCAAATCGAGAAGAAGTATCCGACGAGATTAATTTTTTAGGGGTAGCTCCCTGCTGCCATACGTTAGCAGGACATTCGATGGAAAACTATTGAAATTTTTGGTGGACACGGGTGCATCAAAAAACTATGTTAAGAATGCAAACTGGAAGGGTATAAAACCTATTTCATCCCCATTTTTAGTCAGCTCCATTCATGGCACGGATAAAATTATCAATAAGTGCACCATAAATATTTTCAATACTAACTCAGATTTCTTTATTTTACCTACGCTTAAGACCTTTGACGGTATAATTGGTTACGACCTTCTTCGAAATATAGATGCTAGATTGGATATTAAAAAAGGAATTTTGTTCTACGAAAGCGGTTCAGAAAAGTTAATGTATTTCCATTGTAACGATGTTAACAGTATAATCGTAAATAGAGATCTCGAACAGTTAAAAGCAAAATACGCTGCTGTTTTTTCGGACCCAAATGAGTCATTACCGTATAATACGAATATTATAGCAACCGTCAGAACAACGAACGATGAATCAGTTTACTCTAAATCCTACCCGTATCCGATGGCAGCCTCTGCATTCGTTAACGAGGAAGTTAACAATCTCTTGCGCGATGGCATCATTAGACCATCACGCTCCCCATATAATAGTCCAGTCTGGGTAGTTCATAAAAAGGGAACAGATGATACAGGAAAGAAAAAACTGCGTATGGTGATAGATTTTAAAAAGCTCAACGAAAAGACGGTTAGCGATAAATACCCTATCCCGGACACATCGGTAATCCTCTCAAACCTTGGAAAATCATCAATCTTTACGACAATAGACTTGAAATCTGGGTTTCATCAGATTATTCTCGCCGAGAAAGATAGGGAAAAAACCGCATTTTCCGTGAATAACGGGAAGTACGAGTTTTGTAGACTACCATTCGGGTTAAAAAATGGTCCGAGCATTTTTCAGCGAGCTATTGACGACGTGTTGAGAGAGGAAATCGGGAGAACTTGTCATGTTTATATAGATGACATTATTATCTTTTCCAGTGATTACGAAACTCATTTACAGGATGTAAGTCGAGTGCTCGAAAAATTATACTCAGCCAACATGAGGGTCTCTTCGGAAAAAACTCAATTCTTCAGATCTGAGGTTGAATTCCTAGGATTCGTTGTCTCGAAAGACGGCATTAAAACATCAAAGGACAAGGTAAAAGACATAATAAATTATGAAGTCCCGAAAACACTCCGCGCATTGCGTTCCTTTTTAGGCTTATCCAGCTATTACAGGCGCTTTATTAAAGACTATGCCTCGATAGCCAAACCCCTCACAAAATATCTGCGTGGCGAAAATGGAACCATTGGTACCAACATTTCAAAAAATATTAAAATTTCTTTTGACGAGGAAGCTCATGAGGCATTCCGAAAGATCAAAAATATTCTCTCTTCAGAAGATATTCTCCTTCTTTATCCCGACCACGAAAAGCCTTTCGACTTAACCACAGACGCGTCATCTCATGCCTTGGGTGCAGTTCTCTCGCAAGGAGGCAGACCCATCACTATGATATCTCGCACCTTGTCGCAAACGGAAGAAAATTATGCGACAAACGAACGAGAACTTTTGGCGATTGTCTGGGCCCTTCAAAAACTTAGAAATTATCTATATGGGGCAAACAATATTAACATCTTTACTGACCATCAACCGCTCACCTTTTCGATATCGGATAAAAATCCGAATGCGAAATTGAAACGGTGGAGGGCCTTCGTGGAAGAGTTTTCTCCTAAATTCTATTACAAACCAGGTAAAGAAAACGTAGTCGCAGATGCGTTATCAAGACAGCATATAAACAGTTTAGAGCCCAAATCCACAACTGACAGCGATACTGTCCACAGCGAAGAATCGTCCACAGAAGTAATTTCTACAGTTTTGAACCCAGTAAACTCATTCATGAATCAGATTGCTCTAGAAAGCGGAGATACAAATTCAAAAACGACCAAAATTCTATTCCAATCGCGAATCAGGCATTATATAATTTTTCAGAATATAGACAATGTTTTGGATCAATTAAAAGATTGCATCAACCCCAACGTTACCAACGGATTGCTATGCGAAATATCTGTATTTGGAAAAATACAAAACAAAATTAAAACTGATTTTCCATCTGTCAAATTCGTGCATGCAAAAAATTTGGTGTCAGACATCTTTAACGAGGACGATCAAAAAGAAATCCTTCACGCCGAGCATAATAGAGCTCACCGGTCTCATAAGGAAAATATGATGCAAGTCTTAAGAGACTATTATTTTCCAAACATGCGCAAAATGTTGAAAGAAATTATACTTAATTGCAAAATTTGCCAGGAAGCGAAATATCAGCGCCATCCGCCAAACCCCGAAATGGGACGGACCCCAATCCCTAGCAAGCCCGGAGAAATCCTCCATGTTGATATTTTTTCAACGGATCAAAAACACTACTTAACTTGTATCGACAAATTTTCGAAATTTGCAATAGTTCAGTCAATTCCCTCCAGAGCAATAGTCGATATAAAGGAACCCTTGATCCGCATTATGAATTTTTTTAAAGACACTCAAAATATTGTATGTGATAATGAAAAAGCACTAAATTCTATCACAATAAAGTCGTTGCTAAAAGATCATTTTAATATTTCAATATTTACGACACCACCGCACCATAGCACAACTAACGGACAGGTAGAACGACTCCACGGAACTCTTTCAGAAATCAGTCGGTGCATCAAACTAAGCCAGGGACTAAATGACACGAACGATCTTATCCTACTCGCGACTTACAAATACAACAGGACAATACACTCCGTGACAGAACAACGGCCCATCGACATAATTCATTTCGCATCATCAAAACATCTCGACGAAATTAAAAATAACCTAGTAAAAGCGCAGAACTCCGAACTTAGCTACCACAACAGGAATAGGCGAACCAAAATTTTTAAGCCCGGTGAAAAAGTTTATATAAAATCCAATAGGAGACTGGGCAACATACTTACTAAACTATACTCAGAAAAAGTAGTTGAAAAAGATTTGGGTACCACAGTCCTTATTGACGGTAAAAAAATTCATAAAGCTAATCTGAGATAATTCTGTTTTGTCGATAGGTTCCTGATCCTGATAGCGGCCGCTATAGCGCGGTCGGAAATTTTAAATTATACTGACTCAGTTTTTATACCTATATCGGATGGGGATGTTGCCATTTATGACCAATATAAGCATATCATTCACCACCTGAATTTAACCGTCTACGAGAACATCGCCGAAGAAACAAACAACGTTCTTGAGAACTTTCCACAGTCTCATATTAGGAAAACAATACGATTGGACATCGACCGCATATTACGACTGCTAGACTCGTTAAGAATTCACCACCGACATTCCCGTAGCATTAACTTTTTGGGTACCGCTCTTAAGTACGTAGCGGGTACTCCCGATTTCGACGACTTCAACCAGCTCCAAACCCGGACAGTATCCTTGATTGAAGCAAATGAGCAACAGATTTACATCAACAGCCAGCTCCAAGTTAAAATAAACCAGCTAACTGACACCGTAAATAAAATAATTAGTACCACAAAAAAACATGAACTCGACACTGGACACCTATTTGATCTGATATCAGCAAGAAACAGAGCGTTGATAGACGACATAGAATCAGCCCTGTATTCCGTCACTTTGGGTAAGATACAATTAATTAATCCAATGTTGTTAAATAGCGATGAGGTTGAAAATTTACTAACCACCGAGCACTCTACAAATATTACAATAAGCGATTTACTAACAGTTTCAAAATTGAAAATTTTACAAGACTATGACAACATTTATTTTGTAATTAAATATCCTATAGTAAAACAGAACTGTAAGAAATTCCAAATCAAGCCTGTTGTAAAAAATAGCAAATCAATTATAATAGAGACTAGTATAGTGTCAAAATGTAACAACAAATATCAACAGCTTGAAAATTGTAAAAACTCAGTATCAACTATATTTTGTCAATTATCAAATGTAAATAGCTCTTGTGTTTTAAACTTGTTAAGCCAAACGACCAGCATCCTGCCAGACTATTACAGCTGACCATATCGACCCGGTGGAGGAAATTGACGAAGGCCTAGTCGTTATTAACGATAAATTGATTGAAGTTCGCGAAAAAGATTCCCTACCAGTAATTTTGAATGGAACATTTGTGATACAGTTTACAGAGAATGTAACCATTAATGGCACAACATACACGAACTGGCGGAAGATGGTACGCTTGTATCCTGAGGCCGTACCCGCACAATTTCTGAACCTAACAAATCATACAACATTCTTGTCACTTCCATACCTGCACAACATAAACCAAAAGAATCTGCGACATATTGCATCATTGAGGGGATTTGTTGAAGCACAATCATCTCAATGGCTTATAGCTTACGCCGTTACAATTGCTTTTTTTGTATTTGCCATATTAGCTTACATAATCAACAATCGCCGGAAGCGCAATGTTAGTATCGCAATATTGGACAGCGTTCTTAAGGAATCCGTGGACGTCTCCTCTTCTAGCGGGGGAATAGTTAACATACCATAGTAGGCGACTTCAAATGAACCAACAACAACTGAAACAAATAAAATGCGCAGCTCAGGTAACGCAGACACAACAACGGAAGCGCATGCCAGCAGTCCGAAATCGTGGGAATCGCCGACTCAGCTAAAAAGAGTCACGCGGCAGTCTACGTGAGGTGTTGGTAGTTAGGGAACTAGGTATTCAGGTGCAGACACCGCAATTCAGTTGTATTGACTCGCTCGGCATTATCGGCTGCCCTTGCATAGCAAGGGAAATAAATAATTAAACCACAGACTTACCGTGTTTGATTTACTTACATGCTGAAATCGATGAAATGTTAAAACTTGGAGTAATCGAAGAAGCTTCAAATAGTCCGTGGTCCAGTCCGGTCGTTTTAGTGAAAAAGCCAAATAAAGTTCGTTTGTGCTTAGACTCAAGGAAAGTTAACAGCGTTACCATCAAAGACGCATATCCACTTCCGCACATCGATGGGATTCTTAGCAGAATACCTAAGGCAGCATTTATTACTTCACTAGATTTGCGTCGTGCCTTTTGGCAAATTCCACTCTCTAAACAATCAAGAGATTATACTTGTTTCACGGTCCCTAATCGTCCGCTATATCAATATCGTGTCATGCCTTTCGGGCTATGTAACGCCCCACTAGCACTTTGCCGCTTGATGGATCGCGTAATCCCATCCAAACTTAAGAACCAAGTATTCGTCTATTTAGATGATCTTTTAATCGTATCGGAAGATTTCGATACGCATATGTCCGTCCTTGATGAAGTTGCTTTTCAGTTAAGAAAAGCTGGCTTAACAATTAATGTTAGTAAAAGTAAGTTTTGCATTAAAGAGGTGAAATATCTGGGATACGTTGTTGGAAACGGAACATTGCGACCTGATCCAAATAAGGTATCGGCTGTTACGCAGTATCCAAGCCCAGCAAATGTTAAGCAAGTTAGAAGATTTTTAGGAATGGCAGGCTGGTATCGGCAATTTGTCGATAATTATGCCGCACTGACAACACCACTCACTAACCTGTTGAGAAAAGGGAAAGGCTTTCATTGGAATGATGATGCGCAAAAAGCATTCGATTTGTTGAAAGAAAAATTGTGCTCAGCTCCTGTACTTGCAAGTCCTGATTACAATAAGCCCTTTGTAATCCAATGTGATGCTAGCAAATTAGGCGTTGGCGCGGTGTTAGTACAGAAAAATGCCGACAACATTGAGGTACGTATAGCTTATTTTTCACAAAAACTCAACAACGCACAAAGTAAGTACAGCGTAACCGAACTCGAATGTCTTGCCGCTATCCTTAGTTTAAAAAAGTTTAGAGCATACGTGGAGGGACAAGATTTTACAATAGTTACAGACCACGCCAGCTTGCAATGGATAATGCGGCAGACAGATTTATCCAGTCGACTAGCTCGTTGGTCTCTCAAATTGCAAGGATTTCGGTTTAAAATAGAACATAGGAAAGGTTCTCTCAATGTGGTGCCTGACAGTTTGTCTAGGCAAGATTTGACCAAGTAGCCGAGCTTCAAAACATCGAAACCAGTCCGTTAGTAAATTTGGATTCTCCCGATTTCTTGTCCGAAGACTACCAAAACCTGATTTAACATGTCCGCGCAAATCAAAGTCGATTGCCTGATGTTCAGATAATCGATAACCATGTTTACAAAAGAAGAGAACACCCAGATGGCGATCCGGAAAGGGAATCCTTCAATTGGAAGTTATGGATTCCTAAATCTTTAGTCCCAAGTATCATAGAGAATGAGGTATTGCAAAGACATTGCAGCGATTGCGAAATAATTTGTTTTGGCCAAATATGACTGTCGACGTTAAGACCTATATTGCACAATGTGAGATATGTCGACAAAGTAAAGCGACCAACGCAATTTTAAGGCCGCCAATGTCCTCTCAGTATACGATGCAACGTCCATTTCAGAAATTATATGTTGACTTTTTGGGCCCTTACCCAAGAACCAAACAAGGTAACATAGGAATTTTCATAGCCCTTGATCATTTAACAAAGTTTCCTCTTTTGAAAACAGTCAAAAAGTTTGACGCTGCTACTATCTGTGAATTTCTTCTAAACAATGTCTTTAATATTTTCGGGACGCCTGAGATAATAATGAGTGATAATGGAAAACAATTCAAATCTTTGCAATTTAACACCTTGTTGTCGGCACGCGGTATAAGGCATGTATACACTGCTGTATATAGTCCGCAAGCCAATGCCAGTGAACGTGTAAATAGGTCTATAATCGCCGGGATACGAGCTTATCTCAAAAACGACCAGACACACTGGGATCGACATATTTCTGATATCGCTGAAGCTCTTAGAAGCGCCCACCACCAAACGATTGGTTGTTCGCCGTATTTTGCGTTGTTTGGCCAACAGATGTTGTCTCATGCAGATGAATATCAGCTTTTGAGAAAACTAACATCGCTGGATGAACAAGTACTCGATAAATCCGATCGACTGAAACTAGTACGTAAATCAATTACTGAAAACATTACTCGAGCATTCGAAAGTTCATCAAAAAGATACAATCTTCGTAGTACAGAAAAACGTTTTAATATTGGTGATATTGTTTTTAGACGCAACTTTATATTAAGTGATGCTTCGAAGAAGTTCTCCGCAAAGTTAGCTCCTAAATTTATAAAGGCTAAAGTAATATCTTTAAAGGGAAATTGCATGTACCAACTAGAGGATATAAACACTGGAAGGAGAGGGACCTACCACCGGAAAGATATCGTTGAAAGCAACTGACATATGCACACCGCACCAACACTTTAGGCGGGGGGGTGTGTACTGTTAGTACATGACTTATCATTTGAATATCTATTTATAAATTTTTTTGATGTTTTATTTTTTTTTTTCTAACGGAAACTCAACCACCCTGTGGTGCCTATAAAGTAGCTACAGTAAACTTCCCTTCTAAACGCCTCCTCGATCAGATGTAGAGCGATATCAAAAAAATCGATTACTTGATATTATTTTTTTTTGGCTTACAACGAATTTCCGCTCGGCTGAAGCTTTCTTTTGGAATCGGAACCTTGAAGGAGAAGCAGCGAAATAACTAAGAAAAAAGAAAAGTTTATTTAAACCTAAATTCAATTTATGTAAAGCAAGAAAAAAAAGTGTTAGTCTCAATTGTTGTGAAATAATATTGGAAACGATTCCTCAAAGTCAATCGAGGAGGTACTTTTTTTCAACTGGCTATACCATACGCAGAGCCTTTTGTTTTTCATTGGACTGGCAAGATCAACTTTTCGTTGGGCAGCAACTTTAATACAACTTTACATCGGCGTTTTTACTGGAGGCATCACCTAAGAAAAGGACGTTTTTACCTACCAGTTAAAGGATTTAACAACAAGAAACGTTAACGAAATTAAATACATTTTGTGTTTTCCTCCAACATATTTCTAAGCCATGGACTAGATTTATAAACCGTGAAATACCTTTCTGCTTTTATAACTAAGCATACATAGCACATATACATACTTGTAACATGAACTAACTTTATTAATCCCGAACGAAAATGAAGCGGTATTCTTTAATATAGTTTTAACAGAATTCAGAAAGAAAAGAAGATATAATGTGATTCCTTTTCTATTGATATGTCTATAAATCAATTTCATAAATATTTTATTTACTTGATCAAACTTAATTAAATCATTTGATTCGCTTGCATATTAACGATTATACATACATATCTACGTAGTTAACTGACTACATATATACATAGCTGCAATAACGTATGTATACACAAATGTACATTTGCATAACATATAGTACACATGTAAAAAAATTAGGTTAAATTTCAATATTGCCATGTGGTGAATCCGCGTGGTCCGCGAACTGACCTAATTCAACAAAGGGTTCATATGTTTTTCTAGTTTATTTCTCCTTACATCTTCTTTCTCCTTCATATGGAGATAAACATAAGTTCTCAATACTTTTAAATTTCGGAGAGAAAGCTTAATTGCTTATTTCATATTCCCGCTTACACCTTATGCAATGTATGTATGCGGTACAGTACCGGGTCGACTTTAAATTACCAAATATTTTACGCTTAAATGCAAAGCTAAGGAAACAAACATATTTTTTTTTATATTAGTCGCATACAATGCGAGCATTTTACTTCAAAGAAACGTAGATCATCTTTGAGGCGGCAACAACAAAGCAGGAAGGCCTTCTTCGCTTCGTGGGACTCCGCTCCGATGTACAGAACAAAAATCAAGTAAGTGAATATTATGTTTGTTTTTCTGTACGCTACTGTAAAGTATATTAATATGTTCGTATGTATGCCTGCAAGTAGTAGAGAGTCGTTTACCTTGTAAGTTTGCCTTCTTTCTCCTGCACTGCGGGCTTACATACGCTCATTGCTACATTACTTATAATCACTGATCTCGTTATGTATATATATGTATGCATATGTGGAGATCCCCTTTTTTATGGTTATTATTATTTGCGCACTCTCCTGAGTAATTCGCGCATTTATGTATGCACGTACACGATATATATGTATATGCATACATGTGTATATGCATATGCAATAGTTATATTGGTTTTTTTCTTTACTATCTAAAACACACGCGTATACATACATTTGTGGGGTAAATAAGTAAAAATATCTACACGGTTCAATGACCACATAAACTACCATGTTGAGGTAGGTCAGCGCTTAATATTTCAAGTACACTGAAAAAAATATTAGTTCTTAAATTTGTAATCTTAAAATTTTTTGTAAAACTTATATTTTACCTTTACCGGTTTTAAATTGAGTTGTTTGAATCAATTAATAATATTTGAGGTAATTTTAAATATGGAATGAGCTTTATATAAATATATATTAAACAATAATGAATTTGTAAGAAAAAGAATTTTGGTTTAATTTCGTTGGTGGGGGGGGCGATATCTCATGGGGCCTTTAATAACAGCAAAGAGGCCATAGGTAGGGTGGGTATAGAGGCAGCTCACAAACTCTATAGAAGAAGCTGTCTGGCATAAGGAGAGGTATTAATGATTGGTGTAAGGAGATGTTATTTTTATGTAGTGTTTTTTTTTTCTCTTGTGTGCAAAATATAATTCTTGTTAGGCCTGCTGACTAAGCGGGAGACCTGTTTTTCCGGTAATTGCGTTTTAGGGAACCACGACTAGACTGAAGCTCCGGGTCAAAGAAAAAACCAGTGCACACACCGTGATCACCGGACCAGGCCACAAAAGAACAGCTCCTTGCGGCGACTAATGTAGTTCGCCATTAATTAGTCAACCGGGCTCATAACATGCTTTAACGCCGAGACGTCTCAAAGGCTTGTAAATGAAAATCAAACAGCACGTTCTACGATGTTCGTATTTCGTTTTACAACGCAATCTCTATTTTAAAAACTTTTTGAGATTATACACAATGAACCGGATATTTCGCGATTTATAACCGCGTGAAATTATACAAAATTATTTAATTTAAAACTTGCTAAGATGCAACTTGTTCACTCCACTGCCCAAACGAAAGAGAAAGCCCCCACACGCTCCTTTTCCGGAAATTGAGCTAGACCCATCGCATTGTCACCACTGCGTTTTTGGAATCTCGTGAACATAAATAAGAAGAAGCATTCCTACTGAAAATGGTTTATGACTATGCTACAATAATTTAATTTACTTAATTTTTCTTCTTTTCTTCTGTATTTTTATTTTGTATAAAATTTTATAAATGCGATAGAATAAAATAGTTAAATGAAGACTTGTGGCGAAGAAATTGAAAGACAAAAAAAATACTGGTATAGAAAAAAAATCACAAAAAAAATATGTATCTCCAAAACTAAGCTGAATTAAATAATTTTCTTCATGCAGCACATTCGCGAATGTACGAGCATCGTACAATCTGTCAAGCAAAGAAAAATATATTCCAGTGATAAAACAGTACTGGTATTCGACTTTAATCAAATATAAAGTATTCTGAATGGTATTGAACAGTATTTCTAAGCCCACGTCTTATTTGAGTAGAGCTTTTCCAAATCATAAGAAAACAAACGAGCAAAAAAAAAATGGGTTTAATAAAATATTGCTAAAAGCGGATGTCTAATGCTTTCATTTCAAGTTGAAAAGATTCTCGGCATAGTATCGCAGCGGAATTACTAGCAATCGTAGGCTTATCAAATTATAATTCGTTCATCACTACACACCTACACATATGGAAGTTAGACGATGTACATCCAACCACGTCAGCATGTGCGATACGTGGACTAATCAAAAGCAACTATATTGAAAACTCCCAAAATAAAAGAAATGTTGAACAACTAACGATTGTCAAATATTTAATAAAAAAACTGGATTTTCCTTTTATTCGCTATCGCTTTATGCATCCATTCATGCTTGCACATATATGTATACACTACTCAATCTGACAAAGGAGCATAAATAGATATTGTTGATTTTCAACCGAAAGCTGCCCCACGTTGGGCGCCAAAAATTTATGTGATGTATACGTGGATGGTGTTATTTGTACGTGGTGGCAAAATAGATTAAGGGCGATCACTACCACCACAATCACTTTCTCGGTCACAGTGCCGTAGCGGGCAGAATCCTCTTGTGCCTTAGCTCTTTCGGCGTGGGGTGGGTGTTTGCCAGGCTTCGACCGATCACACATAAACTTTAAATTATAGGATTCTTATCTGAATATAAAGGGAACAAAATTGAGCTAACTCAATGAATCAAATACAACAACAAAGCTACAGTATGCAAAAGTAAACAAAAGCAAACAATCAAAATTGGTATGTTGTGTCATTGTTCGAGCGAGTAAAAGTCAGTTGCGAGTGAACTACGAAACAAAGCGGTCGTATCTAGAAAAATAGTCAGAGCGTTAAAATAAATACAAATATATATTGAAATTTAACCCAGCGTCTTTTATTTGTATATTTCAAAACATAATTTGGTCCATCGAGCCGAAGGGGATAAGTATTTACAAAAACATTGGATAACCGTCAGCGAAAAACAAAAACGGAGAGATTTATAAGCTTTTAGCTGGTTGCGTGTAGTTTTTATATGTGCATTCTGTATAAAAATATGCTTTGTTGTTGTGAACAAATGTTAGCCTCGTTCTGTCGGTTCTGATTCCATTAAATTCCATGCGAAATTACTACTTATAGTTGAAGCTAATAAGGCTTATTAATACGAAATTGGAAACAATATACGAGCACGTACATATGTATATACATACATATGTACATAAGAATGTACGTATGTACATATGTTCATTGACGCAGTGAAAAAGGAGTTTCAGTGTGTTATTCCATACTTTGTTTTAGGGGATGATGCGAGCACCACATGAGTATATACATACATACATATCTGCATATGAAGTCATATAAATATGTGTATAGACAAATGTATACGAGAATCTTGGTGGGTCACCTCAAAATTTTCAGCGAGTGTTTCAAAATACCGCGCGTTTCGCTGGCATATCATGCTTACAGTCTTTCGGCATGTAAACATTAACATTCATATGTGGATGCGCGAATGTACATATGTATATAAGCAGATACACACGATGCAAGCGTTCATGCGTACATATGTATGTTTTATAAAATGAGTTTCAGCGAGTGTCTCAGGGAGTGTTTCAGCGTACTGTGCGTTTTGCTGACGTATCATGTAAACAGTCTTGCGAGTATGTACATATGTATGTACTTTCATAGGTGGCCACACGAAAGAAAGTTTAACATTTCAGCGAATGTTGCGGCACTATAAAATCATGCTATCGTTACAAATAGTATGCGTGCATATGTATGTTCGTTTGTGTATGTATACATATGTATGTACATACATATAAGCGTATAATAATATAAAGGTGATATAGGTTTGTCTTTTAAAATTAATTTCTGCGAGTGTTTCGGCATTCCAGGGTCGGAGTCTCACGTTTGTAATAAAATAATTTCGGGGCATTTGATGTCAATTTACAATGATACGCTGCGGATCTTTGTTACATGCCTGGTAGTTCAATCGGTCTTAGGGAAAACGTTGTTGCCCCAAAAACCTTTACAGAAGCAATCTTTACCAGACGATATATCGAATCTTTTAGCAGACCCAACTTTTGACCAACCAGCACCAGTACAAATGCTGTTAGGTGTGGGCATATGGGCTCATCTTGAGCAATTACTACAACGGTTTTTCGAATCAGAAAATTTACCAGGCGATAACTCAAATTGGACAGCAGAACAACAAGAATGCGAGACCCATTTCTTGGAAACCCATAGCTTCGACTCACAAGAGGGTCGATATGTTCTACAAATTCCTCTACGACCTGATTGGGATCGTATTGGTGCTAATCGAGGCACAGCGCTACAAAGATACTTACGGTTAGAACAAAGTTAAAAAAGAAAACCAGAACTAAAGGAAAAATATCAGGTTTTCGTAAACGAATACATAGCGAAGGGTTGGCTTAAACTAGCAACAAGACCACCAAAGGGCAAATCCTATTATATTCCTCACCAAGCAATAATGAAGATATTTCGGGTGGTGTTTGATGCATCCTGTCTAACTGACACTGGTATTTCGTTGAACGATGTCCAAATGATCGGACCGAAGTTGCAACGAGATTTGATTGATCTCATTTGGGGGTTTCGCTTACAAGCGTATGGGGTATCGGCAGATATTAAACATATGTTTCCGCAGGTTAAGATGGCGCCGCAACATTGGGATTTACAGCGAATGTTTTGGAAGAATGAAACAGGAGAAATAGCCGAATATTGGATCACTAGAGTGACATTCGGAATGGCTTCAGCGCCTTTCTGTGCAGTTAGGGCAATGCAGCAATGTGACAGAGATAATGCAACCAGATGGCCTCGTGGGGCTGAGGCTTTTTTGAACAATTTTTATATGGACGATTATTTAGCGGGTGCTGATACGGAAGAAGAATTACTGCTCATATGTCAGCAGTTGAAGCTGATTTTGGCGGCTGGAGGCTTCGAACTTACTAAATGGCGTTCAAATTCGACCCATGTCCTCTTCTCTATCAGTTCCGAATCTGAAGGTCACGACGCTTGTCTCAATTCCCATACGGAAGCATCAGTGCTGGGTCTTAAATGGAATACCTCAACGGATGAACTTACATTCGTAGTAAAATCGTTGCCAATGGTAAACGACGATTGTTGGACTAAACGTATGGTTCTTAGTATAACAGCGCGAATTTATGACCCGGATGGGTTAGCATCACCATTTCTAATAAACGCAAAGGTATTTCTACAGCGAATTTGACAGGAGAGATTGGGCTGAGAGAATCGCTGATGATGGCGTGGAAAAGTATTTTTTGTCAAGTACAACAGTTTAGTAAAATTCGTATTCCACGATGGATAGGTTACGCACGTCGTTTAAATATGACTTGGCATGGGTTTTCCGATGCATCTACCAAGGCGGCAATATATGCAGTCGTACAGGACAACGGAGTAGTGACATCGAATCTCTTACTTTCAAAATCTAGGGTGACGCCCTTAAGGCCGGAGACTATACCACGGCTCGAGTTACGGGCAGCAGTATTACTCAGCGAGTTAATGCATCGTGTTTTGACTATTTTCGAAGGTCATCATCGGATCAAAATGAGTTCGGCTATCTGTTGGTCGGATTCCATGGTAGTGTTGTGCGGGTTATCGCGAGACAGCGCCAGCTTGAAGCAATTTGTGGCGAATCGAGCACGTCAAATAAATAAAAACGCTACGAACTGCGATTGGAGGTATATCCCTACCGACCTGAATCCTGCCGATCTAATCTCCAGAGGTATGTCTATGAGCGATTTAATTACCTCTCAACTGTGGTGGCTTGGGCCAGATTTCCTCCGACTCCAGGATGGCATGTGGCCAAAAATGCCAGAAGGGATATATAAAAACGTTGAGTCCGAGGTAACGAGGAATGTCGTCGTATAAAGGCCGGTCAAGAAAGGAGCCTACATAACAATGGAAGACCAACCAATGATGATCAAATAATCGTCAACGTCGGCGCCATTTTTGTAAAGGAGGAATCATTATTGTACAGATACTCATCCATCACTCGCTTAGTGAGAGTAACGGCTTGGGTATTTCGGTTTATCCAAAACTGTCGAGCAGCATCAGCAGACAGACATAAACTACATTTGAGTGTAAAAGAAATCGGTGCTTCGCTAGGCTTTTGGATCAAGCAAGAACAATGGGATCATTTTAAAGATGACATCAAAAAGTTAAAACATTATGGTTAAGAAAACGATTTAGCTGAGGGTTCACGATTATCGAACGCAGTTGCCATTTTGGCTCCATTTCTGCAAGATGGTATATTGCGCATGAGTGGGCGCTTACAAGAAGCAGACTTACCGGACTGCATGCGGAACCCAGCGATATTACCAGGGAAGGGAAGATTGATTTGGTTAATAGCTCGATCGACACATTTGAAACTGCTACATTGTGGAGCACAACAGCTTATAGCGACAATAAGACAAAATTATTGGGTCATCGGTATGCGAACTTTAGCAAGAAGTCTGATTAAGGGATGTATAATGTGCGAAAGGTTAAGAGCCAAACTAAGCAAGCAAATGATTGGAAACCTTCCAGCATGTCGAGTGCGTCCAGCACGCCCATTTTTGCATGCTCGAGTGGATTACGCGGGACCCATACAAGTACGTCCAGACCGTCGAAGAGGTAATATGATATTAAAGGGGTATATTGCAGTATTCGTGTGTATGGTATCGAAGGCTGTACATTTGGAGTTTGTCTCGGATTTGTCCACCAAGGCTTTTATTATGGCTTTAATTCGTTTTACGTCACGTTATGGACATTGTCTACACTTATGGAGTGACAACGGAGAGCTAAGTCGGATGTTACAAACGTGGCAGAACTCCGACCTTTTTGAGCAACTCGAAACAGGACAAACGGATTGGCATTTCATCAATCCATCTGCACACACCAAGAAGGCCTTTGGGAGGCTGCTGTAAAGGCTGCTAAACACCATCTACGACGAGTGATGGGAGCTCGCCTGTTTACCATAGAAGCTGTTCAAACATTGTTGGCAGAAATTGGAGCAGTCCTCAACTCACGTCCATTATGTGCTCAAAGCTCGGATCCCAGAGACTTGTCTCCTTTAACACCTGGACATTTATTGATCGGAGAGGCCTTAGTACCAGCTCTAGGGGAAAGGGTACCAGTCGATTGGCCGGAGAACAGCCTTGATTATTGGCAGTCTCGGCAGCTAGTCACGCAACGGTTTTGGAAGCTGTGGAGTAATAGCTATCTACATGAACTGCAACAGCGACCTAAATGGCGGGAAGCTAAACGAAATCTACAGGTAGGCGATCTAGTAGTCATAAAAAACGAAGCTACACCGCCGACATTGTGGAAAATGGCACGAGTAACAGTATTGCATCCTGGAAGTGATGGACTAGTCCGTAATGTAACTCTTTGGACTGGTAGCAGCTCTCTTAATCGCCCAGTACAGAAACTATGTGTTTTACCAGTACAATATATTGAGCCTCGAGCAACACCGAGTCTCAAGGCCGGAGGATGTTCGAGCGAGTAAAAGTCAGTTGCGAGTGAACTACGAAACAAAGCGGTTGTATCTAGAAAAATAGTCAGAGCGTTAAAATAAATACAAATATATATTGAAATTTAACCCAGCGTCTTTTATTTGTATATTGCAAAACAGTCATGCTTACAAAGCTTAAAGATAAGCGAGGTCTAAGCGGAAATTCGACACTCGCGGTCTTGACCCTACCCTTCCAAAATCTTCAATATCAAAATTTACTGGAGATCCCTTTTGCTTACACTACCTCCTATATACGTCATCATGTCGCCCAGGAACATTCAAAAAGATTAACACATCATTTTTTTCATTACAAAATTCAAAATGGTTTCAACTTTATTTCAAGTGAAAGCTGCATATTACTGCAAAAGTGTATGAGCTTGAAAAAAAAAATGTAATACAGGTAAACTTAATTCTTCATTTGTGATTTTATATAATCATATCTTATTTTATTCGTTTTCGGATTCGGAATTTTTCCTACCAGGTCATATATTAGGTTTATTTTTTTTTTTTTTGGAGATAGTGATTAAAAAGAAAGAAAAGGCATAAGTCACTATTGCTAGTTTTACTACTTTAAAATCTACTTGTATACATAGAAAAATGAGCAAAAAGGGTAAAGTGGTTGTAATGTTGTTGCCTCTTCTAGTTTGGAGTTATTCTCTTAGTTTTTTTTATTTTTTTTAATTTTATTTTTATTTTTTTCTTTTGGTGGTTATATTATAAAAGGGTAAGCGATCACCAGATGGACATAAATACGTACATACTTCGTCAGAAAAAAACGCGCTTACACATTTACAATAGCGGGTGCATATGCACATGCTGGCGCACAGGTAGGCATGTTTATGTATGCATGTACGTATGTCAAGTCGATCTAGCTTATGCTTATCGTGAAAAAGGGCAAAGTAAATGATAACAAATTAGCAAATGACTTACATACAGATGTGGTACATACAAATGATTCCGCTCCACCGATGAAAGGCCTTCCAGCTACGAGTTGAATCCCTCTGCGGTTTTACATATAAACTTTAAATTTGTTCTTGTTCGCGATCACTTTATTTTGTTCGGTGCGTTTATTTTTTTTTTTTTGTTTTTTTTGGTATTATATATTATATGTTATTTCCGCCAATTCTCTTTCATTTACTATTTCTTATTATTATTATTTTTTTTTTTCATTACTAAAGACAACCTCACTTCACCTTTTTCTTCTCACCATTCAATATTTTAATTCTAATTTAATGATTTTTCTTCATTCTATTCATTTTTTTTTTCTTTGAGTTTACTTGTAACTTTAGTTGTAAAATTTGATGCATTTGTTTTTTTTTTGTAGTAACTTAATAAATTAATTACTAAAGTTGAGCAGTCGAGTCGAGCAGTGTAGGTCGAGCGTTTTCGAACTGCGTAAGCAGGACTTCTCCGCAAGCCCAGTGCGTGCATATGTCGACACAAATCCTAACCCAATTCCGAATCGACAATCAATGGCAAGAAGGTATTTCCACACCCTCACCAAATGGTGGCTTGACGATTTTGTCCAAAAATTCTGGTGATGGGTGTGGTATGTCCGGTGCGTGCCTGAGTGGCTGAGGCTTCGCTGGCGCTCTATTAAAAATATTATATTTCCTAAGCAAAATGTTTGCAAACTCATTTTCTAATAAACTACATACCTGTTGATCAATGTAATGTTGGCAGAATAGGGCGAACTGGCTGATTAATAAATTAATCGCAGCGTTTCTGCACCGAAATTTGTTGGACCTATGTTTAAATTTGACTCTGTTTCTGAGTGTGATTTCATTAGATGTGTTATGAATATTAAGTCAAATGCAGCTAGAGAGGACAGCCTACCAATTAAATTTATTAAAATCGTTTTACCTTATATAAGTAGCATTCTAGCGCATGTTATTAATCATTGTATTACGACTTCCTGTTTCCCAAACGCTTGGAAAATTGCATGTGTACAACCGGTGGCAAAGAAATCATCTCCTAGTGTCGCTTGCGATTATCGGCCTATTAGCATCTTGCCATCGCTCTCTAAGGTTTTTGAATCATTATTAGCAGAGCAAATTAATACGCATATCCACAAACATAATCGTATCTCCTCTTTTCAGTCAGGATTTAGGGCAAAACATAGTTGCTCAACGGCAATGCTTAAAATTCTAGATGATATTAGGATGCCTTTTGATAAGAACCATTTAACGCTACTTTGCTTGCTCGATTTCTCAAAAGCATTTGACTCGGTTAATCATCTGATTTTATGTGATAAGCTTAAGCACTACTATGGGTTTGATGAAAATTCAGTGAAACTTTTAAAGAGCTAGCTAACGGACAGGCATCAACGCGTTAGGGTAGGTAAATACCTCTAAATTAGGAAAGCTTACCTCTGGTATTCCTCAGGGTTCAATTCTTGGTCCCCTTTTATTTAGCCTTTTCATCAATGACATTTTTAGGGAATGCCAGTTCGCAAAAGTGTATGCCTATGCGGATGATATCCAGTTATATCTGTCAAATAGTTTTGAACATATAGACTTATTAGCTAGCCAATTTAGCCACGATATTTACTCCATTGATCAGTGGTCCAAGAGAAACGGTCTTTGTCTTAACTCTGGAAAGTCGTTTGTTTTACCAATTACCAAGAAGAAACTTAACATAAAAGTTTTACCTAAGTTCGCCCTTGGTAATAAGCCTTTGGAATATGTAAATAAAATTACAAACCTAGGGTTTATTATAAACTCCAGCCTTTCTTGCACTGATCACATAAATGCTGTTGTTTCTAAAGTTTATGTTACGTTGAGAAACCTTCGTCAAACTGCAGTATTTACCCCTGTAGGCACTAGGCGCCAACTGGCAATTCAACTGATAGTGCCTATTATTATCATAAGATTAGAGTACTATTTAACCAGGTAACCCGATATGTGTATGGGCTAAAGAAGTTTGACCACATATCGCAGTGGAGGACAAGTGTTTTAGGATGTGAAATACAGGACTATTTAAAGGCAAGAACCTGCAGTTTTCTCTTCCGGCTTATCTCAAGTAAGACCCCTAATTATCTTTATGAGAAGTTAATATTCCCAAAATCTGAGCGCTCTAAAGAACTTATTGTACCAATATTTAATTTTATAACATCAACTAGACTGTTTTTCGTTAGTGCTATTAGAACTTGGAATTCAATTCCACCCATTATAGGAGGCAAGTTAAACAAAAGCAACTATGTATAATAATATCTTATACTCTTATTTCTCAAATAAACTAGACTGACCGTCAACATTAGTTTAAGTTTTAGTGATAAATTACTTTTAAAAATATATCTGTATGATTTTATTTTATTTTCATGTATTTTTAACTATTTGAATTCATGTATTTATAATTAATTTTAATGTTATTCTAATTTTGTTGTGCTAAAAAAGAAGAAAATTCTTGTTGTACTAATGATTCTTGCTTAATAAATAAATAATAATAATAATAATAAAAAAACATATATTAAAAAAAGTTTACTTTTCCGCAGTTAGTTACTAGGTTGACGATTAGAACAGAAAAAAGGCTAACTGTTGCCTCGCGGGCCCTTATATAGCTGTCGATTCCAAAAAAAATAACGCTAATGTATTGGAAATTTGGGGTGGACGCTATTTCCGCTTCACTGTCCGATTAGTGCGACTCTAAATCAAGCTCGCCTTCTATTTACATATAGTACAGCAGCGCCACCACGGTATGAGCTTTTTTTTTTTAAATTTTCCCGCATGCGACCAATTTATCTCGCATCGTTTATGCGACAAAAAAAATGTACCTAATGCAACAATTACAACATGTAGTATGGTATAACCTCGTCCCAGTAACCTGTATTCTTAAGTGTCATTAAATATTCATTTAATACCCTATGATTTCGTTCAATTGAACCTAGTGTCTCATGGTGGTATGGAGTTGAATTTACTTTGTTGATTTGTAATTGTTTACATATGTTTTTAAGCAGCTCATTGGTAAATTCTGTGCCCTTGTCAGTTTTTATTTTTCGCATACACCCATATTTCAAAAAAAACTGTTCTACGATTGCATTTGCGACAGTTACTGCATCTTTTGTTTCAAGTGGTATTATGATAACAAATTTCGTTAGCTCACATTGCAATGTCAGCATGTGGCGGAAATTTTTGGAAGGTCGAAGCGGTCCGACTGTGTCAATCACTATTTCATTAAACGATGTGGCTGGTGTATCGGTAATACTGTATTCCTCTTTTGTGTATCGAGTTACTTTCGCTTTTGCGCATTGCTTGCAGTTGTTCATATATTTTATTATCATTTGTCTCATATTTTTTCAAATGTATTTCTGCTTAAGTTTTGCTAGCATTCTTCTTATGCCGCTGTGGCCACCATGAATTGAGTTGTGGTAGTCTTTTATTAATTCTTTTATTTTTTATTTTTTTTTATCTGTTACTTTTATTTATTGAATCTGCTCAACTAAGGAGCCAAACAACAAGTTTGCAAATCTTATTCTAATCATATCATTTACATCCCATAGTCGGGATGAGTATTTTTATTAACTGGCCCTAAGAAATATTACGACTGGGCTGGAAAGTCATTGCTACGTAATATTATATATAGGTCCAAATGGGTTTTAGAACCGTGTTGTATGTAGTCACTTTATACTCCAGGCTCAGGGGTGAGCGAGAGTTAATAAGCCAGTGTAGAAAACTGGTCTTCAACTTAAGATGAGTCCGTTTAGCCTCTATGTGGTTGCGCCAAGTAAGTCGCCTATCCAGGTGGGTGACAATTTTTCTTATTTAGTGTAAATGTAACTTGCTTAGATTTTTGTTCGTTAACCTTTATACGCCAGTTTGCAAGCCAATTGGCCACAGCTTCCATATGATTACCTAAGAGCGCAGATGTTTGCAGGGGACACTTCGAGCGGCTGATTATCGCAGTGTCGTCGGCAAAAGTGGACATTGTCAGGCGGCCGTTTGTTGGAATATCCGAGGTGTATAAGACTCGGGCCGAGAACACTGCCTTGTGGTACTCCAGCTTCTATTAGATGAACTTCAGTGATGGCAGTGTTACATCGAACTGTGAACTTTCGATCATACAGATAGGACTTAAGTAGTCTGTGGGTGCTCTGAGGGAGTAACATTTTTATTTAATACATAAGACCGTCTAGCCATACTCGATCAAATGCCTGGGCCACGTCAAGAAATATTGCAGCACAATATTCCCTCTTTTCAAACGATCTACGGATTTCAGATGTAATGCGATTTACTTGTTCGATCGTACCATGTTTCTCCCTGAAGCCAAATTGGTGGGATGGTATTATGCTGTGGGCTTGAAGATGTGGGTAAATGCGCAGCATAAGAAGTATTTCGCATAATTTCGATATGCACGGTAGCAGGCTGATAGGTCTATAGGAGGATGGTTGTGTTTTGTCTTTTCTGGGCTTTGGTATCATTACAATAGTTGACTTTTTCCATTGTTGAGGGAAATAGCAATGTTTAGTAATTGCATTAAATAACATACAGATGCAAAGTACAGCACAATTTGGTAGCTCAATAATCATTTTTGGAGTAATCAAGTCGTGCCCAGGGCCCTTATTTGGTTTCAATTGTTCCTTAATTACTATTGAAATTTCCTCAGGTGCAAATTTCAGTGGCTCAGATTCCGACACTTTGGGTACGGGTGGTAGTGTAAACCCATTGGTTGCTGAGTTTGGTCTGAAAACATTTTGTAGATGAGCAGCAAAGGTGTTTGCTTTTTCCGCGTCACTCCGAGCCCAATTACCATTGTTGTCCCGTACTGGCATTTCAGTCTCCATTGGGCCACTTAAGTTTTTATGTGCTTTCCACAGCGGGTGCTTTGTGCTAGCTCGCTCTTGAGGGCTCTCGTCAGCGCATATGTAGCCGCCTTCAGCAGTTGTTTAAAAGCAGGTGACCTATGGGTCTGCCATATCCGTCGTAGGCGTCGCTTTTCTAATAGCAGCATTTCAATTTTTCTATTGGTCGGATAATGTTTTTTGTTTCCCATATAACCTTGCTTTAGAGTGGAATGCTAGCGGCAGCTCTGATTGTAGATTCAAAAGTTGCTACGCCGTTTTCAATGTCGTCAGGTGTATCTAAATTTGGGTGGAGTTCTGTATGCGCACTGATATATTTTTTATACTTCAACCGGATTGTAGCCTTTGTCGTGAGCATGTAAAGTGACTCTTTTTCGTGCGGCTGATGCCACAAAGTGAAGCGTACAGGTGAATGGTCTGAAGAGGGGTCTGCACTTGATTCTGTACTAATAAAACTACGAGGAATTTTTCTTGTCACCGCGAAGTCAATCAAATCTGGCAGCTTTTGCGGATCTGAAGGCCAATATGTGGGCTTTCCAGGAGAAGCGTTATCAAGTTTGTTTCTTTTACATATAAGCGCGTTATATAATTGCTTGCCTTTAGGGTTGGACAAGCGTGAGCCCCAGTGAGGATGCTTCGCATTATAATCGCCTGCAGCAATGAAGCGCTCTCCCAGCAAACTGAAGAAATCCATAAATTGTTTTTCTGTTATCGTAAAACGTGGGGGGCAATAAACCGCGGACAGTGTAATATCTCCTTGCTTTGTTTGTAGGCATATTGATTTTGCTTGCAGATAATTCTTGGCAATTCCAATCGAGGGATGGTGTTTAATGCGATTTCGGACTAAAATACCAGGTCCGCCATGCGTCTTTCCATCTGGATGATTCGTGCAGTAAAAAGTATATCCCGAAATATTGAAATTATATTTGTTAGTTAGGTGTGTTTCAGCAAGGAGCATAACGTCAATTTCCTTGTCGTTAAAGAATTTTGACAGCTCTAGTTTGTGGCGAGGAATGCCGTTTGCATTCCAGAGGGCTATTTTAGTTGAGGTCATTATTTTTTTTCTTGAGTAGCCAGCAGTTTGAGCAGGGTGTTTTGATTTCGCATGAGATCTTGCATTATGTTTTGCATGTAAGTTATGAAATTCATCATTATTTGTTGCATCGATGCTATCATGGCTTCGATATTGGATTGACTACCGTATTGGGCGTGGGGCTCCCGTTCTTGTGGCGCAACTTGAGGTGCAGTTATTGTATGTGCAGGATTTACTAGGCCTGACTTTACGGCACTTGCAATGATACACCATTGACGGTGTTTGATAAAGCCATTGGCGGCGTGGTTTTTTTTTTCAAAGAAAACGCTAGGATTTGTCTGGGAGGGTACAAAGGCATTCAATACGTTATCAGTGCGTTCAGAAGCCACACGTTGGTTGATCCGGTTTTTCAACTCCTTATAGACTGGACAACCCCTATAGTTTGCTGTGTGGTTTCCATCGCAGGTACCACACTTTTTTGCATTTGGGTTTTCTTTGTTTGACGTGCAGGTGGCAGAGTCGTGTAGCTCTCCACAAGCTACGCACACTGAGCGAAGAGTGCAGTAAGACCTGGTGTGACCATACTCCTGGCAGTTAGTGCATTGTACAGGGCCATTTATCTTGTGTGGTTCTTCCACAGTTATCTCACGATGCAACAGGTATTGAAGTTTATAAATTGGATGCACAGCGTTTTTTCCCAGTGGTTAGTTTTCAGGCTCAAGCTCAACTTTAAACATGGGCTGCGGAATTTTGTTTCTATTAAAAATATTTAATAGAACTTTTGGGTTAAAGCCCTGTTCTTTAAGCGCTTGTAAAACTTCCACAGCTTCAACACTTGGCTCGATACCTTTAATTACAATTTGTAAGCCTTTTGCACTTTTAAGCTGGTATGTATAGAACTTTGTGTGTGTGTCATTCAAGTGTTTGGACACTGTGCGAAAATTCTGTTCAGATTATATTTGAAAGTTGTTATTACCGATTAGCTGACTGAATTTTTTAACAAGAGCGCTTGAATTCTCTTCTCTTATGTATATTGGCGGAGGTTTGGCATTAGTGACTTTTGTAGCACCTTCAGAATTTTGGTTACTCACGTCTTCTATATTTTCACTTAGCAGTGCAAATCTATTCGTACTGACTTGCTGATTTGAGCTTACGCGGATTATTTTTGGCTTAGTACCCGTTGGTTTTTGCGGACTAAGTTTTCGTTTAACTGTAATATAGCGATCCATTCCAGTCTATATCGACACTTTTTTAGCTGCTTTGTTTTCCAACACTTCTTTCGCTTTGCATTTGTTGACACTCAAGCTAATTTGTGCTTGATCGGCAATAACAGGCAAAGCCGTTAACACCTCTGTGCAGACGGAAGGTACCAGTGTGATTGTTGTTGTTGTAGACGCAATTGCGGTGGTGACAGAGGCCACTGTACTTGTTGTTGTTGTAGCTATATTTGAATATATGTAATTGCTCACCGAGTTTGATGTAACCGTTGAACATGAAATATGGCACGGCACAGGTGAAGCGCATTCTTCACTCCAAGCAATAGGAATAGTCGTTGGTAAGTTCGGTGAACAAGTCCGCGGTCTTGGATTTTGAGGGGGTTTGAGGGTAGTCAGTGGGTTGGACTTTCCGCTTTCGCTGTCACTCTGCTACCGAATCGAAAAATATGCGTTGTTACGTTGAACTGAAAGCCGGCGCTCATCTTGCTCGCGTTGTCTCTGGGCACGGGTATCATTTTGACTCATCGCCTTCTTTTTTCATTTGGTTTGTTTATTTTTATTTTTATGTATTATTTATTCTGTTTAATAAGCACAATATTAAATGTCTACGGAGCGAACTAAAAACACGTCCGCACTCTTTGACTATCAAAATAAATTTATTTATTTATTAATTCTTGCATAACGTTTTGTGATTCAATTCTTTTGGGAGTTCATATAAAATTATATCGAGACATTCATTTATGTTTCTATCTCATTGTAGCGTATTAAATGCAATTTTAAATTCAGTTATGTTAATGTTGTTAAATACTTTGCTATTCTTTGCAAGTGATAGCTTTTTAATGCCTAGATTGCTGGCCTCGAACAATAGCTTCTTTAGAATCATTTCAATTTTTGATAAGAAATTATCACTATATTCTACAATTAGGTCACTCTTTGCTACTGTGACTTTAATATTGTTGGGCTTCATACTTTCATCCTTCTTATATTTGATGTCAAGTCGTTTTACACGCCTTATATCGGAAATTGATGTACATTCCCAAATATGTAGGTGATCAGTCGCCATATTTGATTTCAAAGTTTCCGTGTTTTGCGATTCCATCTTTTCTCTTTGCATTATTTTTCATCATTGCCCTCGTTAAAATGTTTACGCTTTGTTTTGGAATTATTCCTTTTAGCTTTTTCATGCTAAGCTGAATTCGCGATAATGCATCAGCATTAGTGTTTTTTTTGGTTAATATTCGGTATAGCGCCGCATAAAAAGGGGGTGGTGGGCGGTGAAGGAGGGGGAGTGGCACCCCGCCCAGCACACCGTTAGAAAGGGGAAAGAATAAACTTTTCCATGAGCCCCCTCTGGTTCCTCTAGACCCTCGGTGAGGCCCTAGGGAAGCCTTTGAAAATGGGCAAAAATCCAACTTTTTCCATACAAAAGGGAGACAAAGTTACCCAGTAAACATTTTTTATTAAACTCCAGACAAAATGTGAGTTCATTACATAGTATGTTAAAATGCGCGATTTTGAATAACAAATTTTTAATATATTACGAAATATATATTTAAAAATCGCGCGATTTTTAATTACAAAATTTTCAATATATCACGAAATATTTATTTTTGAAAAATCCCACAGACCTTAATTGTGGTGTATATACTTTTGAAACGTATCTCACAACTACTTTCCGCGTACTTTTAGCTTACTGGGTTATATTAATTTCCATTTTGTTTCTCCTTCGCTCGTTGTTTTCAGTAGTTTGACAGATGCATTTGGCAAGAATTTTAGTCTTTTGTGCGCCCCGCAACTATTTGTTTAAGAAATGCAAAGTATTTAAATAGTTTTAGTTTCTAAAAACAGCAAAAGCTGATAGCACAATGTGTTAGTAATATGTGTGTGCCAAAATGAATGCATTAGTGGCTCGTATTAACTGCAGTGAATGAAATTCCAACACCATATATGTGAAAAATGCAAAAAAAAGAGCATTTTTAAAGTTAAATTCTGTTAAAATTTGTGGACGGATTTTTGCAAGAAAATAGTTAAACAAAAGTTTATTTTGTTGTTCATCTATGTGCATTGGAATTTTTCAATTTGGTTTACGCGTTTAGCCACAGTAAACCAAACTTATGCGGCGCTATATCGAATCCCACCCTTTTTTTTTTTAATAATAATAATCCCAACGGTTTTATCCCTCCATACCCGCCCGACCGACGCGAGGGAAGCATCCGCATGACGCACGGATATATAAAAAAAAAAATTTTTTTTTCATATATGTTGCGCCGAGTCATGAAAGGCAGAGGTTTGTTAAGTGTCGAGATCTAAAACTGTTCAGCAGTACAGAACAAATGCTCATCAGCTGATCGAATAGTAATATATGTATATGTATGTATGTATTAATTATTGAGAGGATTGAGTATAGTTTTCTTTATTTAAAAAAGTGAGTCTGAAATATCAAAAGAACCGGAGTGAGTGTTAAAATCCTGACACAAACTACGGAGTGGCTCATTTAACTCAAAATTACTTTTACATGGCTTCAGAAAGAGAGGCCGGAAATGTCTTGAAATTCTGGAGGGAACGTTTAGTTTTATTTCGCTAAGAAGAGATGGGCTAGAGATCAAGCCTCTCAGTAACTTGACCAAAAATACAATGCCTACCATTTCTCTGCGACTAGCAAGTGTAGGAAGATTAATGAGTTTTAAACGACTTATATATGGCGGCAGGTTGTACTGAGAATCCCAACGAAAATTCCTTAAAGCAAAAAGCAGAAATTGTTTTTGAATTGACTCTATTTCATTTTTATTTATTTATTTATTTTATTTATTTATTTTATTTATTTATTATTTAGACACAAGTAAGACATAGTCTTTTAACGTGTAATAATCACAAAAATTACTTAAGTATAAAAGTGAATACTTTAAAACTATTTATTTTAAACAATATAGGACTTAATGTAGTGTACATATGGTAGCAGAAATTTGAAAGGAAGAAAAGCGATTATAAATATATAGAAATATTAAGACTTAGAGTAAGAATATAGAATAAATTGCCAATTTGAACTGCCTTAGATTTGATTCCAGTTTTAATTTATTGGGTAAAGAGTTCCATAACTGAACAGCTCTAACGAAAAACATTCTGGAGGTACCTGAATACCTATATTGTGGGACTATAAGGTTGCATGTACGAGTTGACTGCGCAAAGGTTAATTTAAAGAAGAGATAACTCGGACAACGTGTGTAGATTATCTTGTGTATAAATAACAATAAGCGACGCTCAAAAAATGCAGATAAGCTACAGCCAAGGATTTGTATAGATAACTCAGAAATGTGGTCAAATTTTCGTTTCATATATATATATCTAGCAGCATTATTAATTAGTAATTGTAGCTTTTTCATGGAGGCCTTGTCCAGGCAACCAAATACACACTCTTGGTAAGATATTATAGGCACCAATAGCGTTTTGACTAGCTTAAGTTTTATGTCCGAAAGTATGTCTTCCAAAGATGTCTGAGTACATAATATGACTTGCTGATTGACGCATTTACATGGTCGACACATGATAGAGTTGTGTTGATCTTGAATCCAAGGATTGTAACAACTTTCTCGTACTTAATTTCAGTTCCTTTTAGTATTATCGGGGAAACATCATCCATGCTACACGAGCGATTAGATAGGACTATTGCTTGTGTTTTGGCTGTGTTGAGATTCAGCCTATTAAGTTCTGACCACATATAAATATATTCTAGGTCTTCATTTATTCTAAAAACTAAGTCCTCCGTAAGGCCTAGAGGTGCAGAGAGGTATATCTGCGCATCATCAGCGTATAAGTGAATAGACACATTTCTACAGCACTTTCCAATGTCATTAATATACAAAAGAAATAAAACGGGACCCAGAATAGAACCTTGGGGTACGCCTGCTTTGATTGGCATTAAGGCTGAGCTGCTACTCTTTGTACTACCCTTTGTTGTCTATTTGTAAGGTAACTCATTATTAAGCTAACTGCATCATGGCTGAATCCGAAGTACGAAACAAGTTTTTGGCAAAGAATTTTATGACAAACAGTATCAAATGCATTGGAGAAGTCCAATAGTGTTAGAATTGTCAGGTCCCCCTTATCAAAGAATGGCCGTATATCCTCCATCACTTTAAGCACAGCAGTTGAGCAACTATGCCCCCGACGATAACCGGATTGATGCTCGGAGATGAGACCATTTTCCGAAAGGTACCCCATCATTTGATTCAATATCAATCTTTCGAAAACCTTCGACAATGATGGCAAAATACTTATTGGTCGAAAGTCATAAGGTTGAGTGGCATTACTTTTTTTGGCAACAGGAATTATATTAGCGACTTTCCAACTGTCAGGAAACCTTGATGTTGTTAGCCTATTCTGTCGGAATGAATTTGATAGCGAGGGTTCCAAACAGATCCATATTCCAGTATGGGCCTCACTAACGTTGTGAACAGAGCCTTCGTGATGTAAGGGTCATTAAATTCTTTTGACCACCGTTTTACAAATGCAAAAACACCCTTGGCTTTGTTAACTGTAACATTTATGTGAAGATTAAAATTAAATTTCGGGTCCATTGTAATTCCAAGATCAACAAAGTTAAGCACTTGTTCGAGGTTATGGTTACATATTTCATAAGAAGCTGGTTTAACTGCTCTGCGAGAAAAGCACATTACTTTACATTTTTTAAGGTTTAGTGGCATGTAATTTATTTCACACCAGTTAGTCATGCTATTTAAATCCGCTTGAAGTAAGGACCTTTCCTCAACAGAATGATGCGATCTAAAAAGCTTTACATCATCAGCATACAATAAAATTTTTGAATAATTTATTACAGAAGGTAAGTCATTTATAAAAAGTAAAAACAGAATCGGACCAAGGTGACTTCCTTGCGGGACCCCTGAAGAAACATGAATAATGTTTGAGGAAGTATTTTTAAAAAGAACTCGTTGTGTTCTGTCAATGAGGTAAGAAGACATCCAACGAATGAGATTAGGTTGAAAACCAAGGAGATCGAGTTTATGGATCAGTAAAGAGTGGCTTACTCTGTCGAATGCTTTACTTAAATCAGTGTACATATATAACATCAGTGTGCATAAATTCTCTGAATCCATTTGAAACATGAGTTGTGAACTCAAGCAAGTTTGTAACGGTAGATTTACCCTTAGAGAACCCGTGTTGTGTGCTAGAAATTGTAGAGGGTATGGAATACGTTAAATGGTCAACAACAATAGCTTCGAATAATTTAGGAATAGCGGAATGCTTAGCTATACCGCGGTAATTTTCTATAGAGGACCTACTCCCGGTCTTATAAAGGGGTATAATGAATGATTCTTTCCAAGCTGAAGGGAAAATCCCAAGCTTCAGAGAAAGACTAAATAAATTAGTTAAGGGCACATAAATATGTTTCGCACAGTTTATGAGGAAACACGCCGGGATCGAATCGGGGCCAGCCTTAAATGATTCTTTTAAGTTACTCAAATAATAAAATACTTCTTCGGAAGATATCTGCGGAATAATAGCAGAGGTGAGGGAACAGAGTTTATAAGGATAAGGTTTGCTCAGAGGCGAGTTAATGGAGTAATTTGACCTGAAGAATTGGGCAAACATGTTGGAAATTGATTGGGAGTCACAAGAAACGGTATTTTGATATTTCATAGCAGACGGAAAACTAGTCACTCTGCGCCTAGAGTTAACGAAGTCATAAAATGATTCAGGGTTTTTTATTAGATTCCTTTTAACTTTGCACAAATAAGATCTGTAGCATTTTTTATTTAATTCAAAATAAGCGTGTCGAATAACTGAGTATTTAATATAGTTAGTGTGCAAACCAGTTTTTTTGTACAATTTAAACGATCGCGACTTTTTATTTTTTAAATATTTTAGTTCTTTAGTAAACCAAAGTTCTGATTGCTCCTTTTGTACGCAAACCCGTTTTGGTACAAACTTTTGAAATAAGCTAAATATAGTGTTATTAAAATGCTGGACGCAACGTTCAACATCATCTTTATACGTCGCACAGTGATCGATTTGAAGTATTTAGGCGGCCAAAAGTCAAAATCTTAAATACGTAGTATAGTAAACACTTCCGCGAATTACCACCCACCCTTTTTTTTATCAACCATACGTCACCGCTTCCGTGCAGTTAGACGCAATTTGATCGTTGACTTGATACGTATTTCTATTTGGGTGCCCAAATTATATCAAATTTCGCAATACGCATGTATGTTTATTTTAAGTTGTGTAGTGAAGTGAAAGTGAAAGTGATTCCCATAGCTCAGGTAAGCTTCTATTAAATAAAGAATAGTTTTAACTTTTATTTTTAACTTTCGTTATATTTTTCGGTAGTAGAACATACCCTCTTTTTCAGATAAAAAATGTAATTTTTTTAATTTTAAAAGCAATTTTGTTATGGATCAGGGTTCGTCCGGATCATATTTTTTTGTTTAAAAAACCATTAAAAACCATTTTTTTTTTTAATTTTATGTTTTTTTTTTCAGTTATGGAGATACCTAGTTCGTCGGGGGTAAAAATAGTGACCCGTAAATGTATGTTTGAGCAAATGCAACTACAAAATTTGCTAAGTATGGATGAGAAATTGGAGTTTTTAGAAAACCACTTGCTATTGTCTTGCGGAGACACTGTGGAAAGAAAAAAGAGCCTTAAGCATAAATTTTCCTACATCAAACACGAATTTAAACAGAGATGGCTCATAAAGTTGAAGAAGTTTTTATGAAAAACAACCAGAAGTGGCTGGAAGGCACTTTTGAAATACCAGTGCATTCGCTTAATCAACCAGGTCGTCCGAGCAAATCATTTTCGGATTCGAGTGAACGAAGCAAGAGAAGAAAAACTGAGGAAATTCGATCAAATGTTGATGATGAAATGATTATACATGCCGCACAAGTCATATTGCAAACGAAGGGAAAAAGAAATGCCTCAAAAGTGCTCAAAGATATACGAAATTCACCAACAAAGGCTAGTAAATATAGAAAAGCCTATTCCAAGACCAATGAAACAGTTGCTCCTTGGCCCCGTTCCAAGCACTCAAAATGTTCGTAGAAGCTGACCTAACAAGACGACAATATGAAATAATAAGGGCAACTAACCCAAAGCATTACCCTTGTTGCGACCTTTTGTTGAAAGCAAAACAAGAATGCTACCCACCAAAGACGGCATTGCGAGTAACGGCTACCTGCGCAGAAATTAGTTTACAATGCCTAATGGATCATACTATTCAACGATTATCAATCTACCTGGAAGAAGTGTTATCAACCCTTAACGAAATTGAAAGAAAGTCATTAACGGTCATTTATAAATGGGGGTGTGACGGGTCACAACAAGCACGGTACAAACAAAAATTCTCGGAAGACGCCGAATCCGATGCTAGTATATTTTTGAGTTCTTTTGTCCCACTTCAAATTATTTGTGGTAAAGAAAACAATAAAGTGTTTTGGTAAAACCCAACACCATCATCACCACGATTTTGCCGCCCCATCAGATTTCGGTATGTGAAAGAAACTACAGATGTAACAAAAGAGGAAATAAGTTATGTGCAAAATGAAATTAAGAACCTCACTCCTACAAAAGTAAATATTGATGGAAAAGAATTTTCTTATAATCACATTTTAAAAATGACCATGATTGATGGCAAAGTTTGCAATGCTGTAACCAACACGACCTCAACTAGCCGATGCTATATATGTGGCGCCACTTCCAAAGATTTCAATAATTTAAGCAAAAAGAACGAGATAAGTCCCGATGCTCTTGAGTTTGGCATTTCGGTATTGCACGCAAAAATACGTATTTTTGAAAGCATTCTGCATTTGGCATATAAATTGCCCGTGAAGAAATATGGAAAGAAAAGGACTGAGGAAGAGAAAGCATTAGAAGAAGAAAGGAAAAAAGAAATCCAAGAAAGATTCCGCTTAGAAACTGGGCTGTTGGTGGACATGCCTAAAGCCAATTTTGGTAATACCAATGATGGCAATACGAGTAGGAGATTTTTTGAAAACACAGAATTAGCGGCGGACATAACAGGCATTAACCACGAATTAATACACAAATTTTAAATCTTATTAGAGGCGATTTCAAGTGGACACAAAATAAATACAACAAAATTCGAAGAACACGCCTTCAACACCGCGCAAATGTATGTGGAATTATACGGATGGCATCCCATGACTCCAACAATGCATAAATTACTATTACATGGGGCGACCATCATAGATAATGCACTGTTGCCAATCGGCCAATTGTCGGAGGAGGCTGCAGAAGCACGAAATACACATTTTCGGTCATACAGACAGAATTTTTCAAGAAAATTTTCAAGGTAAGAATGCAACCGTGATATTTTTCAAAGATTGCTTCTTACTTCAGATCCACTCGTAAGTAGTGAAAGATCGTTAAAGAAAACTTCACACAACATTTTTTCCAGTGAAGTTATAGAACTATTAGAACCTGCCGAGCCCCACAGACAATCAAGTATTGAGCACGAAGAAGTCGAGATAGAAACATCTTTTAATAAGACAATTTAATGCATTTTTTTTTATTTATGATTTATGAGAATAAAATGTGTTTTTATTATAAAATATATGTTTTTCTTATTTATTTTTTAAAATAAATAGATAGTTTTTTAAAATACAGTCTTTCGAAGCCATTAACGTCCAAAAATAGTTTTGGCCGCCTAAATATTTCAAATCGACCACTGTGCGTCGGCCATGATAATTTTGATAATTCTCGATCTAATTTCTTGAAATTGGCTTTCGCGAAAATAAAACGAGCGTTTGAGCTACTTGATTTATCAACATTATTTCCAAAATCACCAATAACTTCGTAATTTACCTCAATCGCAGGGTGATAAGGGTCCTCTGGAATAACCAAGGGTTCGAACCTCTTCATAGATGACTTAGATACGTCATCAACAAAAACAAGATCCAGAATGGTACCAAAATTGTTTGGAGTTAAATTTTGCTGATTTAGACAGAGCTCAGCCATATCTTCTAAAACCACATTGTATCTATCCTTTGATGATATTGGAACGATAAAGTCGTCTACAAGAGTCCATAATATGCCTGGCATATTGAAGTCACCAAGTACAATCATCGAGTCATGTGCAGTAATCATTGAACTTAAAGATCTAAGTAACGCAATATGTTGCGAATAAACCGATAAGTCAGAGTTAGGAGGGATGTAGCAAGCAGCTAAATAAAAGAAACCATTTCCTACCATAACTTGTATTGCTTTAAATTCGATTGACTCGATGAGGGGGATATTAACATCTTCGGATGGTATTGAAGAATGAACTGCAAAAAGAACACCCCACCGATTCTGTCCTTACGGTCATTTCTATAAATTTGATATTGATTAGGAAGGATCTCTGAATTAAAAATATGTGGTTTAAGCCAGGTTTCAGTAAAGCAAATTATGCTATAGTCACAGTCTAAGCCTTTTAAATATATGTAAATCTTTCAATTTTGTATATAAACCTCTAACGTTTTGGTAGAAAATACTTAAAGTAGAATTTAAAATTAGTTTTTTGGCTCAGTGTCACGATTAGGAATTGAAGCTAAGTGATTTATTATATTTTTATTTTTATGTGGCTTGTATTCAAATTCGCGAACAAATGCCCCGGTTGGCCAAAAATAATTGTTAAGCAAAGTATCAAAAACTTCAGGTGCCACATCAATTTTAAAAGATGATACGTTACGTTCGTATTTAAAGTTAAATTTTCGGATTGCTAAGTTAGAAGTCTTAATTTTTGATGAAATGTAAAACTCTATATCATCAGAAGAAGTGTCCCTAGCAAATCTAGAAACAAAAATCGATTTTCTCAAAGGAACCACAACCAGCTTTTTTGAAGAGCAGTCAGCCTCATCCAATGGTGCCACAGTTTTTGCAACAATAGGAGCAGATTGGGATGGTGGAAGCGATTGAGGCGGTGATGGACCCACCTCAGATGAAGATGTCTGTAAGTTCTCATGATCATAATTGCTTTTATTAGAGGAAGAAGCGCGAGTGCAGATAGCTCTTGATGAAGTTGAAGAAGACGGGCCTTGAGGCGGACGGACAGGAGACAAAAGATTAATTAGCTCAATTTGTTGGGGTTGAGGCAAAATATTTTTTTTCTTTACTTATAGATTATTCTAGTCATTTTGGATGAAGAATTACTATGTTTGAACAAGCTTACCAGTGGTCTGTGATCTGTGTATACGGTGAACTTTGAGCCGTACAGATAAGGCCTAAAATGGTTTATACCCATTGAATTGCTAGTAACTCTTTTTCAATTACTGGTTTATTCAATTCATATTTGTTTAAGGATTTGCTTGCATATGCAATGTCACCTTGCGATAGTACCGCTCCTAGCGCAAAATTGAACCATCAGTTGTAAGTATAAATCGTTTAGAGAAATCTGGATAACGAAGTATTGGTGGTGAGAGTAATTTGTATTTCAATGTGTGAAAAGCTTTGTCACACTCATTGTTCCAGTTGAATAGTTGATTCTTCTTTAGTAGCTGATTTAGTGGTTGTGCTATTTCTGCAAAGTTTTTTATAATTACAAAATGATACAAATCTTCTAACTTCATCTGCATTACTGGGTTTTGGATAATCTTTTACTACGTTATGTTTGCTGGGATCAGTTGTTACGCCTTTGTCAGTGATTAAATGTCCTAAGTATGTGACTTCTGTTTTTAAGAATTTGCATTTTGCCGGATTTAGTTTTAAATTGTTTACACTTAGTCTTGCTAAAACTTTTTCCAAGTTCCGGTTGTGCTCTTGTAAGTTCTTCCCAAATACTATTACTTCGTCTACATAGAGAATAGCTGATTCACTGAGCCCACTGAGTGCAATTGATAACATTCTTTGGAAGCTTTTTGTTGAAATTTTTAATCCAAATGGTAACCTTTTGAACTGGTAGTGACCCTTGTTGGTCGAAAATGCATTGAGTTTCCTTGAGACATTGTCGAACGGGATTTGGTGGAATGAACTCGTCATATCCAACGTGCTGAAATAACGTGCTCTTCTGAGTTTGTCCAAAATGTCATCCAAGCGAGTTAATGGAAATTTATCGTCTACGATTTTTTTATTTAATGTTCGGAAATCTACCACTAATCTCCACTTCTTTTCTTCTGTACTACCCTTCTTCGAAACGAGTAGCAGAGGTGAGTTATAAGGACTGACGGAATGTTCAATGACATCATCCTTTAGTAATTTATCAACTTCTTTTTCTATCACCTGCAGCTGTGTGTGTGGTAGTCTGAATTTTTTAATGTATACAGGTGTTCTATCCGACAGCTCAATGTGTTGTTAATAGAAATTGTTGACGGTTAAAGCTTCTTCATCAATATGAAATATATGTCGATATTTCTTGCAGATTTCTAATATTGCATTCGTGCTATTGCTTGCCACGTTGTCTAACGCTAATTCATCTTTTACTCTCATGAACTTATTGTTATTATTGTTATAATTATTACTTTCTCCATAATTGTAATAATTTATTCTCTTATGTTGGTTTCTAGATGTTTTCAAATCATCTAGTTGCATGAACATAGGTAATGTGATTTGTCCTTCCTTTAATTCTAATGTTATGACATTCGTCTCGTAATTAATTTTACACTTATATTTTATTAGGAAGTCTCTGCCTAAAACTCCATCTGCTTCTAGGTTATTTATTTGTATTAAAATATAGAATTTGTGCTTTATTTTACTGTCTTGGCAATTAATGTCAATTTCGACAGATTTGTATGCAGTTATGGCACGATTCACAATGCCATTTATTTCGCATTTTGTGTTTACTTTTTTTGGAATTTACTGGTACTGCTTTTTCTTTTATTATTGAGATATCGGCTCCAGAATCTACCAGAAGAGTTACTATTTTCGCTTCTAGTTTTGCCTTTATGAGATTTGTAGAATTACCTTCTCCTAAGAATCTAATCGTCTTTGGTTTTGTTGTCTCGAGTCCTGACGGCTCGGGATATATGCATTTCCCTGACCATATTGTCTATTTTGATTGTTCCTGTATTTGTTGGTTCTTGGTTGGTTGTTTTGTCTGTCTCTAAAGTAGCTATGATTATTGTTATTATTGTTTTGTATTTTAAAATTACTGTAATTTCTGTTATTAGTGAAATTCTGTCTATTGCTAGTGTTATTAAAGCGCATATCCCTATTTGCATGATACGGAGTTACTTCACTTGCAATGTGAATAGCTTCTACCTGTTGTTTGGGTCTCGCAGCTGTTATTATTGATTTAAATGGTTCAGCTAAGCCATTTTTGAATGCGGTTAAACCAATTTGGTCGTTCAATCTAACAATTATTTCCTTGTTTTCGTTCCCTTCTTCAGCTATCTATAACTCATTTAGAGAAGCTATAAGGTTTTGTATGCGGGAAGCAAAAGTGAAGATCGATTGAAAACCTTGCGAACTTTTAGCAATTTCTGCATGAGCCCTCGAAGCTGTTTTGTTCGATCGGAATGCGTCTTTTAGTGCTGACTTTAGTGTCTCAAAGCTGTCCGGTGTTGCTTCCGTTAACATTTTATTTTCTATTTTCTGACAATTTTGTTGCTAAAATGAATTTGATTAGTGTAGTCTTCTGTATATCTTGTGTGAGAGTGTCATGGCCCTAGGAAATTGTTGAGTTCCTTAAATTCGCCTTTGAAGGTTGGGATTACCTTCGCAGCTGTTACTAAATCAAAAGTTGACATTGTTTCGGAGCTTCTTTCCTCAGATATTTCTGACCCTTCTTTCACAATTAAGTACCTACTCTTCTATTCTCGTTTTTAATTCATGAAATTTTTCATTCAGAATTGTCAAGTCTTTGGAGTGTGCGGATTGCACAATGATGTTCCAGCTATTTGCTATTAATGCTTGCTTATTAGTTACGTAAGCTTGTGTGTAACTTCTATTAGGACTTTTCTTTAGTTTAGTTAGTAGTTCCTCTAGTACTTTAAATTCCATTTATCTTATAATTTAATATATATGTTCCTTCATTTTCTTTATATTTTTTTTAAGTTGTGCTTATATTACGATATGTTTATTTTTTAGGTACTTCTTATAATAAGAATTAATTTTTGGCTTATAATAAAATTATTAAAATTATGCAGTTTACGTATAACACATTTTTTGTGTCCTCATTTTCGCCGTTTATTGTCGCACCTGCTGCTGCTGTATTATTGCTGTTGCTAATTATTTCTTCTTTCGATGGAGTTCCACTCATCCTGACGCAATTTCTCTAGTTCTTTAATCAGGTTTCGTTTTGTTGGCCTTGGCTAATATTGATCACTCTTGGTATATTGGCACACTTCTTTTGATGTCGCCTTTTCTTTCCTCCACGTTTCTTTGGCTTAAATATTGTTGGCTGTCTAAATTCTTGCAGTTTTAGGCTTTGGATTTGTTGCTTTTGCCAGTACTGCTCCAAAGTAATTGGTTTGGGTCCAGCTGACTTCGGAGTTGGTATATACTCTAGATATTCTTTTATCGGAGTTCTTACAATGTATTCTTCATCTACCATCGTCCTAAACTATCAGTGGTTCCTAAGTTCGGTTTACAGGATCGCCATGTAATGTTTGAGGGTGCTGGGACCTCTCAATGTTTCTAATAGGTTTGAGTATTCTCTTAGCTCTCCAGCCGCATTTGTCCGATCATTAAAATGTACGATTATTCTCGTAATAAAACTCGGGTTTGAATCTTAGGATAAGAATGCTTTAATATTGCTCAACGCCGTTTTTTATATGCTTACAATCTAAATGCTTCTTTCTATGGGCAACCAATACGAATCATTGGTTGCTGTGCATTTCCCCTATTTTTATATTTCTTACATCTAAATGCTTACTCGCTATATCTACTATGTCATAAGTGTCATGTGCACTGACCCACATCTTATACTAGGATCTATAGCCCATCTCTTCTTCTCGAAATAAAACTAAAGGTTCCCTTCCGAATTTCAAGTCATTTTTGGCCTCTTTTTCTGAAGCCATGTAAAAGTAATTTTTAGTTAAATGAGCCTCTCCGGTTCTTTCGACATTTCAGACTCACTTTTTTATGTAAAGAAAACTATACTCAATGCTCTCAATAATTGATACGTACATATAAATTATATTATTTCTTATTGAGTTTTAAATGAAAGCTTTATTATAGCGAAGAACGATGGTGTTTAGTCGCTCGCAATTATAAAACTGAATTTTACTTTTCTACATATGCTTAAGCTACCGAAAAGCGAATCATAAAGTTTCGCAATTCGTTTCATAGCGGCCACGCAAATATGCTGTGTTTGCCTTCTATGCAACGACATCCGGCCCAATGCTTATTCAGCAGTTGTGACTGGAGTCGTATGGTGGTCAATAGCCTAGCATTCGTTGACGCCGCCCTCGGCCAACCCAAGTTCAGCAATCACCTCCCTCACTTGGCCCGCAGATTTCCTTGCCTCTCCAATCCGCCAAACTACAAGTCCCACGCAGATGATTGCGCAGCATAATGCTCCGACGATAAATGCTAGACGATACAACCGGTCAAAATCGATCTCTTCCTTAAACTGTTGGATTGCCTCCAGATAATGTTCATTTAAACGACGAAGATAAGGGAGACTGAGGACATCGTGGCTGGCCGTGATGTTTAACAGAGGAGAGTTAGCGATTCCGGGGACTCTATTCTGTATGTTATTGTGGTTGATGAACAGAGTCCCATTTATTGTGGCCTGTTTATTAAAGGTGATCAGGTGTGTACCACGCACTCACGTTTCTGAGATGTTGTCTATTTGCACCTTCGCTGGCCGGTCGTTGATTATGAGTATACCGTTATCTACCAGCGTGACAGGGCCCAGATGGCTAGCTGTATTTCGCAGTGAGCCACACCACCAGAATGGAGCTCTCCAGCGCACAAGCTTTCTAATGATAGTTGACAAAATACAGCGCCCGGAGAAGCGATGCAATCCTTGAGGGTGTGTGTCTTTCCTTTACACTCCGCTATGATGTTGTTAAGCATCCGCAAGACAAAGTTCTCGTGAGCGACGGGGAAGATGGTGATCTTTTTACACGCTAATTAAGTTTTAGGAAACTTAATGACGAAGTTTATTTCGTTAGGGGATTGGAGTACTTTAACGGACGACACGGACATAAGATCCCCTATGGGGGTGTTGGTGGGTTCCTCTAGCCAAACGGATTTCAAGTCTGTGTGATCTAAAATATTTGGGCTAACAACATTTACCTTTGCGAGCGCTACAGCAAGCATAATATTTTGCACCTCCATCATTATCATTCTATTTCTGGCCAAAAATGTTTTGAGAATCTGGTTGACGGCAGAGGTTAGTTGATTTATCTGATCCTGAACTTTTGTGTTAATTTCTATCTGTCTATTGTTTGAATTTATTAGTTGAGCCTCTGTAATTTTAATATTCTCCAAATCTTTATAGTCTGTTGTACCCGCCACCACCTTTAACATGGTCCCTAGGAAATCTAAGCTCCTAGCCATCCTGTGGTGTGCGCCTAGTGCTTCCACTAAGTCCCGCATATGAGCAGTATCCACGCTCAACAACTTCTTCATGTGTGATTGCGGGAACATGTCGAACAGCTTGACCGTTTCTTCCACTACACGCATGTATTCCGAGAGATTTGCCGAATGCTTGACATAGGCAAACTCCTCCCACACCAGGACCCGACCGTCCACAATAGGAATGTACTTGGCGTGCGAATAGTCAGTGATGTGCGCACGGGCCAATGACAAGAATAAGAGGAAGATGATTTCAGACCTGTGGAATGAAATATTTACTAACTTTTTTCGTTAAAAGGCATCCCAGTACCGTAATATGAACTTAAGTGGAGGTATGACGCAAAGGCCTCTTATGATTAATTAAACCTATGCCAAGTGGCTGAAAGTTACATATATCTAATAAAAATGTGCCAAAGGGCTAAATAAAAAAGAATAATCGAAATGTTGTTATTTAAGGTTGTCCTTGTGGACCTCCCTCCCTTTAATGAGGACCGTGGTCCCCAGGTCCGCTTCCACAGCTCGCTTTTCACATAAAGGCGTGAGCTTGTTGCCAAGCCTTCTGTTGGACTTAACCAAAACTTTTTCGCCAACGTCAAAGACTCGATTCTGCCGGGAAGCATTTTCCCTAGCTCTCAGTGCAGTCTGGGCCTGTCTGATCCTGTCATGGATTTCTTTACTATCCTGAAGTTGATCAGAACTTACTTGTACCACGTCTACTGGTCTTTTGTCGATAACCGAGTGTATTAATTTGTTGCACTCAGCAGTGGCCAACAATATGACTTCCACAGTGTCGCTTATGCCCTTGTCTATTTTTAGACACCTGGCGAGTTCTAGTAGAGTGCTATGAAAGCGTTCTACCTGTCCATTAGAGACACTATGCAGAGGGGATGCGTTTGAAATACTGACACCGAAATTGTTTGTTAGCATGGTCTTGATAGTATGGGAATTCAGTGACAACTCATTGGCCCAATATACCGATTTTGCTTTCGGGAAGAAATTCATAATCTGAAGCAAGGCTGGCTTTAAGTCTTCAATAGTTCTTGAAGCAACGGGTTGTACGATAGCAAACTTAGAAAATTTGTCAATGCATGTCAGAAAAAATGTCAATGTGCAGCATTTCTCCTACACATGAAGGGATTGGTGTTTCACCAATTACCTGTTTTCTTGGGTGTCTGTCGTACTTAGCCCTAGCGCATGTCTTGCAGTTTTGGACAATTTCATTTGCCAATTTGGTCATCTTCGGGAAAAAGTACTCCGAAAGTACCTGCTTGACATTTTCTTGGGCCGACCTGTGGGCTCTATTGTGTTCAGTAGTGAGGCTTTCAGTCCTCTCCCCAGACGCGAATATGTCCACCACTCGATTTTTGCAGTGCCAAAACTTTGTAGCTGGGAATCTCCGAGCTACTTCGTCCTGTATCATTGCAAGTGTGTGTAAATCACAATGAAGGGCGTTTACTCCTTTAGGTATAATTATATCCACCAGCTCACCTAAATGGGAGTCCTTGGAGGTGAAGCTAATTGAATGCCGTCTCTTATTTCCAAATAATATGTAACTGCGTTTCAATGGGAATCGCGCTTCTTCTAGTAGTATCTGGTTTTGAAAACAATTTAAAGGCTTGTTCGTTGTTCCGATAGTGTCCGTGAGTGACAGCTCACTATGAATTGTTGCGGCACAGGACTCGGCTTCTTGTTCTTCAAGAGCGTTAAGCTGCTGTCTGGACAAGGCATCTGCAACCAGATTCTCTTTGCCCGGTTTATAGAAGATTCGTGCATTAGACTCGTCAATACGCGCTTTCCATCTTTTAATCTTAGCATTGGGATTCGATTCCGCTACTGCAAAGGTTAAAGGTTGGTGATTGGTAAAGATATTTATATCTTTAACCCCTCATACCATGAATTGAATGAATGGAAAATTGAGATTCTACTGATCGGACGCCTTTTAACCCCTTATACGGTCGGATGAAGTTCTTAGACGCGCCCGCATCAATTAGGAATTTCATTATTGTCCCCGCTACTCTTCGTCTGATGACCGGCAGCAGGGACTTGCCAAAAAAAAATTGATGGAGTCAGAACCATCACTACCGGTATCGTCAACGATTTGCGCTACTGCAGCAGCCGCAGCACCAGCGTAATCATTTCCCCTTTGGCCAGCATCCTGAGTGACATGGTTCACCCTTTGCTGTTTGTTCTGGCCGCCTGTGCGATCAGAAGTGGCTGTCCTCTTATTCTTGTAGGTTGGGGTTTGGTTGCTTAAACGAAACTTTGAAGTTGAAGGATCAACCTCCATGGGGACCTGCATGTTGCTGGTATTTTGCTGCTTGCCGCTACGCTGGTCGAACTGACCCTGCTGCTTGCTAAAGTGTGGATTTTTCACACCAGCCATTTGTGCATTGGTTTGTGGAAAACTCTTATCTTGTTGTCGGCCTAGAGCTTTGGGGTTTGGCCTACGTTCCCTCTCTTCCTGGCTTTTTGCAAAATTGGCCGCGAAAGTGTACCATTCACGGTTAGCTTCAACTTCCTGCGCAAGGACGAGGGCTGAAGGCAAGTCTTTGGGCTTTGCTGCGAATAGTACGTCAGTAAGGCTTAAAGCCTGAAATAAACACTCGTAGAGCGTCATCTCGAAATTTTGCGCACAGGCCTTTGGCCATTGCTGGTTCATATGACATGTTGACTTTGTCAGTCAACAATGTGAGTTTTTGTTCAACTTCATCATAGTACTGCAATAAAGGCAGGGTACCTTGCCTTAGGATTCCCAATTCCTGTTCTATGACATGAATAGGGCGTTTGTCACTGTAAGTGAAATAAAGACGGCTTATAATTGCGTCAAAGTTTAGTACAGTACCAAACAACGCAAGCACGGCATCCGCTGGACCCCTAATTTTACTTCTTATAATTATCACTGCCTGGTAGTGGCGTGAGCTGCCATTGTGTGGTTTAAAAATGTGATATGCGGCCGATGCCGCTTGCCTCCAAGATACGTAAGATCCTTGTGCGCCATGGAACTCAGGCAAACATTTGACGGCATCAAGTGGCTCGTCACAACGAATATCATTTCTTATTTCTATTGCGGTGTACACTTGCACTTCTGGAGTGGCGATGTGTGTTGAAGTAATCTGTTCAGACAATTCGTTTATTTTCTGAACTAACGCTTGCTCTCTTTGTCAGTTTGCGGCCGCCTGCTCAGCTAATGCGCTGGTTACAGCCGCCTTCACTATCACTCTAAGTTGTTCTGCATCCATTCTAGTGGCTGCGCGGGTAGTTGTAAGTGCACGTCTCGGTGCTGGTATCTGATGCCGACTATCGGAGTCTGACTCTGAATCACTATAATGATGGCGAGGGTCTCTATACCGTAAGGATGGGTCGCACATGAGCTATAGACAGCGAACACTAAAACAAATTCGAGTGCTAACAAAAACAATGACGTTTAAAACTCGGCCGATCGTATTACGCCTCAGCGCTGAACGGCAACACAAAATAAGGGACAAAAGAAAATTAACAATAAACTCAAGCGCAAAAGCTATGTGTGCTTGATATGAATATAGCCGTCTAAATGCTACTGTTTAGATTAATCTAGTGTCAACCATAATTCACAAAGACAGCATTAAAAAAAACAACTTTCAGTTGCTTTTTATTATTATTTTTGATAGCGATTGCCGATCGCAACGCTCGCACAGGTATGCGAAACAAAACAAAAAAAACTGTTATATACCAACACTTGAAATTCGTTTGTACTAAAGAAATGCCTACTTACATGATTTGTAAATGTGTGTTTTCTTATACTATCCCTCGCTGCAGTTATTTAGTGCTCCAACGTCGCAGTCTCCGCTGTCCAAATCAAGCTTCGGTGGATGTGTTAGATTGCTTAGTGCTTCTGTTTTCCGGAAAGTTGTTTGCCGCACTGCACAGCTCTGTTGCGTGGCTGTGTTCAAATTTTATTTGTACTTAAAAAAATAGCTTTACTTCCACTGGGTTAGAGCCACTTATTGGGCGCCAATTATATTATTTCTTATTGAGTTTTAAATGAAAGCTTTATTATAGCGAAGAACGATGGTATTCAGTCGCTCGCAATTATAAAACTGAATTTTACATTTCTACATATGCTTGAGCTACCGAAAAGCGAAACATAAAGTTTCGCAATTCGTTTCATAGCGGCCACGCAAATATGCTGTGTTTGCCTTCTATGCAACGACATCCGGCCCAATGCTTATTCAGCAGTTGTGACTGGAGTCGTATAGTGGTCAATAGCCTAGCATTCGTTGACTTTAGTTAACTTATATATTACTATTCGATCATCAGCATTTGTTCTGTAGCTGAACAGTTTTAAATCTCGACACTTAACAAACTTCTGCCTTTCATGACTCGGCGCAGCATATATGAAAAAAAAACATGTTTTTGTATATATCCGTGCGTCATATGGATACGCCCCTCGCGTCGGTCGGGCGGGTATGGAGGGATAAAACCATTGGGATTATTATTAATATTATTATTTTCCAGCACCGGAAACAAGAGCCACGGGTACGGCAGTTCGGCTTTATTTATTTATTTATTATATTTTCTCCAGTAGATAGTTTAACGGCGACGGCAGGCGTTATTCGTGAGGTAATGCTGGAGCTTGGCTTAAGGTACTTCAAATAATAGGGGTTCACCAGCCTCTTCAACTCATTCAGTGACTGCGCTGGCATAAGTAGGTTGACATTACTATTTTGTTGCCGATCCCGTCCAGAATTAGGTCGATAATGTAGCAGTGCAGGGACTCGTATTGTTGCTTCCACTTCCGCTCAGTCAGTGTTCGACATTCGTCCTGACGACTGACTGCACTATCGAATTAATCGATGATTTGCCTTCTTTAAATCTCGAAAGTTAAGCGCAGACGTCGTTGTTAAGAATACTCGATCAGTACCGTGTAAAGAGCGGCGTAGGCTTAGCAATTTAAATTGGTCGTCTGAATTGACGGAACGCATAATTTCTTCGATATCTTCAAAGAAATGGTGCACTGTTCGTGTGGATTTGTCACCAGTAAATTTTGGAACCGCATGCTCGATATCTGCGAAAGAGGCTCTGCCGATCATTTTTTCCAACTCACTGGTATTAATGGCGGCAACAGTATCAGTTGCAGCGACAGAATTGCTGGCGGCGGCAGCACCGGCAGCACCGGCAGCACCGGCAGCGGCAGGGTGTGAAGCGACGACAAATTCGGTGGTGGCGTCGAAAGCGGCAAAACGTTCGCCGATGTCAGCGGCAGTGTTAGTGGTACCTCCGTTAGGGCCCACAGTACCGGTGGCGGCAACGGTATATTAGGCAACGGTATCTTCGACATGTGTAATAGGTTTTTCGATTCCCGAGGCCCTGGCCATGGTAGCTTTGTCGTCCAGGGTCACCGGGTCTTCCGTGTCGGGCATGTTTTCTTCGTCCTCATCGTAAGGCGAATGGCTGATGCGGTTTTCGACGTACAGGCGCTTAAGTTGGGAAAGTCATTGTGGCATTTTACAAATCTTGTGTTGGAATTAAGCAATGGGTATTTACACCCCACACCTGAAGCTTTTATCTTCTTAGCAAATGCAAAGAATCAGTTTCACTTTTTACTTTTAATTGTGCTTGTAGAAGCACGTTGAATTTTAACAAATGCCTTCTGCTGGGTAAAATTCTATAAAGAGAAGCGAAAAAAGAGAAAAGGGATAAGATTGGCAGGGTTGCTATTATACAACAAAGTTGCATTCGCAGACAGGGTCGCAACCGGCACAACAGAGTTGCATTCGCATACAGGAGTGTGATAACAAGTTGTTAACCATTGAGATTGTTATTTATTTGCGAACTTATTTCTGCTTTCGCTTTCCTTCTTTTTCGCATGTACACACATACTTCTCTTTTTCGTTTTGTTATATAACTTTCTCATATCCTACTTAAATTTTTTTTTTTCATTCACACACGATTTCTTCTTAACTAAAACTAAAACCACGGGGTTTTTTTCGTGACGGCGAGCGCTAACTACACTGGATGGGTGTTATTGTGTTTTTTTTTCAGGCCTACCTACTAGTTACACTAAGTACCCTGTGTTAACCATGTGTTTATTAAGCGGCCTCAATTATTCTCTGGACATATAGAGTTAGTTGGTAGCGGTGCGTGCTCTAACTCGATATGCCGGTGAGTTCGAGGTTCGAATCTCCGTCAGGGCTTTCAAATCTTCATAAGCCCAACTTTTCGCTAAGTTGATCGAATCAATAGCGTTGCATAAATCTAATAACTTAACTTTACGCGACGAGAATTTATTAGCGCGAAGGTACTTTTATTTTGAATTTCGATTTGCGAAGGCTAAAGTATTTTAATTTCAGTTTTTTCGTTTCCGATACGTCTGTACAGCTCGCTGGTTTCAATCCAAAAGATCGATTCTCGAAAACGGAAGTAAGCTCTTCCACTTTCAACTTATCCTCAAACGTAATTTTCAATCAACCCTACGCTCATTTGCTACTTGTTAGAATTCTCTTAGAGAGCAAATGGTATACCATAAAAGTCACTCAGAAAAAAAAAATATTAAGAACGGCTATTTAAAATTAAACGATTTTAACTAAAAATGTGAATAGTTCATATATCTACATATTTACTTTAATGCGGAGAAAAATTAAATATATGAATTTGTTGAAAAATTGGGTTTAATCAAGCATATAATTATAAACCGAAAAGAGCAGTAAAAATGCGGACAGTGGGCGATACCAAAATGATAAACTCCAAAAAAGTTGTTTTAAAAGGCGATGACTGTACGACGGTACACACCCCCCTCATAAAGTGTAGGTGCGGTTGTCGAAACTAAGCGTTACTATATGAATTTGTTGAAAAATTGGGTTTAATCAAGCATATATGTATATGAATTATAAATATCTGAGAACTAGATGGCGCTTAAAAAGTGCAAACACAAACGAAGACGGAAAAGAGATAAACCGAATAGAGCAGTAAAAATGCGGACAGTGGGCGATACCAAAATGATAAACTCCAAAAAAATTGTTTTAAAAGGCGATGACTGTAAGACGGTACACACCCCCTCATAAAGTGTTGGTGCGGTTGTCGAAGCTAAGCGTTACTGTTTCGTATATATTTTTGGTGAACTGTCTCTTTCTTTCTACGTCTTCAAGCAAATACATTCAATTGCTTTTGGTTCCAATAAATTTTGCTTTATTAAATTTAGGGGCGAATTCGGCGGTAAACTTTTTGCTAGCTTCACTTTGAACGAAGTTCCTTCTGAACACGGTTTCACCTATTTTATATGATTTAGTATTGCTTCGCAAATTATATCGTTTTGTAGATATTTTTCGTAGTCGCATAAGCTTCAGTATACCAGATACTTCAAGCACCCCATTGGTTACATAGTATGGAGTGCAAGCTATCGTCTGATGATACGAACTTCGAAGTTCCTTACCTATTTCTGCTAGATGCCTATTCCACATAGTTTGATCTTTTAGTATGTAGGAACGGATGCCGATTATAATGGAGCGATTAACCGGACTATAGAAAGTAGTATATATGTGACGAACTCCGCGTTGGCTTAAAAGGTTGTTGAATTGTGTCGACATAAATTGTTTTCCATTATCCGTCATTACAAATTCTGGAGTGCCAAATAAAATAAAAACATTTTCCTACAAATATTCGCACACAACCTCTCTTATCGCTTTGCAAAGAGAGTATTTGGTGAGGTGATCCGACACAATCAAGATTCCGCTATGCCCTCGTTTAACCCAGGATACGGACCTAAAAAGGCCATATACAATTTTTGAAATGGCCTTTTTACTGTGTACAGTGCAGCCATTGGTGGTCGTTAAGTGGTGTTTGGCGCTTTGCTTTTGTTGCAGTTTTCGCATTTCGAAATAAAGCTTTTGACATCCACAGTCATATTGGGCCAGAAAAGGTTTCTCCGTATGCGCTCCAGTGTCTTCGCTATCCCATCATAGCATTTGTTTGGCGGCGTATGAGCGTTATCAATTACTTGTTGTACCAACCCTTTGGGGATCCACAATTTTTATTTAAATCCTTCATTTTCTGCATTGCAGTCTGGATATTCGGTTCGCTCATTTAAAATTTGCAATCTGGTTAAGAAGAGCAATTGCTACGTACATATCTTTTAACTTTTCGTAATCCTCTAACTTGAATTCAGGCGAGTCTAAGTCTACCAGTGGACGAACATCAGCCATTGCTTCCATCTTAAAAATTATGTCTTGACAGGCTATCAGGTACTATATTTTGCGCTTCTTTCCTATGAAGGTTTTAAGTTCATTCAATGGAGAGAGAACTGCACCAACATCTAACCTGCTGGCATCGCATTGTATAATAAAAAGTTTTTGGTAGTTTGGATTGGCCACCACTGGTGCGCTACATAATTTGTCTTTTAAAATTTCGAAAGCTTTCTGCGCTTCAGGGTTCCAAACAAAGCTCTTACTTTACTTTAGAAGGTTGGAAAGAGGAGTTGTTATCGTAGCTTAATTGTCGATAAAGCGGCGGTACCAACCAGCCATTCCAAGGAATCTGCGCAATTGCTTAACATATGCAGGCGCTGGATATTTGGAGACAGATGCAACTTTATCCGGATCAGTCTGTAGTGTTCCATTACCAACAATATAGCCAAGATATTTAACATCTGATCTTTTGAACGAAAAAATGACACTGAAGATGGGACAACGCCAAAAACGGGTTGGTCTTAAAACCAAACATGAAAATTAGTTCCAAAACCAATATTTAACATCCTTAATGCAAAATTTCCTTTTAGAAACAGTTATTGTTTAAACCGCTTTTCTCAATTAAAAAGCAATTTCAGTCAGAACAGACATGTGAGTTTTAAAATCTTCGGACGCGATGAGGAGGTCATCGAGGTATACAAAAACTTGTTTTTCAGAAGAGGCGGTATTACGCGATCCATCAGGCGGCAAAGCGCTTGTGTGGAGTTGCAGAGGCCAAAAGGCATAACACAATTGCGGTATAGTGGGCGATTAGGGACGGTAAAGCAGGTGCAATCCCGTGAACTTTCAGCAAGGAGTGTTTGCCAAAACGCACGGCGAAGGTCAATAGAGGTTATGAATTCTGCTTTTGGCAGCCTACTTAGAATTCCTTTATGCGGTAACGGATACGCACCTTTGACGTTAACACTGTTCACTTTCCACGAATATAAACACAACCGGTCTTTGTCGGACTTTTTACCTAATACGACCGGACTCGACCAAGGGCTGTTGGGGGGATTCTTCAATCACTCCCAACTCGAGCATCTCATCGATTTCCTTGTGAATGATCTTTACAATAGCAGGTGAAATAGGAAAATAGCGCTGTTTTACTGGACGCACATTTGGTTCTAATTCAATTACATTTTCTTTTAAAGAAGTTTTGCCTAGCCCCTCTTTCTCACAATTAGGAAACTTAATTTTCACAATATTGAGCAGCAAGTCAAGTTGGGTTTGTTCTTGTGAATTTTCTAAAAAATCTACTCTATCATAAATCGATTTCTAAGATGGCATCTTGTGACATACTTGGGATAACGAAAATGTTAATTGCTTCAGTTTTCTGTTTATAAGTCACCGGAAAGGTTATCATACCAAACACAATCTGCTTTCTGAAGTCAGCAGTGCAGATGAAAGTTTGGTGCTTCCTTAGCTTGTTGTTGTTTACTACTTCTTTTCATAATGTACTACCTCAGCAGCAAACCTGTGCACCGCTGTCGAGAAGTGCTAAAATGATTATTTAGAGAAGAGATATCTGTGCATATGGCCTCAAATCTGCACCTTTGTTATACATTGAAGGAATGATACCACAAATATAATGGCGTTGAAGTTTAATATTCTTCCAAAATGTATTTATACGCTTCGAACGACTACCAGATATTTCCTTTAAAAGGCTTTCGCCCTTTAAACATAGTCTGCGAAGCTCGGCCAACGAGTTTATTGGTACGTAAAGAAGCTGTTGACGCACTCGTGGACGTACATTTCTTTGCATTAACTCAACTAATTCGGTTTTTGGTAAAGGCGAACGTAAGCTTTCCGCAATTCTTAGAATTGCATTGCGATACTCGTCGTAACGTTCTGTGGGCCTTGCTTGCGAACCCGAATAGTATCTTTTATTTCGATGTTAGTCTTTGGCTTCCTTAGAAAATATGCACTGTATATTTTCGTACAGCAAGTTAAAATTACCATTAAGTGTATCTACAACCTGCGACTCAACACGGTAAATAAAACTGTCTACAGTGAGATCTGGAGACCCATCAAAATTTAATGTCCCAACTGGAAATTAACCTGGCAGCTTTAGCACTTTTAATACCTGACGAGACGTTACTTAGGCGAAAATTATCTAACTGTCTATTAAAGTGGTCATGACTTAAATGATTTTCAAAGAACGGTATTTCGCGAGGTAAAACTGGTGTGGATACGTGCGCATTTAGTGAAGTGGAATTTTGATGATTATTATTTTAAACTGGCGGTAGGTACTCCATTTAAATTAACTCGACTTAATAAGTTGGTAAGCGTTCCTTGCTTCATCAAAAATAGAAGCCTGACGTGCGGAAATCATCGCATTAACCAACGTACTAATAAGCGACTCCTCCTTCGCCTGGTTTCCTAGGTTATGATTACTACCTTCAGTATTTGGCGGCAAGCCTACAGCTCCTTCATCCTAAAGTGAGGCCGTCGGAATGGACGAGGTTCCAAGCAGCCTCGTCTCTAGGTTTCGTTTAAGGATGAATATCCGGGGGCACTAGTTTGACTACTACTGGGGTGTAATTTTCTCACAAATTTTCCATAAACTTTTCGGTTGAATTGATGTTGTATGGCTAGCCGATGTGCGCTAATTGGCTTTTATAAATATCTGCCTCCCAAGTCTATAGAATTGTTCAACAATAGGACGCTCATGTTTTCTAAGAGCTGTCGGATCGGACGAGGATCCGAGCAGCACCTTCCCTGGGTTATCTGGGGCTGTCGGAATGGACGATATTCTGAGCAGCCTGAAAGTGAGCTTAAAATTTTGATGAATGTCGGAACGGACGGGGTTCCGAGCATCCTTCGCTGGATTCATGAGCTATCGGAATGGACGAGATTCCGAGCTTACTGGTTCGCTCGCCGCTGTCTCTCCAGACCTGTTTGCAGTTCTAATTTTGTTTGGTAACGGTTAATTACCGCTGCTGCTCTAATATTCTAAGCTGCTTCACAATCATGGCAATTATATCGCTTATTTCCGTACATACTCGGAGAGCGCACAGCCGGTACGTTGAATTTAATCCCCTGCGAAAAGATGTGCATTCCGTTGCGCTTGCCCAGATTAGGGCTCCATATACGATTTGGCTAGTAACAACGCTGTCTATAAGCCGCCGCCGCTTTAGGCCCTCGATTGTTTAGCATTATTCTTGATAAAGCCGTGACTGTTGCTGCTGGTTTTTTCCTTGCATATTCCAAATGTGCTTTGAAAGTTAACCTTTTGTCTAAAATCACTCCGAGGTATTTAATGGAGGACTTGGTTTTCACTATATGATCGCCAACATTTACAACCACTTCTTCCGGTTTTTTTCTACTCGAAATAAGAACTGCTTCTGTCTTATGTTCTGCAAGACGCAGACCGGACGCGTTTAGCCATTCTTTTATTATGCTGACTGATATGTCCGCCTTTACTTTTATATCCCCGAGATGCTTTGCGGTGACTACTATCGCAATATCGTCCGCGAAACCAGTTATGCTTGAACCTTCGGGCAATTCTACTCGCGGAACTCCATCATATATGATATTCCATAGCAGTGGGCCTAGAACGGATCCCTGTGGGACGACACCTCCTTGATTTTTCTGCCTTCTTCCGTATCGTACAGTAGCATGTGGTAACTGAAGTAACTGCGAACTAATCTACGAAGATAGTAAGAAGCACCTATCTGTTCTAGTCTGTCGAGGATTTTCGCCCAGCTAGCGGTGTTAAAGACGTTTTTGACGTCAAGCGTCACGACAAGGCTATACTTCTTGATATTTTAACCACTCTTGATACGGCATCAATTGTAGATTTCCTCTTTCTAAAGCCAAACTGGTTAGCCGAGATACCTTCCTTTTCTTTAACCTCGAGCTCTAATCGTTTTGAGATCATGTGCTCCAGGACTTTGCCTGCTGAGTCTAGTGGTTTACCCGGCTTAGGGATTAAGATCAATTTCTGTATTTTTTTGTGGGAAATCACCGTCGTTAAAACATAAGTTGTTCAGTTTTACAAACTCTGGCAACAAATGACGCATCGCGGGCAGAACCTTGTTTGGCACCTCATCGGGCCCTGTGTCTTTGTTATCTTCTAGTTTATTAACGACCAGTAAAACCTCATCCGATTGGATGGGCTCGAAGGAGCAGTACAGTCCCCATTTTTACTCGAAACTAAGGGCCGTTGGGGAGGAAACGAGGTATTAACAACTACTTTCAAATATCTAGCGCTTCTCGGCGACAATTTATTGATTTTTAGTTTTTTGGTAACAATTTTGTATGCTGAGCCCCAGGGGTTTCGATCTGCCTCGTCGCATAGTTCCAGAAAACATCTTCGCTTGCTGCATTTGATAGTTTTTTTTAGATCGTCGCGTTCACTTTTATAGGCTTTTCTGTATTGAGGGAAGCAAGGGCTGCCCCTTGCGCGTTGGTAATTTAGCCTTGATTTTAAGCATAGCTTTCTTATCTCTCCAATCTCATATGTCCACCAATAAGCGGGTTTATGGTGTCCATTTAAGGCTTTTCTGGCCATGATCTCTTTGGTTTCGCGGATCCATTGTATTGACAAGAGGGTAGCATTGCAGTGAATAGGTCCGGGTCAAGAGTGCGCGCTTTACAACCTCGAACTATGCTATTTTGTTGGAATTTGTTTGAGGTACTTCTGTTTCTATTAATAGTGCAGATAATTGCGTAATGATCGCTTTGTGTAAAGCGAGAACTTCTTTTCCAGTCCATTGATCTGTATAAAGCGGCGCTTGCGAAGTTCAGGTCGATTATCGATCCAAAGCATGTTCGGTGCCGGTGTTTAGAAGTACGACATCGAGGCTTGGCAGGGCTTCTAAAAGTGCTCGGGCAGTCCCACTCTTGCCAAATGGCTACTTTTCCACTTTTATCGTGAGGCAAACATTGTTTCCGTTTCTTTTTGTAGGGTTCGCTAAGTATCGCGACATCCACGTTTTCCTCACTGATGGATTGCGATAGGAGGTCCTGCGCTGCCTGACAGTGGTTAAGGTTAAGTTGCATTATCTTCTTTTTTTCTTTTATTTGCTGAGCGTTGCTTGATAAGTAGGCACTTGAAACCACCGGTTATGTGATCCGTAGCGAGCACACCGCATTTCGCACATACCAAGCACTTAGGAGGGTTGCTTCAGTCCTTCGCTATGTGTCCTGGGCCACCACACTTAAAGCAGGATTTTCTGAAATCTTCGCTGCTCCAACAGTTCATATACACGTGGCCGAATTCGAGACATTTGTAGCATCGTCTTGGTAGTTCTTTACCACGAATGCAACAGATCACCCATCCGATTCTAATTTTACCTAGTGAGAGCACCTTATTGACACTACTCGCCGGTAGAAGCAACAACGCGATTTGAGTCCCACCGTAAGCTTTACGCATGGATCGTATGTCTGACTCTTGAACTTTGATAGAATCAAGCTTTGCATTTAAAGCTAAGCACACTTCTTCGCCAGTTGTGACTTCGTCGATGTCGTGGATTTCCAAAAAGGTTTGCTGTGTTAGGGTTCTAACTTCCGCTTTCCCAATTAGCATTTCTCCCACCGCGGCTTGCTTTTTGGCGGTATTTGTATTCTCTGCCTTGTTGAGCTGGCAGTTTTCCTAATCTTGCGGATGTTTTCAGCTAGGTGCCTCAGTCTCTCGTCACTTTTGACAAGTTTGAGGATTTCCGCATACAAGCACTCCCCGGAGAACGTGATTACGATTGCGTCCGGACGTGGGACTTTTTTCCTTTTGGAGCTTGTTATGGTACCACTGCGCTAAGACACCTTGCAACTAACTAGAGTCGCTAAGAAGGGCCTTTGATAGAGTCCTGCATCTGCGGCGTGTGCACTGGCTAATCCCGGAGCTTCAGCCTGGGCGGGGTCATTACACAGAAGCAGAACAAGCCACCTTCTTCTTAGCCAATAGTCCTAACATGAAGTATTTCATTTGCACACGGGGAAACTATATCATATTAACCTAGTTTTAACTAACACCTACTCCACTTAAGTCGGAAACCCATTACCTAGCAGCGCACATATGATGTCATTGGCTGCTCTATACCCACCCTACCTCGGCCTTTACGATGTTACCAACGGCCCCATTGAACCACCTACACTCCTTTCAAAAAGACCAAAAAAACTTAAATTTAAATGTTCATTCTACTGCAATTTTATTCAAGGTGAATTCAAGGCATTTTAAAACTAAAGTTGGGATTATAATAGTAATAAAAGAAAAATAAAAATAATATTACATTTGCTGACAATAAATTTAATGATTCAACGGTGATTTCATCTTAAACATATTTACAATGATCTTAAATAAACTTACTAATAGTGTGTGTTGGGTATAAATAGAATATATTGGTAATCCTGACCTACCTCACCAGCTGATCGCTTATGTGGTCATTGACCCTTTTTAAAAGACAAACTATTCATGCAAGTATACATGTACGTTCCACATATGTACATATATTCAGGCTTGCAGGCAAATAATTAAAATTAAGAATGAGAAAACCCAAAAGCAAATGCTGTGCATATGCGTGCTTTCATAAGGAGAAAACAAAAAAATATTTTAAAGTAAAAAAAAACGATCAATCCTTATATACGTATGTATGTCCACTGCTAAATATTTAGTAGCTCTTACACGAGAGGAGCAGGAACAACAACCTTCAATGTAGGTATATAAACATACATACCTACATGCTTACTTGAAACATATGTAGGTGCATATGGATATTCAAGTATATCATAAAAAGAACAGTGAGGTTAAGAAAAGTAGAATAAAATGCACTTACATTTGTGTCGGCAATGCAGTCCCACGTAGCGTAGAGGCCTCCAAGCGTTGATGTCTGTTCTGCATTGAAGTGCTGAAAATTTACATGTTTCACCTACCTAACAACCTCAATATATTTTTCTACCCGTTTTACTAGTTGTCGTATACGATTTCTTTCATGATTCTCGAAAGAGAAAAAAATTTAAATTTACTAATAGAAACTTACTACACTTTCGGCACCATAATTTTTACTCGAACTGTACTATAGATTGGTGAGCGCGAAAAGAAGAGCAAACGAAAAAAAAACACAAGAACAATTACATTTGCTCGCTCAAATGTCAAATAAAGAAAAAAGTAAATAACAAATAAATAATCAAAAGAGAAGCTTAACGCAAGAAAAAAATATAGAGTTTGCAAATACTTTGATGTTTTTGCAATCCTGAATGTCTGTATGTATGTACATATCTGATTACGTTACCTAGTATGTTAAATTAGCAGATTTTTCTAATTTTCTATGCAAAAAAAAAGGAAGGCTAAAAGGGGAATATGATTGAGGAAGGTAAGTTTGTTTCTCTAGTACCACATGGATTCCCCCCACATGGTACTAAAGAAAGGAGAATTTAGCGGAAAACAAGTTTACATTCGAATATGGTAAGTTATGAAGAGGTAAGTATGTAACGTAATTTACTATAACTTAACGATTACTATTATTTTTAGCTTTTCATACTAACATTCGGTTTGAAGAAATTTTATATGCATTTAAAGAATGCAAAATTAAAGTGTTTAATTTCAAAGTATGTCGTAATGATTATTCCTGGTTTCTCTCATGTATATCAATGTATATCAATGAATGTATATGTACGTATAATGCTTTTTGTTTGTTAATGCGTATTTCTTTCCAATTTTGGTTAATTAACTCTATGACATTAAAGTGCAGAGTATTTTGCTTAGCAGACCCGGTTTAGGGGAGCTAATTAAAAGATAAGAACTTCGTGAAAATGGCTGCGTGTCATCACAAGAAAATGTGTTTCAGTCGCTTCTCGATAATCCTGGCCGCTGATATGGTAGGCGGTTGAACTGCATACACGCCAGACTGTGGAAGTAAGTGTGAACGAATTTTATTGTTACACCTCTGCTCCTATTTCTAGTGTTAACTTTTGGGTCAACTGGGGGTATCCTGTGAAATAATTTCGTATTCATTATAGAGCCCATATTGCACTTTTAACTATTTTCATGTTCAACTATGCTTACCAGTGATTACAGGTAGAAGCACCTCGATTTATAATAAGATCTTCACTTAATCTTTAATTTAACCCCTTTTTATTTAAATTAACTTTTCACTGAATGTAGGTTAACACGCGGTTTACTGTAAATACGAACAACGAGGTCTTCTGGTTAGGAGTCGGTATAAGAAAGAACGAATATATTTTTCCGGAAGCTTAACTTAGGCAGCTTTGACAGCTAGACTAGTCGATTATAATCTATCGGACAACAGATGTTTTGCCGATAGTTTTATGGAGGGGTTCGGAACTGGTAGCATATTTGATTAGACCGGAAGTTGGATGCGAACTAAACTATTAGGCCGGAAGTACTTAAATGAACATGTTCATTTGTAGAAAAAAAAAACAAAGAAGGGGGTAAAATATGTACCAAAGGCGTCAGTACACACCCCCCCACCTAAAGTGTTGGTGTGGTGTTAAATCAAGATTTGGCCTCTTGTATGTCTTTGCGGTGGTAGATGGCTCGCTTACCAGTCTGGGTATCCTCCAGTTCATACATACAGTTTCCTTTTAACCCAATAACCTTGGCTTTTATAAATTTGGGCGCAAGTTTTGCACAAAACTTCTTGCTTGCACTACTTAATACAAAATTGCGGCGAAACACCTTATCCCCTACGTTAAAGTTTTTAGAGGTACTCCGCAAATTATACCTTTTGGCAGAATTTTCGAAAGCTAGGGTTATGTTGTCCATAACCGTTTTCCGTATAAGGCTTAATTTATCAGCTCTACTTACGACATTTTCGTCAAGTGTTTCAATTTTCCTTAATAATTCATACTCATCTGCGTGCGATATCATTTGTTGGCCGAAAAGAGCAAAATAAGGCGAACATCCGATAGACTGGTGGTGTGAGCTCCTAAGCGCTTCAGCAATGTCAGTTATGTGTATATCCCAACGCGTTTGGTCCTCTTTTAGGTATGACTTTATGCCAGTTATAATAGATCGGTTTACTCTTTCACTCGCGTTTGCCTGAGGGCTGTACAGTGCGGTAAAAATGTGCTTAACTCCACGCTCAGTTAAGAGGCCATTAAATTGATGCGATTTAAATTGTTTGCCGTTGTCTGTTAAAACTATTTCTGGTGTGCCAAAAATGCTGAATACTTCTTTGAGATAATCACAAATCGGTTTTGTATTAAACTTTCGTATAACTTTTAATAATGGATATTTTGTTAGATGATCTAAAACGATTAGAATACCAATGTTTCCTAGCTTCGATCTTGGATATGGTCCGATTAAATCGATGTAAATCTTTTGAAATGGGCGCTGAACAGTATATTGGGTACTCATTGGAGGGCGGAGGATAGTGTTTGGCGACTTACTCTGCCTACAAATATCACATTGGCCAATGTAGGCTTTTACATCAGTTGTCATATGGGGCCAGTAAAAATTGAGTCGCAAACGCTCTAAGGTTTTGGCTACTCCACCATGGCATTTATTTGGAGGACGATGGGCATTGTCAATGACCAGACGAACTAAGGTCTTTGGGATCCAAAGTTTCCAATTATAGGCTTCGCGATCTGGATTGCCATTGGGGTGTTCAGTACGCTTGTAAACTTGGTTATCTACTATTTGTAGATCAGGAAGACGACTTTCATTATTTCGGATAAGACTGATTAGCTGTAAATACTCTTCGGACAGAAACTCAGACGACTTGAGGTCAACTAGCGGCTGGCCTGCTAATTCACAAATTTCGTCGAAATTTTGGCGAGACAAACTATCCGGGACGACATTCAGCAATCCTTTTCGGTGTTCTATTTTGAACCTGAAGCCTTGCAGCTTAAGAGCCCATCGAGCTAATCTATTAGACAAATCTGTTTGAGACATGAGCCATTTCAAACTGGCATGGTCAGTTACGATCGTGAAATCCTGCCCTTCTACGTAGGCTCTAAATTTTTTTAGACTGAGGATGGCCGCGAGGCATTCCAATTCAGTCACGCTATAATTGCTTTGAGCCTTATTTAATTTTTGCGAATAGTAGGCTATCGGGACTTCAACACCGTCATCATTCTTTTGCGATAACACTGCACCAACACCAAGCTTACTGGCGTCGCATTGGATTATGAACGGCTTTTCGTAGTTTGGGCTACATAACACCGGGGCTGTACACAACATTTGCTTTAATGTTTCAAATCCGCTTTGAGCTTCCTCGTTCCAAACGAATTTCCTACATTTTTTCAACAAATTTGTTAGGGGAGTCGTGATTGAAGCAAAATTATCTATGAAACGGCGGTACCAACCAGCCATTCCGAGAAAGCGTCTTAACTGCTTTATATTTGTGGGGACTGGGTACGCCGTTACGGCAGAAATCTTGTCTGGGTCGGTACGAAGGGTACCATTACCAACGATGTAACCCAGGTATTTAACCTCCCGAATGCAAAACTTGCTTTTTCCTACGTTAATAGTTAGCCCCGCTTTTCTTAAGCAGTGAGCAACCTCTGCGAGGACAGACATATGGTTGTCAAACGTTTCCGACACGATCAGCAGATCATCTAAATAAACAAAAACTTGGGTTTTCAACTGTGGAGGGATTACGCGGTCCATCAAGCGGCAGAGTGCTTGTGGGGCGTTACATAAACCGAAGGGCATGACGCGGTATCGGTACAGCGGACGATTAGGAACCGTAAAGCAGGTATAATCTCTCGAACTTTCCTGTAGAGGTATTTGCCAAAAGGCACGACGTAAGTCGAGAGAACTGATAAATTCAGCAGCTGGTATTCTGCTCAGAATACCATCAATTTGGGGGAGGGGGTAAGCGTCCTTGATGGTGACACTATTTATTTTCCTGGAATCAAGACACAGACGGACTTTTTCTGGCTTTTTAACTAAAACAACCGGACTGGACCATGGACTATTTGGCGCTTCCTCGATTACTCCTAACTTAATCATTTGATCTATCTCCGCGTGGACTAACTTTTCAATAGCAGGAGATATTGGGAAGTATCTTTGTTTAATCGGACGGACGTTTGGTTCAAGCTCTATTGCATACTCCATTAAGGAGGTCTTTCCCAGACCTTCTTTTTCAAAGCTTGGGAATCTACTCTGTACTAAATAAAGTTGGCGCTGTTGATCACTACTCAGCGTAATACTGTTTCCCTCAGGGGTTGAATGGATCGATATTGCTGATATAACATGCGGTGCTATTTTAAATTTAACCCAAAAATCTACTCCCAGTATGACATTTTGGGACATACTTGGAATTACAAAAAACTTGATTATCTCGGTCTTGCCTTCAAATTGGACGTTTAGATCGACTGTACTGTATACAACTTGTTTATTCCCGTCTGCCGTACAAACAGAAGTGGTATGCTGACGTAAAGGCATTTGCTTACATACGTCTTCTGCTAATGAGGAACCCAAGCAAGAAACTTGTGCTCCACTATCCAGCAAACCTAACTGATTGAAATCTAATATCCTAACTTTGGCATACGGTCGCAAATCGGAGGACTTATGTTCAATTGAGCAGACAACACTATTCACACGTTTGCGATTGGCTGTTACGTCTTCCCAAAATCGTTTGCAACGCATGGACGAACGGTTAGAAAAATGTGGTTTACTAACGCCATCAAATATTTTCTCTCTTAATTTATCGTAATTCTTAAGTCGCTCTTTATAAGGAATAATCTGGTACAATTTTTTCATTTCAAACTTTTTAAGACCGTCAGGGCGTATGCGTAATGTTATGCAGTCACTTTTAGCGAATGCGTCTGGGCGTATGATTAACGTTTTTACACTATTGGCTTCTGATCGTCGCGAGGATTCTTCCTGAAAGCCTCGCTCCCTTTCCGGTTTCCCGGATTGCAATCGCTACACTTAGGTCGGTAAACATTGGGAGCACCACAGCCGAAACAGAACACCGTTCGGTTTTCGAGACAATCGAAATATTTGTGCCCCTCGCATCTACAATTCCAGCACATTTGTTTCGCTTTTGACTGCTTGGAAATTTCGTCAAGTTCGTGTACGTTCTGGAAATCATCTTGTTGGTCTTCATTACCGCTTAACTCGTTGACATAACGGCGTGGCAGTGGACGTTGGTTCACGTTGGACAACGGGTTGGTAGCTTTATTTATTTCGTTAACGAGGCTCTCACCCTTCAGACAGAGCCTCCGTAGTTCGGCTAACGAATTTATTGGGACATAAAGTAATTGCTGCCGAACACGAGGTCGTAGGTTATGTTGAATTATTTCAACTAATTCCGATTCCGTCATCGGTGTCTGCAACGACTCAGCTATTTTTAAGACGCTATTACGAAAATCATCGAAGCTTTCATGCGCTCCCTGTTTTCGACCACGAACCATCTCTTTAATTTCAAAATCCGTTTTATGTTGTTGGAAGTTTGTACGAAGTGCCTCACATAAGGATGGCCAAGTGACACGTTCGACGGTACGGCGATACCGCCAATACCAATCTTTTGCTTCATTTAGGAACAAGCTTTGAACATGCTCACAAAGCAAATTAAAATTGTCACCTAACGTATCTATTACTTGACATTCCAACCGATAAAGGAAGCTGTCGACAGAAAGTTTCGGTGAGCCATCGAATTTTATGTCCCAGTTTGATATCAACTGAGCGACTCTACTGGAGTTTGGACCATTAGAAATGTTGCTGAAACGTAGTTGATCAATTTGGTGCTGAAAGTTTTGGGTAGAATTTTGTGCTGAAGTCGGAATATCTCGAGGAAAGAAAGGTGTTGAGTAGTTGCGCGGCATATTTGGTTGCGGATCATTCGCAACCGGACTACGATTTTCTACGGGTTGAGGTGGCGGAGCATTTAAGTTTAATCGTGCTATGAATTGAGACATCACACTTTCAAGCTTTTGGTCCAATAGTTGGGAGACACGATCCTCTAAGCTAGTGAAAATGGAAGCTTGTCTTGCGGAAACTACTGCAGACACAATATTTCGAATCCGGATGTCGTCATTGGTGTCAATGGAGGCCTCCGGTAACGGAGGAAGATTGGTTGCACCCTCGGGCTGATGTTGGTCAGCATGTAAGTTTGTAGTAAAGCCGGGGTTTTTATTATGCTGCTGCTGCTCGGACTGTTGCACAGAACGAGTTCTAGGTCGCGCACCCGTATTTTGAGCGAACTCTCGACTGTGGCACTTCGCACGACATTGCGGACAACTAGAATTTCGCTTTAGCCAATTCAGTAGACAGGAACGGTGAAATTGATGTGAGCAAGCCGTTAATAAAACGTCGTCATGTTCAGATAACTGCTCGTGGCAGATTGTACACACATTGGCCTGTAACGGCAAGCCTTCCCCACTATGACGCATTGACATTATTAAAGACTCAAGTATAAATTGTGGTTAAAAAAAATTTAAAAAAACAATTCGACAATATATACGTAAAGATTCGCCACGAAGTCTGTAAGTATATTAGCCCTGCACAGACGATGTATACCAATTTATATGTCAATTGAGAATAAAAAATTGCTTTTTTTTTTTTTTTTTTTGTTTTCTAAATTGAGCTTGAGTTAACTTAGCATTTGTGTTCTCAACCAAAAGAACTATGAAAGAATTTAAATTTAAAAAATTTATTAGAACTTCAGAACTTAAAAGAAATCAGCTAAACTATTTCCAGTAAAATATCCAAAAGCTTTAAATCACTACGAACGATCTGAATTACACTGCTTTCGAATACTCGATTCAAGATCGGTTAAACCGAATGGAAATCATCGGATAGTATGACAAATATAAAAGAAAAAATATTTAATATATAACTGGTCTCTTTCTCCAAGAGTGAGGTGGTCAAAAATGGTAAAGGGATTTTCCAGGCTAGGGTAAGTAGGCCCTGATCAACCCAGATTACTGATGCAGAAACTATTACAAATCAGTTTTGTTAAAGCAGTTACTATAAAGTTCCGAAAACTACAATTAAAAGAAAAAAATATTCACTCGGTTTAAATGACCAAAGTAAACTAAGAAATAGATTGAGAGCTCATTGAATATGTTAATTGTCTAAACTGTTGGTAAGCCAGTTGGCATTTAGCCGTACTGCAGCCAAATTCCTAACAATCCTACAAAATATCATACCTAAAAAACATAAGCCTGAAAATCGGAAAAGAAAAATTTAGGTTGAGTACTAATTTAAATACTGAATCATTCGCGGTTAATTCTCTAGGTATCTAACCTGCAAGAATTGCAATTCCAGCAAATGATTAAAAGTATATAAAGCCGAAAAACTACCAAAATTCCAAACTGCATATGTCGAAGAAATACTAATAAAAATTCGGTCAAAACCACAGGCATTAAGCTACTAATTTTGAATTCCAAAATTTCTAAAGTAAACTAGAAAAAAAAATTAAAACCAAATCAGACGGACAGTGATGTATTCCAGGAGGGAATATAGTATGAGGGACCACAAATCGGTAAAACTTTTAATCACCTTCTCGGGCCCCACGTTGGGCGCCATTTCTGTTATGGTACCACTGCGCTAAGACACCTTGCAACTAACTAGAATCGCTAAGAAGGGCCTTTGATAGAGTCCTGCATCTGCGGCGTGTGCACTGGCTAATCCCGGAGCTTCAGCCTGGGCGGGGTCATTACACAGAAGCAGAACAAGCCACCTTCTTCTTAGCCAATAGTCCTAACATGAAGTATTTCATTTGCACACGGGGAAACTATATCATATTAACCTAGTTTTAACTAACACCTACTCCACTTAAGTCGGAAACCCATTACCTAGCAGCGCACATATGATGTCATTGGCTGCTCTATACCCACCCTACCTCGGCCTTTACGATGTTACCAACGGCCCCATTGAACCACCTACACTCCTTTCAAAAAGACCAAAAAAACTTAAATTTAAATGTTCATTCTACTGCAATTTTATTCAAGGTGAATTCAAGGCATTTTAAAACTAAAGTTGGGATTATAATAGTAATAAAAGAAAAATAAAAATAATATTACATTTGCTGACAATAAATTTAATGATTCAACGGTGATTTCATCTTAAATATATTTACAATGATCTTAAATAAACTTACTAATAGTGTGTGTTGGGTATAAATAGAATATATTGGTAATCCTGACCTACCTCACCAGCTGATCGCTTATGTGGTCATTGACCCTTTTTAAAAGACAAACTATTCATGCAAGTATACATGTACGTTCCACATATGTACATATATTCAGGCTTGCAGGCAAATAATTAAAATTAAGAATGAGAAAACCCAAAAGCAAATGCTGTGCATATGCGTGCTTTTTATAAGGAGAAAACAAAAAAATATTTTAAAGTAAAAAAAAACGATCAATCCTTATATACGTATGTATGTCCACTGCTAAATATTTAGTAGCTCTTACACGAGAGGAGCAGGAACAACAACCTTCAATTTAGGTATATAAACATACATACCTACATGCTTACTTGAAACATATGTAGGTGCATATGGATATTCAAGTATATCATAAAAAGAACAGTGAGGTTAAGAAAAGTAGAATAAAATGCACTTACATTTGTGTCGGCAATGCAGTCCCACGTAGCGTAGAGGCCTCCAAGCGTTGATGTCTGTTCTGCATTGAAGTGCTGAAAATTTACATGTTTCACCTACCTAACAACCTCAATATATTTTTCTACACGTTTTACTAGTTGTCGTATACGATTTCTTTCATGATTCTCGAAAGAGAAAAAAATTTAAATTTACTAATAGAAACTTACTACACTTTCGGCACCATAATTTTTACTCGAACTGTACTATAGATTGGTGAGCGCGAAAAGAAGAGCAAACGAAAAAAAAACACAAGAACAATTACATTTGCTCGCTCAAATGTCAAATAAAGAAAAAAGTAAATAACAAATAAATAATCAAAAGAGAAGCTTAACGCAAGAAAAAAATATAGAGTTTGCAAATACTTTGATGTTTTTGCAATCCTGAATGTCTGTATGTATGTACACATCTGATTACGTTACCTAGTATGTTAAATTAGCAGATTTTTCTAATTTTCTATGCAAAAAAAAAGGAAGGCTAAAAGGGGAATATGATTGAGGAAGGTAAGTTTGTTTCTCTAGTACCACATGGATTCCCCCCACATGGTACTAAAGAAAGGAGAATTTAGCGGAAAACAAGTTTACATTCGAATATGGTAAGTTATGAAGAGGTAAGTATGTAACGTAATTTACTATAACTTAACGATTACTATTATTTTTAGCTTTTCATACTAACATTCGGTTTGAAGAAATTTTATATGCATTTAAAGAATGCAAAATTAAAGTGTTTAATTTCAAAGTATGTCGTAATGATTATTCCTGGTTTCTCTCATGTATATCAATGTATATCAATGAATGTATATGTACGTATAATGCTTTTTGTTTGTTAATGCGTATTTCTTTCCAATTTTGGTTAATTAACTCTATGACATTAAAGTGCAGAGTATTTTGCTTAGCAGACCCGGTTTAGGGGAGCTAATTAAAAGATAAGAACTTCGTGAAAATGGCTGAGTGTCATCACAAGAAAATGTGTTTCAGTCGCTTCTCGATAATCCTGGCCGCTGATATGGTAGGCGGTTGAATTGCATACACGCCAGACTGTGGAAGTAAGTGTGAACGAATTTTATTGTTACACCTCTGCTCCTATTTCTAGTGTTAACTTTTGGGTCAACTGGGGGTATCCTGTGAAATAATTTCGTATTCATTATAGAGCCCATATTGCACTTTTAACTATTTTCATGTTCAACTATGCTTACCAGTGATTACAGGTAGAAGCACCTCGATTTATAATAAGATCTTCACTTAATCTTTAATTTAACCCCTTTTTATTTAAATTAACTTTTCACTGAATGTAGGTTAACACGCGGTTTACTGTAAATACGAACAACGAGGTCTTCTGGTTAGGAGTCGGTATAAGAAAGAACGAATATATTTTTCCGGAAGCTTAACTTAGGCAGCTTTGACAGCTAGACTAGTCGATTATAATCTATCGGACAACAGATGTTTTGCCGATAGTTTTATGGAGGGGTTCGGAACTGGTAGCATATTTGATTAGACCGGAAGTTGGATGCGAACTAAACTATTAGGCCGGAAGTACTTAAATGAACATGTTCATTTGTAGAAAAAAAAACAAAGAAGGGGGTAAAATATGTACCAAAGGCGTCAGTACAAGCTTAACATTCTACACTGTAGTCCATGCTGCTTCTTGAGTTGCGGGAGTGTCGGTGTTGATAAAATATTGCTCTTTCCCTTTCTCTAGGGCCCCGCGGGCAATCGGTTTCTTCCGGCCACTCTTCAGGTATTGCTGCTCGGATCGCGGACCTTACATTCCAGGGTAGTGGACTCTTGTACGCTTTTCAAGTGGCTGAGAGGTATTTGATGCAGTGGTTTGATCTACCCCGCTTTCCTTGCGTGACCTCCTTGGGTAGCGATACTGTCTGCGTAGCTTTTGATGAGAAGCTCACTTTCTTTGACTCTACATCGAGTCAATCGAATTTAAAGCAATACGAGTTATGGTTGGAAATGGTTTCTTTTATTTAGCTGTTTGCTACATCCCTCCTAATTCTGACTTATCGGTATATTCTCAACATATTGCGTTACCTACATCCTTAAGTTCAATGATTACTGCACATGACTCGATCATTGTACTTGGTGACTTCAATATGCCAGGCATATCATGGACTTTCATGGACGACTTTATCGTTCCAATTTCATCAAGGGATAGATACAATGTGTTCTTAGAAGATATGGCTGAGCTCTGTCTAAATCAGATTAATTTAACTCCAAACCATTTTGGAAACATTCTAGACCTTGTTTTTGTTGATGATATATCTAAATCATCTATGAAGAGGTGCGAACCCTTGGTTATTCCAGAGGACTCTTATCACCCTGCGATTGAGTTAAATTACGAGGTTATAGGGGATTTTGGAAATAATGTCGATAAATCAAGTAGCTCAAACGCTCGTTTTATTTTCGCGAAAGCCAATTTCAAGAAATTAGATCGAGAATTGTCAAAATTATCTTGGCGGACGTATAAAGATGATGTTGAACGTTGTGTCCAGCATTTTAATAATACTATATATAGTTTATTTCAAAAGTTTGTACCTAAACGGGTTTGCGTACAAAAGGAGCAATCACAACCTTGGTTTACAAAAGAACTAAGAAATTTAAAAAATAAAAAGTCGCGATCTTTTAAACTGTACAAAATAACTGGTTTGCACACTAACTATGTTAAATACTCAGTTCTCCGACACGCTTACTTTGAATTAAATAAAAAATGCTACAGATCTTATTTGTGCAAAGTTAAAAAGAATTTAATAACAAACCCTGCATCATTTTACGATTTCGTTAACTCAAAACGCAGAGTGACTGGTTTTCCGTCTGCCATGAAATATCAAAATACCGTGTCTTGTGACTCCCAATCAATTTCCAACATGTTTGCCAAATTCTTCAGGTCAAATTACTCCATTACTTTGCCTCTGAGCAAACCTTATCCATATAAACTTTGTCCCTTAACCTCTGCTTTTATTCCGCAAATATCTTCTGAGGAAGTATTTTATTGTTTGAGTAACTTAAAAGAATCTTTTAAGGCTGGCCCCGATTTGATCCCGACGTGGTTCCTCAAAAACTGTGCTAAACATATTTATGAGCCCTTAACTAATTTATTTAATCTTTCTCTTAGGCTTGGAGTTTTCCCTTCAGCTTGGAAAGAATCATTCATTTTACCCCTTCATAAGACCGGGAGTAGGTCCTCTATAGAAAATTATCGCGGTATAGCTAAGATTTCTGCTATTCCTAAACTATTTGAGGCAATCGTTGTTGACCATTTAACGCATTCATTATCCTCTACAATTTCTAGCACTCAACACGGGTTCTCTAAGGGTAAATCTACCGTTACAAACTTGCTCGAGTTCACAACTCATGTTTCAAATGGATTCAGAGAATTTATGCACACTGATGTTATATACACCGATTTTAGTAAAGCATTCGACAGAGTAAGTCACGCTTTACTGATTCATAAACTCGATCTCCTTGGTTTTCAACCTAATCTCCTTCATTGGATATCTTCTTACCTCATGGACAGAACACAACGAGTTCTTTTTAAAAATAGTTCCTCAAACATTATTCATGTATCTTCAGGGGTCCCGCAAGGAAGTCACCTTGGTCCGATTCTGTTTTTACTTTTTATAAATGACATACCTTCTGTAATTAACTATTCAAAAATTTTATTGTATGCTGATGATGTAAAACTTTTTAGATCGTATCATTCTGTTGAGGAAAGGTCTTTACTACAGGCGGATTTAAATAGCATGACTAACTGGTGTGAAGTAAATAACATGCCGCTAAACCTTAAAAAATGTAAGGTAATGTGCTTTTCTCGAAGGGCACTTCAACCGGCTTCTTATGACATATGTAACCATAACCTCGAACAAGTGTTTAACTTTGTTGATCTTGGAATTACAATGGATCCGAAACTTAATTTTAATCTTCACATTAATGTTACAGTTAACAAAGCCAAGGGTGTTTTTGCATTTGTAAAACGATGGTCAAAAGAATTCAATGACCCATACATTACGAAGGCTCTATTCACAACGTTAGTGAGGCCAATACTGGAATATGGATCTGTTGTTTGGCACCCGCGCTATCAAGTTCATTCCGACCGAATAGAGTCAATTCAAAAACAATTTCTGCTTTTTGCTTTAAGAAATTTTCGTTGGGATTCTCAGTACAACCTGCCCCCATATATAAGTCGTTTAAAACTCATTAATCTTCCTACACTTGCTAGTCGTAGAGAAATGCTAGGCGTAGTATTTTTAGTGAAGTTACTGACAGGCTTGATCTATAGCCCATCTCTTCTTGGTGAAATAAAACTAAACGTTCCCTCCCGAATTTCAAGACATTTCCGGCCTCTTTTTCTGAAGCCATGTAAAAGTAATTTTGAGTTAAATGAGCCACTCCGTAGTTTGTGCCAGGATATTAACACTCATTCCGGTTCTTTTGATACTTCAGACTCACTTTTTTACGTAAAGAAAACTATACTCAATGCTCTCAATAATTGATACAAACATACTTATATATTACTACTCGATCAGCTGATGAGCATTTGTTCTGTAGCTGAACAGTTTTAGATCTCGACACTTAACAAACTTCTGCCTTTCATGACTCGGCGCAGCATATGTATATGAAAAAAAAAATTTTTTTTTTTTATATATCCGTGCGTCATACGGATGCGCCCCTCGCGTCGGTCGGGCGGGTATGGAGGGGAAAAAACCGTTGGGATTATTATTATTATCGCCAGTATCGATTACCTCAAAAAGTTTACAAATACTTGTCAGCATGCTCTTCATCTGCTGGTTTACGTTCCGTTGACTGTCCATCATCCTTTCATTGCCAGAGAACACGAATGGGTGCGTACAGCGTGACTCTTCTGTACTCAAATTGTTCATTGGTGATCCTGGTGAGGACATGATATCCACCACGCTATCAGCTTGAACGAGAACCTCTCTTTCTCATAGCAGTCTTTTAGCTGTGGGTGCACTACGCAATGGAGAAAGCTGAGTCCTGCCGCTTTTTTGGAAAGGGGCTCCGCAAAGCCCTGGTTTTGGTTGACTTCTGACATGATCCTTGCTGCCAGAAATCGGGATTATTTTAATTTATTTAGGGTATTATCATTTTTGTTGATGTTATAAGTTCGTTATTATTTATATATATTTAGTTTTTATTTGTATATTATTTATGTGGTTTAATAAACTTTGTATATATTTATATCTATTATCCTTTCTTTTATTTATTTTATTTTATTTATTTGAGTAATGTTTATATTATTATGATTGTAATTATTCAATCTTATGTCAGTTTAGTTTGAATAATGTTGATTGGATATATTTATATTATTGTTATCATTAATCTTTGTTAATATATTTAATTGATTATTTTGTTTTTACTATAGATATTTTTTATTATTAATATTTAAGTTTATTTATTTAGTTTATATTAATTGATTTATATTATTGATTGCTTTGATTTTATTTGCGATTTTTTATTTTTAGTAGTAAGCTAAATAATAAGCAAAGAGGCTATAAATTGTAAAGTGTGCATCCCTCGTAAGACCTCTATGATGGGTTCTGGACTACACTATGTGGGGTCACTTACCGCAGTCAGACTTGCAAAGCAGGGCCCCTACTCTGTAGTTCGATTCGAAAGGTTGTTTGATTCGAAAGCAAGTTCGTACTCTCTAATTCGTTAGAATCAACTTTCAAAGATATTTAGAAAAAGTAAGCAACACGGTTCGCCAAATGTCAAACGCAAAACAAAATGCGCAAAGAAAATAAAATCAAAACAACAAAATAGAAATTTATTGTGCAGTGATTATAGTTTTGATATTTTAATTTCCGTATTATTGTGTTAAACTTTAATATGTCTGTAGTATAACAATTTGGAAATGGATTCGGTGGCGATATGGCTGGATAAAGATGGCGAGGAAGTTGCAGAACGAGTGCAATTAAGAACGCTTAGGGAAAAAGCCAATATATTCAGCATAAATGATAAAAGGTAACAATACGTTTTTATTGGTAGACTATTTAAATTTAATGTAATTGTGATTATTTCTTTATAGTTTTGTGCCACATTTCCTCCTCAACAAGCAGGCGTTTCAGTATGTATTAAATTAAATTTTACCAGAGCTAAGCACCCCTCGAAAATCAACAGCGATTCCTCCGGTTATAAAGCTGGCCGCCGCAGTAAAACTATTGGGCCAAGGAGGATTTCACCACCAAATTGGTCAAGACCAACATGTAGGCCTTTCGCAGCAGTCAATGTCACGTTGCCTCATTGAAGTGTGCAAAGCCATTGAAAAAACGCTTTGTCCCCAACATATAAAATTTGAATGCTCCGACGAAGAGGAAACAGAGGCTAAACTCTTATTCTACGAAAAATGTGGTATTCCGGGAGTATTGCTGGCAATAGATGGGCCACACATTCAATTAATTAGACCAACAAGAAATGAACATTTGTACTGCAACCGAAAACTGAAGCACAGTATAAACGCAATGGTGGTAAGTATTGCATTAATACCAAAATTTTTTTACAAAAAAGTTTTAAATAAAAATTTCATAGATGTGCGACCATAAGATGAGAATAAGGGCTGTTGATGCGCGATTTGGTGGTGCATGCCACGATTCCCATATATGGAACCTGTCCAGCGAAAGAAGCGCATTAAAAGCTCGTTTTGATAATGGCGAAAGGGGGATATGGATTCTTGGTTAGCACCAATTTGCATTTCCATATTTTTAATTTATAATTTACTTTTCAATATATTTAATTAAACTATTTAAGGTGACTCCGGATATCCACTGGAACCTTGGATGCTAACTTCCTACCGTAACGCAGTCGAAAATTCAGCTGAATCCCGGTTCAGTAGCTGCCATGCAAAGGGACGGTCTATCATCGAACGAGTATTTGGAATATTGAAAGGAAGGTTTCGATGTCTTTTGGCAGTGCACAATATTTGTTTGCAATTTAAAGCTGACCTACACCCTTCAGAAGTGTTTCCAACAAAAGATGTACATTTATTAGAAACTGTAAAATAATTGAAGCGGATAGTAATACAGCAAATATTTCTAGAAGCCTAAGAGATGAAATACGAAATAGTTTAGTTTCACGATAGCAATTTTTTATTTCCACAACCGTTTCGTTGGTTTAATATTAATTTATTAAATATTCATAAGTTTTAAAAAATTAAATAAAAACTTAAAATCAATTCATCAGTCTTTTCAATTTCAAAGGAACTATATACATGTACATATGCACTAACAAATAAAACTTTAACTATTATATTATATACTAACTTAAAATAAATTCATCACATTTCAATTTCAACGGAGCTATTGCAGTTTTGCCTTGATATTAGTTTTATAATCAGCCCAAATCTAGAAAATGTAGCACGTCTTACATAAAGTTAAAAATTAATATAGTTAGTGGCCTACCTTTTTCCATTCGACAAAGTTATGAGTTGGAGGTCCACATGAGTTTAGCTCTGCTTCCAGTCTCTTCCAAAGGATATTGGAAGTTTGCTTTGCAGCTAAACCTCTTATTTGGTTTTTCGCTAAAACACTGTGCTCCTGCATGAAATTAACCATAATCTCGAACTGTCTTGGCTTCGTGTTCGGTTGCTTAACTCTGACCGCCCTAAAAATAATATTTATATACAAATGTCACAGTTCATTTTTTTTACTTGCGAGAATTTACATTTTTGTTGATTTCCGTGAGCTTGGTTGTTGTCGAATAGAATTTTCGAACATTCGACCATTTTGACATTACTTTCGGAACATAGAGTTCCAAATTTTCGTTAAACGAAAGGGGATAAATTAAATCCGAATGCTATCTCCCTCGCTTGCTACTTCCATTAAAAATATTTAAAAAAATTTATAATTGCCCTTAATATAAAGAAAGTTCAAGTTCAAAAATGAGAAAAAAGAGCCTGCATTGGACGACACCAAAATGAAATGGACTCACCAAACTTCTTCAGGACTAGACTATCACCTTTTCGTTGGTAAACACCAGATACTTTGGTAGGTTTTTGCTTATTTTTTCTTCCCTTATGAAGAGCTGCGTCCACACCACACCAGTATTCAAGCTTTCGAGCGTAGCAGCGTATATGCGTACTATGAAGCCACAGGTGCAGAGTTTCAATGCAGCAGCAGGAACAGTTCATCTGGATGAAGGGCATCCAATTTTCTGAGGAAAGAAGAAGAATTCGAAAATTGACTAGGTACTGTGAAATGGCGCAGCCTTTGAAGCTTTTGGGTGAGTTCAGAAAAGCGAGAACTGAAAAAAAACAAGATGGCGTATAGCAGGCAACGCATGCGTGTAAGCAGAGCGTGCGACAGTAACATTTTACCGAAATCAACCCTCTTAATTGCGCTGAGAGAGTAGCCTCGTCACCTACATCAAGTCTTTAATCAACGTAACAGCAGAGCGCGGATAATAATAGTAATAAGTGTTTGCACTACTACGAGGTATGAGATTAACATACACACATACGCATTCGTAATTGTTTAAGAGAAATATAAAAAAGTTTGTACTTAGGAGTTCATATTAAATAATATAAAGCATAAAAACATATTTCCAATAAAAAACTTGTATACGAGTATATACAAAAAAATTGAATTAAAATTCCAATATGAATGTATGCAAGTAAATAAACAAAATTGAATTGTAAACGTAACAAGTCCTAATAAGAAAGTCCGAACAAGTGAACGGAGAAAACTAAATAAGAAATCAAATCTTAAAATTTATTAATTCGCGTACTCCAATTATTGTATTTATAGCTATTTAGAGTGTAGCAAGAACTAATAACATTAGAATAAATATTTTACTTTTTTAGTTTACTAAATAATATAAAAAATTTACATTGAATTTAATTTAACGCTCATATTGTTTCCGAATTTTATTTAAAACTTAAGTGATTGTATCGACCATGGACCGTGAACAAATTGACAGTGAACGAACTAAAAGACAAACTAAGTGGGTTAAATCTCTCAACGACTGGACGGAACTTCGACTCAAAGCGGAAAGAAGCAACCACCTACGAACTCAACGACTTAGTCGCCATCAAGCTCACACAGTTTGGTAGTTCGTTGAGATTACAACCCAAATTCTTCTGCCCTTACACTATAGTTAAGATAATTAATCATGGGCGATACGAGGTGGAGAAAGTTGGAGAGGGCGAAGGCAGCCATCGTGTGAGGGCAAACGCTATGTCAGGCTGGCCGAATGTGGGAACGTGTGAACCGTGTATTATAAATTACCTTTATAAATAAACACAACACTGTACGAACACTGAGGAAACCCTGACTGAGCAAATAGGACAAAGAGACAAGACGAGATATACAAATTTGAACTCACAGCAGTTAATACGCGACCGCGAACAAATACAGAACTTTATTATTATAATTTCATACTCTAATACTTGAAAAGTTACTTTATGCTTAAGCTTTTTTGAACTTTAATTTAATAAAACACCTATCAAAATCCTAATTAAATGTGAACGTTATACTTGCGTGGTATCGTAGTGCGTAAATTAACCTCATATATATATATTATATATATATATTAGGGTGACAATTAAATGTATGGAGTATTTTTTTTTTCTTTATTGTTTTGGTCTCAGTGTTTTTTTGTGTGTAGTTTTATTTAAAAAAAATTCTAGTAAAATTTCAAGGTCGTAGGAAGAGGATTAGGGGGCGCGTCGGCCCCCCAAAGTTACACAAAATACGTTTTTTCACGCAAATTCTTACTTTGACTGCTTGTAACTTTCTCTGTGTTTTTTTTTTAAACATTACTGGCGAAAGATGTTCATTAATATGTCTACAATAACATCTGTCAATAACATTTTTGTCTAATGTTAATATTTAATGAAAAAAACTTAAATATAGGAGAAAAAGTACGCCTCAATGTCGATTTATTATACTTAAATAAAACTACTTATGTATATGATTTCTCTTTTTATTAATATTGTTTAAAGCACTTGAGACAATGTCTTTTTATTACAGTCCGGAAACCAATGGCGGTAATCGCTAACAATTTTTAAAACAAATTGTTTTTGGCGTTCATTTTTGGTAAATAGTTTATTATACTCTTCCATCAATTTAACCCCCCTTTCGGCAGTGTCATTTGTAACATTTAATTTTTTCATCAGTTCAGCCGCTTTACAATAAGATTGGTCCTGCTCCCATTTGTCTGGGTTTAATTTAAAAAAATCAGTATTTATTTGAAATCTTTCAAATAATGTTTTTGTTTCGGCAGAGACGAACTGTTCAATTCCGTCATGGAATATTTCAACGATTTCTCTATCATTTATTGTAGCTCGCTTTGTGTTTTGCTCTTGTTCAAAATCATTTTCCAAAGCCGCCACCATTTTTTGTTTTGAAAAAAGGGATACGTTGCTGTCAAAAAATGCAAGACCAACCGCCTCAGGGCTTAAATACCACAAGTGGTTCCTGAACTTTTTAAGAGCAACATAAGATATAGCAGCATCAATTTTTTTGAAGTTTTCAAGTTTTTGTAAAAATAAAAAATCTTGATATGGTGCTTTAATGGCCAAAGGAGCAGAAAACCACGCTTCGACATAGACTTCAGCAATAAAAACACAAATTTGACGAAGCCCATTTAATTCAGTTGCTGAAAGCTGGAACTCGTTACGGAATAAAAATATTTTTAGACAGTAAATCGCTTTTGCCATCCACCTTGCATGGTGAACAGCTCCTGGCGATCGAAACATTAGGCTGTTTGGATGTGTCTTTTCTGGTTTTTGACCCAGGAAGAGCAAAGTGAGTTCCAAGAATTCTTTATAGTCTTCCCTGGGTTGTTTTTCTTCCAAGATATTATTTACTGCACCGATAATGCGAACAGCAGACTCTTTCATGTACGTCTTGACAGTTGGATCGTTGATGCCATACTCATAGTTTTTAGCATCAATCTTAGCCCAAGCATTTTTAAATTTCTCAAACATTTTAACGTTTGGACTTCCATAACAGCTTATTTTTTCTTCGAAAACGCATCTTAAAACAATCTCGTATATATGATGACGGCATGGTAACCATAAAAGTTGTCTTTGTAAATTATTTTCAATTAACGTACAGGTACCATTGAAACGCCCAGTATTGACCGCTGTTGTATCAAACACTAAAGCTTTGATGTGATTTTGCAGACCATATTCATAAATAGCATCGCATACAGCGGATGCCTGTTCTTTTCCAGTACCGGAATCAAGTGCAGCTATTTCAAGAAGCTGTTCAACTTTACCGCTCGATATTATTATAGGCAACCTATCAACTTTATCATTTCCCGTCAGCGCCGGCAAAAGTTTACCATCCCAATGAAGGCAGATAGCGTCGAGCTCATTTAATTTTAATTTATTTTTTAATGCTGAAATTCTTTCTTCACGGATTTGTTCCCTTTCCTGGTGTACAGACGTTCGGTTTAAAATATAATCTTCAACATTATTACCCAGAGCTTCAACGACTGCGCTTATTAGATGAACCGCATGTCTGTCACTGATTTTACAGACATCGAGTGCGGCCGCCAGTTTTGGTGTTAGTATTTTATTTGTTCCCCTACATTTTTTGGCTGGAGGTTGACTACAACGTGGGTCACATTCCATATCTGGAAAACTGTTATCATTCTCTAAAGATTCAGATGACAGCAACTCTGCAGTTAAATCTAATAAAAACGACTTAATTTAAAGAAAATAAAAAATAAACAATAACATACAACGAACCAATTAATGCAATTTCACTATTATTCCGCTCCACTTGTTGTAATATATTGTTGTTGCGTTCTTCAAGTCGGCACTCTCGGCGTACTTCTTCGTAATCGATACCATATATAAAGCCTGGGCGCCCCGTTTTTCGTTGACTTATCAATAAATCAATATTTTCTTGATTCGACATTATTTTTAATGCACTTGCATGCGCCACGTCAAAAAGCATATCCAATTTTTCTTTCCACGTGTTTACTTTGCTCTTATGGAAATTAGAAGTCTTCTTTGAATCTTTTTGAAAGCTTTGCCATTCTTTATACAATTTCTCTACATTTGTAATGCAGTCTTGTTTATTCTTGACCGGAATGCGGGCTTTTTCCCAGAACACGAATAGTTCTTTTACAACTAAATCTGAACTTTCCCGTAAATTTTTTTTTACTACACGTAAATTGAAAAACAAAACTTTCAACACTTCTATATTGGAGGGTAGTTTACTTCCCGTTAATGAGTTGGTACAATAACCAATTAAATATATGCGTTCACGTAAATTTCTAGCAGACATTTTCGACTTTTCACATTCAAATATTCACTTCGAATGATTTTTTTGCAAATTTAATGCTATTAAAAAATGTTTGCGGCTGCTGCATATAACTGTAAAATAAGAATCTATTTTCCGAGAAACATTGGTGCTGATTTTTTGTCGGTAGCTTACGCAAGCATTGAGAATAATATTGTTGAGGTTGTAACGGGAATATTCTCGGTCACAATTGTCAATATTATAGATCGCTTCAGCATACAGGCAAAAAAAATTTGAAGCAAACTTTTAAAGACAATTCTTACACTTGAAAACAAAAGTAAACAAAAAAAGTCTGAAGTTCGGACTAGCGAGGTCTTACTGTATATAATTGTTGAAGCTACTCTTATGTAAATCATAAGGAATTTTCTATATGAATCTTTAATTAAATAAATCTGAAAAAAATCCAAAATTTGAATCATATAAGTAATTTTATTTAAGTATAATAAATCGACATTGAGGCGTACTTTTTCTCCTATATTTAAGTTTTTTTCATTAAATATTAACATTAGACAAAAATGTTATTGACAGATGTTATTGTAGATATATTAATGAACATCTTTCGCCAGTAATGTTTAAAAAAAAAAAAAAACACAGAGAAAGTTACAAGCAGTCAAAGTAAGAATTTGCGTGAAAAAACGTATTTTGTGTAACTTTGGGGGGCCGACGCGCCCCCTAATCCTCTTCCTACGACCTTGAAATTTTACTAGAATTTTTTTTAAATAAAACTACACACAAAAAAATACTGAGACCAAAGAAAATATCACTTTCGAAATTAACTGTCTCCCTAATATATATATATATAATTTTTGCAAATAAAATCCAAACAACAAAGCAATGTAATATACGAGATCGCTTGTAAAGGTACAAAAGACGAAAACTGCAACAAAGTATACATCGGGACAACAAAAAGAACACTAGAAACCCGCCTAGCGAAACATGAAGCAGATATTAAAAAACAAAAACACAGTACGGCACTCTCACATTATATCACAATAACCAGGCATACAGCTGATTTCACAGGCGCTAAAATTATAGACAAGGAAAGTAGAGAAACAACAAGATACACGTTAGAGGCATTAAGAATCATGCAAAAGAGGGACAAGGCAATAAACGAGAAGGATGACATTGCTGCTGCTTACATCGCTTATGATTTTGTTTATTTAGTTTGACAATGTTTACCAATCTTGTTGGTAGTTATTAACTTATATTTTTAATGTGTTAGTTATAAAAATTATTATTTAAGATGTAAGTTAAACAAATTTTCTGTTTTTCGGTTTTTTTTATTTTCAATTTTTGTTAAATGTTTGATGTACTATTTATTTGTGTACATATGTTTTTATTTCATGTAATGCAAATGTTGGAAAATAAACATAGGACGCCCCTGATGAAGCTAAGAAGATTTAGCGAAACGTTGGGCCGTAAGGTAAAGTAAATTGTTTTTACTTGTACCTACAACATTAGATCAGACCAGCCTACTTATGGAAATATACATAAAAATAAGAAACTGATCGGAATAACTAATAAAATCCACATGACCCATTGTTATGAGTGGCGTACTCATACGACATTGGTTATGGCAGTCTTGAAAATTTGAACAAAAATCAAGTTGCTCCTAAATCGTTCGGGTTTGGACTCAAATGTGTGGAAATACATATACGAGTATATTTACGTGTACAAAATAAGAACTTGATTAAAGATGAGGAAATTTATGCAAATAAAATCCATATGACCCATTGTTATGAGTGGCGTACTCATACGACATCGCTTATGACAATCTTGAAAATTTCAAGAAAAATGTAGTTGCTCCAAAATCGGTCGGTTTTATACTCAAATGTGTGTATATACATATATATTCAAGTGTATAAAATAATAACTTGATTAATGGTGATGAAATTCTTGCAAATAAATCCGTATGACCCATTGTTATAAGTGGCGTACTCATACGACATTGCTTATGACAATCTTGAAAATTAGAACAAAAATTAAGTTGCTTCAAAATCTGTCGGGTTTGGACTCAAATGTGTGGAAATACATATACGAGTATATTCACGTGTACGAAATAAGAAATTGATTAAAGATGATGAAATTTATGCAAATAAGATCCATATGACCCTTTGTTATGAGTGGCGTACTCATACGACATTGGTTATGACAATCGTGAAAATTTCAAGAAAAATGTAGTTGCTCCAAAATCGGTCGGTTTTATTCTCAAATGTGTGTATATACATATATATTCACGTGTATAAAATAATAACTTGATTAATGGTGATGAAATTCTTGCAAATAAAATCCGTATGACCCATTGTTATAAGTGGCGTGCTCATACGACATTGGTTATGACAATCTTGAAAATTATAAGAAAAATTTTGTTGCTCCAAAATCGGTCTTGTTTATACTCAAATGTGTGTTAATACGTTTATATTCACTTGTACAAAATCATAACTTGATTAATGATAATAAAATTTTTGCAAATAAAATCCATATGACCCATTGTTATGAGTGGCGTACTCATACGACTTTGGTTATGACAATCTTGAAAATTTGAACAAAAATCAAGTTGCTCCCAAATCGGTCAAATGTGTGGAAATACATATACGATCAAGAAATACATATACAATCAAGACGCGGCCCTTGTTATTGCAGGACTATGCCTGCTTGACCTTGTAGCTCGTGAGATGTGCGAGATCAGCAAAACAAAACACGACCAATACAACATTGATGACAGCAGTCTCAGAAACGCGGCAAGACAGCGAAGCATATCGCTGTGGCAGTCACGATGGGTAACATCAACAAAGGGCAGGTGGACGTACCGCCTCATACCCGTCCTAGATAAATGGCTCAACAGGCAACATGGAGACGTGAGTTTTTACCTATCACAACTCATCAGCGGCCACGGATGCTTTAAAGCTTATCTCTACCGCTTCGGGTACGAGACGAACCCCTTCTGCGAAAGATACGGACCCCCGACAATCGAAGACGCGGAACACGTTTTCTTCTAGTGTCCAAGGTTTAGTAATCAAAGGTATGTATTCAACAACCCTCTAAGCGTATGTGCAACACCAGAAAACTTTATATCTCTGTTGTTAATGAGCAAAACGGCATGGAATAAAGCCTGTCATATGGCTGCCGTAGTCATGCAAGAGTTGAGAAAAAGCGAGCAGGCTGGACGCGCGCTCGATCGGCGTATTGCTGCATATTCAAGTACATGAATACAAGTTGGGGGGAGAATAAGCTTAATGGCGTATATAGATAGAATCATTACTAGTACAGAGGGTGGTAACAAGTAGATGCAATTTTTTGACGGACTGCATCAGACCAGTAACTGACGTAGAGCTTAGCGCTCAAACCGCCTCCCGACGCAATACTTAACGGTGGTACCGGGGGGATTGGTACTTGACGGTAGGAGGTTTAGTGCGGTTAAAGTCCCACACTGACGGGGTATAGCCTTTCGATGCTTCCTCCTCTGAAAAAAAAAAAAAAAAAACATATACGGATATATTCACGTGTACAAAATAAGAACTTGATTAAAGATGATGAAATTTATGCAAATAAAATCCATATGACCCAATGTTATGATTATCGTACTAATACCACATTGCTTTCGACAATTTTGAAAATTTGAACAAAAATTAAGTTGCTCTAAAATCGGTAGGGTTTATATTCAAACGTGTGTAAATACATATATATTTACTTGTATAAAATAAGAAATCGATTAAAGATGATGAAATTTTTGCAAATAAAATCCATTTGACCCATTGTTATGAGTGGCGTACTCATACGATATTGCTTATGACAATCTTGAAAATTAGAAAAAAAATTAAGTTGCTTCAATATCTGTCGGGTTTGGACTCAAATGTGTGGAAATACATATACATACGAGTATATTCACGTGTACAAAATAAGAACTTGATTAAAGATGATGAAATTTAAGCAAATAAAATCCATATGACCCATTGTTATGAGTGGCGTATTCATACGACATTGCTTATGACAATCTTGAAAATTAGAACAAACATTAAGTTGCTTCAAAATCTGTCGGGTTTGGACTCAAATGTGTGGAAATACATATACGAGTATATTCACGTGTACAAAATAAGAACTTGATTAAAGATGATGAAATTTAAGCAAATAAAATCCATATGACCCATTGTTATGAGTGGCGTACTCATACGACATTGCTTATGACAATCTTGAAAATTAGAACAAACATTAAGTTGCTTCAAAATCTGTCGGGTTTGGACTCAAATGTGTGGAAATACATATACGAGTATATTCACGTGTACAAAATAAGAACTTGATTAGAGATGATGAAATTTATGCAAATATAATCCATATGACCCATTGTTATGAGTGGCGTACTCATACGACATCGCTTATGACAATCTTGAAAATTAGAACAAAAATTGAGTTGCTCCAAAATCTGTCGGGTTTGGACTGAAATGTGTGGAAATACATATACGAGTATATTCACGTGTACAAAATAAGAACTTGATGAAAGATGATGAAATTTATTCAAATAAAATCCATATGACCGATTGTTATGAGTGGCGTACTCATACGACATTGCTTATGACAATCTTGAAAATTAGAACAAAAATTAAGTTGCTCCAAAATCGGTCGGTTTTGGACTCAAATGTGTGGAAATACATAAACGAGTATATTCACGTGTACAAAATAAGAACTTGATTAATGATGATGAAATTTATGCAAGTTAGATCCATATGACCCATTGTTCGAGCGGGGAGGAGTTAGGGGCCGGGAATTCCTCTTGAGGAGATAGGAAGCCGATCTTCTGAAAATTTGATATCCTTAAATCAATAAGCCGAATGCCGTATTGCTCTCGCAAGTAAAAAACACAAGTTATGTTAAATTTATAAATGCAGAAAGGGGGCTTGTCAATGACAAGCAATTTATTTTATAAGATAAAATCAGTGCTGGAAAAAAGTGGGGTTAAATGTGTATGTTAAAATGCAAAACCTTACGTGTAGCGTTGGGGGCGTCTCTTCACAAAGTGAAAGAGCGCTGGGTTTTCGCAAAAGGCGAAACCCATCGTACGGTACGGGTAACAGGACTCGAGAAAAGGGAGAGAAAGTAACGAGTCCCTGTTCCCGTATTATCACAGCGACATCTGCAAGTGGAGTTAATAATAATTCACAATGGCAGAATACATTGTGAATGCTGAAACAGCTGGCGTAAACATGCCGCCCGCCTTGAAGTATTGCTGCAATAAGTTGACTACAAGATTTGTTGAGTTATATAAATTACATTTCATATTTCATAACAGTAAGTCCAAAAATTAAAGTAATTGTAAGCTACGAGCTAAAACTAGTAAATGGTGCCGCCAGATACCATCCACCCGAACATTGTGTTCTGCGCGGCCGGTCGGGTGGAGTCGCTGCCCTCAGTCCTGGACGCCGGATTATCGCGTACACCTTGGCTCCCAAAATCAGCGATACCGCGCTCGAGCGGTAAAAATTTGGGTCCGCGAGGCGCATGTTGTCAAACTCGCTGACGATGTCGATGACCTCGACCGCCCTGGATCGACGATTGCCCTTACCACCTGAGGTCTTCCCCGAGTCATTATCCGCACTGTTACCGTTGGCGTGAGGACAGAGAGCCCTTGAGCGCCACGGGCTGTGCCCGTAATCCGCTCTCGGGCGTCTCTCACACCGCGGCGTTGGGGCTGCGGTTGTGGACGTCGCGGTTGCGGTCTGGGGTTGGACCGCTTTGATGGCGTCGGTGCGGCCCTCTGTACCGCCGACCGGATAACCGACAGTCTTGGTCTGACTACCGGCGGCTCGCTGGACTCGCCACTATCGTTGACGGGCTGCAGGTCACTCTCGTCTGCGTCTCTTTCGAGGATTTCATCCTCGCTGGAGTCGGGCAATGGCTGGGCGCCGTAGACACAGCGGGGTCGTCTTCGGCGATCCCCTTCTTGATTGTGGTGCCGCTCTCCACATCGGTCGCACGTCTTCTTCGATACGCAATTCTCGGCCGTATGATGTGCCGATAGGCAATTGGAGCAGTGCCGGTGGACGAGGACAGCCCGTAGTCTCTCGACCGGGTCCTTGCGGCGCATCTCTCTACAGTAAAGCAACGGGTGGTTGCTCTTGCACACAGGGCATTTCTTCGCTCTAGTAACTTTGGATGAGTGTTCCATTTCGAAATTTATTTCTAGATTTGGGGTTATCTGGAAAGAGAGGGAAAATGTTAAATTCGGTTTAACATGGCGGTAAATAAACCAATTTTACAATTGGTCGTGTTATAACTCCACGTGCGGTACGTATTTCTACGACTCGTACGCGGCTATCTTGGCCTGAAAAAACCCTTATTCTAAAACTCTGCAAAGTCGCCATTCATTTGGAGGCAGATTGTCCTCTTTAATAACCACCAGGTCATCTGTCTCGATGTTACGTTGGGAGAGCCTCCATTTTGTTCGTTTCTGCAACTCCTTCAGGTACTCCGCCTTCCACCTTTGGCAGAACGTCTGCTGGATGGCTTTAATCTTTTGCCATCGATTGACGATGTACATCGAATTCTCCGTGACTTCGGGCTCTGTAATAGCGAGTATCGGGGTTCCAATTAGGAAATGTCCTGGTGTTAGGGGTTCCATTGCCTCAGAGTTATCAGAGATGGGGCTGATTGGTCGAGAATTCAAACACGACTCGATCCTTGCCAACAGTGTGGAAAGCTCCTCTATGGTGAAACGCATTGAATGAGCAACTTTCCTGAAATGTATCTTGAAGTTTTTTACACCTGCTTCCCAGAGCCCTCCCATATGAGGTGCTCCTGGAGGTATAAAGTGCCACGAGATACCTTGATGAGCGTATGTCTGCGTTGTCCGACTGGCCACCATAGAGACGAACGCCTTGAAATCCTGCCTCAGTGCTTTGTTCGCCCTACAAAATTGGTGCCGTTGTCCAAGTATACGTTTAGAATGGGCCCGTGAAGTCGATTCCAGTGTTCGTGAAGGGCCTGGACACTTCTGTTCGTTCCACTGGCAATAATGCCATTAACTGCTCCCGCGCTTTCTTCTTGTAAATAATACATACTTTGCAATTATGTACAGTATTTTTGATTAAATTTTTCATACGTACGATCCAGGATTCAGACCGCAAAAGTCTCAACATTAGCTGATTTTCACCGTGCAGGGAAATCAGATGTGAGAATTTTACGAGCAGTCTTGAAAACTGGCAATCGTAAGAAAGAATTATAGGGTACCGTTCGATATATGGTAAACTCGATAACGCGAGTCGCCCCCTCACTCTCATAACTCCGTTTCTGTCGAGAAACGGATTAAGAGTGGCTATTGGACTTTTCGCATTAAGAGGCGCGGAAGCGCCGCCAGCCCTGTACTCCTCTGGATAGTGTCGGCTCTGTGCTAAAACTATAAGGCGACGCTTTACCTCCTTGATTTCCTCGGATGTTATTTCGTCTCTCTGGTCGCTTATCACCAACTTATGGACAGGGTGAACTCTACGATAAAATCGAAAAATTCACGCTATCACTCTCAAGGCTCGAGAGAAGTCCGAAAAACGCTCCAGGATATCTCCTTCTCCTGAGACACCTGTCGCGTGAACTCGTACATTCCTCTGCTCTACATCTGTTTCCAACGTGTCATTGCAACTACTCGCTTGGGGCCAAGCTGATGGCTCTTTCTGTAACCACTTTGGTCCGTGCCACCATAACGCGTTGGCTTCTAAATCCTGTAGTGTGACGCCTCGACTTCCGAGATCTGCTGGATTATCTGCAGAATCTACGTGATTCCATCCAGTCACTCCAACAAGCTCTTCTATTTATGAGACTCGGTTGGCCACAAAGGTTGTCCATGAACACGCTGGTTTCTTGAGCCATGAGAGAACAATCGTAGAGTCAGTCCATTTATGGATAGTTGGCTGCAAAATTTCAAGCTGTGGAAGGAAGGCATTAATTAATTCCGCTAACAACAATGCTCCGCACAGCTCCAATCGGGGGAGAGACACCGTTTTTACTGGGGCTACCTTTGTTTTACCTACCAGCAAATAAATATGGGGTGTTTTTTGGGAAGTGCGTTCGCGGACTCTAATATATAAAGCCGCCGCATATGCCTTCTCGGAGGCATCACAAAATCCGTGGAATTCTACTTCATTCCATGGTGAAAACCGGATCCAACTAGGAATTTTTATTTTCTGAATATTATCGTAGTTATCCAGAAATGATTCCCATCGCAGTAACAAATTTCGGGGTAGACTGTCGTCCCAGTCTATTTTGGATAGGCAGATATCCTGCATCACTATTTTGGCTACAACAACAATGGGTCCAAGCCATCCTGCTGGATCGAACAACTTTGCTACACACGATAATACCTCTCGCTTGGTGTAATCCTGCTTCACGGGTATCGGCTGCACTGTGAAATGGAACTTATCATGTATTGCATTCCACCGGATTCCCAACATCTTCGTCTCGCTCATGTCGTCGATTTCCATGATGTTTTCCTTGTAGATGTGGTCTTTTGGTAAACCTGCTAAAATTGTTTTAGAATTCGACGTCCATTTCCATAGAGGAAAACTTGCACTTTTAAAAGCTTCGAGTAGCTCATCACGCATTTTTGTTGCTGTTGTGCAATCATGGGCTCCAGCCAACACATCATCCACGTACATGTGTTGCTTTAAAACTTTTGATGCTAGCGGATATTTCGTTTTACCATCTTCAGCGAGTTGATGTAGCGTTCGTATCGCCAGATAAGGAGCGCAATTTATTCCAAGGTCTTGCAATTCAGGGTCCTGGGACTCTCTGAAAAGAATTCTTTGAAATGCAGTTTGATCTGGCTGAAGCAAGATTTGTCTATACATTTTTTCAATGTCTGCATTAAAGACGTATTTAAATAAACGCCACTTCAATAGAAGACAAACTAAATCTGCCTGCAAGATTGGACCGGGGTAGAGGACGTTGTTTAAGCTGACTCCATTTGAAGACGTGCACGACGCGTTGAACACTACTCGAACCTTGGTCGTAGTGCTCTCTGGTTTGACCACGGCGTGATGTGGCAGGTAAAACGTTCGACTCCCTTTGTTTCCAACCGGGACCATATGGTTGAGATCGATGTACTCCTTTAAGACTCGATCATATTCCTTCTTCAAGTCAGGCCTGCGCAGATAACTGGCCTCACTTCAAAGAAATTGCCGTGCCGCTCCAGTCCGAGAATAGCCGAGGTTGATGCTTTCTGGGAACTCGCGTCGAAAGGGTAGCGATACTACATATCGTCCGCATTCATCCCTTACCGTCGTTCTCTTATAGAGCTCCACGCAAAATGCATCTTCGGGAGTGATCTTCCTTTTGGGCGACTCTTCTTCCAACTCCCAAAAACGTGTCAGTTGGGGGTTCGTCATCTGTGTGCAGTACGACACACATGACGAAAAACAGCTTGTTGTTACCCTCCGAGGAACTGGCCCTGTAAGGATCCACCCGAACACCGTATCCTGCGCCAGAAGTGATCCCAGCACGTTTCGCTCGACGTTGTCCATGATAAGAGCCGGGTATACATCCGCACCCAAGATGACATACACCTGCCGACTCCTATAGAAATTTACATCGGCCAACCTAAGAGGGGGGAGTGATCCAAGATGCACCCGGTCCAATGAAAACTTGGGGAGGTCTCCTGTCAATTAAGGTAAAACGAGGCCTCTTGCCTCCATTTTAAACTGGGGGTTTACAGGAGAACCTATGACCAGATGCGCTACTTTTCGCACATTTGCCGTTACCGTGGCCCTTATCCCTGTTACCTGAATATCAGCAACTTTCGTTGGCAGCCCGATGCGCTTCCGGAGCCGGTCAGTGATGAATGTACCCTCCGATACCGAATCAAGCAAAGCCCTGACTTGGTAGGTGACTCCTAGATGGTAGATGTTGACCATGGCAGTTCCTAGCAATATATTGCAAGTGCTTGCAGCATGTAGAGATTGCACATTGCTTTTGCTTGGTCGGGGTTGTGTCGTTCTGGGTTGTGCTGATCGTGGTTGTGGGGGTCGGGGCACCTTACTTCGGGGTGGCGGTTGTGGTGCAGACGTGCTGGGCAACTGTAACGCAGAAGGTCGATGTAGAAGGGAGTGATGTCTTTGGTGACAACTCCAACAAGAGAAAGGGCTCTTGCAATCTTTTGCCATATGGGAATGTGCAAGGCAATTCATGCACAAGTTATGTTTTCTGGCAACAGTGACGCGATCGTCAACTTTCATTTCCAAAAATTTGGGGCAACCCTTCAATACATGGGTTTGCTCGGGGCATAACCTACAGGTAGGTTGAGAAAACTGCCCATGGTGTGCCGACACTCGCCTCTCATAGCTTGCGAGGGTTGTGGTCGAAGGACGGTTGGCTTTACCGCTCTAGCACCCCGAATGTCGGAAACAGTTTCCAACGTTTGGAACCGGCTTGTGAGAAAGCTGTCTAATTCCTCCCACCTCGGAATTTCCGCCTTCCTCACAATCCCTTGCTCCCATAGCGCTAGGGTGGTGTCTGGCAACCGACTCGACACCAAAAACACGAAAATTGCATCCCAGTTCTCAATGTCAATACCGTACATTTCTAACACTGAGATGCAATTGTTGACCGATCGTTGTAAATTCTGAATATCGGTTCCGCGTTCTACCGTGACCGATGGTAAATTAAATAGGATCTTCAGCTGACTATTGACCATTATCCGCTTATTCTCATATCGTTCCGATAGATTTTGCCACGCTGTGGCGAAGCCGTCATTAGTCAGAGGGGATTTTTTAACTATATCCTTTGCTTCACCCCGGGTCTTCTGATTCAAATGATACAGCTTTTCGACAGGGTTAAGCGCGAATTGTTCACGTAAATCGCTGTGAATAAATCCCGAAACGATGGCCACGACATGTAGTCACCGTAAAATATCTCCGTATCACATGGAGGTAAACGGATATTTGAATGAGCAGGCAGTTCAACTTCATGAAGCCCGGGATTGACCGTTGAACTGCTTTGTTGAGCAAAAGTGAGACCATGAGCAGTCTCACCTATAAGCGCACCGCAAGTTAAGTATGCGGTGTACCAGTCCTGGTATCGGCACTTGGCCAACCGAAGAGCGGACTGATCGCTTTCGTTGTCGGACAAGGTCTTTGAGTACTTATCAAACTCCTCTTTAACCTTGACCCACAACGTCTTAAGCTCTTCTTTCTGTATTTCCAGAGAGAAGATCGAATGGCAGTTACTGGGCATCGTGTTATAGCCCGACTCAAACTCAAACAGCGCATCTTTCGAAAAAAGCAAACGATTTGAAGATAAAGTAAAGACTAATCCACGAAAAAAGTTTCAAGTTTTCAAACTCCGACGTTAGAAAAATATTTCGAAAAACAAGACGTTGTAAAGATTGTTTCAGTGTATTGCACCACTGAATGAAATCACGAAAAATTAACCGGAAATAAAACTCCAAAAATCCAAAAAAAAAAGTAGAATTTATTTCCCTGTGTTAGGCACCACTGGGGAAACTCAAGAAAAATGCTCGAAATTTAAAAACAGAATTCCAAAAAATAAATCGAATTTAATTTCCCTCAGTGTTGTGAGTCACTGGGGAATACTCAAGAAAAATGCTCGAAATTTAAAAACAGAATTCCAAAAAATAAATCGAATTTAATTTCCCTCAGTGTTGTGAGCCACTGGGGAATACTCAAGAAAAAAGCTCGAAATTTAAAAACAGAATTCCAAAAAATAAATCGAATTTAATTTCCCTCAGTGTTGTAAGCCACTGGGGAATACTCAAGAAAAATGCTCGAAATTTAAAAACAGAATTCCAAAAAATAAATCGAATTTAATTTCCCTCAGTGTTGTGAGCCACTGGGGAATACTCAAGAAAAAAGCTCGAAATTTAAAAACAGAATTCCAAAAAATAAATCGAATTTAATTTCCCTCAGTGTTGTGAGCCACTGGGGAATACTCAAGAAAAATGCTCGAAATTTAAAAACAGAATTCCAAAAAATAAATCGAATTTAATTTCCCTCAGTGTTGTAAGCCACTGGGGAATACTCAAGAAAAAAGCTCGAAATTTAAAAACAGAATTCCAAAAAAAATCGAATTTATTTTCCCTCAGTGTTGTGAGCCACTGGGGAATACAACGGAAAAAGTCGAAACTAAATATCCAAAATCCCAAAAAAAAGTCGAATTGATTTCCCTCAGTGTTAGGCACCACTGGGGAAAATCACGGAAAAAGCCGGAAATGAAAATTCAAAAAAAATCGAGTTTATTTCCCTCAGTGTTATGATCCACTGGGCAAAGCCCAATTTCTTTAAAGGCCCTCTGAATGGATTGAACGAATAAAATAAACTAATCTAAAACCGTTAATTATAAAAATTATAACGCGGAAAAAAATCAATGTTCAACCAAACGAGAGTTCAGAAAATTAATTGGCCTGATTTCTTTCCGTGTCTCGCACAACCGGAAGAACCCAATAAGTTTTCTGTAAAGCACAAAAAAAAAACGTACTAGTGGAGAACAAAGTGTCTTGTCCCACCGAGTAAAAATTGCAAAGTGCGTTTAATACCTTGTCCTAAGAAAGGAAACAAAAATTTTATGTACCAATAATCAGAAAAAAATCAATTGAAGTAAAGCCAAGCAATTTTCGAGAAAGCGAAGAAAGGTACCAAAATCCAATGGTTTTAAACAAGCCACACCACCTTATATGGATGACCAAAAAAAAAAAAAAATTCAAAGACAAAGTAAATTCCATTTACACCAAAAAAAAAATATTTAATTTTTATTTTTTTTTTGAAAAGTTTTTATATTTTTTTGTTTTTTATGTATTCAATAATTCGAAATGTCGACGGAAAAACACCCGTAATGGTCTTTATTGATTAATATCACGACGGTCAAAAGGCCGTAATATTCTCACACAAAAAATTTTTAATTTTTTTATTTTCGCCCACTCACGAATATACATACGTGTTGTATGTCAAAGGCATACCTTGTATCACTGCTTACTTTTGCTGTTGTGGATTTATATTCGTTGGGCCGTTGGTGGGGGCCTTGTTGATCGCTGGGCCGTTCGTGTGGGCCTTGCTGCACGTTGGGCCACTGGTGGGGGCCTTGCAGCAACTCGCACTGTCGCCTGATTACGTGGCACTTAATGCCGGCGGTCAGCACCTGCACTCACTTAAAATGGCTGCACCTTATTTCGTGGCGCCACTTGTTTGCCGGTGCAGCCACTTTCTCACTGCACTTTAACTTTATTTTAGTTTTATTAATTATTATTTAATTTATTTTCTTTATTTTAGAATTTATTTTCACTTTTTGCTCTTTTTAATTTAAGTAATTTAGTATTTTATTTTGTGATAATTTATTTAAATGACTCGTTTCTGCTGCTGCCGGAGCGCTGGTGCAAACTGTGGTTGTTGCGCCCGTGGCAGCGCGGACGCACAAATTCGCTGCAGATGCCGCCGGAGCGTTGGCGCCACTGACTTACAATTGTGCGGTGCTTGTGGCTCTGTGCAGGAGCACGGAATTTACCTTTTATTTTCTTCGGATTCACTCCTCCAATCGTTGCGGCCGCTGCCCAATTAGTCGCTGCTCCCGCCGGAGCACTGGTGTACAATTTTTCAGCACTGACGTACAATTTCGTCAGCACTGATGTATAAATCTGCCAGTGCTGATGTACGAATTACTCAGCACTGACGTAGAGGTGTTAGCGCACTACTTTCCAGCTAACCACGCCGGCAGTTGTTTTGCCGTCTGCTGGAGCACCCGCTACTGCTTCAGTGCGGGCAGCTCGGGTGCTGCAAACACACGAATCAATGAAATTGAAAATTTTAAAGGATTACCTTGTACGGATTTTTGTAATCCAATCGTTGGGGCGGCCTTGCCCTTCTGCTCTACGTCGTCACCGGGGTTTTCTCGGTCGCCACGATATATTAAAAGAAAATAACCCGCACTCACACGTGAGAATCAATTTGCAGGTTATTTTTCTTTTATTTTTGTTTTTTGTTTTGCCAACTTTTTGGCATCTGCCAAATTGTGGATTTCAATTCGCAATCCACTGCTCGTTCACAATAGAAGATTGTGAAAATATTCAAGCAATTTTTTAAGGTGTGTTTAATTGGATATTATATATTTCTATATCCAAAATTAATTAAACACACCTTTACAGGATATTTAAAATGGGGGATAAGTGGGCAACTTGGCAGTTTTGGGGTTATGTTTTTAACTTGTGTTTCTCGATTTTTATTTGCGAATGCAGCAATTCAGCCACAAAAAATATTAACAAAAAAATCAGATTGATCCGGCTCGAAGGACCATGTTCGAGCGGGGAGGAGTTAGGGGCCGGGAATTCCTCTTGAATTCCACGGCAACGGGGATCGAGGAGATAGGAAGCCAATCTTCTGAAAATTTGATAACCTTAAATCAATAAGCCGAATGCCGTATTGCTTTCGCAAGTAAAAAACACAAGTTATGTTAAATTTATAAATGCAAAAAGGGGGCTTGTCAATGACAAGCAACTTATTTTATAAGATAAAATCACTGCTGGAAAAAAGTGGGGTTAAATATGTATGTTAAAATGCAAAACCTTATGTGTAGCGTTGGGGGCGTCTCTTCACAAAGTGAAAGAGCGCTGGGTTTTCGCAAAAGGCGAAACCCATCGTACAGTACGGGTAACAGGACTCGAGAAAAGGGAGAGAAAGTAACGAGTCCCTGTTCGCGCACTATCACAGCGACATCTGCAAGTGGAGTTAATAATAATTCACAATGGCAGAATACATTGTGAATGTTGAAACAGCTGGCGTAAACACCCATTGTTATGAGTGGCGTACTCATACGACATTGGTTATGACAATCTTGAAAATTTCAAGAAAAATGTAGTTGCTACAAAATAGGTCGGCTTTATACTCAAATGGGTGTAAATACATAAATATTCACGTGTACAAAATAAGAACTTAATCAATGATGATAAAATTTTTGCAAATAAAATCAATATGACACATTGTTATGAGTGGCGTACTCATACGACATTGGTTAAGACAATCTTGAAAATTTGAACAAAAATTAAGGTGCTCCAAAATCGTTCGGGTTTATACTCAAATGCGTGTAAATACATATGTATATATTCACGTGTACAAAAAAAGAACTCGATTAATGATATCCATATCACCCATATCACCCAATCCATATCACCCATTGTTATAAGTGGCGTACTCATACGATATTGCCTATGACAATCTTGAAAATTAGAACAAAAATTAAGTTGCTCCAAAATCGGTCGGGTTTATTTGTGTGGAATACATATATACTCGCATGTACACAATAAGAACTCGATTAAAGATGATGAAATTTATGCAAATAAAATCCATATGAGCGATTGTTATGAGTGGCGTACTCATACGACATTGGTTATGACAATCTTGAAAATTTTAAGAAAAATGTAGTTGCTCCAAAATCGGTCGGCTTTATACTCCAATGTGTGTAAATACATATATATTCACGTGTATAAAATAATAACTTGATTAATGATGATGAAATTTTTGCAAATATAATCCATATGACCCATTGTTATGAGTGGCATACTCATACGACTGGCTTATGACAATCTTGAAAATTACAGCAAAAATTAAGTTGCTCCAAAATCTGTCGGGTTTGGACTCAAATGTGTGGAAATACATATATATTCGCATGTACACAATAAGAACTCGATTAAAGATGATGAATTTTTTGCATATAAAATCCACATGACCCCTTGTTATGATTAGCATACTAATACCACATTGCTTTCGACAATCTTGAAAATTTGAACAAAAATTAAGTTGCTCCAAAATCGGTAGGGTTTATACTCAAATGTGTGTAAATACATATATATTCACGTGTATAAAATAAGAAATCGATTAAAGATGATGAACTTTTTGCAAATTTGATCCATTGTTATGAGTGGCGTACTCATACGACATTGCTTATGACAATCTTGAAAATTAGAAAAAAAATTAAGTTGCTTCAATATCTGTCGGGTTTGGACTCAAATGTGTGATGATGAAATTTATGCAAATAAGATCCATATGACCCAATGTTATGAGTGGCGTACTCATACGACATTGGTTATGACAATCTTGAAAATTATAAGAAAAATATAGTTGCTCCAAAATCGGTTGGGTATATACTCAAATGTGTGTAAATACATATATATTCACGTGTACAAAATCATAACTTGATTAATGATAATGCAATTTTCGCAAATAAAATCCATATGACCCATTGTTATGAGTGGCATACTCATACGACTGGCTTATGACAATCTTGAAAATTACAGCAAAAATTATGTTGCTCCAAAATCTGTCGGGTTTGGACTCAAATGTGTGGAAATACATATATATTCGCATGTACACAATAAGAACTCGATTAAAGATGATGAATTTTTTGCATATAAAATCCACATGACCCATTGTTATGATTAGCATACTAATACCACATTGCTTTCGACAATCTTGAAAATTTGAACAAAAATTAAGTTGCTCCAAAATCGGTAGGGTTTATACTCAAATATGTGTAAATACATATATATTCACGTGTATAAAATAAGAAATCGATTAAAGATGATGAACTTTTTGCAAATTTGATCCATTGTTATGAGTGGCGTACTCATACGACATTGCTTATGACAATCTTGAAAATTAGAAAAAAAATTAAGTTGCTTCAATATCTGTAGGGTTTGGACTCAAATGTGTGGAAATAAGATCCATATGACCCATTCTTATGAGTGGCGTACTCATACGACATTGGTTATGACAATCTTGAAAATTATAAGAAAAATGTAGTTGCTCCAAAGTCGGTCGGGTTTATACTCAAATGTGTGTAAATACATACATATTCACGTGTACAAAACAATAACTTGATTAATCATAATGCAATTTTTACAAATAAAATCCATATGACCCATTGTTATGAGTGGAATACTCATACGACTTTGTTTATGACAATCTTGAAAATTAGAAGAAAAATTAAGTTGTTCCAAAATCTGTCGGGTTTCGACTCAAATGTGTGGAAATACATATACGAGTATATTCACGTGTACAAAATAAGAACTTGATTAAAGATGATGAAATTTATGCAAATAAAATCCATATGACCCATTGTTATGAGTGGCGTACTCATACGACATTGCTTATGACAATCTTGAAAATTAGAACAAAAATTAAGTTGCTTCAAAATCGGTCGGGTTTGGACTCAAATGTGTGGAAATACATATACGAGTATATTCACGTGTACAAAATAAGAACTTGATTAAAGATGATGAAATTTATGCAAATAAAATCCATATGACACATTGTTATGAGTGGCGTACAAAAATTAAGTTGCTCCAAAATCAGTCAGGTGTGTGGAAATACATATATACTCGCATGTACATAATAAGAACTCCATTAAAGATGATGAATTTGTTGCAAATATATCCATATGACCCATTGTTATGATCAGCGTACTCATACCACATTGCTTTCGACAATGTTGAAAATTTTAACAAAAATTTAGTTCCTCCAAAATCGGTCGGGTTTATACTGAAATGGGTGTAAATACATATGTATTCACGTGTACAAAATAAGAACTCGATTAAAGATGATGAAATTTTTGCAAATAAAATCCATATGACCGATTGTTATGAGTGGCGTACTCATCGACATTGGTTATGGCAATCTTAAAAATTTGAACAAAAATCGGTCGGGTTTATACTCAAATGAGTGTATATACATATATATTCACGTGTACAAAATAAGAACTCGATTAAAGATGATGAAATTTTTGCAAATAAAATCCATATGACCCAATGTTATGAGTGGCGTACTCATACGACATTGCTAATGACAAGCGTGAAAATTAGAACAAAAATTAAGTTGCTCTAAAATCGGCAGGGTGTGTACTCAAATGTGTGGAAATACATATACGAGTATATTCACGTGTACAAAATAAGAACTTGATTAAAGATGATGAAATTTATGCAAATAAGATCCATATGACCCAATGTTATGAGTGGCGTACTCATACGACATTGGTTATGACAATCTTGAAAATTATAAGAAAAATATAGTTGCTCCAAAATCGGTTGTGTTTATACTCAAATGTGTGTAAATACATATATATTCACGTGTACAAAATCATAACTTTGTTAATGATAATGCAATTTTTGCAAATAAAATCCATATGACCTATTGTTATGAGTGGCATACTCATACGACTTCACTTATGACAATCTTGAAAATTAGAACAAAAATTAAGTTGCTCCAAAATCTGTCGGGATTGGACTCAAATGTGTGGAAATACATATATACTCGCATGTACACAATAAGAACTCCATTAAAGATGATGAATTTTTTGCAAATATATCCATATGACCCATTGTTATGATCAGCGTACTCATCGACATTGGTTATGGCAATCTTGAAAATTTGAACAAAAATTAAGTTGCTCCAAAATCGGCAGGGTTTGGACTCAAATGTGTGGCAATACATATACGAGTATATTCACGTGTACAAAATAAGAACTTGATTAAATTGACAAAATTTTCGCAAATAAAATCCATATGACCCATTGTTATGAGTGGCGTACTCATACGATATTGGTTATGACAATCTTGAAAATTATAAGAAAAATCTACATAGTTGCTCCAAAGGCGGTCGGGTTTTTCCTCAAATGTGTGTACGTAAATACATACATATTAACGTGTACAAAATAATAACTTGATTAATGATAATGCAATTTTTGCAAATAAAATCCATATTACCCATTGTTATGAGTGGCATACTCATACGACTTTGCTTATGACAATCATGAAAATTAGAACAAAAATTAAGTTCCTCCAAAATCGGTCGGGTTTATACTGAAATGGGTGTAAATACATATGTATTCACGTGTACAAAATAAAAACTTGATTAAAGATGATGAAATTTATGCAAATAAAATCCATATGACCGATTGTTATGAGTGGCGTACTCATCGACATTGGTTATGGCAATCTTAAAAATTTGAACAAAAATCGGTCGGGTTTATACTCAAATGAGTGTATATACATATATATTCACGTGTACAAAATAAGAACTCGATTAAAGATGATGAAATTTTTGCAAACAAAAATCCATATGACCCATTGTTGTGATTGGCGTTCTCATACCACATTGCTTTCGACAATGTTGAAAATTTTAAAAAAAATTTAGTTCCTCCAAAATCGGTCAGGTTTAGACTCAAATGTATGGAAATACATATGTATATATTCACGTGTACAAAATAAGAACTTGATTAAAGATGATGAAATTTATGCAAATAAGATCCATATGACCCATTGTTATGAGTGGCGTACTCATACGACATTGGTTATGAAAATCTTGAAAATTTCAAGAAAAATGTAGATGCTACAAAAACGGTCGGCTTTATACTCAAATGTGTGTAAATACATATATATTCACGTGTATAAAATAATAACTTGATTAATGATGATGAAATCTTTGCAAATAAAATTCATATGACCCATTGTTATAAGTGACGTACTCATACGACATTGCTTATGACAATCTTAAAAATTAGAACAAAAATTAAGTAGCTTCAAAATCTGTCCGGTTTATACTCAAATGTGTGGAAATACATACTTATACGAGTATATTCACGTGTACAAAATAAGAACTTGATTAAAGATGATGAAATTTATGCAAATAAAATGCATATGACCGATTGTTATGAGTGGCGTACTCATACAACATTGGTTATGACAATCTTGAAAATTTTAAGAAAAATGTGGTTGCTCCAAAATCGGTCGGCTTTATACTCAAATGTGTGTAAATACATATATATTCACGTGTATAAAATAATAACTTGATTAATGATGATGAAATTTTGCAAATAAAATGCATATAACCCATTGTTATGAGTGGCGTACTCATACAACATTGGTTATGACAATCTTGAAAATTATAAGAAAAATATAGTTGCTCCAAAATCAGTTGGGTTTATACTCAAATGTGTGGAAATACATATACGAGTATATTCTCGTGTACAAAATAAGAACTTGATTAAAGATGACGAAATTTATGCAAATAAGATCCATATGACCCAATGTTATGAGTGGCGTACTCATACAACATTATTTATGACAATCTTGAAAATTAGAACAAAAATTAAGTAGCTTCAAAATCTGTCCGGTTTATACTCAAATGTGTGGAAATACATACTTATACGAGTATATTCGCGTGTACAAAATAAGAACTTGATTAAAGATGATGAAATTTATGCAAATAAAATCCATATGACCGATTGTTATGAGTGGCGTACTCATACAACATTGGTTATGACAATCTTGAAAATTTTAAGAAAAATGTGGTTGCTCCAAAATCGGTCGGCTTTATACTCAAATGTGTGTAAATACATATATATTCACGTGTATAAAATAATAACTTGATTAATGATGATGAAATTTTGCAAATAAAATGCATATAACCCATTGTTATGAGTGGCGTACTCATACAACATTGGTTATGACAATCTTGAAAATTATAAGAAAAATATAGTTGCTCCAAAATCAGTTGGGTTTATACTCAAATGTGTGGAAATCCATATACGAGTATATTCACGTGTACAAAATAAGAACATGATTAAAGATGACGAAATTTATGCAAATAAGATCCATATGACCCAATGTTATGAGTGGCGTACTCATACAACATTATTTATGACAATCTTGAAAATTAAAAGAAAAATATAGTTGCTCCAAAATCAGTTGGGTTTATACTCAAATGTGTGGAAATACATATACGAGTATATTCACGTGTACAAAATAAGAAATTGATTAAAGATGATGAAATTTATGCAAATAAGATCCATATGACCCATTGTTATGAGTGGCGTACTAATACGACATTGGTTATGACAATCTTGAAAATTGCAAGAAACATGTAGATGCTACAAAATCGGTCGGCTTTATACTCAAATGTGTGGAAATACATATATACTCGCATGTACACAATAAGAACTTGATTAAATATGATGAAATTTATGCAAATAAAATCCATATGACCGATTGTTTTGAGTGGCGTACTCATACGACATTGCTTATGACAATATTGAAAATTAGAACAAAAATTAAGTTGCTCCAAAATCTGTCGGGTTTGGACTCAAATGTGGTGAAATACATATACGAGTATATTCACGTGTACAAAATAAGAACTTGATTAAAGATGATGACATTTATGCAAATAAGATCCATATGACCCATTGTTATGAGTGGCGTACTCATACGACATTGGTTATGACAATCTTGAAAATTTTAAGAAAAATATAGTTGCTCCAAAATCGGTCGGCTTTAAACTCAAATGGCTGGAAATACATATATATTCACGTGTACAAAATAAGAACTTTATTAATGATGATGAATTTTTTGCAAATAAATTTCCATATGACCCAATGTTATGGATGGCGTACTCATACGACATTGCTTTCGACAATCTTGACAATTATAAGAAGAATTAAGTTGCTCCAAAATCGGTCGGGTTTATACTCAAAGGTGTGGCAGTACATATATATTCACGTGTACAAAATAAAAACTCGATTAAAGATGATGAAATTTTAGCAAATAAAATCGATATGACCCAATGTTATGAGTGGCGTACTCATACGACATTGCTTATGACAATCTTGAAAATTTGAACAAAAATTAAGTTGCTCCAAAATCTGTCGGGTTTGAACTCAAATGTGGGGAAATACATATATATTCACGTGTACAAAATAAGAACTTGATTTATGATGATGACATTTATGCAAATAAGATCCATATGACCCATTGTTATGAGTGGCGTACTCATACAACATTATTTATGACAATCTTGAAAATTAAAAGAAAAATATAGTTGCTCCAAAATCAGTTGGGTTTATACTCAAATGTGTGGAAATACATATACGAGTATATTCACGTGTACAAAATAAGAAATTGATTAAAGATGATGAAATATATGCAAATAAGATCCATATGACCCATTGTTATGAGTGGCGTACTCATACGACATTGGTTATGACAATCTTGAAAATTTCAAGAAAAATGTAGATGCTACAAAATCGGTCGGCTTTATACTCAAATGTGTATAAATACATATACATATATTCACGTGTATTTACGCGCGGCGTATACGGAATATACGCTCCGTCGTAAAGTTTATGGAAAAAAAGGAAATGAGCGATTGTTTTGTGGTTAGCGAATAATAGAATTTATTCAATTTAAACGTTATAATTTGGTATAATTATGATTATGTGGTATATAAAAAATATCGAAATTACCTCCGTAGTGGCGTGGTGGATGCTGTGTCTCTCGTCTTCGGAAAAGAAGTGATCAGACGGAGTTTGTTTAAACGCCGTTGAACCGCCAAACGGTGCACCGAGTTAAGGGGAAAGTTAACGAAAGGGCACTGTTTGGCGGCAAGTACCGGCGCTCCGAAAAGTGTAAAGGACTGTGTGTGCGTGTGTGTGTGTGCATGTGGGTGAAAGTGTGTGTGTGTGTGTGAGTGTGTACACGCAAACCGCTTACTAGGGGTGCGCGTACGATTTGTCGGTCGAATGAGGGTGGTGATGAGATTTAGGCCGGAAGCCTAAACATACCGGCCCCCTTGCTGTCAGCAAAATTACAGCGAAATGCGCGCCACCACGCTCACGTGCGGGAATATAATTCTATGAAAAAAAATAAGCTTAAATACTACGATAAGGACGTGGTTATGGATGAATTTCAGTGCTTTTAAATAGTTTACAAATAAGTAAATATACATGAAGTGTATAATATGTTAATAATAATTTGTTCAAATTTTTAATTTACGCATATCGTTCGTTTGCTGAAAAATTGAAGTTATATATGTCTCTACAACGGTTTTGGTACGAAAATGATTAACGTTGGTGAGCACCGGAGACCATCAGGCCAAAGATTGTGGCCTGTGTGAGAAGACCGCCGACTGTCGTAGGAGGAGGGTCGCTCAGCATAATCTGGGGGACCACATCGCACCCCAGGGTTAGTCTCACGGGTGTGGACTGGTAGAACTGCGGGTCCGCAAGCCGCATTAGCCTGAATGGGATCGCCACCTTTGGGTCCAGGGTTTCTCGCGGAACGATGCGGCTATAATATTTGGCAACGGTCGCCTGCGTCGTGATTCTTTCCGCTACGCCATGTCTTCCCCTGAGAATCAGTGCGCACGTCGCTCCGCGCTCTGTTGTGGCGCGCTCGAGTCGGAGGGTTCGCGCCAGCTCATCGTCTATTATCGTGGCCGACGCACAGGGGTCGACCAGCGCGCGGACCAGATGGAGGCGCCCCCCTGCTTCTATTTTGGCCACCACAGTTGGTGCCACGGCTTCAAAGACCCTCGTTAGGGGGGGAATGTTAGAACTGTTGAGTCCCCCGGTTCGGAAGCTGGCCGGTTGGCCCAGTCGCCTCAGCATAGCCCCACGAGGGACGATTGCATCGCGGCGCGTTGTGCGAGGGAGTGGTCGGAAAGGACGTGTTCCCGAGCCACCCATACGTTGGTGGTTTTCGCGTGTTGACAGTCGGAAAGGACGAGTTTCCGAGCTGTCCTCAGTGTGGCGAACACGCCGCTGAGCAGGCGGTCTGAATGGACGTGATCCAGAGCCGCGCTGCTTTGACGGTCGGAAAGGACGGGTTTCCGAGCCGTCTGCGTGCTTTTCGTGTTGCAGTTTCGGACGCAATCTCCCTACTCTGTATATTTCCGTGGTTGTCGGCTGCGCAGATTCTTCGAGTTCCTCCGTTTCCAGCCTCTCCGCCTCCTCAACTTGCTGCGCCCAGGACAACGCCTGCCCAGTGAGGTCGAGCGACAATACCTCGTCCATTTCCGGCAGCGTTGCGGAGCTTGGCGATAGGCGGGCATCTTCCTCGTCGAGATGCAGAGTGGTGTGATGCTTGTCGTGGCACCTGAAGCACCGCCCCTGGCTGCCGCATATTTCCCGGTGATGAAACGGGGATAGGCAGTTGGTGCAGTACCGGTGGAGGATGACCACTCGGAGTCTCTCTTCCGCTGATTTCTTCCTATATATCGGGCAGAACCGTAATCCGTGGTTCTTGTCGCAGAGTCGACATGCGATCTCGAATCGCTGGCCACGGTCCTCCTGCTTGGTTCGCGTTACTGTGAAACGGCCCATATTTCTAGAAAAGGTACATTGTTGTTATCTATCTCCCACTTTCTTGTCGTTATTGGGTGGCGAGTAGTGGCTAATACGCTCCTAACTATCCCCTTGCAATTGGTTAAGAAGTTGCAATGGAATGCAAAAAAAAAAAAAAAAACTGATAGAGAGCTAAATACTATAATGCGAAAAAAAAACTCGTCAGTGTAGGCTACTTATAAGGTTTTATTCGAGTCTGAGGTGAGTATGTTCAGAGTTGCATTTTGCTTATTGCCCCCTTTAAGGGAGTTACCAGAGGGTCTAACAAAGGTTCATGCCAGATTTCTGGTATGCTGCCAATTACCGGCGAGCCGCGGAAGGCGTAAAAATTTGTGCTATTGGGTGTGCTGAGGGTGCCCATTCTTCAGGTACTACGCGTGAAATCGGTTTGTCAACATTCATTTAGTTATCTTGTATCGGAAATACAGATAAGGTATGACCGGTGTCCTGACTGATTAGCGGTCATTTGGCGCATAACCTACAGCATAACATACAGCACGCGGCTGAACAAAGTTATGGATAATCCAAATTTGTAAGTGTCAATTTACGTATTGCATGGTTATTTTTATTTTTATGCGCTTATTATTGTTTTCTTTATTATACATATTTGTTTTTATTTATTTATTTTTTTTTCTTTTTTATTTCTCAGGAATAAATTGGGAGATTCGACCCCGGTGAAGAAAGTCGTAACCATGCGCGTGGTTGTGCATACCCGAGGCCTTGAAACACGTCGGGTGGTGGTTTGCCATTGGCGTGATGCTCCGACTCAACCCAGGATTGGGGTGGGTGCATCGAAACCCGTCCCGCCGCCCCCACGTATGACCCTGCGTGTAACTGCTGATGGCTTTGGCCTACGTAGTGTGGAGGTCCGGCCGTTTGAGTCTCCCGTGGGCAGCTAAAATTTGTGGTTATAGACGAGTTGTTGTTATTGGTAGTATTAAGTGAAGTGAAAACTTGAATTACATCGAATGAAATTAAATTGAATTAAAAATAATCGAAGGTTCATTCATTCCTTGTTTTCCATGGTAAGTGATATCAATTGAGTTCAAAACAATTGAGAAATTCATTCATTCATTTTTTTTGATTTTCGAATATTTACTTGAACATCCCTAGTTACTAGGTGTTCGATATAAGTGGTGACTTTGTCTGTCACCATAGCCTGCAACCCGAAAAAATTTACGATCTTAGCCGATTTGGTTTGTGTCCTTGGCTAAGTCGAGACGGTTGAATTAAATAAATTAAAATTAATCCCCTGCAGATGGCGCGCCACGATTGGTTTCACGCTCATCTAAATAATTATTTAGAATTGAGGAATCGTTCTGTTTTGATTTTGAAAAAAAAAGGAAAAAGGGTGGCACATTCAAAAGGTTGAATAAAATTTCCAAGTTTTTTACTACTTTGAATTGTCGCACGTGGCAACACTGTATGTGTTTATTCACCACACCATACCTGCCATTTTCTTGAATTGACTCAGCTGTCATTCAGAACATTTGCAGCAGCACGAGGTCGAGAACAAAATGGATTTCTCTTACGCAATAATTGGTAAGTTACAGTAATTAAACGGTAAAGTATGTAGTAACTTAGATTATTTAGTATATTTTTACTAGTTATTTCCCTATTTCAGGACAAATGCCACATCTGTCTGCCGATCAATTGCCAGCGCAGAATATGTGTACTTCGCGCACACACGCAAAGCCAGCGCGGTCCCAGCCTCGAAAAAGGCAAAAAAAAAACAGGTGTACGTGCAAGTTCGACGTGCCCGACAATGGCCCCGACTGCGGTGGTAGAAGCAACACCCGCATCAGAATCATTGTCGGGCTCGGATAGAGCCTAATACACCGTGTGGCCGACCGATCCGCTAAAAACATGCTCGTAAGCTTCCGGAATATGGTGACCTTCCAGAAACAGGCAACCAGCAACCAACCCTGACGGAGCGCCATTGATGTATTTCATGCTGTTGCTGCGCATCGTTGCAACGTACGGAGGGTAATGCTTTAAAACAATTTCGCTACGCATTGAAGAACTAAGTTGCATCTTAACCGCTTTAATAGGCGATTCATGAGGTCGTGAAAATGGATTTTTCTTACGCAATAATTGGTAAGATACAGCAATCAACCGGTACAGTATGTAGTCATTTATATTATTTAGTATATATTTGCTTATTATTTCCCTATTTCAGGACAAATGCCACATCTGTCTGCTGATGATCGAGCACTGCTTTATTGTCATGCACGTAGCCGAATAGTTCACGACAGAGTATGAGTCGTGCATCACGATGCTTAAGTGTGCATCATCACTGCGGGCAAAAGTTTTCGCGCATCGGCAATTTTATTTTCGAAAATGTAAGCAACACATGTTTTTAGCACCTCAAGTCGTCGCGCTGAATTTAATACCGCCGGACGCACGTCTAGCACTTCGGGCAAGCGTGGCCCCATCGGTATGATGCGCATTTGATTGCGCAACACTGTTAAACGATGCGAGATGCAGTTCTTGCGCATACCATCGTTTATAATTAGCTCCACTCTGTCGGTGCTGATGCGCGGAAATGCGGGCCGGCGAATGTCGTAAAGAACCTGCTGTCCAATACGCGAAACAAAAATTCACTTTCAATCAAGTCACGCGCATCAAGTGGCGCCACGTGGCACAGAGGAGACTATGCAGGGCCTAGTCGGCGCTATCTTCGAAGGTGTGGGCGTGTCAATGGGCAGCTTAATTGCTGGTCACCTTTTCGCTGCTGTTAGCGGTAGCGGTACATTTTTAATTTTCGGAATTTTCGCCTTTGTTGTATTCCTGGTGCATGTATTTGTGCAATGGTATCTACAGCGCAATGGCTATGGTGACTTCGATACGAATGGTAAGCAAACAGAAGCTAATAATGTCGAACACGAAGTGAACCATTTACCAGCAGAAAATGGTAAAATATGGACAGTGAATGCAACAAGGACCAAACGTGTTAACTATGAGTTTACAGATGTCGATTTGAGTTGATAAAGACAATAACGATAATTTCAACGTCTAAAACGCGCTCTTAAAAACAATAACCAGTTCATACATACATATATGTATATACATAAAATGTGTATTCATTTGTGCAGAAGCTCTATGCCAGACACAGTACATATATAATTCAGGCGGATCAAGTATTCCATTCCAGTATTGCTGTGCATAAATATTTTTAAAAAAGGTACTTATTTTTTCACACGTTTTTTATACTACAATTATTGAAATTTTTAATTTTTAAATTAAACGCAATCACCGGCCTCGGGTATATTCGAATAATTGTCAGGCATGAGCGGTAGCCTTGAAACAATTGTGCAAAGAGACGCATGAAAATCGCACGCAATTCCTTATCAATAACAGCATCCGATTTGGGGTAGTTAGTTGGAAATAATATCATCGTCAGCAGTTCTTGGGTCTGCTCCCAGAGTGGTGATGGCAGTATGGGTACTGGTGGTGATAGTGACTCTGGTATCGTCACCATGCCCATCTAAATTGACAACGATAACATCCAGCAGATCGGTGATTTCGCTAACTAATGAACTGTGTATGCCCATTATGAAGGGGGTGGGTGTGGAGAGAACCTCGGTAAGCGGTGCCGGTAGTATCGGAATGTACACGTGAGTATATCTGAATGGATACATGAGCCGATTAATTGCCAGCGCAAAATATGTGTACTTCGTGCACACACGCAAAGCCAGTGCGGTCCCAGCCTCGAAAAACGGCAAAAAAAAAAACAGGTGTATGTGCAAGTTCGACGTGCCCGACAATGGCCCCGACTGCGGTGGTAGAAGCAACACCCGCATCAGAATCATTGTCGGGCTCGGATAGAGCCTAATACACCGTGTGGCCGACCGATCCGCTAAAAACGTGCCAACAATTCTGGAGTGTTTAGATGTCATAACCAGCCAATGCCGGAACGCAAACGAGGTGCCGCCTAATACCACATTCGGCATAAACGACGGAACAACTCAACGCACGCACAATCAACTTGTATGCAAGCCAGTAGCGATAGTGCACAAGAATTACTGGAGAAGCAGCAGGTGGATCATCGAAAAATGATTCGCGTATATCAAAAAAAGTATCACACGCAGCTGCGTTAAATGTCATTCAGACGCATCGCAGCTCATCAAGCATTGCCACTGTACGTTTATCAACAACAGCGCGCGACAGTATCACAACAGCGCCGGCGGGAACTACCGATTCCACAACAACAAAGGTGTCGACATCCACCGCAGCAACAAAGATTTTAACAGCTAAGACCCCTATCGATGGTGAGCTCTTCGAAATTAAACATTTACTTATTTTACGTGAACAAATCGCACCCTTTTGTGTTGACTTCACCATCAAGGAGACCTCGTTGGACTTCAGCAAAGTAAAAAAAAACGGCTGCATTCGGTTTGCTACACAAGCGCAAACAACTTTTCTCCATGGGTAGCAATAATGCCTTACTTGCTTCTCGAGTTTCTGCTTGAGGGTACTCCACAGGTTAAGGAGCACTTGCTCGACTCACGCAAGGAAGTCGATCGTCAGTTGAAAACGATGTGTGAGCAATTTATACGTGACGCGGTGCAAATGCTTGTATCGCCAATTTTGCAATTTTTTGGATAAGGCACAAGCGTTACTCCATCAAAGTAAGAATAACATAGCAACTACAAGCAGCGAAACTCCGGCTGCTCCGCTAAGAATAAATTACGCATTACGCCAAAGTGCATGGGCGAGCCCACAGCAAATTAGTGGTATCATTCAAGAGTCACAGCGTTCCGTAAGAAAAAACAAATTGGCGACGCTGCATTCATGTTTAATTGATCGTTTTCTTCTATAAATTATGAAATTTATTGCGGAGATCTAAAACTTTTACATTTTTCAGATGGTGTGGATGTTAACTCGTTACTGGAACGATATGGTATCTGCCGTTCTCAAGGTCCCTGGCAAAGATGGACGCCTTTGTTGGATCACCCTTTACCAGTGGCGGAGCGTGATGGGAAGGCGTAAGTTGGATCTTGAAATTTGGGGTGAGTTTGGTTTATGGTTACCTTTTAGATAGAAGGGGTTATATGGGTATACATATGTTCATTCTGGGATCGCTTCGGCTCTGCTCTACGGTTAGGGTTTATTCGATTAAGTTGGTGAAGGATCTGACGATGGTCGGTTTTATGTCACCAGATCGGCCCGAGGTTGACCGGGAGAAGCACCATCAAAAAAAATTAAATTTTTTTTTTTTTTTTTTTTTTTTTTTTTTTAATATCGGTTCAAGCCCTTTTTTATAGTTATCGTTTGCTGGTGGTTGGTTGGGAAGAGAAATGAGGGGTTGAGGCAGATTTAGTAGACGTTGGTTTTTATGTAGTTTCACTGCCGTGTGGTAGCAGGACCAATTTTGCGATGGGTCTTGAAATCTCCCCCTTTTCTGTCACAACATCCGCCACTCTGACCTGTTTATCGGAACCTGGGTATACTTTCGTGACACGTCCCAGTCTCCATTCATTAGGTGGTAGGTTCTCTTCTTTAATCACTACAAGATCTCCTGCTTGCAGATTACTTTGTGGATGCTTCCATTTGATGCGCTTTTGCATCTCATTCAGGTATTCTGACTTCCATCTTCTACAAAATAGTTGATGGAGGGCCTTGAGCTTTTCCCATCGATTGATGACAGAGGCAGGGTTTTCGTGGGTGTCAGGCTCGGGTGGAGCCAACAAATGCCCCCCCACTAAAAAGTGGCCTGGGGTAAGCGGCTCCAGGTCTGATGGGTTGTTCGAAGCAGGACTAATTGGGCGTGAGTTGAGGCACGATTCAACTCGGCATAGGAGAGTCATAAACTCTTCTAACGTATATTTTGTATTCGAGGCGATTTTCTTGAAATGGGTTTTAAAACTTTTTACCCCGGCCTCCCACAATCCTCCCATATGTGGGGCAGCCGCAGGTATGAAATGCCAGGAAATCAATTGGTGCGAATACTTCGATAGGGTGCTACTGCGTGCTTCAGCCATAAAGGCTTTGGCTTCGGATCGTAACGATCGAGAAGCTCCGACAAAGTTAGTGCCATTGTCGGAATAAACGTTTTGCGGGCAACCTCGTCTCGCGGTAAAACGGGCAAATGCAGCCAAAAAAGACGCGGCACTGAGGTCGGTGGTAGCTTCGAGGTGTATGGCTTTGGTGGTGAAACATACAAATAAGCAGACATACCCTTTTGAAGTTCGGCATCCTCTCCCGCGATAGCTCTTAATATCAAAGGGCCCTGCGAAGTCTACACCGCTATTTGTGAAGGCCCGGGAGAAGGTGGTGCGTTCTTGGGGTAAGATGCCCATAATTTGCGTTTGAGTGCGTTTTTTATGAATGGTGCATACCTTACAATTATGAATAACCGATCGGATCATATTCTTTACCCGTGGGATCCAATACTGTGTTCGGATTATGCGTAGCATGAGTTGATTTTCTCCATGAAGGGAAATTCGATGCATGAACTGAACAATGAGTCGGGACAGCCTGCAATCATACGGTAATATGATTGGATGTCGTTCACTATACGCCAGGTTTAACGAAGCACCTAGACGGCCTCCGATCCTTATAATATCGGCTGAATCGATGAAAGGGTTGAGAGGCAGAATTTCACTTTTCGCCCCAATCGACTTATCAGATTTAAGACTCTTATATTCCTCTAAGTAATATTGCTTTTGAGAAAGGCTTATTAAGCGTTGAGTCGTTGCTTTAATTTCATCAGATGAAATGAGGCAAGACTCTGCTTGAACCGAAGATTTTGTTTTTGAGTATGTTCTTTGAAAGAATCTCAGAATGTATGAGATAACTCGCAAAGCCCTAGGTAAATCTGAAAATCGCTCGAGAAAAATGTTAATGTTGTTTCTATATGTGGCAGCAGCGTGAACTTGTATCCTTTTCTCCTCAATGACTGTATTATAATGCTCTTCTTGTGCTGGCCATTGGGAATTGTCTTCTTGCAGCCAAGAAGGTCCCTGCCACCACAAGGCATTGTCGATCAGTTCGCTTGCTAATAATCCTCTGCTTGCTAAATCTGCAGGATTCGATGCAGAGTCCACATGACGCCAGGTTTTGTTTCCAACCTTTTCTATTATCTTTGTTATTCGATGTGCCACAAAGGTTGACCACGAACAGGGTGGTTTCCGAATCCAGGCTAGCACAATTGTTGAGTCAGTCCAAAGATTGATCTTTAAATGACTGAGGTTGAGATTATCGGTGACCGCTTCGACAATGTCCGCTAATAGGACTGCGCCACACAGTTCTAATCTAGGCAAAGATATTGTTTTTACTGGGGCTACTCTTGTCTTTGCCATGAGTAAGTTGACGAACACCTTGTTGGCGGTCTTAACCCGTAAGTAGATAGTTGCTCCATATGCTTTTTCTGACGCATCGCTAAACCCATGTATCTCGGCCTCTTCCGTTGGTGCGAATTGGACCCATCTAGGTATGCGGATGCTGTTGATTTCTATATAATCACGCATAAATGCTAGCCATCGATCCAAAGTGGTTGACGATACTTCTTCATCCCAGTCTGTTTTTTCCAACCATATATCTTGCATGATAATTTTTGCAATGATGATTATGGGTGCGAGCCAACCTAGAGGATCAAAAAGTTTGGCGATAGCAGAAAGTATTGCTCTCTTTGTGATTTTATTCTGGTCTTCAATCGGTTTAGCGTTGAAATAGAAATGGTCGGCATGAGCATTCCATCTGATGCCAAGCGCCTTCACCGTGCTGGTATCCTCAAACTCCAGGAAGTCTCCGGACAGCAAATGTTCCTTAGGTATGCCGTTTAATATTTCGCTACAGTTTGAGGTCCATTTTCTTAATGGGAAACCAGCCGATTGTAGTACGTGCGTTATCTCGTCTCTCGCGGTTATAGCAGCTTCTATACTGTGTTCCCCGGCGAGGACGTCATCGACGTACATACATCGCTTAAGAATGGTCGATGCTCGTGGGTGTGATGTTTCCACGTCGTCGGCCAATTGATGTAAAGTCCTTATCGCCAGGAATGGGGCGCAGTTGATACCAAAGGTCACGGCTTTTAATTCGAATAAACTGATTGGATCCTGAGGATTGTTTCTGAAAACTATGCGTTGATACTTTACTTGGTTTTCGTTTCTCAGAATTTGCCGATACATTTTCTCGATATCACTATTGAAAACGTACTTAAACGATCTCCAACGCAGGATCAGTATTGTTAGGTCGGCTTGTAAAGCTGGACCTGGAAGGAGGACATCATTCAGACTCACGCCGTTTGCGGTAGGACACGAGGCATTGAACACCACTCGGACCTTTGTTGAGACACTCTCTTCTTTCAGGACTGCATGGTGTGGTAGGAAGTAACAATCGGTGGAATCCCCTGCCACGTTGTTAGTAATTTTCATCATGTGTCCAAGTGTCTCGTATTCCTTAACAACCCTGTTGTATTCCGTTTGTAGTACAGGTTTCTTTGCTAGTCGTGTCTCATTCCGGTAGAACTGAGAGCATGCACTTTTCAAGGAAGGCCCGAGGGAGACATGATTCGGAAAATCTTGTCGAAACGGTAGGGATACAACGTATTTTCCGTCAGAATCTCGTTGAGTTGTTGTTTTGAAGAGCTTTTCACAATAAGCGTCTTCTTCGCTTGCCTTCCGCTTTTTAGGAATCTCCTCTAATTTCCAGAAAGCCGCTAACTGCTTATCCACTGAAACTTCGTTAAAAAATGAGACGATATTGGTGGAAGCACTCTACGTTTCTGCATTGCCGGTAATTATCCAACCAAACACAGTTTCTTGGGCAATGAGTGTATTAAGCACATTTTTTCTTAAGCCATTTAGAATAATTTGGGGATAAACGTATCCGCCAAGGATAAGATCGACTGGTTCGTTGACGAAGAACCTCTTATCCGCCAATACCAAATCTGGGAATGCATGCCTCGTCATTGCACTTACTTGGCATGTTGGCAGATTCCCAGTTAGATGTGGTAGAACAAGGGCCACTGTTTCGATTTTGACTAGTGGGTCTGTGGAGGACCGCAGTTGTATTGCACATGCTTCTTTAACTTGCGCAGACTTGGTATTGTTGATTCCCGACACTTGAGCCCAGAACCGCTGTGATGGTATGTTGATTCGGCGCTTGAGCTTTTCGGTAATGAATGAACACTCAGAACCCGAATCAATGAGTGCCCTAGCACAAAAATTTGTGGCATTATAAAATATGTTGACACGTGCCGTACCTAGTAGCACTCCCACATTTGTGTTTGCGTAGCAAGAGTTAACGTTTTTCACAGCTTTGTCATTATTATTCGCAGATTCTCGTCGCCACTGTGCTTGCCTTGAAGTGGAAGGTATGTCATCCTGGGGGTTCGGAGTTCCCCTCTGAGCTTGTGCTTTTGGCTGGAATGCTTGCACATGGAGCAGTGTGTGATGTCGCGAGTGACACGTGCTGCAATTGAAGGAGCTTGTGCATCTTGACACCGTATGTCCAAATGATAAGCAATTCAAGCACCCATTATTGCTCTTGACATACTCTATTTTTTGAGTCGTGGTTAGTTGTCGGAATCTTTGACAATTTCGTAATTTGTGGTCATTGCTTTGGCAAATTTTACAGGAATGTTGCTTCACGTTCGTTGGATAAGCGCCAAATCTTTTTGGAGGATTGTCAGTATTTTGCCGCAGGCTTTGTGGTTTAGGTGCCTGTGAAATTTTACTGGCTCTCAAGCCTGACACTGTTTCCAAAGTCTGAAACCTATTTGATAGGAATCGATCCATATCCTCCCATTTGGATATTTCGGTTTTGTTTTCAATGGATTGTTCCCATAGTGCCAGTGTGCATTCTGGCAGTTTCGTTGAGCACAAATATGTGATGATTGCATCCCAATTGGAGATGTCAATTTGATGACATTGAAGTGATGAGATGCAATTATTTATATCGCGCTGCAGCTTTTTGATAGAGCTACCACATTCACTCTCAACTGACTTTAAACTAAAGAGAAGCTTTAGCTGGGTGTTGACTAGTATACGTTTGTTTTCGTATCTGTCACTGAGGTTTTTCCAGGCTGTTGAAAAACCTTCGTTTGTTAATGGGCACCTTTGCACGATTTCTTTCGCTTCCCCTTGGGTTTTTTGGTTTAAATGAAATAGTTTTTCAACCGGGGTAAGACGTTTATTTATTATATATATGGCCGTGAACATATCTCGGAAAGAAGGCCATGAGAGATAATCTCCCCTAAAGACGTCTGTATCGCATGGGGGCAAATGAATATTGTGCTCGCGAGCAGGTTTATCTTCATTGACCTTCTCCGATTTGGTCAATTTTTCGGAGAGGTCGGCCATGGTAGTCTGGCAGCGAACAAAACTATAATAACTCATTTTATATTTTTTCTTTATAGCCGTGAGGTCTTTTGAAGATAGCTGTGTTGAACCAACGAGTTCATCATAAGCTACTTTAGTTTTTCCCCATAAAGCTTTAAGTTCATCTTGCTCAATTGCAATAGAGTGTTTTGTGTGTTCAGCTGCGTCAGCGCTGGTGTAGTCAAATTCGAATTCTGCTACTGAGTCTGCCAACCGAATGAAGGTTTCCATTATTCGAGTTTCTGTGTCTTTGACCGTAGTTGAAAAGTTTTCCCGAAAATTTTTATTGTCTCTTTTGAAATCTCTGACAAAATTAGTAGCCTTAGCCTAATCACTCTAGGAAAAACACAAACGCCTCTTTTAAAAAATAACAACTTGGTTTTATGTATGCAAGAATGTGCATATAAAAGTAATAGTATTTATTAATTCAATTATATATATGTATTTTTGTTAATATGTATTAATTTCTCTAGCTAACTCGCCACCCCAACGACCGGTGATTTTCAAGTGTATAATGTAAAATTTTATAGACGTGTATATGGAATATACCAATAACAATAACAATATGTACACGGCTGCGTATACGGAATATACGCAACAGTGCAACGTTTTACAATATTTATCCAAACAATATTTACACGGCCGCGTATACGGAATATAAGCAACAGTATAAAAGTTTATTTTAATCTCGCAATTCTCAAACTCAAAGTTTTTTTTTGACAATGCAATAAGTGATTGTGTCGCCGCAAGTCTGAAGAAGAAGAAGCAGTGTGCAAGGTGATATTCAAGGTTATGTGCAAATGAACCCTTACAACATAAAGTGATTTAAAAAAAAAAATTGACCGCTTATACGTAACAATTAATATGTGCCAATTAAACTTTGTGATCTCGAATTAAAATGCCATGTAAGTGGAACGTGATTAGATTCGATTAAGTCGATCGTTTGATGGAATAAGCAATGAAACAACAACACAGTGCGCGAAGTGATCAATAATATATGTGCGTGTGCATATATTGCGCAGACCGGTGATTTGTGAAAATTGTAAGGAAAAGTCTTACACAAAATTAATGTTCGCGCGTAAATTTTATTTTTATAAAGTGAACAATTTTATGTGTGAATACGCGGATTTATTGGAACAAAAGAAAATTCATCAATATTAATGTGCGTGCCTCAAAAATTGTCTTCACTGAATATTCTTCTTCAACCTGCATTTGCGTTTACAAACTTTTTGAATATTTTATTCAGATTGTTTTAAAGAAAAAAACGGAGTGGCACTGAAATTCAAACCACGTACCTTGTGTTTATAATATCTGGGATGATTGCAGTGCTGATTTGTTTTGACTTTATCTCTGCTCGGTGCGGATGCAAGTGCGGTTATAAGTGATGTTGTGTGTTAGCGACTAGTTCGCTTAAAGCTTCTCGCTCCGATATGGATATTAAGTGCTGAGATTAATTCTTGGAAAATTGTGGTGTACACGGTGATGATTTGATAGCTCCGTAGTAGTAGTGGACTGTATTTTCTCACGGCTCCGATAGGACCAATATTTACGCGCGGCGTATACGGAATATACGCTCCGTCGTAAAGTTTATGGAAAAAAAGGAAATGAGCGATTGTTTTGTGGTTAGCGAATAATAGAATTTATTCAATTTAAACGTTATAATTTGGTATAATTATGATTATGTGGTATATAAAAAATATCGAAATTACCTCCGTAGTGGCGTGGTGGATGCTGTGTCTCCCGTCTTCGGAAAAGAAGTGATCAGACGGAGTTTGTTTAAACGCCGTTGAACCGCCAAACGGTGCACCGAGTTAAGGGGAAAGTTAACGAAAGGGCACTGTTTGGCGGCAAGTACCGGCGCTCCGAAAAGTGTAAAGGACTGTGTGTGCGTGTGTGTGACGTGAGCGTGTGTGTGCATGTGGGTTTTTTTTTTTTTTTTTTTTTTTTTTTTTTTTTTTTTTTTTCTTTGGACGTTGTGGTAGCTCGCTACCCTCAAGTGGCCCATCGAAACCAGGATAAGCCTGTTCAGTCTCCACTCCCCGCGGGACGATCGTTAGGTATTACTTCGCGGGGGGGGATGCGTTGAAGATACGCCGCCTTTGCGGTCCTTGCCGTCACTTCTCATTTCACATGACGGGCTTTAAAAATTCGTTGTTTCCGCGTTGATCTTTTCCACTTCTTCTTGCTACTGCCTTTCACGTGCACGCCTCATACGCTCGCCTATCCGCAGCTGCTGCATCACCTGAGCAGCCATGCTACATACGTCTTTCCAAGCTTCTTCACTATTCAGCATTAGTGTCACCATATTCCTCGGACAAGCCTGTGAGCCGAGGCTTCTATTAAGTCTGCTTCTAAATACACTGAATCGCGGGCATATAAAAAATGCGTGTTCCGCATCTTCAATAGCGGGTGGTCCGCAGTGGTCGCAGTACGGGTCCTCTTCGTGTCGAAAACGGTGGAGGTAGCTTTTGAAGCATCCGTGGCCGCTCAAGACTTGAGTGAGATAGAAGTCAACCTCTCCGTGTTGCCGCTCAACCCAGTCTTTAATATTATGTATGAGGCGGTGTGTCCATCTACCATTGGATGCTTTTTCCCACCTTGCCTGCCACTGGCATATGCTCCGTTGCCTCAGTGAATTTTTGTCCACACTTCCTGTAGTGCGCAATGGTTCACGAATTGCATATTGCTTATCACACATTTCTTGTGCAATGAGATCGAGTGGGCATAGGCCTGCTATGACTAGCGCTGCGTCTTCCGACACTGTTCTGAATGCTGAACATACTCTTAGCGCACAAAGACGGTAGGTAGCCTTTATCCCCCGAGTATATGAAGAACACTTGAAGGCGTCCCTCCAGACCGGGGTAGCATATAGGAGAATAGATCGGGAAACTCCTGTTAGAATTTGCCTTATCATTTGTCTTGGCCCACCTTTATTTGCCATTAATCTGGTTAGCGCAGCTGTTGTCGTTGCAGCTTTTCGGTTCGAGTACTCGAGATGGTCCCGGAAACCCAGACGGTGGTCTATAAGGACCCCAAGGTATTTTACGTAGGGCTTTGACTCTATCACGCTCGCACCTACTCTAAGTGCCACCTTTTCTACTCTCTTTCGGCTGCTTATTAGAACTGCCTCTGTCTTGTGGTCAGCTAACGTCATTGATTTTGAACTTAGCCACCGTTTCACTGTGTGCATGTGGGTGAAAGTGTGTGTGTGTGTGTGAGTGTGTACACGCAAACCGCTTACTAGGGGTGCGCGTACGATTTGTCGGTCGAATGAGGGTGGTGATGAGATTTAGGCCGGAAGCCTAAACAACGTGTATAAAATAATAACTTGATTAATGATGATGAAATCTTTGCAAATAAAATCCATATGACCCATTGTTATAAGTGACGTACTCATACGACATTGCTTATGACAATCTTAAAAATTAGAACAAAAATTAAGTAGCTTCAAAATCTGTCCGGTTTATACTCAAATGTGTGGAAATACATACTTATACGAGTATATTCGCGTGTACAAAATCAGAACTTGATTAAAGATGATGAAATTTATGCAAATAAAATCCATATGACCGATTGTTATGAGTGGCGTACTCATACAACATTGGTTAAGACAATCTTGAAAATTTTAAGAAAAATGTAGTTGCTCCAAAATCGGTCGGCTTTATACTCAAATGTGTGTAAATACATATATATTCACGTGTATAAAATAATAACTTGATTAATGATGATGAAATTTTGCAAATAAAATCCATATAACCCATTGTTATGAGTGGCGTACTCATACAACATTCGTTATGACAATCTTGAAAATTATAAGAAAAATATAGTTGCTCCAAAATCAGTTGGGTTTATACTCAAATGTGTGGAAATACATATACGAGTATATTCACGTGTACAAAATAAGAACTTGATTAAAGATGACGAAATTTATGCAAATAAGATCCATATGACCCAATGTGGCGTCTCATACAACATTATTTATGACAATCTTGAAAATTAAAAGAAAAATATAGTTGCTCCAAAATCAGTTGGGTTTATACTCAAATGTGTGGAAATACATATACGAGTATATTCACGTGTACAAAATAAGAAATTGATTAAAGATGATGAAATTTATGCAAATAAGATCCATATGACCCATTGTTATGAGTGGCGTACTAATACGACATTGGTTATGACAATCTTGAAAATTGCAAGAAACATGTAGATGCTACAAAATCGGTCGGCTTTATACTCAAATGTGTGGAAATACATATATACTCGCATGTACACAATAAGAACTTGATTAAATATGATGAAATTTATGCAAATAAAATCCATATGACCGATTGTTTTGAGTGGCGTACTCATACGACATTGCTTATGACAATATTGAAAATTAGAACAAAAATTAAGTTGCTCCAAAATCTGTCGGGTTTGGACTCAAATGTGGTGAAATACATATACGAGTATATTCACGTGTACAAAATAAGAACTTGATTAAAGATGATGACATTTATGCAAATAAGATCCATATGACCCATTGTTATGAGTGGCGTACTCATACGACATTGGTTATGACAATCTTGAAAATTTTAAGAAAAATGTAGTTGCTCCAAAATCGGTCGGCTTTAAACTCAAATGGCTGGAAATACATATATATTCACGTGTACAAAATAAGAACTTGATTAAAGATGATGAATTTTTTGCAAATAAAATCCATATGACCCAATGTTATGGATGGCGTACTCATACGACATTGCTTTCGACAATCTTGACAATTATAAGAATAATTAAGTTGCTCCAAAATCGGTCGGGTTTATACTCAAAGGTGTGGCAATACATATACGAGTATATTCACGTGTACAAAATAAGAACTTGATTAAAATTAAGATGAAATTTTTGCAAATAAAATCCGTATGACCCTTTGTTATGAGTGGCGTACTCATACGACATTGGTTATGACAATCTTGAAAATTTGAACAAAAATTAAGTTGCTCTAAAATCTGTCGGGTTTGGACTCAAATGTGGGGAAATACATATACGAGTATATTCACGTGTACAAAATAAGAACTTGATTAAAGATGATGACATTTATGCAAATAAGATCCATATGACCCAATGTTATGAGTGGCGTACTCATACAACATTGGTTATGACAATCTTGAAAATTTTAAGAAAAATGTAGTTGCTCCAAAATCGGTCGGCTTTAAACTCAAATGTGTGGTAATACATATATATTCACGTGTACAAAATAAGAACTCGATTAAAGATGATGAAATTTTAGCAAATAAAATCGATATGACCCAATGTTATGAGTGGCGTACTCATACGACATTGCTTATGACAATCTTGAAAATTTGAACAAAAATTAAGTTGCTCCAAAATCTGTCGGGTTTGAACTCAAATGTGGGGAAATACATATATATTCACGTGTACAAAATAAGAACTTGATTAAAGATGATGACATTTATGCAAATAAGATCCATATGACCCATTGTTATGAGTGGCGTACTCATACGACATTGGTTATGACAATCTTGAAAATTTTAAGAAAAATGTAGTTGCTCCAAAATCGGTCGGCTTTAAACTCAAATGGCTGGAAATACATATATATTCACGTGTACAAAATAAGAACTTGATTAAAGATGATGAATTTTTTCCAAATAAAATCCATATGACCCAATGTTATGAGTGGCGTACTCATACGACATTGCTTTCGACAATCTTGACAATTATAAGAAGAATTAAGTTGCTCCAAAATCGGTCGGGTTTATACTCAAAGGTGTGGCAATACATATACGAGTATATTCACGTGTACAAAATAAGAACTTGATTAAAATTAAGATGAAATTTTTGCAAATAAAATCCGTTTGACCCTTTGTTATGAGTGGCGTACTCATACGACATTGGTTATGACAAGCTTGAAAATTTGAACAAAAATTAAGTTGCTCCAAAATCTGTCGGGTTTGGACTCAAATGTGGGGAAATACATATACGAGTATATTCACGTGTACAAAATAAGAACTTGACTAAAGATGATGACATATATGCAAATAAGATCCATATGACCCATTGTTATGAGTGGCGTACTCATACGACATTGCTTTCGACAATCTTGACAATTATAAGAAGAATTAAGTTGCTCCAAAATCGGTCGGGTTTATACTCAAATGTGTGTAAATACATATATATTCACGTGTATAAAATAATAACTTGATTAATGATGATGAAATTTTTGCAAATAAAATCCATATGACCCATTGTTACGAGTGGCGTAATCATACGACATTGCTTATGACAATCTTGGAAATTAGAACAAAAATTAAGAAGCTCCAAAACCAGTTGGGTTTATACTCAAATGTGTGGAAATACATATACGAGTATATTCACGTGTACAAAATAAGAACTTGATTAAAGATGACGAAATTTATGCAAATAAGATCCATATGACCCAATGTTATGAGTGGCGTACTCATACAACATTATTTATGACAATCTTGAAAATTATAAGCAAAATATAGTTGCTCCAAAATCAGTTGGGTTTATACTCAAGTGTGTGGAAATACATATACGAGTATATTCACGTGTACAAAATAAGAACTTGATTAAAGATGATGAAATTTATGCAAATAAGATCCATATGACCCATTGTTATGAGTGGCGTACTAATACGACATTGGTTATGACAATCTTGAAAATTGCAAGAAACATGTAGATGCTACAAAATCGGTCGGCTTTATACTCAAATGTTTGGAAATACATATATACTCGCATGTACACAATAAGAACTTGATTAAACATGATGAAATTTATGCAAATAAAATCCATATGACCGATTGTTTTGAGTGGCGTACTCATACGACAATGCTTATGACAATCTTGAAAATTAGAACAAAAATTAAAATGCTCCAAAATCTGTCGGGTTTGGACTCAAATGTGGTGAAATACATATACGAGTATATTCACGTGTACAAAATAAGAACTTGATTAAAGATGATGACATTTATGCAAATAAGATCCATATGACCCATTGTTATGAGTGGCGTACTCATACGACATTGCTTTCGACAATCTTGAAAATTATAAGAAGAATTAATTTGCTCCAAAATCGGTCGGGTTTATACTCAAAGGTGTGGCAATACATATACGAGTATATTCACGTGTACAAAATAAGAACTTGATTAAAATTAAGATGAAATTTTTGCAAATAAAATCCGTATGACTCTTTGTTATGAGTGGCGTACTCATACGACATTGGTTATGACAATCTTGAAAATTTGAACAAAAATTAAGTTGCTCTAAAATCTGTCGGGTTTGGACTCAAATGTGGGGAAATACATATACGAGTATATTCACGTGTACAAAATAAGAACTTGATTAAAGATGATGACATTTATGCAAATAAGATCCATATGACCCAATGTTATGAGTGGCGTACTCATACAACATTGGTTATGACAATCTTGAAAATTTTAAGAAAAATGTAGTTGCTCCAAAATCGTTCGGCTTTAAACTCAAATGTGTGGTAATACATATATATTCACGTGTACAAAATAAGAACTCAATTAAAGATGATGAAATTTTAGCAAATAAAATCGATATGACCAAATGTTATGAGTGGCGTACTCATACGACATTGCTTATGACAATCTTGAAAATTTGAACAAAAATTAAGTTGCTCCAAAATCTGTCGGGTTTGGACTCAAATGTGGTGAAATACATATACGAGTATATTCACGTGTACAAAATAAGAACTTGATTAAATATGATGAAATTTATGCAAATAAAATCCATATGACCGATTGTTTTGAGTGGCGTACTCATACGACATTGCTTATGACAATCTTGAAAATTAGAACAAAAATTAAAATGCTCCAAAATCTGTCGGGTTTGGACTCAAATGTGGTGAAATACATATACGAGTATATTCACGTGTACACAATAAGAACTTGATTAAATATGATGAAATTTATGCAAATAAAGTCCATATGACCGATTGTTTTGAGTGGCGTACTCATACGACATTGGTTATGACAATCTTGAAAATTTTAAGAAAAATGTAGTTGCTCCAAAATCGGTCGGCTTTAAACTCAAATGGCTGGAAATACATATATATTCACGTGTACAAAATAAGAACTTGATTAAAGATGATGAATTTTTTGCAAATAAAATCCATATGACCCAATGTTATGAGTGGCGTACTCATACGACATTGCTTTCGACAATCTTGAAAATTATAAGAAGAATTAAGTTGCTCCAAAATCGGTCGGGTTTATACTCAAAGGTGTGGCAATACATATACGAGTATATTCACGTGTACAAAATAAGAACTCGATTAAAGATGATGAAATTTTAGCAAATAAAATCGATATGACCAAATGTTATGAGTGGCGTACTCATACGACATTGCCTATGACAATCTTGAAAATTTGAACAAAAATTAAGTTGCTCCAAAATCTGTCGGGTTTGGACTCAAATGTGGGGAAATACATATATATTCACGTGTACAAAATAAGAACTTGATTAAAGATGATGACATTTATGCAAATAAGATCCATATGACCCATTGTTATGAGTGACGTACTCATACGACATTGGTTATGACAATCTTGAAAATTTTAAGAAAAATGTAGTTGCTCCAAAATCGGTCGGCTTTAAACTCAAATGGCTGGAAATACATATATATTCACGTGTACAAAATAAGAACTTGATTAAAGATGATGAATTTTTTGCAAATAAAATCCATATGACCCAATGTTATGAGTGGCGTACTCATACGACATTGCTTTCGACAATCTTGACAATTATAAGAAGAATTAAGTTGCTCCAAAATCGGTCGGGTTTATACTCAAAGGTGTGGCAATACATAAACGAGTATATTCACGTGTACAAAATAAGAACTTGATTAAAATTAAGATGAAATTTTTGCAAATAAAATCCGTATGACCCTTTGTTATGAGTGGCGTACTCTTACGACATTGGTTATGACAATCTTGAAAATTTGAACAAAAATTAAGTTGCTCTAAAATCTGTCGGGTTTGGACTCAAATGTGGGGAAATACATATACGAGTATATTCACGTGTACAAAATAAGAACTTGATTAAAGATGATGACATTTATGCAAATAAGATCCATATGACCCAATGTTATGAGTGGCGTACTCATACAACATTGGTTATGACAATCTTGAAAACTTTAAGAAAAATGTAGTTGCTCCAAAATCGGTCGGCTTTAAACTCAAATGGCTGGAAATACATATATATTCACGTGTACAAAATAAGAACTTGATTAAAGATGATGAATTTTTTGCAAATAAAATCCATATGACCCAATGTTATGAGTGGCGTACTCATACGACATTGCTTTCGACAATCTTGACAATTATAAGAAGAATTAAGTTGCTCCAAAATCGGTCGGGTTTATACTCAAAGGTGTGGCAATACATATACGAGTATATTCACGTGTACAAAATAAGAACTTGATTAAAATTAAGATGAAATTTTTGCAAATAAAATCCGTATGACCCTTTGTTATGAGTGGCGTACTCATACGACATTGGTTATGACAATCTTAAAAATTTGAACAAACATTAAGTTGTTCCAAAATCTGTCGGGTTTGGACTCAAATGTGGGGAAATACATATACGAGTATATTCACGTGTACAAAATAAGAACTTGACTAAAGATGATGACATATATGCAAATAAGATACATATGACCCATTGTTATGAGTGGCGTACTCATACGACATTGCTTTCGACAATCTTGACAATTATAAGAAGAATTAAGTTGCTCAAAAATCGGTCGGGTTTATACTCAAATGCGTGTATATACATATATATTCACGTGTACAAAATAAGAACTCGATTAAAGATGATGAAATTTTTGCAAATAAAATCCATATGACCCATTGTTATGAGTGGCGTACTCATACGACATTGCTTATGACAATCTTGGAAATTAGAACAAAAATTAAGTAGCTTCATAATCTGTCCGGTTTGGACTCAAATGTGGGGAAATACATATACGAGTATATTCACGTGTACAAAATAAGAACTTGATTAAAGATGATAAAATTTATGCAAATAAGATCCATATGACCCATTGTTATGAGTGGCGTACTCATACGACATTGGTTATGACAATCTTGAAAATTTTAAGAAAAATGTAGTTGCTCCAAAATCGCTCGGTTTTATACTCAAATGTGTGTAAATACATATATATTCACGTGTATAAAATAATAACTTGATTAATGATGATGAAATTTTTGCAAATAAAATCCATATGACCCATTGTTATGAGTGGCGTACTCATACGACATTGCTTATGACAATCTTGGAAATTAGAACAAAAATTAAGAAGCTTCGTAATCTGTCCGGTTTGGACTCAAATGTGTGGAAATACATATACGAGTATATTCACGTGTACAAAATAAGAACTTGATTAAAGATGATGAAATTTATGCAAATAAGATCCATATGACCCAATGTTATGAGTGGCGTACTCATACGACATTGCTTATGACAATCTTGGAAATTAGAACAAAAATTAAGTAGCTTCGTAATCTGTTAGGTTTGGACTCAAATGTGTGAAAATACATATACGAGTATATTCACGTGTACAAAATAAGAACTTGATTAAAGATGATGAAATTTATGCAAATAAGATCCATATGACCCAATGTTATGAGTGGCGTACTCATACGACATTGGTTATGACAATCTTGAAAATTATAAGAAAAATATATAATATGTAATTTTGGCGCGTACGCTATATAGCTCAGTGTTTGGCCGAGCTTCTCCTGCCATTTGTGGTGTGCGTCTTTATATTATACCACAAATGGAGGGACCTACAGTTTTGTGCCGACTCCGAACGGCAGACGTATTTAATGAGAAGCTTTTTCATGGCAGAAATACCCTCGGAGGTTTGCCATTGCCTGCCGAGGGGTGACCGCTATTAGAAAAAACTTTTTCTATTATTAAGTGTTTGCTTGTCCTGACTGAGATTCGAACCTCGAACTCACCGGCATATCAAGTTGTAGCACGCACCGCTACCAACTCGACCACAGCGCCCACACAGAAAAATATAGTTGCTCCAAAATCGTTTTTTTTTTATTTTTATTTTTTTTTTTCGGTTACGACCAGGGAGAAGGAATCTTCATAGATACGAGCAGCCCGTGCTGCCCGCATGCCCGATTTGCCTCCAGGCACCTACGGACTAAACCCAACCTCCTTCGTACGCTGGGCCTGTGGCACCCCTGCGGGACTATCAATTCCGATATTACTTCGCAGGGCAGGCACTGGACGTTATTCTTCGTTATTCTTCACTCAGCGTGCGTTATTATACTGCGCGATTTGCGTTTCGCTCGTCTATTCTAAGGCGTTTCATGACTAACGTGATGATGTCTGCACACTTTTTCCATACGTCGTTTTCGGACAACATGGCCTTCAGCAAGCCTTCGGGGGACACTGCTTCTCCTATATATTGTTGCAGGTAATTGCGTTCATTACTAAATCTGTGACAGTCCATTAGTATGTGCTCTGCGCTTTCAACTTTCCCGTCGCAATGTAGGCAGTAGGGACTATCGGCATGTTTGTACTTATGTAAGTATTGGCGGAGACAGCCATGCCCGGTGAGGAACTGCGTGAGGTAGAAATCTTAGTGACGCTAGTCTGTGCACTGAGGCTGTAGCTCTCATGTATGAGGTAACTGGGGTAGCGACTGCCCATACTGGGGCCGCGTACATCAGGATGGACGAACTGACCGTTGCAAGCAGTTTCCTTCTTTCTTGTTTTGGACCTCTTATGTTTGGCATGAGTCTTGCCAGAGCCGTGCTGACTTTTCTCGCCTTCTCGCTAGCATAATTCAGATGTTCTTTGAAGCTCAGACGCCGGTCGAGTATGACACCGAGGTATTTGATAGTTGGGCTTGATTCTACGGTGTGACCTCCTATTCGTATCTGAATATTTTCGACTCTTTTCCGGCTGGTCATTAGCAGCGCTTCGGTCTTATGTTCCGCTAACTCTAATCCTGCTGTTTGGAGCCAAGTTTTGGCAGACTCTATGGTTTCAGTGCTCAAGCGCGCCACGTCCACTAAGTGTTTTGCGACCACTACGACCGCGATGTCATCAGCGTATCCTATAATGGACACTCCTTCCGCTTTTTCTATTCTCAAGATGCCATCATACATGATGTTCCAAAGAAGTGGTCCAAGGACTGACCCCTGGGGCACACCTCCGGTAACATGGTGCTTTTTTGGTCCTTCGTTGGTGTCGTAGAAGAGCTCTCTTTCGCTGAAATAGCTATTCATTATTCGAATTAAGTAGTGGGGAATATTCATTGCCATCATCGCCGTTATTATTCGGGTCCAGTTGGCAGAATTGAATGCGTTTTTCACGTCCAACGTGATTACAGCACAGTACTGCTTTGCTCCTTCAAACCATCTCTTACCCTCGAGGGCTTTGCGTGCAATCTCACAAACGGCCGATATCGCGTCGACAGTGGAACGTTTCTTCCGGAAGCCATATTGCCACCTTGAGAGGCCCTGATCACCTTCCGTGGTCTTTTGAATCCGCGCGCAGATTATTGCCTCAAGTATTTTTCCTGCACTGTCCAGCATGCATAAGGGCCTATATGATGATGGCTCTTCCGGTGGCTTGTTGCCTTTGGGCAGTAGGACTAGCCGTTGCCGCTTCCATTTCTTTGGGAAAATGCCTTCCTGAATACACTTCGTGTATAATCGGCGAAACAGTTCTGTTTTCTCCTTAATTACATATTTCAGGATCCCATTCGGAATGCCGTCCATGCCTGGCGATTTATTGCTTTTTATTTTGTCTGTAGCGGCGATCAGTTCATCCTTCGTAACTGGCGGGACTTCCACGATTTCCAGCGTTAAATCTTGCGGCGTTCGGCATAAGTCTTGTTGCGGGAAGAGCCCAAGAACGATGCGCTTCATTATTGTAGGACACTCTGGTGGATTGGCCCTGCTCCCTTTCAATTTTCTTAGGACAGTGTTATAGCCACTACCCCAGGGGTTATCGTCGACGTCTTTTATAAGTTCTAGAAAGGCCTGACGTTTGCTTTGCTGTATAGCTTTTCGTAATGCCTGTCGCTGGCTTTTGTATGCGGTTTGGAGGCGTTGGTGTTCAGTGGAATTCCTGGTTCTCTGTCTTTGGTGTTGACGTCGCAGTTTGAGGCATTTAGAGCGCAGATTCGCGATTTCTTCATTCCACCAGTAGGCTGGAGTTCTTCTGTTTCCACTTATTTTCCGTGGCATCGATGCGTCGCAGATATCACTGACAATCTTCATTACTTTGTTAGCACAGTTGTCCGTATTTTCATTTCTATCGTCAAGCCCGTCTGGCAGCAGCTCTGTCATGTATTCTACCATACTGCTATCCAACAATTTCGTTTTCCATCCGATGTTCTGCACTTTCCGGGTTTTCTTTTTCTGTGCGCTGCTTCGCTGTGGGTGAATTTCAAAGCGTATCGCAAAGTGATCACTATAGGTGAAGCTCTCTGAAACTTCCCATTTAATTCTATTAAATAACACAGGGCTGCAGAATGTCAAGTCGATAATCGATCCTGCGGTACCTTTCTGATACGTATTTTTGTTTCCATTGTTTAGCAGTACGATGTCTAGATTAGCGAAGGCTTCGAGTAAGGCTTGGCCTCGGGGGGTTGTTTTTGAGCTTCCCCATTCCACTGCCCATGCGTTGAAATCTCCGGCGATGATGACAGGTGTTTTGCCGGTAGCATCGGATGCCAGGCGCCTAAGCATATTTTTATAGCTTTCAAATGATTCACTTGGGGGCGTGTAGCAGCTGTAGTAGTGGATTCACCCCAATTTCGCATAGATGAATCCCTCCTGTTGATTGTTGCCTATGGCTTCGAAGGGGAGAGCCCCGCATGCCCAGACTGCAGCTTTCTTTCTTTTGTCCTGCAGCCAGTTTCCTTCTATAAGCGGCGCTCTATAGGGCTCGCTGATGAGTGCGACGTCAATGTTTTGCTCGAAGACTAACTGTTTTAGCAGGTCTTGTGCTGCCTCGCAGTGGTTGAGATTAATTTGCAGGCATTTAATCATTTCTTCAGTTGGGTTACTGCTTTTTTATACGCCGGGCACCTGAAGCTTCCTGTGGGATGGTTCTGTGTGACGCCCGTCCCTGGTTTACAGATGGCGCATTTTGGTTCTGCTGTACACTGCTTGGCAAGGTGACCTTTCTCTCCGCAGCGTAAACATGACCCACTACGGTCCTCCGTCGATTTACAGTGCCTTGCGATATGTCCAAAATCGAGGCATCGGAAGCATCTGAGGGGACTGACCTGCTCTCGGATTCGGAAGTTAACCCAGCCCACTCTGATTCGTCCCGCCTCAACCAGAATTTTCATATCTCGGACTGTCGCACTTATTGTCGCTGTTTGCGTGCCATTTCTCGTCGGCTTTAAAGACCTAACTGCAACCAGTTTCCCGTAATTCACTTCTGGGAATTGTTCTTTTATTGCGTTGGCAATATCTTTCTCTGTTGTGGCTACATCCACATCACGAATTTCGACATTCACTGTGAGACTCAAGACCTTTACATTTGCGGCATCTTTGAGTACGGCAGACGCTCGTTCTTTAAATTTGTTCGCCATCTGGCCAGACTTATCACGAAGTTCGACAAGTAAATCTCCTTTCGCTGTTTTCCTGATTCGGTTTACATTCTCGCCGAGTTCTTTCATGTCAGGCTGCTGCTTCATTTGCCTGATAATGTCTGCATACGTCATTTCACTCGTTTTGGAGATGATTACCGCGTCGGGTCTGGCCAGTTTTCTTGCAGTTTTGCTGATTTTTTTCGCGTTTTTCACCAGAGTCCATTGTTCGCCATTATTCTGTTTCTCGGTTTCCTTGGCCGGGGTTCTTTGCCACTGCGCTGGTTTCGTTTACATCCCGCTTTTTCCACTCTTTTTCTGTTTGCACGTGTTGTTCCCTTGTACTTGTATTGCCGGGTTTGCGTTTATTAGACTGGGTTGTTGCCTGGCTATGTAGCTTAGCGATTTCTGCAACCAGGTCTCGCATGGGTTGATGGATTGTTCTTCTGCCGCCGCCGATCATGCTTAGTAGCAGGTTGATTTTTTCTCCTAGATCCTTCATGGGGTTTTTTTGCCACAATTGGATCATTTCCGGTGCGTGATGACATGCGGCTAACATCCGGTGGGGAGGAGTGCGCGCGCTCATTTTGGACCGTCTTCTCTGTGCCCAAAGCTGTCTTAAGACTTCTCGTTGCCCCGTGTGGGGCTGCTTCCGGTTCCTGTAACATTAACCGGGGACGCTTCGCGAAAGGGTTTATTCCAGACTCGCAGTCGTTGGTACCAATGCCCGGTGAAGAGGTATCTACGGCCTCTGTGGTATTTCGCCCTGGGGGGGGCGATCTAGTCACACTCATTGTTTAGATTTTGTTTGATGTTTTTTAATTGTTTTTATTAATATTATTATTATAGCTTTTATTAGTGTTTTTGGTTATATTTTGTTTAATTTAGTTTATGTAATTTATTTGCGCCTGCCTTTTAATTCAGTTATTACCTTTGTTGTTGATATTATTAGTTAATTATATGTTGCGTATTAATTTAGTTATATGTATACGTTATTGTTATTCAATTTAAATTAATTATTTTAATTTATTTTAGTAATTCGCGTTTTGTATTTTATTTTATTTTATTATTATTATTTCTTTCGGTTTCATTAATATTACTTTATTGTTGTTGTTATTATTAGTTATTTTATGTTGTGTATTATTTTATTTATTATTATTTTAATGTTTGAATTGAATTTATTATTATTGAATACTAAATATTATTAAATTTATTTTATGTATTTAAGGCCCGCCCTGATGTTCCAGAGCTTACGAGCCTTTTAGGATCACTGTATTAGTCCAGTGCTTTCGCAACTGTTTGGGTTTATCACCTTACTAACAGCTGTTCCTATTTTGAAAGACAAGCTCAGCTGTATTTGACAACTGGCTTATACACTTTTGCTTTTTCAGCTGTCTCGCTGTTTCACTATTTTGATAAAAATTATTTCGCGCGTGTTTCTAAAAAGAAAAAGAAAAGGAACGAAAAACACAAAAAGTTCCAATTTTACGCGTATTTTGTGGTTTTCTGACGAAAACCAGTATCACCCGCACACTTGGAACTACAAAAGGATCACCAGGTACTTCCCGAGTAAGTTTTATGGCAAATCCCTCTGATAGTTTTCCTGTTTTCACAAATATTTTGATTTCTTCTAGAGCGATTATCAAAACACGACTTTCTACAAAAAAACAACAATACAGCGTTTTAGTAATTAAATTTTATTGGTTTATTTTATTTTTATACTATATAATATTTTGTTGGGGTGATATTAAAATTTAATAAACTTTTAATTTTATAAAATCATTTATTTATGATTTATTGATCCGTTAATAACGATTATAGGATTAAGTTACTTTAGGGATAACAGCGTAATTTTTTTGGAGAGTTCTTATTGATAAAAAAGTTTGCGACCTCGATGTTGGATTAAGATATATTTTAGGTGTAGTTGCTTAAAAATAAAGTCTGTTCGACTTTTAAATTCTTACATGATCTGAGTTCAGACCGGCGTAAGCCAGGTTGGTTTCTATCTTTAAAAAATATTAATATTTTAGTACGAAAGGACCAAATATTAGAATTATAAAATTTTATTTATTGAATATTATTAATATACTATTTTGGCAGATTAGTGCTATAAATTTAGAATTTATTTATGTAATTTTTATTACAAATAGTACTTGTTTTTTATAGAATATATTTTATTTTTTATTAGTAGAATAATTTTAGTAGTTTGTGTTTTAGTTAGAGTAGCTTTTTTAACTTTATTAGAACGTAAAGTATTAGGTTGTATTCAGATTCGTAAAGGACCTAATAAAGTTGGTTTAACAGGAATTCCTCAACCTTTTTGTGATGCAATTAAATTATTTACTAAGGAACAAACTTATCCAATTTTATCAAATTATATTTCTTATTATTTTTCTCCTATTTTTTCTTTATTTATTTCTTTATTAGTTTGATTATGTATACCTTTATTTGTAAAATTATTTTCTTTTAATTTAGGCTTATTATTTTTTTTATGTTGTACTAGTATAGGTGTTTATACAGTTATAATTGCTGGCTGATCTTCTAATTCTAATTATGCATTATTAGGTGGATTACGAGCTGTTGCTCAAACTATTTCTTATGAAGTTAGAATAGCTTTAATTTTATTATCCTTTATTTTTCTTATTGGTAGTTATAATATATTAGATTTTTTTTATTATCAAAATTATATCTGATTTATTATTATTTTATTTCCTATAAGACTTGTTTGATTTTGTATTTGTTTAGCTGAAACTAATCGAACTCCTTTTGATTTTGCTGAAGGTGAATCTGAATTAGTTTCTGGATTTAATGTAGAATATAGAAGAGGAAGATTTGCTCTTATTTTTTTAGCTGAATATGCTAGAATTTTATTTATGAGAATATTATTTTGTGTAATTTTTTTAGGATGTGATTTATTTAATTTAATATTTTATATTAAATTAACTTTTATTTCTTTTGTATTTATTTGAACACGTGGAACTTTACCTCGATTTCGTTATGATAAATTAATATATTTAGCTTGAAAATGTTTTTTACCTTTTTCTTTAAATTATTTATTATTTTTTATTGGTTTTAAGTTATTATTGTTTTATTTTATATTGTTAATTTTTTTTAGTAAAGTTAATAGAAATTTTAATTTCTATCTTATGTTTTCAAAACATAAGCTTATTCAAGCTCATTAACTAATTAATTAATTAAATTATCTCATCATTTATTAATTAATGGATTTAAAATATAATATAAAAAATAAATTACTGTTAAAATTTGTCCAACTAATACATAAGGATCTTCTACAGGACGAGCTCCAATTCATGTTAATAAAATTACTGTAACTGTTATAGTTCAAAATAAAATTTTATTAATTGGATAAAATTGAATACCTCGGAATTTTCTTAAATGATAAAATGGTAAAATAGCTAAAATTGCAATTGATAAAACTAAAGCAATAACTCCCCCTAATTTATTAGGAATAGAACGTAAAATAGCATAAGCAAATAAAAAATATCATTCTGGTTGGATGTGAATTGGTGTAACTAAAGGATTTGCTGGGATAAAATTATCTGGATCACCTAATAAATAAGGATTGATTAATGTTAATAATAATAGACATTTAATTATAATAATAAATCCTACAATATCTTTAAAAGAAAAATATGGATGGAAAGGGATTTTATCAATATTAGAATTTAATCCAATTGGGTTATTAGAACCTGTTTGATGTAAAAATATAAGATGAATTAATGTTATTGCAAGAACAATGAATGGTAAAATAAAATGGAATGTAAAAAATCGTGTTAATGTTGCATTATCTACAGCAAATCCTCCTCATACTCATTGTACTAAACCAATTCATAAATATGGAATTGCTGATAATAAATTTGTAATAACAGTTGCTCCTCAAAAAGATATTTGACCTCAAGGTAAAACATATCCTATAAAAGCAGTTGCTATTACTAAAAATAAAATTAAAACTCCTACTAGTCATGTTGGTGTAAATAAATAAGATCCATAATATATACCTCGTCCTACATGTAAATAAATACAAATAAAGAAAAATAATGCTCCGTTTGCATGTAAGGTTCGTAATAATCAACCATAATTTACATCTCGACAAATATGATTTACTCTATTAAAGGCTATATTAATATCTGCTGTATAATGTATTGCAAGGAATAATCCAGTTAAAATTTGAATTGTTAAACATAATCCTAATAAAGATCCAAAATTTCATCAAGTTGAAATATTAATAGGTGCTGGTAAATCAACTAAAGCATTATTTGCAATTTTAAATAAAGGATGTTGGGTTCGTAAAGGTTTATTCATTAGTTAATTTATTAATCGAAGAGGACCATAAAATAATTTAGTAATTTTTACTACTGCGATTAATGTAATTAATAGATAGTTTATTAATAAAATAGTAATTATATTTGTGGGATAATTATATAACTTGTAAAGATTTAATGAATTTTCTTTTGAAAATAAATTTATTGAATAATTTATTAATATTTCATTATTTTGTGAAAAAAATGAAATATATAATTTATCAATAAATATTCTAATAAATATTAATAATAAAAATATTATTATACATAAAATAGCTAATTTTATTGATAATGAAAATATTTCATTTGATGCTAGTGATGTAACATAAATAAATAAAACTAATATTCCTCCTAAAAAAATTAAGAATAAGATATAAGAAAATCAAAATGTTTTTACTATTAATCCTGTTAATAAACAAATTTGAATTGTTTGTAATAGTAATATTAATCCTATTGCTAATGGATGATTTATTTGAATAAAAATAAATCTTGAAATTATAGTTAAAATATATAACATTAATTGTATAATATCAGGAGGTAGTTTATTTTAAAATATTAATTTTGGAGATTAATGATAAAGTTATTCTTTTCTCTTGAAGTTTTAAAAGATAAATTCTTATTTTTGATTTACAAGACCAATGTTTTTATTAAACTATTAAAACTAATGATAATAATTTTATATTGAGGATTACCTTGTTTTTTATTTTTAATAGGAATTTTTGTTTTTGTATCAAGTCGAAAACATTTATTATCTATACTTTTAAGATTAGAATATATTGTATTAAGTCTTTTTTTTTATTATTTATTTATTTAAATTTAATAGATTATAATAGATTTTTTAGAATAATATTTTTAGTTTTTAGAGTTTGTGAAGGAGCTTTAGGTCTTTCAATTTTAGTTTCAATAATTCGTACTCATGGAAATGATTATTATCAATCTTTTAATATTTTACAATGTTAAAATTTATTTTAATATTAATTTTTATTTTTCCTATTTGTTTTATTAATAATTCATTTTGAATGGTACAAAATTTATTATTTTTTTTTACTTTTGGATTTATTTTAATGAATTTTTGTACTAATTATTTTGTAAATATTTCTTATTTTTTGGGTTATGATTTAATTTCCTATGGTTTAATTTTATTAAGATTATGAATTTGTACTCTTATAATTATTGCTAGAGAATCTATTAATAAATTAAATAATTATAGTAATTTATTTTTATTTAATGTTTTAATACTTTTATTATTTTTAATTTTAAGTTTTAGTAGAATAAATTTATTTATATTTTATTTATTTTTTGAAAGTAGATTAATTCCTACATTATTTTTAATTTTAGGTTGAGGTTATCAACCTGAACGTTTACAAGCTGGGGTATATTTATTATTTTATACATTATTAGTTTCTTTACCTATATTATTGGGAATTTTTTATTTATATAATAATTTTATAACATTAAATTAATTTTTAATAAGTAATTATATATTAAATTATGATTTATTATATTTATCAATAATTTTAGCTTTTTTAGTTAAAATACCAATATTTTTAGTTCATTTATGATTACCTAAAGCTCATGTTGAGGCACCTGTTTCTGGATCTATAATTTTAGCAGGGATTATATTAAAATTAGGGGGGTATGGGTTAGTGCGAATTTTTTCATTTCTTCAATTAAGTGGTTTAAAATATAATTATATTTGAATTAGAATTAGATTAATTGGAGGTGTTTTAATTAGATTAGTTTGTTTACGTCAAACTGATTTAAAGGCTTTAATTGCTTATTCATCTGTTGCTCATATAGGAATTATTTTAAGAGGATTAATAACTTTAACTTATTGAGGATTTTGTGGCTCATATGTTTTAATAATTGCTCATGGATTATGTTCTTCTGGTTTATTTTGTTTAGCTAATATTACATATGAACGATTAGGAAGTCGTAGTTTATTAATTAATAAAGGGTTATTAAATTTTATGCCTTCTATAACTTTATGATGATTTTTATTAAGTTCTTGTAATATGGCAGCACCACCTTCATTAAATTTATTAGGAGAAATTTCTTTATTAAATAGAATTGTAAGTTGATCTTGATTAACTATAATTTCTTTATCATTTTTATCTTTTTTTAGTGCAGCTTATACTTTATATTTGTATGCTTATAGTCAACATGGAAAAATATTTTCTGGAGTTTATTCATTTAGAAGAGGAAAAATTCGAGAATTTTTTTTATTATTTTTACATTGATTTCCTTTAAATTTATTAATTTTGAAAAGAGATATTTGTATATTTTGGCTTTAATTTAAATAGTTTATTATAAAATGTTGATTTGTGGTATCAATGATATGATTTTTATCATTTTAAATTGTGAAAAATAATTTATCAATTTGTAGAATTATATTTTTAATTTTAATTATATTTATATAATATTTTTTATCTATATTTTTTTTAATAAATGATTTAGTTTATTTTTTTGAATGAGAAGTTATTAGATTAAACTCTGTAATAATTGTAATAAATTTTTTATTTGATTGAATAAGTTTATTATTTATATCTTTTGTTTTATTAATTTCTTCTTTAGTAATTTATTATAGAAAAGAATATAAATATAATAGGTGATTTAAATATTAATCGGTTTATTATGTTGGTTCTTATATTTGTTATATCAATAATATTATTAATTATTAGTCCTAATTTAATTAGAATTTTATTAGGTTGAGATGGATTAGGTTTAATTTCTTATTGTTTAGTAATTTATTTTCAAAATATTAAATCATATAATGCAGGAATGTTAACTGCTTTATCTAATCGTATTGGAGATGTTGCTTTTTTACTTGCTATTGCTTGAATATTAAATTTTGGAAGTTGAAATTATATTTTTTATTTGGAATTAATAAAAAATAGATTTGAAATGGAAATTATTGGGGGTTTAATAGTATTAGCAGCAATAACTAAAAGTGCTCAAATTCCTTTTTCTTCTTGATTACCTGCTGCAATAGCAGCTCCTACTCCAGTTTCAGCATTAGTTCATTCTTCAACTCTTGTAACAGCGGGAGTTTATCTATTAATTCGTTTTAATATTTTATTATGTAATAATTGATTAGGTCAAATTCTTTTATTATTATCTGGTTTAACAATATTTATAGCTGGGTTGGGTGCTAATTTTGAATTTGATTTAAAAAAAATTATTGCTCTTTCTACTTTAAGTCAATTGGGTTTAATAATAAGAATTTTATCTATAGGTTATTATAAATTAGCATTTTTTCATTTATTAACTCATGCTTTATTTAAGGCTTTATTATTTATATGTGCTGGGGCAATTATTCATAATATAAATAATTCTCAAGATATTCGTTTAATAGGAGGGTTAAGATTTTATATACCTTTAACAAGAGTTTGTTTTAATGTAGCAAATTTACCTTTATGCGGTATGCCTTTTTTAGCTGGATTTTATTCTAAGGATATAATTTTAGAAATTGTTTGTTTAAGTTATTTAAATATTTTTAGATTTTTTTTATTTTTTGTCTCTACAGGTTTAACTGTTTGTTATTATTTTCGTTTAATTTATTATGCAATAACAGGTGAATTAAATTGTAGATCTTTAAATATATTAAATGATGAAAGATGAATTATACTTCGTGGTATAAGAGGTTTATTATTTATAAGAATTATTGGTGGTAGAATTTTAAGATGATTAATTTTTCCTACTCCTTATATAATTTGTTTACCAATTTATATAAAATTATTAACATTAATAGTATGTATTTTAGGAGGAATTTTAGGTTATTTAGTTTCTAATGTTTCTTTATTTTATTTAAATAAATCATTAAGTAATTATTTAATAATTTATTTTTTTGGATCTATATGATTTATGCCTTATATTTCTACATATGGTATTATTAAGTATCCTTTAATTTTAGGTAATATTTTAGTTAAATCATTTGATCAGGGTTGATCTGAATATATAGGTGGTCAAAATTTGTATAATAAATTTGTTAATTATTCTCAACAAATTTATATATTTCATAATAATAGTTTAAAAATTTATCTTTTATTATTTGTATTGTGGATTATTTTTTTATTTAATTTTTTTTTATTTTATTCAAATAGCTTAAGATTAGAGTATAACATTGAAGATGTTAGGGTAATTATATAATTTTTGAATATAGTGAATTTAATTTAGTAATTTATAAAATAAAATATATTTATTTTTACAATGAAAATGTAATGTTTTAAATTAAACTATATAAACATAGAAGTATAAATGGAATTTAACCATTAAAAGATAAAAGTTAGCAGCTTTTTCTTGATCTTCATACTTCCTAAATTGGAATTTTTATTCAATATTATCATTAACAATGATAGGCCTCTTTTTGGCTTCAATTAATATAAATTTTTAGAATAAGGGTAATATTACCTAAAATTAGGTCGAAACTAATTGCAATAAATCGCTTCATATTCAAGGTAGATTGAATATCAATACTTTTTGAATGCAAATCAAATGTTATAATTAACTACAACCCTTTTAATTAGATCAATTTAGTATACCTTGATTTCATTCATGGTATAATCCAATAATTAAAATAATAATAAAAATAATAGAAGTTAAAGATCATATTATAATATTTGATATTTTAATAATTAAAATTATTGGAAGAATAAGTGCAATTTCTACATCAAAAATTAAAAAAATAATTGTAATTAGAAAAAATCGAAGAGAAAAAGGTAATCGAGAAGATGATTTAGGGTCAAAACCACATTCAAATGGTGAACATTTTTCTCGATCTGTTAAGGTTTTTTTTTGATAAAATAGATGCTAAAATTATTACAATATTTGAAATTAAAATTAAAGTTAATGTTATAATACTAATTGAAAAAATTATCTATACTACTAGTTAGTAGTCCTTATGATTGGAAGTCAAATATACTGATATACTATATAGATAATTAATTAACCTCCTCATCAATAAATTGATACATATAAAAATAATCAAACAATATCAACGAAGTGTCAGTATCATGCAGCTGCTTCAAATCCAAAATGATGTCTTTTAGAAAAATGATTATTAATATGTCGAATTAAACATACTAAAAGAAAAGAAGTTCCAATTAATACATGAATTCCGTGAAATCCTGTTGCTATATAAAAAGTAGAACCATAAATAGAATCAGCAATTGTAAATGGAGCTTCAATGTATTCATAAGCTTGAAGAATTGAAAAATAAATTCCTAATAAAACTGTAAAAAATAATCCTTGTGTTGTTTGTGAGTGATTATTTTCTATTAATCTATGGTGGGCTCATGTAACAGTTACACCTGAAGCTAATAAAATTGCAGTATTTAATAAAGGAATTTGGAATGGATTAAATGATTTAATTCCTATTGGAGGTCAGAATGCCCCTAATTCAATAGCGGGGGATAAGCTACTATGAAAAAATGCTCAAAAAAATGAAACAAAAAATAAAATTTCTGATAAAATAAATAAAATTATTCCTCAACGTAATCCTGTAGTTACTGAAAATGTATGAAGTCCTTGAAAAGTACTTTCTCGTACAACATCTCGTCATCATTGATAAACTGTTAAAATAGTAATAATATTTCCTAGTAAAAATAATGAATTATCATATTGGTGGAATCATTTTACTAATCCTGAAAAGGTTGTTATAGCCCCAATTGCTCCTGTTAAAGGTCATGGACTATAATCTACTAAATGAAAGGGGTGATTAGCTTGTGTTGACATTAATTTACTTCTCTAGAGTATAAAGTTCTTAACACAGCAAATACATACGATTGAATAATAGCTACAGCTGATTCAAGAATTAATAAAGCAATTTGACCAATAATTAATAGTGAAATAATAAAATATGATAGAGAAGGCCCAGTATTTCCTAAAAGAGTTAATAATAAGTGACCTGCAATTATATTAGCTGCTAGTCGAACAGCTAAGGTTCCTGGTCGAATTACATTTCTAATAGTTTCAATACATACTATAAAAGGTATTAAAATTGCAGGTGTTCCTTGAGGCACTAAGTGTGCAAATATATGTTGAGTATGATTAATTCAACCATAAATTATAAAACATAATTGTTTAAGCCGCCGCTTAAACAATTAGGCGGCCGTGCGCGCAAGAAGCCAACCGGCCGTGCGTTCAAGCCGTTCGGCTTTCGGAGTAGCCCGAACGCGAAGGCGCACAGCCGGGCATCCCAACGGCAGCCCACCACCGGCATCGATTTGGTTGGGCCAGTGAACAGACAAAAGCCGGAAACCGCGCACGCGACTGCACACCATATTTCTCATTAGTATAAGAATAAATTTGATTCGAAAATTATATGAAAGCCAATGCGGTAAAAAAAAAAATATCCCAAAAATGAGCGGTAGTTTTTAGTGAGATGAAATTTGCACTTTACCTAAATAAAATTAAATGAGCAACAGAACTGCATACAAAATAATTAGTGGTCCTTCGCAGCCAACCTTGGCACAAGCCCTATTGGGAAACATAAATTTAGATAAAAAATACAATCAAAAACAAAAAATCGTTCGTTCGCAACATAAAAAAAAAAAAATTTCATAAACAAAGTGTTACGAGTGCTACAAAAACCAAGAGCAAGTGACAAAAAAAGTTACCAAAAAAAAAGCAAAGTGCGTACATAGACACATACCAAAGTGAAAAAATAAGTTTTAGCTTAAAATCAAGGCGAATTCATTAAAACAAAAAAAAAAAAAAAAAAAAAATTTCATAAACAAAGTGTTACGAGTGCTACAAAAACCAAGAGCAAGTGACAAAAAAAGTTACCAAAAAAAAAGCAAAGTGCGTACATAGACACATACCAAAGTGAAAAAATAAGTTTTAGCTTAAAATCAAGGCGAATTCATTAAAACAAAAAAAAAAAAAAATCAACTACATATACAAAATATTTTTAAAACATTTAAAAAAAAAAAAAAAACAGTATTGTGTAAAATAAAACATAAAAACCACAGAAATTTTACAAAAGTTACGAGTACTACAAAAACAAAAATCTGTGAACAAAAACTGAACAACAACAAAGAAAAAAAAGTGCGGCAACAACGGCAACATCTTTAAGTGGCAACAGCAGCAGCATTTGCAACAACAACATTTGCGGCAACGTCAGCAACATCGCCAGGATTTGCGGCAACAACAGCGTCAACGACCAACACAAAGGGACGTACACAACCACATTCATATACATACATATTGTACATACAAAAAAAAAAAGGAAGTAGTAAGTAGGCAAATTTTTAATTTTCTTTAAAAATTTTAAACAATAAAATATCCTTCATTCCCTTGAAGGTTATATTGTTTTAAACAAAACTGCCAGTGAGTGCTTATGCACACATGTACATACATAGGTACGTAGGCACATGCATGTATGTATAAAAAATCATAAAGGGCATTTTCCGTCAAGCCAAAACTGGTTTTAATAAAATTGCGGATATTTTCTTACCGCGAAAACCTTCATTTCGGTAATTTGCCGCTATTAATAAATATACAAAAAAAAAAAATTGGGGAAAATAATCCGTTTTTACCCAAAAAGCGGTATATATATATTAATTTACCGCCAATTTATACATATATAAATATATATACATACATACATATACGCATGAAGGGTACATAATTAAAAAATATTCCGTTGCAGTTTTAAATGCCTACTGTCCCACTGTACATAATAAAATATCAGCAGATTACTTTCCGTACTTACCAATTTCTGCCGTTGTTCGGAAAGGTCGCTGAACTTAGCCAAAGTGCCGAAAACACATAAGGCATTTTTTCCATATGCCAATTACATATCCGCGCCTACGCACATATGTATATTCACTCTTGCGTATTACATTATCTGATAATATTCGCTAAGCACCCAACTCTTTGTAACGAAGAGAGTGGCTATAATTTTTCAAATAATTCAGCCACCACGCAGCCAACGCTCTTTCTATGATCTTGGCTTCTCTTTTTTAACTACTTCGCTTTACTCGGCCGCACTCACCAAGCTAAGAGAGTTCAAACAAAGCGCGCTCACGACTCACCAAGTGCAGTATCCACTACTCACCTCAGCGTTGAGCGGCTTTTGGGTGTATACATTTGCACTCTCCCGCAAACATATGTACATACACTTCGACTTGTCAACATAAATAAATATTCACAGCTGAGCCATTACTCTGGCTTCGTATGTAATCTACATACACACATACGTACGTGTTTGCTTACTTGCGCGCAAATATTTCTACAAACGTGCATATGATATTAGCATATACATGCATGCGAACAACGTAAATTGACACCGAAATTCCAAAAGATATTCTAATAGTCAGATACAAAGAAGCAACCCATTAGGGAATTTTTCGCAACCAAAAGGTGAAATTTAGCAATATCTTTCAGGTGTTCAATCTTATATATGTATATACACATATTATACAATTTACATACATACATACGTACATATATAATATATATATATATCTTTAAACCAACATACGTATATTTCCACTACGTACATATATAAAAGTTAAAGTGTTTGCGTTCTTTTTTTGTGTTATATAAAATAAAAAAAAATCCAATTCGCGGATTTTAGTTTGGCAGTCCGGTTTCCAAGCATCCCAGTTTAATACATACAAACCAAAAAAAAAAAAAAAAAAACGCAAACACCGCCACAAAACCTTAGTCATTTGCAGGTTCTCTGTGGCACTAAGTGCAAATTTTGCGAGTAATTAAGGGTTTTTTTTCATAAACTCCCACGCAATCTTATCGGCTACATATTTTCTTACGAGTAATTTTTTCTCGGCTTATCCCAAATGCCACTTGGACACAGTCCACCAAAAATGTCAGACATTGAGACACGGTCAAAAACCGCTGCGCTAGAAGCCAGCGTGAAAACGAAAACTAAAACTTTTGACCCCTCCGCGCAAAAGTTTATAGCGGAAAGTGACAGTCTCATGAGATACTGTGCACGATTCAGTGATGCGCCAATTCAAGACCACACAGAATCGTATCTCATGATAAAAGACAAATCAATAGATGATTGTTGGGCACGGCTTCAATCGGTTTATGATATGGTTTTTTCAAAAACAGATGATATCCTTCCGGATAATTTCAAGAATGCTGTTGAAGGCAAATACTATGCTTGCCTTGAACAATATGAGGTGACCAAAGCAAGAATTGCTGATCAACTCACGTTGATGAGAGCAATTGCTGAGCCGAGACCACCATCCCGCGTGGAACACCCCTCGGCGGAGGCAAACGTCTGCCTACAAGTCCCACCTTGTGACACGGAGACATTTTATGGTGGTTATGAAGAATGGCCCGCTTTTCGTGACATGTTCACAGCGGTATACATCAACCATCCGAAGCTCTCCCGTGCTCAGAAATTGTATCACCTTCGATACAAAACCCTAGGAAAAGCCGGCTCAATTGTAAAGCAATATCCGCTTAGCGATGACAATTTCGAGCTGGCATGGGAAGCTTTGCGGTCACGATACGAAAATAAACGTATCCTGGTTGACAACCAGATCAAGATTCTTATGACTCTGCCCACTATCCAAACCGAAAATAGTGATCAACTTCAGAAGCTGCAAACCTCGATAAACAACTGTCTGTCGATTCTTCATTCCCAAGATGTTAAGACAGACAGCTGGGATCCCATCTTGGTATACATATGCTCATCAAAGCTGCCCGAAAAACACATTGTCACTTTGGGAACAATCTCTCTCTTCCCGAAGAGATTTACCCACATGGTCTCAAATGGATGACTTCCTTACTTCAAGATACGAAGTAGTCGAAAGATTGAATCGGCTTCATCCAAGCCAAAGTAAAACAAAAACCTGTCACTCATCAAAATGCGTCGCAAAGCAGGCCCTTTAACAGGACCAATGCTTTCGTGGCAGAATCGACGAGAGAAGTAGCCTGTGCCTACTGCAACTCTCCCCATCTGATTAGACTCTGCCAACAATTCAAACGAATTTCGGTTCCGAACCGTATACAATTCGTAAACCAAAGCAAGTTGTGCAAAAACTGTCTTGCTAATTCTCACAGCACTAATGAATGCCCGAGCAAGTGGTCGTGTACACATTGCCAACAACGGCATCACTCACTGTTACACGTCAATCCAAAGCCACAAGCTCGCCGCTCTAGTCCGAGAAACTTTGGTGCCTCTGCGCAGCACACTACCGCCACCTCGACATCTCCCGCTCGAAAAGTGCAGTCAAGCTCCAATTCCAGCGAGCAACCGTGCTGTTCCAGACAGGCACACATACAATCATGGCATGCAGCCAATGACAGCAAAATTCTCCTTCCAACTGCCATGGTCGCAGTGGAACACGAAGGGGAATTGTTTCAACTTAGAGCCTTAATTGACCAAGGCTCACAAAGGACTTTTATTTCCTCTAAAGTTCAAAAACGGTTGAAACTTCCATTCGAACATTCCAACTTCGAAATCTCTGGCATTAGTGGACACGTCGTCCAAAACTCATCCAAACTTTGTCCTCTTACACTGGTTGCATCCAAAACCAAGCAAAGGATAAAAGTTCAGGCTATTGTGTTACCACAATTAACGAGGCATATGCCAACATTCTCCATTAGCCATGAACACTGGCAGCAGTTCAAAATCCTTGAGCTCGCTGACCCCAATTGCCACATACCAGCACAGACTGATATGGTCATTGGCAGCGATATTCTTCCACACATCCTGCTGGAAGGTATACAAAAGATTTGCGATACCATACTTGCGCAAAAGACAATATTTGGCTGGATTCTTAGTGGTCAAATAACGGAAAAGGTTGTGTCATTCTCGACACAAGTAGAAGAATGCTCGAACGCAGACATCAGTTTACAACTGAGAAAGTTTTGGGAAGAAGAAGAAATTCCACAGCCTCCGCAAATTTCTCTGGAGGATCGGGCATGTGAGAATATGTATGCAACAACAACGACACGTGCTCCAAACGGTCGATACATTGTGCGACTTCCATTCAAGGAAGATTTCCCCAAAAAACTCTTTCTTGGCCATTCTCGGTCTGCTGCCCTCCAGCAATTATTTAGCATGGAGCGATCGCTGCAAAAGAAAGGGGACTTGAGCACACTGTACAACGATGTGTTGCAGGAATATCTCGACCTCGGTCACATGGACTACACCAAGCCTTGTGAAATCATATCCGACGGCAAACATTTCTCTTTCTATTTACCGCACCATGCAGTCGTCAAACCAGATAAGGTGACCACCAAAATTCGCGTGGTATTCAACGCCTCCAAAACATCTGGATCAGGAAAGTCCCTGAATGACGTCCTGCACACCGGTCCCACACTCCAACCAGATCTCATGCTACTCATTTTGCAGTGGCGCATGCACAGATTCGTGTTCAATGGAGATATTGAGAAAATGTATCGTCAAATACTCATCCACGAAGACGATAAACATTTTCAGCGAATTTTATTTCGCAAATCGGCTGACTCTCCGGTCACCGATTACAATCTCAAAACCGTCACATTCGGCGTTAATTGTGCGCCCTATCTCGCTATCCGTACATTACATCAATTAGCTGATGATACGAGAGCGCCATTCCCATTGGCGGCGCCAATACTCAGAAACCAGACGTATGTGGATGACATCCTCTCAGGCAGTCATAACATTGACGATGCCACCGAATCACTTTCTCAAGCGATAGAAGCGCTAAAATCAGCTGGTTTCGTATTAAAGAAACTGACGGCCAATCATCCGGCTATATTAGAACAGTTTCCAAAGGAGGATCTTCTCGACTCCAACTTTTTAAAATTTGAGAGCGCTTCCACAACCAAAACTCTTGGTATTCGCTGGAACGCGCTTACAGACAAGTTTTCCTACACCATTCTGCCTATGTCAACAAAAAATGCCGTCACAAAACGACAAATTTTGTCGTCTGTCGCACGACTTTTTGACCCGGCAGGATGGCTGTCGCCAGTGATGATTCAGGCAAAGATTCTGCTTCAAGAACTTTGGCTAGATGGTGCTTGATTGGGATGAATGTGCAAAGCCCAAGGCTGTATCAAAATGGCAACAGTTCGCAGAAAATCTACCAGCCATCTGCCAAATCGAAATCCCTCGATGGGTTAATTTCTCTCCGAGGCAAGATACTCAAATCCATGGGTTTTGTGATGCCTCGGAAAAGGCGTATTGCGCAGCGATCTACATCCGCGTACATACTTTCAACCAAATAAAATCCTCTCTTCTGGTTGCAAAAGGCAAAGTGGCACCAATCAAGACGGTAAGCTTGCCACGTCTAGAGCTCTGTGGCGCAGTCTTACTTGCAAAACTAGTCGCGGTTGTTCGAAAACAACTCGGCTTAGAAGTATGCAACACTTTCTTATGGTCTGATTCAGAGATTGTGCTAGCTTGGCTGGAAATGCCACCGTGCACATGGAAAACCTATGTGTCCAACCGTGCCTCTCAAATCCGAGAGTATCTTCCCAACGGTACATGGCACCATGTTGCTAGTGCTGACAATCCAGCGGACCTCGGCACCCGCGGTTGCAAACCCCAAGACTTGGCGATTTCCTCGCTCTGGTGGCATGGGCCGAAATGGCTTTCTTGCAACCCGGATTCATGGCCAAAATCAAAAGCGCGCAGCGCATCTCCTCCAGAAAAGCGCAAGATAGAGGCCTATCACGCGCTTGAGGAAGAGGTCGATTTTCTCGACCGGTTTTCATCCTTCTCTCGCGCACTCCGCGTGACTGCGTACATGTTCCGCTTCGTGAACAATGCGCGGAACAAATCTAAGAAGTTAGCCACACTCACTAATCCCAATCTGACCCATGACGAGTTCCAACAAACAAAAACGCGTCTTATCGAGACAGCGCAGTTACGTCATTTTCCGAATGAAAAAAGCGCGCTGCAGGCTAAAAAACCCATTAACAAAAAAAGCCCTCTTCTTGTCCTCAATCCGATAATGGACAAAGACGGTCTGCTACGGGTTAACGGGTGTTTAGTATTTTGCCTCCCTGTGGCAGCCCCACCAGTCGTTGACATTTTGACGGTTCGTTTTGTGCTCATACTTCGGGAGAGCGGATGGTCTTTTTGGGTTGTGAGAGAGACGACGGCTGACAGGCACGCTGAAGTGCGGTTCCACAATATTTTTGTATTTAAGAGCAGCTTTGAATTGTAACATAGGAGTTAATAAACCATTAGCAAAGAATGCAATTGTACATCAATATTAACCTTGCTTTAACATTGGCATCCCTTGCGGGGAACTTCAGGTACTAAATTTGCTGACTTTTATTATTAATTAGTCATGAGCAAACTGTTGCTCTTCGCATAACGGTGTGGAAAAAAAATATACATAAGCATATGTACTACGCAACCTACTTAGGTATATAACTTATATATACAGCAGAATATTGCGCGAAGGTTACGGTATTCATTGACCTTCGTCAAGGTAAACTTCAAGGAAGGAGTGATTTTTAGGTTGGCCTACCGCACGGCTCCTGCAAACATGAAGGCGCTCATCAAACAACAAACGAGCGCAGCAAATCTAATCGTAAACTTTATGACCAACTTACGCAAAACCGCCAAAAATAAACAAACTAAAGGTTTTTTGATTGGTCGCCGTTCACTGCTGTACCAATATTGGGAAAAATATGTAAAGGGATACGAGGACATATCAGACGCAGCTGACGACGCCAACGCACTTGAGATAGCACAGCCGGTTCTTGACTCATACACTGAGATTGAGCGCATTTACACCGAAACATTGGGTGAGTTGAACGATATGATTGAGGCAACTTCCAACCTCCCCACGAATTCAGAGTCATTTCGTTCAACTTCTGCAGTCACTTCCGCTAACGGGTACTCGAGTCAAAATCTTCCACCCATTAAAATACCTCCATTTGATGGTTCCTTTCTGCGTTGGTGTCCATTCAAGGACTTATTTACATCGGTCGTCATCAAATGTCGTAGTCTATCAGACACCCAGCGTCTGCAGTATCTAAAGGACAGTCTCACTGGCGAAGCAAAGAACTCACTCGATAACATTGCCACTACAGACGGTAATTTCGCGGTCGCCTGGGAGTTGCTTGAACGCAAGTTTGACAACAAACGCATTATTATCAACGCACATCTGACCGAAATCACAAATCTGCCCAACATCCAAAAGGAATCAGCTGCCAATTTGAGGGCATTGATTGACAGTGTTACGGCATCGATACGTGCGTTGGAGCAACTCGGTCGTCCGGTAGCGCAGTGGGATGACTGGTTGATCTATACCATCGTGCATAAACTCGATACGGCGTCGGTACGTGCTTGGGAGCTTTCCATTGCTGCCAACAACACCCTTCCAACTTTTGAAGATTTACGGAAGTTCATCGAAAACCAAACCAAGTCCTTGGAAGTTGTACAAAGCTTCGAGGATTCTAAACCGATAAACTTGCCATCAAAGGAGGCGGCACAGCCCAGATCCAAAAATCAAGGGGTGAAGGGGTATCATACTACCACAACAAATTGCCCATGCTGCTCAAGCAAACATTATATATTATTTTGCACGGATTTTCGAAACCAAACGGTACAGCAACGATACAGGACAGTTCAACAAGCGAAATTGTGTTTAAACTGTTTGCGGTCTGGTCACAAGTCGCAACAGTGTCCTTCAAATCGTCGTTGTCAAAAGTGCAACTTGGCGCACCACACAATGATACATGATTATTACACCAACAATGTACCACCCCCACCTATTGCTACGGTTCGTTCATCTGCTAACAGTCCAGCTCGCTTATCGACACATAACGCATCCATCGCTGAAGAGGCTACGCATCGCATTCCGTCAGTACTACTAGGCACCGCGTTAATTGAGGTGCGCTCTGATGCCGGACACATAATGATACTACGTGCCTTAATAGACAGCGGAGCTGAAGCAACATTTATTAGTGAATATGTTGTATCTCAACTCAAATTAGCGAAGTCATCGCTGCGCATACCACTGAATGGAGCAAATGGACAAAGGCTAACTACAACAACGGGCTCCGTGGAGTTTTTACTATGTTCAACGAAATCTGCATTTAAAATGCGATGCACTGCTCTAGTACTCCCACGAGTAGGAAACCCGAGCCCGCCAGTAAACAGCCCTCCGGAACAGTTTATGACATTGTGGCAGCTCGATCTTGCCGACCCTAAATTTAACGTATCGGGCGGTATTGACGTCATTTTAAGCGCTGGTGATTACGCCGCAATTATTCTTAATGGTATTAGGGAGTGTCCCGGGGCGAACGTCATTGCCCAAAATACGCAACTAGGATGGGTAATTTTCGGCAACCTGTCAACTCGAGATAACCAAGCGATAAAGTCCGCCTATGACTGCTATTGTACTAGATTGCAGTTGGATGGACTCCTCCGTCGCTTCTGGGAGCAGGAAGAGGTCATCGTACAACACACCTTAAGTCAAGACGAAATTCGTTGTAACGAATTCTTCGAGTCCACAACGCAACGTACGGAGACAGGCCGTTACATGGTGCGACTGCCGGTGAAAAAGGAGTCAGATCTATCTGGCCTATCAACAACGCGAGGGGCGGCACTATCGTTACTTAATACAATGGAACGCCGCTTAAATCGAGACGTCGCAGTACAAACATTGTACCATGAGTTCATGTGCGAATACTATAAGCTCGGTCATATGCAGATCGTTAGAGAAGATGCGACGGACAGACGCGTTAATTACCTTCCACATCATAGCGTGTTAAAGGAGTCAAGTACAACGACCAAATTACGCGTCGTGTTTAACGCGTCCAAGAAAGCTGAAACCGGAACATCATTAAACGATTGCTTATACACAGGACCAAAGTTACAAAAGGATCTCGCCTCTGTTGTCCTAAACTGGCGCAAGTACCGCGTTGCCTTTACAGCAGACATCGAAAAGATGTATAGGCAGATACTGGTCCACCCGGAAGATGTCGATTTGCAACGAATTTTCTGGCGTTGTCACGAACGAGAGCCACCTTCAACTTTTCGGTTGTTAACAGTAACTTATGGTACCAATTGTGCGCCGTTTCTCGCGATGAAAGTTCTGCAAACGCTTGCCAGAGATGAAACCCATCGGTTTCCACAAGCATGTTCTACTCTGTTGAACGAATTCTACGTGGACGACGTTCTATCGGGGGCTGAAACAATTTCTGAAGCCAACAAACTTCGAGGTGAATTACAAAAGCTGTTATTAGCAGGAGGCTTCAAATTGCGTAAATGGACCTCCAATTTTCCTGAGACACTGCATGAAATCGATCCCCGCGACCGTGAAGAGAAAGGTGCGTATGTACTTAGCGCTGAAACTGAATCTAAGGCATTGGGAATCGTTTGGGTCACACACTGCGATAGCTTCAGTTACAAAATAACGCCGAAACCTACCAGCCGACGTGTAACGAAACGCCAGTTCCTCTCAGACGTATCGAAGCTATTTGATCCATTGGGTTTTTTGGCCCCTGTGCTCATCAAGGGGAAAATACTATTCCAAAAGCTCTGGACCCTTGGCATCGACTGGAACGAACAGATTCCTGATATTATTCGAAACGAATGGGATATAATTCGTTCTGAGCTGGAAACCTTTTGCCACCTCAAAATTCCACGCTGGATACAAACATCTGTCACTGCTACCTCGTTTGAATATCACGCATTTGCAGATGCATCGACACAAGCATATGCCGCAGTCGTATATGTAAAGGTAATTTCGGAAATAGGCACAAAGGTTACTCTGCTTATAGCGAAAACAAAACTAGCACCACTGAAGAAGATAACCATACCGCGGCTTGAGCTATGCGCCGCACTTTTGGCGGCTAGACTCATCAACAAGGTTCAAGAAGTGCTTAAACTTCATTCCGCCGTCACGTATCTCTGGTCGGATTCAACCACGGCACTTGGTTGGATCAAGTCAAATCCAGGCAATCTGAAGGACTTCGTCGCCAATCGAACGACTCAAATACTTGAAACCACATCCAGCGACCAATGGAGGTACGTGCGCACAACCGACAACCCAGCTGATTGCGCGTCGAGGGGAATGTCGCCAAGTCAACTCAGCAACCATGCGCTTTGGTGGGCTGGCCCGCCATGGTTACATTCATCGGAAGATCACTGGCCAAAACTAAATCCTGAGGTTTCTCACACCCTTCCTGAGATGAAGTCAATTAAGGTGTTAACTACGCAGAAAGTGGAGACTGAGGCATCAATTCTTGATAACTATTCCGATCTTAGTAAGTTACTTTGTGTCACCGCCTGGTGTCAAAGGTTCATTGACATTACACTCGGAAAGCCACATGCTACGACACCTTATTGCCTTTGGACTGAATGCTATGCCGCACTTAAATCCTGGACAAAACGAGTACAACAAGAAGAATTTGTTCAGGAATTGAAACATCTTCGTGTAGGCAAGAGCGTTGAGACGAAAAGCAAGTTAAGCAACCTAGGTCCTCTGATAGACTCCGAGGGCGTATTACGTGTTGGTGGGAGACTTAACAACGCCAATTTATCCTTTAATGAGCGGCATCCTATGATTCTGCCAAAACAAAGCCACTTAACCTTTTTACTTATTAAACAGGCGCATCATCATCTGCTTCATGCTGGGACGCAAACAACGCTCAGCCACATTCGGCGACGCTTTTGGGTGATCAACGGCCGTGCTGCAGTTAAGAACGTCATCAAGAAGTGTCTATCTTGTTTTCGATATACATGCCAACCAAACACGCAGCTTATGGGTCAATTACCAAGCCCTCGCTGCAACATTTCATCACCGTTTGTACACACGGGAGTTGACTACGCAGGCCCGTTTCAGGTGCGTGCTACAAAGGGTAGAGGGTATCGCGCTTACAAAGGTTACGTTGCCGTATTCATTTGCCTCGCCACAAAGGCTTGCCACCTAGAACTGGTAAGCGACATGACCACCGAAGCGTTCGTCGCCGCACTAAAGCGTTTTATTGCCACTCGAGGGCTTTGCACAGATATCTACAGCGACAATGGTACCACCTTTGTGGGTGCCAGTGCACTATTAGACAGTGAACGAGAAGCCTTTCAAGCGCAACTTCAGGCAGCTGCATCGTACACGTCGCGTTGTGAGATGAACTGGCATTTTATACCGCCGGCGGCCCCTCACCATGGTGGGCTCTGGGAGGCTGCGGTCAAAAGCATGAAGGTCCATCTTAAACGCGTAATAGGGCTGACTACTCTAACTTTTGAGGAATTTTACACCGTACTAAAACAAATCGAAGCATGCCTCAATTCACGACCTTTAACCGCCGTCACTGATGACCCCACCGATCTCACGGCGCTAACCCCCGGCCATTTTTTAGTCGGCAGGGCGCTTACGGCCAGCCCAGAGACGTATCCTCTTAACGCTAAGATGACACATCTGAATAGGTGGAAACAGCTTACGCAGATGTATCATGACTTCTGGTCAAAGTGGGCGAGCGAGTATTTACAAAGTCTTCAAGCCCGAAATAAATGGCGCTCGCAAGAAGACAACATCAATATTGGGCAGATTGTTCTCATTCGAGACGAACGACTGCCACCAATGCAGTGGCCACTGGGTAGAATCTTGGATATTCATGCTGGGGCAGATGGCATTGTAAGAGTGGCAACAATCAAAACGAAATCCACCACGCTTAAACGGCCAATCACCAAACTGTCGGTCCTACCAATTGATAAGCCTCTCGCAGATGGTGGGCGGCCTGGTGCAACCTAATTTCGTCCAAATCTAGGACGAGGTGGGCGGAATGTTTAGTATTTTGCCTCCCTGTGGCAGCCCCACCAGTCGTTGACATTTTGACGGTTCGTTTTGTGCTCATACTTCGGGAGAGCGGATGGTCTTTTTGGGTTGTGAGAGAGACGACGGCTGACAGGCACGCTGAAGTGCGGTTCCACAATATTTTTGTATTTAAGAGCAGCTTTGAATTGTAACATAGGAGTTAATAAACCATTAGCAAAGAATGCAATTGTACATCAATATTAACCTTGCTTTAACAACGGGAGATTGGCGCATGCCACGTTGAGATACAACGAAAGACACCCAATCATTCTCCCAACAAAATCGAGGTTCTGCCAGCTATATTTAGAGTTTCTACATTCGCTGCTTCTTCATGCAGAAATACGATTGATGCTCCAAATGGTAAGGCAAGAGTATTACGTACCAAAGCTAAAACCTCTAATTAAACGATGCATTTTCCAATGCAAAGTGTGCACTCTTTATAAGCAACGAACACGCACACAAATAATGGCCGCTCTGCCCCCTGAGCGTTGTAATTTCTCATTACCATTTTCTACCACTGGCGTAGATTTTGCGGGGCCGTTCCAAATTAAAGCGTCGGTATTAAGATCCACTACGCTTCTCAAAGGTTATGTAGCAGTATTCGTATGTTTTGCCACAAAGGCAATTCACCTCGAGTTGTGCTCTGACCTCACAACCGATGCTTTTCGAGCAGCATTTACCCGCTTCGTCGGCAGACGAGGTTTCCCCTCCAGATGATGAGTGACAATGGAAAAACGTTCATTGGCGCTCAACGCGCAACTGAACGCGACTTCGTTAAATTTCTTAACGAATGCTCCACAGACATTGTCCAAAAATATGCTCCTCAAGGCATCAATTGGCAATATATACCACCCGGAGCCCCACACATGGGAGGCTTGTGGGAATCCGCAGTAAAAAGCTTTAAAATCCATCTAAAGAAAATCGCTGCATCCCACAAGTTCACATTTGAAGAATTCACGACGATATTGGTGCGAATTGAAGCGGTTCTCAACTCGAGACTTTGTCCGCACTATCACAGGACCCGGCTGACTTTACAGCGCTTACTCCAGGTCACTTCATTCGAGGTGCACCGCTATTGGCCATTCCCGAGCCTAACGCTGAAGACCTCTCTCTACTTAACCGCTGGGAGAAAGTCAAAGCTCTTCACCATCAATTCAGCCATAGATGGAAAGAGGAATATCTCAAAGATCTTCAAAAAAGATATAAGTGGAAAAATCCAAACCACAATCCTCAACCAGGCGATCTCGTCGTGATAAAGGAGGATTCGCTCCCGCCCACCGAGTGGAGACTGGGACGAATCGAAAGGGTTCACCACGGGCCTGATAACCATGTACGCGTCGTGGAGATCCGCACGCAAAATGGGGTTGTCACGCGCCCTTTAGTTAAACTGTGCTTCATTCCACCAGCGCAGCCTTCGCGCGACTCACAGTCAAGAAGAAAACAAAAATAAATCATATACCATCCCTGTATATTATGGATTTAAACATCTCGCTTTAAATGCTATCCCCAAGTACTTCTCGTTTCTTTGTTTGTTCTTCTACTTTCAGACCGAAAAACCATAATGGCGACACGAAAGGCATGCCCTCTAGCTCCGACCGCAGAGACAGACAACTGTCTGCAATGCAGACTCTGCCATCGCTACCACGCCATTCGGACCTGTCCAGCCTTCAAGGCAATGAAGCCACCGCAACGGTCAGCCGTAGCCCGGGCGCAAGGGTATTGCGTCAACTGCCTCGCACTCACCCACACCACCGGTGAATGCGATTCGTCCGGCAGCTGCAAGGTTTGCGGGCTCGCGCACCACACGCTGTTGCACATGGCAGCAGCCAGTACTGGGCGCCTAAAAGCGCGAAAACGGCCATCCAACCAGCGCGCAAGGGTACAGAAGCGCAAACCAGCTGCGCGCGCAGTCCAAGAAAAGCGCAGGCAACGCCCGAAGCAGGGCAAACGAGTGCCCCAACAGCCATCTACGAAGGAAGCCACTATCGCGCGCACTGCTGACGGCCTACAAACCCGGAGATATCGGGGACAGAGCACCACCCGTGTGCTAGGCAACACAATCCGCGCCCTGAAAGAGCTGCAGGAGGCACTGACGAGCGCATCCCTGCAGGGCGGGGACGATGTTTAAGCCGCCGCTTAAACAATTAGGCGGCCGTGCGCGCAAGAAGCCAACCGGCCGTGCGTTCAAGCCGTTCGGCTTTCGGAGTAGCCCGAACGCGAAGGCGCACAGCCGGGCATCCCAACGGCAGCCCACCACCGGCATCGATTTGGTTGGGCCAGTGAACAGACAAAAGCCGGAAACCGCGCACGCGACTGCACACCATATTTCTCATTAGTATAAGAATAAATTTGATTCGAAAATTATATGAAAGCCAATGCGGTAAAAAAAAAAAATATCCCAAAAATGAGCGGTAGTTTTTAGTGAGATGAAATTTGCACTTTACCTAAATAAAATTAAATGAGCAACAGAACTGCATACAAAATAATTAATAATCATAATGGAAGTGCTAATGATAATGTTAATGTTAAATGACTTGTTCTTGTAAAAATATATGGAAATAATCCTATAAAATTATTAAAAAGAATTAATGAGAATAATGAAACAAAAATAAAAGTAGAACCAGAATGACCTGTATGCCCTAATAATGTTTTAAATTCTTTGTGTAGTGTTATTAAAATAGAATTTCATATAATATGATAACGTGATGGTATTAATCAATAAATTGATGGAATTAATAATACTCCTAAAAATGAACTTATTCAATTAAGTGATAAATTAAAAATACTTGATGATGGATCAAATACTGAAAATAAATTTGTTATCATTTTCAATTAAAGGAATTTTTACTTATTTTTTTTTAAATATTAGATTTAGGTGATTTAGGAATTAATAGAAAATAATTTATAATTCTAAATAAAATAAAAGTTATTGAAAAAATAATAAATAAACTTAGTCAACCGATTGGGGCTATTTGTGGAATTAAAAAATATTAAATAAAATTAATAATTTTAGTTTGACATACTAATGTTATATTTTAACTAATTTTTTTTATTTCATTAGAAGTAATTGCTAATTTACTATAGAGTGGTTTAAGAGACCAATACTTGCTTTCAGTCATCTAATGATGAATTATTTCTACAAGAAATTCATTTAATAAAATAATTTACAGGAATTCTTTCGATTACAATTGGTATAAATCTATGATTAGCTCCACAAATTTCAGAACATTGACCATAAAATAGTCCTGGTCGATTAATTAAGAAATTTGTTTGATTTAGTCGACCAGGAGTTCCATCAACTTTTACTCCAAGGGATGGAATTGTTCAAGAATGAATTACATCTGCAGCTGTTACTAAAATACGGATTTGTGAATTTATTGGTAAAATAACTCGATTATCAACGTCTAATAGTCGAAATTCATCGATGTTTAATTCATTTGTTGGGATTATATATGAATCAAATTCAACATTTAAAAAATCTGAATATTCATAACTTCAATATCATTGATGTCCAATAGCTTTTAAAGTTACTGATGGTTCATTAATTTCATCTAATAAATATAAAAAACGAAGGGATGGAAATGCAATAAATAATAATACAATAGCAGGAAGAATTGTTGAGATTATTTCAATAGTTTGTCCATGCAATAAATTTCGATTTGTATAATTATTAAAAAATAATATAAATATTAAATAACCCACTAAAGTTGTAATTATTACTAAAATTATTAAAGCATAATCATGAAAAAATGTTAATTGTTCTATAAGAGGGGAGGCACTATCTTGAAGGCCAAGAGAAGCTCATGTTGTCATTAATTTCTAATAAAAGTAAAATACTTTATTTATGAAGCTTAAATCCATGGCACTAATCTGCCATATTAGAAATTAATTAAAATAGGTAATTCGGAATATCTGTGTTCAGATGGAGGTGTATTTTGTAATCATTCAATTGAAGAAGATAAATGTATAGGATAAATTACTTGACGTTGTAAAATTAAACTTTCTCAAATAATAAATAAAAAAAATAAAATTCCTAATAATGAAATAGAAGAACCAATAGTTGAGATAACATTTCATATTGTATAAGCATCTGGATAATCTGAATAACGTCGAGGTATTCCTGCTAATCCTAAGAAGTGTTGTGGAAAAAATGTTAAATTGACTCCAATAAATATAATAATAAATTGACTTTTTAATCATTTAGGATTTAATATTAATCCTGTAAATAAAGGGTATCAATGAATAAATCCTGATATAATTGCAAATACTGCTCCTATTGATAAAACATAATGAAAGTGAGCTACTACGTAATAAGTATCATAAAGAATAATATCTACTGATGAATTAGCTAAAATTACTCCTGTTAATCCTCCTACTGTAAATAAAAATACAAATCCTAAAGCTCATAATATGGCAGGAGAATAATTTAATTGTGTTCCATGTAAAGTAGCAAGTCAACTAAAAATTTTAATACCTGTTGGTACTGCAATAATTATTGTTGCTGAAGTAAAATAAGCTCGAGTATCTACATCTATACCTACTGTAAATATATGATGAGCTCATACAATAAATCTTAATAGACCAATTGCTAATATTGCATAAATTATTCCTAAAGAACCAAATGTTTCTTTTTTTCCTGATTCTTGACTAATAATATGTGAAATTATTCCAAATCCTGGTAAAATTAAAATATAAACTTCTGGATGACCAAAAAATCAAAATAAATGTTGATATAAAATAGGATCTCCTCCTCCAGCGGGGTCAAAAAATGATGTATTTAAATTTCGATCTGTTAATAATATAGTAATAGCTCCAGCTAAAACTGGTAAAGATAAAAGTAGTAATAATGCTGTTAATACAACAGATCAAACAAATAAAGGTATTCGATCAAATGTAATACCAGTAGATCGTATATTAATAACTGTTGTGATAAAATTTACTGCCCCTAAAATTGAAGAAATACCTGCTAAATGCAAAGAAAAAATAGCTAAATCAACAGATGCTCCTCCATGCGCAATAATTGATGATAAAGGTGGGTAAACAGTTCATCCTGTTCCAGCCCCATTTTCTACTATACTTCTTACTAATAATAGTGTTAATGATGGAGGTAATAATCAAAAACTTATATTGTTTATTCGAGGGAATGCTATATCTGGAGCCCCTAATATTAAAGGAACTAATCAATTTCCAAACCCTCCAATTATAATTGGTATTACTATAAAAAAAATTATTACGAATGCATGAGCTGTTACAATTACATTATAAATTTGATCATCACCAATTAAAGCTCCTGGATGACCTAATTCAGCTCGAATAAGAATTCTTAAAGAAGTTCCTACTATACCTGCTCAAGCTCCGAAAATAAAATATAAAGTACCAATATCTTTATGATTTGTTGAAAATAACCATTGTTGCGATTAAATGGCTGAAATTTAGGCGATAGACTGTAAATCTATATATAAGAATTAATTATTTTTAATCAATAAAATATAGATTAAGCTTTATAGTCAATAATGATATTAGACTGCAATTCTAAAGGAGTAATATTTTACTAAGGCTTAAAAGATTTAACTCATATTTATAATTTTGAAGACTATTAGTTTATTTAACTTAAAGCCTTAAGTATTAAATAATTGAGTAAACAATAGAAATTAAAATTAAGCTACATGTTGAAATGAAAGAAAGTGATAGTATACATTTAAATGTAAAATTATTAATTTGTAAATTATTAATTCAATTATTTTCATAATAATTTAGTATAAAGCTGCAAAACATAATCGTAAATAAAAAAATAGTGTAATTAATGTTATTACAGTTATAACTGATATTAAAATATATTGATTATTAAAAATTAATAATTGAATTACTAGTCATTTTGGTAAAAATCCAATAAATGGAGGAAGTCCACCTAATGAAAGTAAATTAAAAAATAACATAAATTTTAAAATTTTTGAATTTAAAAATATATTGAATAATTGATTAATATGATAAATTTTAAAATTATTGAATATAAATGTTAATCTAAAAGATAAAAATGTATAAAAATAAAAATAAGTTATTCATATTAATTCATTTGTTTGTATTGCTGTTAACATTCATCCTAAATGATTAATTGATGAAAATGCTATTAATTTTCGTAAAGATGTTTGATTTAGTCCTCCTAAAGAACCAATACTAATTGAAATAATAATCACAAAAATTGATAAATTATTTTGAGGAATATAAGAAATTAATGTAAGAGGAGCAATTTTTTGTCATGTTATTAAAATTAATCCATTTATTCAGGATAGTCCTTCTATTACATTTGGAAATCAAAAATGGAATGGAGCAGCTCCTCTTTTTATTAATAAAGAAGAATAAATAATTAAATTATTTGATATTAAATTATATTTAATTATTGGAAAATAATTTAAATATAAAATAATAATAGCAAATAATAAAACAGCAGAAGCTAATGCTTGAGTTAAAAAATACTTTAAAGATGCTTCTGTTGATATTAAATTATTATCTCTTATTAGGGGGATAAAAGATAACAAATTAATTTCTAAGCCTATTCAAGCACCTAATCAAGAATTAGATGATACTGTAATTATTGTAGCTAAAATTAAGATAAAAAAAAATATAATTTTAGCAGAATTATTAAAAATTAAAAAAAAAAGGATTGGAACCTTTATAAATGGGGTATGAACCCAGTAGCTTTATTAGCTTATCTTTTTATATTTTAGTGTATGATGCACAAAAGTTTTTGATACTTTTAGGAATAGTTTAATTCTATTAAATATAAATTATGGTCTGATATTAATGAATGTAATTTTATTACATTATTTACCCTATCAAGGTAATCCTTTTATCAGGCAATTCATTAATTAAAAAATGAAATAAGTTGTTTTCAACCAAAAAGTTGAATAGAAAAAGTATCAAAAATGAAATAAGTTGTTTTCAACCAAAAAGTTGAATAGAAAAAGTATCTAAATAAAAGTCAATTAAATCATCATTATTTCACTAATTTTTTTTTTTTTTTTTTTTTATTATTTTTTTAATAAATTATATATATTATTTAATTGTATATTTAATTTATAATTAAATAATTAAATTAAGTAAATATAAAATTAAATTAAATTATTAAATAGATAATATTAAATGCCAATATAGATATTTCCGAGAGTTAAAAACACAACTTTAATATAGATATATAGATGAATATAAAAAAGTTATTTTTAACATATATTTATAAAAATTTCGAACGTCATATTATATTATATATATGTATATAAATGTATATATACCGTGCTGGATCTATGAATTTAGGGGTTTTTTTGAATAAATTAATAGGCATATATTAATTAATTAAATATTTATATACATATATATATTTATTAATTTAAACTTAGTATAGAAGAAATTTTCGTGATTAAAAATAATTTTATAGTTTTATATATACATATAAAAATATATTTATATATGTATATAAATTATTTAATGAAAAAAAAAAAAAAAAAAATTAGTGAAATAATGATGATTTAATTGATTTTTATATTATAAATTTTAAAAATTTAATATTTATGTATTTTTATTTAAAATAATTTTAATTTTTTAAATTTTAAAAAAAAAAAAAAATATTTTTTTTATTGTAATTAATGAATATTTATAAATAATTTTTAAAAATTTAATTTTTAAAAATTAATAAAATAATGATGATTTAATTGATTTTTATACTATAAATTTTAAAAATTTAATATTTATATATTTTTATTTAAAATAATTTTATTAAAAATATTTAAAAAATATTTTTTAATTATAATTAATGAATAATTTATAAATAATTTTTAAAAATTAATTTTTTAAGAAAATAAATTATTAAATTTTAAAATTTAATATTTACGATATTATTTATTTATTTATTTTTTTTTATTATAATTAATTATTTAATTAATTATTTATTTATAATTATTTATTTTATAATTAAAATTTAAATTTTATATAAAATGAAATTAAAGTTTTCATAAAAAATTAAAATAAGTAAAATTTGATTGGGGGAATCAATTTACTGGCTATGAGGAAATACTAATTGATTTTATTTAATAAGGTTATTATTTTTACTTTTTTTTAATTATAAAATGTTATTATTATAAATATTAATTTATATAATTTATATTGTTTTATAAAATTTTATTATATTATTAATTTTTAATTTTATGAAAAATTAAAAATTATATATTTATATTAATATTTATATAATTATAATTTTATAATTATAATTAATTATTTAATTAATTATTAATTATAATTTATTTATTAAATAATTATAATTTAAATTTTATATAAAATAGAATCATTCTTTTTAATATAAAATAAAAATAAGTAAAATTTGATTAGGGGAGTCAATTTACTGGCTATGAGGAAATACTAATGATTTTTATTTAATAATATTATTATTTTTACTTTTTTTTAATTATAAAATATTATTAATATAAATATTAATTTATATAGTTTATATTATTTTATAAAAATTTTATATATTATTAATTTTTAAAATCAATTAAATTTTAATGTTAATAGAAATTATTTTTTTTATTAATTAATAAATTTTATTTATTATTAAAAATTAAATATTTATAATAATATTTATATAAATAAAAATTTTTTTATTATAAAAAGTTAAAATTTTAATATTTATAATAAAATTTATATAATTAATATATAAATACTTATTAATTTTATTTATATTTAATTATATTTTTATATTTTTTTATTTAATAATTATTATTAAAATTAAATTTTATATAAATTAAATTAAATTTTAATTTTTTTGTTTTAATATTAAAGTTTTATTTTGGCTTAAAATTTTGTTATTGATTTATTTTATATGTAAGTTATTGCATGAATTTATATTTATTTAAATAATAAATATATTTTATTATAATCTCAGTAAATAATTTTATTAATTAAGGAAACTTATAAATAGTAATTTCATTAAGTATTGGCTAAATTTGTGCCAGCAGCCGCGGTTACACAAATAATACAAATAAAATTTTTTTAATGTAAGTTAAATTTTATTATAATAAAATATAAATAAATTTATTAGGTGAAATTTTTAAATTTTAAGATTTTTATTTAAATGGTATTAAAGCTTGAAAATTTTATTAATAAACTAGGATTAGATACCCTATTATTTAAAATGTAAATATTAAACATTAAGGTAGTATTAGTTATGTTCTTGAAACTTAAAAAATTTGGCGGTATTTTAGTCTATTCAGAGGAACCTGTCCTTTAATTGATAATCCACGATGTACCTCACTTAAATTTGTTTTCAGTTTATATACCGTCGTTATCAGAATATTTTATTAGAATAATAATTTTCTATAGTTTATATTAAAATTTATATCAGATCAAGGTGTAGCTTATATTTAAGTAGAGATGGGTTACAATAAAAATATTTATATGAATCTAAATTTTAAATGTTTAGTGAAAGTGAATTTGATAGTAAAATTTTAAAGATTAAAAATTTGATTGTAGCTCTAAAATATGTACACATCGCCCGTCGCTCTTATTATTAAGATAAGATAAGTCGTAACATAGTAGATGTACCGGAAGGTGTATCTAGAATGACAATTTAAAGCTTATTTAGTAAAGTATTTCATTTACATTGAAAAGGTTTTTGTGCAAATCAATATAAATTGATAATTAATATTTATTTATTATTATTTATGTATTTATTTATTTATAATTTATTAAAAATAATTATATAATTTTAGTGTTTTAGTAATTTTTAATGAAAAAATAATATTAATAATAGTTTATTAAGTATTGTAAAAGGTTATTGAAATAATTGAAAAATTTTTATTTTAAAAGAAAATTTAATTTATTGTACCTTGTGTGTCAGGGTTTATTAAATAATTAATAAATATTTATTAATCTCGATTTTATAAGAGTTAATAATTTATAAAAGTTAATGTATCAAAATTATTTTAAATAAATTATTAGAAATGAAATGTTATTCATTTATAAAGGTATCTAGTTTTTTTAGAAATAAATTTAATTTACAAGATTTTAATTTTTATTTTTTTTTTATAAAAAAAAAATTTATTATTTTGAATATTTTAAGGGATAAGCTTTAAAATAAATTATTAAAAATTAATAATTATTATTAAAAATGTATGTATAGAATTAGCAATCATTTATAAGTTTGTTATAAATTATTTTATTATTTTATTATTTATTTATGTTTTAATTATTTTTATAAAAATTTTTATTAAAATAAAAATTGTTAATTAATAATGATAAAATTAGTATATTTTATTGTAAAAATAATTTAAATTGGTAAGTTTATATAAAGAATTCGGCAAATTTTATTCTCGCCTGTTAACAAAAACATGTCTTTTTGTATTATATAAAAAGTCTAACCTGCCCACTGAATTTATTTAAATGGCCGCAGTATTTTAACTGTGCAAAGGTAGCATAATCATTAGTCTTTTAATTGAAGGCTGGTATGAATGGTTGGACGAAGTATAATCTGTTTCATTTAAATTTATTATTGAATTTTATATTTTAGTTAAAAAGCTAAAATTTTTTTAAAAGACGATTGGGTTTATACTCAAATGTGTGTAAATACATATATATTCACGTGTACAAAATCATAACTTAATTAATGATAATGCAATTTTTACAAATAAAATCCATATGACCCATTGTTATGAGTGGCATACTCATACGACTTGGCTTATGAGAATCTTGAGAAATAGAACAAAAATTAAGTTGCTCCAAAATCTGTTTGGTTTGGACTCAAATGTGTGGAAATACATCTATATTCACGTGTACAAAATCATAACTTGATTAATGATAATGCTATTTTTGCAAATAAAATCCATATGACCCATTGTTATGAGTGGCATACTCATACGACTTGGCTTATGACAATCTTGAAAAATAGAGCAAAAATTAAGTTGTTCCAAAATCTGTCGGGTTTGGACTCAAATGTGTGGAAATATATATATATTCGCATGTACACAATAAGAACTCGATTAAAGATGATGCATTTTTTGCATATAAAATCCAAATGACCCATTGTTATGATTAGAATACTAATACCACATTGCTTTCGACAATCTTGAACATTTGAACAAAAATGAAGTTGCTCCAAAATCGGTAGGGTTTATACTCAAATGTGTGTAAAAACATATATATAACAATTCACGTGTATAAAATAAGAAATCGATTAAAGATGATGAACTTTTTGCAAATAAAATCCATTTGACCCATTGTTATGAGTGGCGTACTCATACGACATTGCTTATGACAATCTTGAAAATTAGAACAAAAATTAAGTTGCTCCAAAATCTGTCGTGTTTGGACTCAAATGTGTGGAAATACATTTACGAGTATATTCACGTGTACAAAATAAGAACTTGATTAAAAATGATGAAATTTTTGCAAATAAAATCCATATGACACATTGTTATAAGTGGCGTACTCATACAACATTGGTTATGACAATCTTGAAAATTATAAGAAAAATATAGTTGCTCTAAAATCAGTTGGGTTTATACTCAAATGTGTGGAAATACATATACGAGTATATTCACGTGTACAAAATAAGAACTTGATTAAAGATGACGAAATTTATGCAAATAAGATCCATATGATCCATTGTTATGAGTGGCGTACTCATACGACATTGCTTATAACAATCTTGAAAATTAGAACAAAAATTAAGTTGCTCCAATATCTGTCGGGTTTGGACTCAAATGTGTGGAAATACATTTACGAGTATATTCACGTGTACAAAATAAGAACTTGATTAAAGATGATGAAATTTTTGCAAATAAAATCCATATGACCCATTGTTATAAGTGGCGTACTCATACGACATTGCTTTCGACAATCTTGACAATTATAAGAAGAATTAAGTTGCTACAAAATCGGTCGGGTTTATACTCAAATGCGTGTATATACATATATATGCACGTGTACAAAATAAGAACTCGATTAAAGATGATGAAATTTTTGCAAATAAAATCCATATGACCCAATGTTATGAGTGGCGTACTCATACGACATTGCTTATGACAATCTTGAAAATTAGAACAAAAATTAAGTTTCTCCAAAATCTGTCGGGTTTGGACTCAAATGTGGGGAAATACATATTTATTTATTTATTTATTTATTTAGTCTATGAACAGAAAGTTTCTTACAGACTATTTACAAAGTAATTAATAATTAAGATTTAAAAACCTAGATAGCTAAATTTAGAATATGAGAAATAACATTTTTTGGAATTGAAAAATCAAGTTGGATGGAACTCGATAGTGAATTAAGTTCAATTAGCGCTCGAACAAGGGGAGCATTACGCGAATATTCTGTTTTAAATTTAACACCATAGAAAGGTAAAGAAATACGAAGATTACGTTGAGGGATGTTGAAATTAATTCTTTCCAAAAGAAAAGAGCAGTCAATGTCACCATTGATGATATTACGAACAAAAGAAAGTGAGAGTACAGACCTTCTTGATTCCAAAGACTACAGGTCAATCAAAAGCAAACGATATTTATAAGAGGGAATTGGCTCATCAAAACACAATGAACGTAAGGCATATTTAAGAAAAACTTTTTGGACCCGTTCAATCCTAGTTATGTAACTTTTTTGACTAGGCCTCCAGATGAAGGTAGCATATTCCAAGTTGGAACGAACAAAAGCCGTATATAATAACTTCAGAGTATACGGGTCAGAAAATTTGGAACTATTTCGCCTAACAAACCCTAAAACCGAGTAAGCTTTCGAAATAATATGGCAAATATGCCTATTAAAAGAAAAGTTACTGGAAAAAATTACGCCAAGGTCTTTAATTTCGTCCAAACTTTGTAAAAAAGAATGAGAAATCATATAAGACGTCGGCAAGATGTTATGAGCTTTCGCATACGTGACTTTAAAGCACTTTTTTATATTTAAAGAGAGCTGAGAGTTAACACACCACTGATGTAAGCTGTCAATGTCATTTTGAAGCAGAAGCGCATCATCGCGTTTTTTAATTATCGAAAAAACTTTTAAGTCGTCAGCATAGAGCAAAAATTTAGCAAATCTAAAGCAGCTACTTATGTCATTAATAAACAAAACGAACAATAAGGGACCTAGTATACTCCCCTGGGGAACCCCAGAGGATGCAAAAAAAAAACTCAGAAGAAACGCCGTCAATTGACACTACGCAAATTCTTTTGAATAAATAGGATTCAATCCATTTTAAAAAAACCGAATGAAAACCTAAATGCGCCAACTTATAAATCAATACGAGCATATTCACGTGTTCAAAATAAGAACTTGATTAAAGATGATGAAATTTATGCAAATAAGATCCATATGACCCATTGTTATGAGTGGCGTACTAATACGACATTGGTTAAGACAATCTTGAAAATTTGAACAAAAATTAAGGTGCTCCAAAATCGGTCGGGTTTAGACACAAATGTGTGGAAATACATATATATTCACGTGTACAAAATAAGAACTTGATTAAAGGTGATGAATTTTTTGCAAATAAAATCCATATGACGCAATGTTATGAGTGGCGTACTCATACGACATTGCTTTCGACAATCTTGACAATTATAAGAAGAATTAAGTTGCTACAAAATCGGTCGGGTTTATACTCAAATGTGTATAAATACATATACATATATTCACGTGTATAAAATAATAACTTGATTAATGATGATGAAATCTTTGCAAATAAAATCCATATGACCCATTATTATAAGTGGCGTACTCATACGACATTGCTTATGACAATCTTAAAAATTAGAACAAAAATTAATTAGCTTCCAAATCTGTCCGGTTTGGACTCAAATGTGTGGAAATACATATACGAGTATATTCGCGTGTACAAAATAAGAACTTGATTAAAGATGATGAAATTTATGCAAATAAGATCCATATGACCCAATGTTATGAGCGGCGTACTCATACAACATTGGTTATGACAATCTTGAAAAGTATAAGAAAAATATAGTTGCTCCAAAATTAGTTGGGTTTATACTCATATGTGTGGAAATACATATACGAGTATATTCACGTGTACAAAATAAGAACTTGATTAAAGATGACGAAATTTATGCAAATAAGATCCATATGATCCATTGTTATGAGTGGCGTACTCATACGACGAGTATATTCATATTGCTTATGACAATCTTGAAAATAAGAACAAAAATTAAGTTTCTCCAAAATCTGTCGGGTTTGGACTCAAATGTGGGGAAATACATATACGAGCATATTCACGTGTACAAAATTAGAACTTGATTAAAGATGATGAAATTTATGCAAATAAGATCCATATGACCCATTGTTATGAGTGGCGTACTAATACGACATTGGTTAAGACAATCTTGAAAATTTGAACAAAAATTAAGGTGCTCCAAAATCGGTCGGGTTTAGACACAAATGTGTGGAAATACATATACGAGTATATTCACGTGTACAAAATAAGAACTTGATTAAAGGTGATGAATTTTTTGCACATAAAATCCATATGACCCATTGTTATAAGTGGCGTACTCATACAACATTGGTTATGACAATCTTGAAAATTATAAGAAAAATATAGTTGCTCTAAAATCAGTTGGGTTTATACTCAAATGTGTGGAAATACATTTACGAGCATATTCACGTGTACAAAATTAGAACTTGATTAAAGATGATAAAATTTATGCAAATAAAATCCATATGACCCATTGTTATAAGTGGCGTACTCATACGACATTGCTTTCGACAATCTTGACAATTATAAGAAGAATTAAGTTGCTACAAAATCGGTTGGGTTTATACTCAAATGCGTGTATATACATATATATGCACGTGTACAAAATAAGAACTCGATTAAAGATGATGAAATTTTTGCAAATAAAATCCATATGACCCAATGTTATGAGTGGCGTACTCATACGACATTGCTTATGACAATCTTGAAAATTAGAACAAAAATTAAGTTTCTCCAAAATCTGTCGGGTTTGGACTCAAATGTGAGGAAATACATATACATATATTCACGTGTATAAAATAATAACTTGATTAATGATGATGAAATCTTTGCAAATAAAATCCATATGACCCATTATTATAAGTGGCGTACTCATACGACATTGCTTATGACAATCTTAAAAATTAGAACAAAAATTAATTAGCTTCCAAATCTGTCCGGTTTGGACTCAAATATGTGGAAATACATATACGAGTATATTCGCGTGTACAAAATAAGAACTTGATTAAAGATGATGAAATTTATGCAAATAAGATCCATATGACCCAATGCTATGAGTGGCGTACTCATACAACATTGGTTATGACAATCTTGAAAAGTATAAGAAAAATATAGTTGCTCCAAAATCAGTTGGGTTTATACTCAAATGTGTGGAAATACATATACGAGTATATTCATATTGCTTATGACAATCTTGAAAATAAGAACAAAAATTAAGTTTCTCCAAAATCTGTCGGGTTTGGACTCAAATGTGTGGAAATACATTTACGAGTATATTCACGTGTACAAAATAAGAACTTGATTAAAAATGATGAAATTTTTGCAAATAAAATCCATATGACCCATTGTTATAAGTGGCGTACTCATACGACATTGCTTTCGACAATCTTGACAATTATAAGAAGAATTAAGTTGCTACAAAATCGGTCGGGTTTATACTCAAATGCGTGTATATACATATATATGCACGTGTACAAAATAAGAACTCGATTAAAGATGATGAAATTTTTGCAAATAAAATCCATATGACCCAATGTTATGAGTGGCGTACTCATACGACATTGCTTATGACAATCTTGAAAATTAGAACAAAAATTAAGTTTCTCCAAAATCTGTCGGGTTTGGACTCAAATGTGGGGAAATACATATTTATTTATTTATTTATTTATTTAGTCTATGAACAGAAAGTTTCTTACAGACTATTTACAAAGTAATTAATAATTAAGATTTAAAAACCTAGATAGCTAAATTTAGAATATGAGAAAAAACATTTTTTGGAATTGAAAAATCAAGTTGGATGGAACTCGATAGTGAATTAAGTTCAATTAGCGCTCGAACAAGGGGAGCATTACGCGAATATTCTGTTTTAAATTTAACACCATAGAAAGGTAAAGAAATACGAAGATTACGTTGAGGGATGTTGAAATTAATTCTTTCCAAAAGAAAAGAGCAGTCAATGTCACCATTGATGATATTACGAACAAAAGAAAGTGAGAGTACAGACCTTCTTGATTCCAAAGACTACAGGTCAATCAAAAGCAAACGAGATTTATAAGAGGGAATTGGCTCATCAAAACACAATGAACGTAAGGCATATTTAAGAAAAACTTTTTGGACCCGTTCAGTCCTAGTTATGTAACTTTTTTGACTAGGCCTCCAGATGAAGGTAGCATATTCCTAGTTGGAACGAACAAAAGCCGTATATAATAACTTCAGAGTATACGGGTCAGAAAATTTGGAACTATTTCGCCTAACAAACCCTAAAACCGAGTAAGCTTTCGAAATAATATGGCAAATATGCCTATTAAAAGAAAAGTTACTGGAAAAAATTACGCCAAGGTCTTTAATTTCGTCCAAACTTTGTAAAAAAGAATGAGAAATCATATAAGACGTCGGCAAGATGTTATGAGCTTTCGCATACGTGACTTTAAAGCACTTTTTTATATTTAAAGAGAGCTGAGAGTTAACACACCACTGATGTAAGCTGTCAATGTCATTTTGAAGCAGAAGCGCATCATCGCGTTTTTTAATTATCGAAAAAACTTTTAAGTCGTCAGCATAGAGCAAAAATTTAGCAAATCTAAAGCAGCTACTTATGTCATTAATAAACAAAACGAACAATAAGGGACCTAGTATACTCCCCTGGGGAACCCCAGAGGATGCAAAAAAAAACTCAGAAGAAACGCCGTCAATTGACACTACGCAAATTCTTTTGAATAAATAGGATTCAATCCATTTTAAAAAAACCGAATGAAAACCTAAATGCGCCAACTTATAAATCAATACGAGCATATTCACGTGTACAAAATAAGAACTTGATTAAAGATGATGAAATTTATGCAAATAAGATCCATATGACCAATTGTTATGAGTGGCGTACTAATACGACATTGGTTAAAACAATCTTGAAAATTTGAACAAAAATTAAGGTGCTCCAAAATCGGTCGGGTTTAGACACAAATGTGTGGAAATACATATATATTCACGTGTACAAAATAAGAACTTGATTAAAGGTGATGGATTTTTTGCAAATAAAATCCATATGACGCAATGTTATGAGTGGCGTACTCATACGACATTGCTTTCGACAATCTTGACAATTATAAGAAAAATTAAGTTGCTACAAAATCGGTCGGGTTTATACTCAAATGTGTATAAATACATATACATATATTCACGTGTATAAAATAATAACTTGATTAATGATGATGAAATCTTTGCAAATAAAATCCATATGACCCATTATTATAAGTGGCGTACTCATACGACATTGCTTATGACAATCTTAAAAATTAGAACAAAAATTAATTAGCTTCCAAATCTGTCCGGTTTGGACTCAAATGTGTGGAAATACATATACGAGTATATTCGCGTGTACAAAATAAGAACTTGATTAAAGATGATGAAATTTATGCAAATAAGATCCATATGACCCAATGTTATGAGTGGCGTACTCATACAACATTGGTTATGACAATCTTGAAAAGTATAAGAAAAATATAGTTGCTCCAAAATCAGTTGGGTTTATACTCAAATGTGTGGAAATACATATACGAGTATATTCACGTGTACAAAATAAGAACTTGATTAAATGTGATGAAATTTATGCAAATAAGATCCATATGACCCATTGTTATGAGTGGCGTACTAATACGACATTGCTTATGACAATCTTGAAAATAAGAACAAAAATTAAGTTTCTCCAAAATCGGTCGGGTTTAGACACAAATGTGTGGAAATACATATACGAGTATATTCACGTGTACAAAATTAGAACTTGATTAAAGATGATGAAATTTATGCAAATAAGATCCATATGACCCATTGTTATGAGTGGCGTACTAATACGACATTGGTTAAGACAATCTTGAAAATTTGAACAAAAATTAAGGTGCTCCAAAATCGGTCGGGTTTAGACACAAATGTGTGGAAATACATATACGAGTATATTCACGTGTACAAAATAAGAACTTGATTAAATGTGATGAATTTTTTGCAAATAAAATCCATATGACCCATTGTTATAAGTGGCGTACTCATACAACATTGGTTATGACAATCTTGAAAATTATAAGAAAAATATAGTTGCTCTAAAATCAGTTGGGTTTATACTCAAATGTGTGGAAATACATTTACGAGCATATTCACGTGTACAAAATTAGAACTTGATTAAAGATGATGAAATTTATGCAAATAAAATCCATATGACCCATTGTTATAAGTGGCGTACTCATACGACATTGCTTTCGACAAATTTGACAATTATAAGAAGAATTAAGTTGCTACAAAATCGGTTGGGTTTATACTCAAATGCGTGTATATACATATATATGCACGTGTACAAAATAAGAACTCGATTAAAGATGATGAAATTTTTGCAAATAAAATCCATATGACCCAATGTTATGAGTGGCGTACTCATACGACATTGCTTATGACAATCTTGAAAATTAGAACAAAAATTAAGTTTCTCCAAAATCTGTCGGGTTTGGACTCAAATGTGGGGAAATACATATACATATATTCACGTGTATAAAATAATAACTTGATTAATGATGATGAAATCTTTGCAAATAAAATCCATATGACCCATTATTATAAGTGGCGTACTCATACGACATTGCTTATGACATTCTTAAAAATTAGAACAAAAATTAATTAGCTTCCAAATCTGTCCGGTTTGGACTCAAATGTGTGGAAATACATATACGAGTATATTCGCGTGTACAAAATAAGAACTTGATTAAAGATGATGAAATTTATGCAAATAAGATCCATATGACCCAATGTTATGAGTGGCGTACTCATACAACATTGCTTTCGACAATCTTGACAATTATAAGAAGAATTAAGTTGCTACAAAATCGGTCGGGTTTATACTCAAATGCGTGTATATACATATATATGCACGTGTACAAAATAAGAACTCGATTAAAGATGATGAAATTTTTGCAAATAAAATCCATATGACCCAATGTTTTGAGTGGCGTACTCATACGACATTGCTTATGACAATCTTGAAAATTAGAACAAAAATTAAGTTTCTCCAAAATCTGTCGGGTTTGGACTCAAATGTGTGGAAATACATTTACGAGTATATTCACGTGTACAAAATAAGAACTTGATTAAAAATGATGAAATTTTTGCAAATAAAATCCATATGACCCATTGTTATAAGTGGCGTACTCATACGACATTGCTTTCGACAATCTTGACAATTATAAGAAGAATTAAGTTGCTACAAAATCGGTCGGGTTTATACTCAAATGCGTGTATATACATATATATGCACGTGTACAAAATAAGAACTCGATTAAAGATGATGAAATTTTTGCAAATAAAATCCATATGACCCAATGTTATGAGTGGCGTACTCATACGACATTGCTTATGACAATCTTGAAAATTAGAACAAAAATTAAGTTTCTCCAAAATCTGTCGGGTTTGGACTCAAATGTGGGGAAATACATATTTATTTATTTATTTATTTATTTAGTCTATGAACAGAAAGTTTCTTACAGACTATTTACAAAGTAATTAATAATTAAGATTTAAAAACCTAGATAGCTAAATTTAGAATATGAGAAAAAACATTTTTTGGAATTGAAAAATCAAGTTGGATGGAACTCGATAGTGAATTAAGTTCAATTAGCGCTCGAACAAGGGGAGCATTACGCGAATATTCTGTTTTAAATTTAACACCATAGAAAGGTAAAGAAATACGAAGATTACGTTGAGGGATGTTGAAATTAATTCTTTCCAAAAGAAAAGAGCAGTCAATGTCACCATTGATGATATTACGAACAAAAGAAAGTGAGAGTACAGACCTTCTTGATTCCAAAGACTACAGGTCAATCAAAAGCAAACGAGATTTATAAGAGGGAATTGGCTCATCAAAACACAATGAACGTAAGGCATATTTAAGAAAAACTTTTTGGACCCGTTCAATCCTAGTTATGTAACTTTTTTGACTAGGCCTCCAGATGAAGGTAGCATATTCCTAGTTGGAACGAACAAAAGCCGTATATAATAACTTCAGAGTATACGGGTCAGAAAATTTGGAACTATTTCGCCTAACAAACCCTAAAACCGAGTAAGCTTTCGAAATAATATGGCAAATATGCCTATTAAAAGAAAAGTTACTGGAAAAAATTACGCCAAGGTCTTTAATTTCGTCCAAACTTTGTAAAAAAGAATGAGAAATCATATAAGACGTCGGCAAGATGTTATGAGCTTTCGCATACGTGACTTTAAAGCACTTTTTTATATTTAAAGAGAGCTGAGAGTTAACACACCACTGATGTAAGCTGTCAATGTCATTTTGAAGCAGAAGCGCATCATCGCGTTTTTTAATTATCGAAAAAACTTTTAAGTCGTCAGCATAGAGCAAAAATTTAGCAAATCTAAAGCAGCTACTTATGTCATTAATAAACAAAACGAACAATAAGGGACCTAGTATACTCCCCTGGGGAACCCCAGAGGATGCAAAAAAAAACTCAGAAGAAACGCCGTCAATTGACACTACGCAAATTCTTTTGAATAAATAGGATTCAATCCATTTTAAAAAAACCGAATGAAAACCTAAATGCGCCAACTTATAAATCAATACGAGCATATTCACGTGTACAAAATAAGAACTTGATTAAAGATGATGAAATTTATGCAAATAAGATCCATATGACCCATTGTTATGAGTGGCGTACTAATACGACATTGGTTAAGACAATCTTGAAAATTTGAACAAAAATTAAGGTGCTCCAAAATCGGTCGGGTTTAGACACAAACGTGTGGAAATACATATATATTCACGTGTACAAAATAAGAACTTGATTAAAGGTGATGAATTTTTTGCAAATAAAATCCATATGACGCAATGTTATGAGTGGCGTACTCATACGACATTGATTTCGACAATCTTGACAATTATAAGAAGAATTAAGTTGCTACAAAATCGGTCGGGTTTATACTCAAATGTGTATAAATACATATACATATATTCACGTGTATAAAATAATAACTTGATTAATGATGATGAAATCTTTGCAAATAAAATCCATATGACCCATTATTATAAGTGGCGTACTCATACGACATTGCTTATGACAATCTTAAAAATTAGAACAAAAATTAGTTAGCTTCCAAATCTGTCCGGTTTGGACTCAAATGTGTGGAAATACATATACGAGTATATTCGCGTGTACAAAATAAGAACTTGATTAAAGATGATGAAATTTATGCAAATAAGATCCATATGACCCAATGTTATGAGTGGCGTACTCATACGACATTGCTTATGACAATCTTGAAAATTAGAACAAAAATTAAGTTTCTCCAAAATCTGTCGGGTTTGAACTCAAATGTGGGGAAATACATATACGAGCATATTCACGTGTACAAAATTAGAACTTGATTAAAGATGATGAAATTTATGCAAATAAGATCCATATGACCCATTGTTATGAGTGGCGTACTAATACGACATTGGTTAAGACAATCTTGAAAATTTGAACAAAAATTAAGGTGCTCCAAAATCGGTCGGGTTTAGACACAAATGTGTGGAAATACATATACGAGTATATTCACGTGTACAAAATAAGAACTTGATTAAAGGTGATGAATTTTTTGCAAATAAAATCCATATGACCCATTGTTATAAGTGGCGTACTCATACAACATTGGTTATGACAATCTTGAAAATTATAAGAAAAATATAGTTGCTCTAAAATCAGTTGGGTTTATACTCAAATGTGTGGAAATACATTTACGAGCATATTCACGTGTACAAAATTAGAACTTGATTAAAGATGATGAAATTTATGCAAATAAAATCCATATGACCCATTGTTATAAGTGGCGTACTCATACGACATTGCTTTCGACAATCTTGACAATTATAAGAAGAATTAAGTTGCTACAAAATCGGTTGGGTTTATACTCAAATGCGTGTATATACATATATATGCACGTGTACAAAATAAGAACTCGATTAAATATGATGAAATTTTTGCAAATAAAACCCAATGTTATGAGTGGCGTACTCATACGACATTGCTTATGACAATCTTGAAAATTAGAACAAAAATTAAGTTTCTCCAAAATCTGTCGGGTTTGGACTCAAATGTGGGGAAATACATATACATATATTCACGTGTATAAAATAATAACTTGATTAATGATGATGAAATCTTTGCAAATAAAATCCATATGACCCATTATTATAAGTGGCGTACTCATACGACATTGCTTATGACAATCTTAAAAATTAGAACAAAAATTAGTTAGCTTCCAAATCTGTCCGGTTTGGACTCAAATGTGTGGAAATACATATACGAGTATATTCGCGTGTACAAAATAAGAACTTGATTAAAGATGATGAAATTTATGCAAATAAGATCCATATGACCCAATGTTATGAGTGGCGTACTCATACAACATTGGTTATGACAATCTTGAAAAGTATAAGAAAAATATAGTTGCTCCAAAATCAGTTGGGTTTATACTCAAATGTGTGGAAATACATAATTGCTTATGACAATCTTGAAAATAAGAACAAAAATTAAGTTTCTCCAAAATCTGTCGGGTTTGGACTCAAATGTGTGGAAATACATTTACGAGTATATGCACGTGTACAAAATAAGAACTTGATTAAAAATGATGAAATTTTTGCAAATAAAATCCATATGACCCATTGTTATAAGTGGCGTACTCATACGACATTGCTTTCGACAATCTTGACAATTATAAGAAGAATTAAGTTGCTACAAAATCGGTCGGGTTTATACTCAAATGCGTGTATATACATATATATGCACGTGTACAAAATAAGAACTCGATTAAAGATCATGAAATTTTTGCAAATAAAATCCATATGACCCAATGTTATGAGTGGCGTACTCATACGACATTGCTTATGACAATCTTGAAAATTTGAACAAAAATTAAGTTGCTCCAAAATCTGTCGGGTTTGGACTCAAATGTGTGGAAATACATTTACGAGTATATTCACGTGTACAAAATAAGAACTTGATTAAAAATGATGAAATTTTTGCAAATAAAATCCATATGACCCATTGTTATAAGTGGCGTACTCATACAACATTGGTTATGACAATCTTGAAAATTATAAGAAAAATATAGTTGCTCCAAAATCAGTTGGGTTTATACTCAAATGTGTGGAAATACATTTACGAGCATATTCACGTGTACAAAATTAGAACTTGATTAAAGATGATGAAATTTATGCAAATAAGATCCATATGACCCATTGTTATGAGTGGCGTACTAATACGACATTGGTTAAGGAAATCTTGAAAATTTGAACAAAAATTAAGGTGCTCCAAAATCGGTCGGGTTTAGACACAAATGTGTGGAAATACATATACGAGTATATTCACGTGTACAAAATAAGAACTTGATTAAAGGTGATGAATTTTTTGCAAATAAAATCCATATGACGCAATGTTATGAGTGGCGTACTCATACGACATTGCTTTCGACAATCTTGACAATTATAAGAAGAATTAAGTTGCTACAAAATCGGTCGGGTTTATACTCAAATGCGTGTATATACATATATATGCACGTGTACAAAATAAGAAATCGATTAAAGATGATGAAATTTTTGCAAATAAGATCCATATGACCCATTGTTATGAGTGACGTACTAATACGACATTGGTTATGACAATATTGAAAATTGCAAGAAAAATGTAGATGCTACAAAATCGGTCGGCTTTATACTCAAATGTGTGGAAATACATATACGAGTATATTCACGTGTACAAAATAAGAACTTGATTAAAGATGACGAAATTTATGCAAATAAGATCCATATGATCCATTGTTATGAGTGGCGTACTCATACGACGTTGCTTATAACAATCTTGAAAATTAGAACAAAAATTAAGTTGCTCCAAAATCTGTCGGGTTTGGACTCAAATGTGTGGAAATACATTTACGAGTATATTCACGTGTACAAAATAAGAACTTGATTAAAAATGATGAAATTTTTGCAAATAAAATCCATATGACCCATTGTTATAAGTGGCGTACTCATACGACATTGCTTTCGACAATCTTGACAATTATAAGAAGAATTAAGTTGCTAGAAAATCGGTCGGGTTTATACTCAAATGCGTGTATATACATATATATGCACGTGTACAAAATAATAACTCGATTAAAGATGATGAAATTTTTGCAAATAAAATCCATATGACCCAATGTTATGAGTGGCGTACTCATACGACATTGCTTATGACAATCTTGAAAATTAGAACAAAAATTAAGTTTCTCCAAAATCTGTCGGGTTTGAACTCAAATGTGGGGAAATACATATACGAGCATATTCACGTGTACAAAATCAGAACTTGATTAAAGATGATGAAATTTAGGCAAATAAGATCCATATGACCCATTGTTATGAGTGGCGTACTAATACGACATTGGTTAAGACAATCCTGAAAATTTGAACAAAAATTAAGGTGCTCCAAAATCGGTCGGGTTTAGACACAAATGTGTGGAAATACATATATATTCACGTGTACAAAATAAGAACTTGATTAAAGGTGATGCATTTTTTGCAAACAAAATCCATATGACGCAATGTTATGAGTGGCGTACTCATACGACATTGCTTTCGACAATCTTGACAATTAAAAGAATAATTAAGTTGCTACAAAATCGGTCGGGTTTATACTCAAATGTGTATAAATGCATATACATATATTCACGTGTATAAAATAATAACTTGATTAATGATGATGAAATCTTTGCAAATAAAATCCATATGACCCATTATTATAAGTGGCGTACTCATACGACATTGCTTATGACAGTCTTAAAAATTAGAACAAAAATTAAGTAGCTTCCAAATCTGTCCGGTTTGGACTCAAATGTGTGGAAATACATATACGAGTATATTCGCGTGTACAAAATAAGAACTTGATTAAAGATGATGAAATTTATGCAAATAAGATCCATATGACCCAATGTTATGAGTGGCGTACTCATACAACATTGGTTATGACAATCTTGAAAAGTATAAGAAAAATATAGTTGCTCCAAAATCAGTTGGGTTTATACTCAAATGTGTGGAAATACATATACGAGTATATTCATATTGCTTATGACAATCTTGAAAATTAGAACAAAAATTAAGTTTCTCCAAAATCTGTCGGGTTTGGACTCAAATGTGGGGAAATACATATACGAGCATAGTCACGTGTACAAAATTAGAACTTGATTAAAGATGATGAAATTTGTGCAAATAAGATCCATATGACCCATTGTTATGAGTGGCGTACTAATACGACATTGGTTAAGACAATCTTGAAAATTTGAACAAAAATTAAGGTGCTCCAAAATCGGTCGGGTTTAGACACAAATGTGTGGAAATACATATACGAGTATATTCACGTGTACAAAATAAGAACTTGATTAAAGGTGATGAATTTTTTGCAAATAAAATCCATATGACGCAATGTTATGAGTGGCGTACTCATACGACACTGCTTTCGACAATCTTGACAATTATAAGAAGAATTAAGTTGCTACAAAATCGGTCGGGTTTATACTCAAATGCGTGTATATACATATATATGCACGTGTACAAAATAAGAACTCGATTAAAGATGATGAAATTTTTGCAAATAAGATCCATATGACCCATTGTTATGAGTGACGTACTAATACGACATTGGTTATGACAATCTTGAAAATTGCAAGAAAAATGTAGATGCTACAAAATCGGTCGGCTTTATACTCAAATGTGTGGAAATACATATACGAGTATATTCACGTGTACAAAATAAGAACTTGATTAAAGATGACGAAATTTATGCAAATAAGATCCATATGATCCATTGTTATGAGTGGCGTACTCATACGACATTGCTTATAACAATCTTGAAAATTAGAACAAAAATTAAGTTGCTCCAAAATCTGTCGGGTTTGGACTCAAATGTGTGGAAATACATTTAGGAGTATATTCACGTGTACAAAATAAGAACTTGATTAAAGATGATGAAATTTTTGCAAATAAAATCCATATGACCCATTGTTATAAGTGGCGTACTCATACAACATTGGTTATGACAATCTTGAAAATTATAAGAAAAACATAGTTGCTCTAAAATCAGTTGGGTTTATACTCAAATGTGTGGAAATACATATACGAGTATATTCACGTGTACAAAATAAGAACTTGATTAAAGATGACGATATTTATGCAAATAAGATCCATATGATCCATTGTTATGAGTGGCGTACTCATACGACATTGGTTATGACAATCTTGAAAATTTCAAGAAAAATGTAGATGCTACAAAATCGGTCGGCTTTATACTCAAATGTGTATAAATACATATACCTATATTCACGTGTATAAAATAATAACTTGATTAATGATGATGAAATCTGTGCAAATAAAATCCATATGACCCATTATTATAAGTGGCGTACTCATACGACATTGCTTATGACAATCTTAAAAATTAGAACAAAAATTAAGTTGCTTCCAAATCTGTCCGGTTTGGACTCAAATGTGTGGAAATACATATACGAGTATATTCGCGTGTACAAAATAAGAACTTGATTAAAGGTGATGAAATTTATGCAAATAAGATCCATATGACCCAATGTTATGAGTGGCGTACTCATACAACATTGGTTATGACAATCTTGAAAAGTATAAGAAAAATATAGTTGCTCCAAAATCAGTTGGGTTTATACTCAAATGTGTGGAAATACATATACGAGTATATTCACGTGTACAAAATAAGAACTTGATTAAAGATGACGAAATTTATGCAAATAAGATCCATATGATCCATTGTTATGAGTGGCGTACTCATACGACATTGCTTATAACAATCTTGAAAATTATAAGAATAATATAGTTGCTCCAAAATCTGTCGGGTTTGGACTCAAATGTGTGGAAATACATTTACGAGTATATTCACGTGTACAAAATAAGAACTTGATTAAAGATGATGAAATTTATGCAAATAAGATCCATATGACCCATTGTTATGAGTGGCGTACTAATACGACATTGGTTATGACAATCTTGAAAATTGCAAGAAACATGTAGAGGCTACAAAATCGGTCGGCTTTATACTCAAATGTGTGGAAATACATATATATTCGCATGTACACAATAAGAACTTGATTAAATATGATGAAATTTATGCAAATAAAATCCATATGACCGATTGTTTTGAGTGGCGTACTCATACGATATTGCTTATGACAATCTTGAAAATTAGAACAAAAATTAAGTTGCTCCAAAAACGGTCGGGTTTATACTCAAATGCGTGTCTATACATATATATGCACGTGTACAAAATAAGAACTCGATTAAAGATGATGAAATTTTTGCAAATAAAATCCATATGACCCAATGTTATGAGTGGCGTACTCATACGACATTGCTTCTGCCAATCTTGAAAATTAGAACAAAAATTAAGTTTCTCAAAAATCGGCTGGGTTTGGACTCAAAGGTGTGGCAATACATACATATACGAGTATATTCACGTGTACAAAATAAGAACTTGATTAAAATTAAGATGAAATTTTTGCAAATAAAATCCGTATGACCCTTTGTTATGAGTGGCGTACTCATACGACATTGGTTATGACAATCTTGAAAATTTGAACAAAAATTAAGTTGCTCTAAAATCTGTCGGGTTTGGACTCAAATGTGGGGAAATACATATACGAGTATATTCACGTGTACAAAATAAGAACTTGATTAAAGAAAAAAAAAAAACAAAAAAAAAAAAAAAAAAACATATATATTCACGTGTACAAAATAAGAACTCGATTAAAGATGATGAAATTTTTGCAAATAAAATCCATATGACCCATTGTTATGAGTGGCGTACTCATACGACATTGCTTATGACAATCTTGGAAATTAGAACAAAAATTAAGTAGCTTCATAATCTGTCCGGTTTGGACTCAAATGTGTGGAAATACATATACGAGTATATTCACGTGTACAAAATAAGAACTTGATTAAAGATGATGAAATTTATGCAAATAAGATTCATATGACACATTGTTATGAGTGGCGTACTCATACGACATTGGTTATGACAATCTTGAAAATTTTAAGAAAAATGTAGTTGCTCCAAAATCGGTCGGCTTTATACTCAAATGTGTGTAAATACATATATATTCACGTGTATAAAATAATAACTTGATTAATGATGATGAAATTTTTGCAAAGAAAATCCATATGACCCATTGTTATGAGTGGCGTACTCATACGACATTGCTTATGACAATCTTGGAAATTAGAACAAAAATTAAGTAGCTTCATAATCTGTCCGGTTTGGACTCAAATGTGTGGAAATACATATACGAGTATATTCACGTGTACAAAATAAGAACTTGATTAAAGATGATGAAATTTATGCAAATAAGATCCATATGACCCATTGTTATGAGTGGCGTACTCATACGACATTGGTTATGACAATCTTGAAAATTTCAAGAAAAATGTAGATGCTACAAAATCTGTCGGCTTTATACTCAAATGTGTATAAATACATATACATATATTCACGTGTATAAAATAATAACTTGATTAATGATGATGAAATCTGTGCAAATAAAATCCATATGACCCATTATTATAAGTGGCGTACTCATACGACATTGCTTATGACAATCTTAAAAATTATAAGAATAATATAGTTGCTCCAAAATCTGTCGGGTTTGGACTCAAATGTGTGGAAATACATTTACGAGTATATTCACGTGTACAAAATAAGAACTTGATTAAAGATGATGAAATTTATGCAAATAAGATCCATATGACCCATTGTTATGAGTGGCGTACTAATACGACATTGGTTATGACAATCTTGAAAATTGCAAGAAACGTGTAGAGGCTACAAAATCGGTCGGCTTTATACTCAAATGTGTGGAAATACATATATATTCGCATGTACACAATAAGAACTTGATTAAATATGATGAAATTTATGCAAATAAAATCCATATGACCGATTGTTTTGAGTGGCGTACTCATACGATATTGCTTATGACAATCTTGAAAATTAGAACAAAAATTAAGTTGCTCCAAAATCGGTCGGGTTTATACTCAAATGCGTGTATATACATATATATGCACGTGTACAAAATAAGAACTCGATTAAAGATGATGAAATTTTTGCAAATAAAATCCATATGACCCAATGTTATGAGTGGCGTACTCATACGACATTGCTTCTGCCAATCTTGAAAATTAGAACAAAAATTAAGTTTCTCAAAAATCGGCTAGGTTTGGACTCAAAACTGTGGCAATACATACATATACGAGTATATTCACGTGTACAAAATAAGAACTTGATTAAAATTAAGATGAAATTTTTGCAAATAAAATCCGTATGACCCTTTGTTATGAGTGGCGTACTCATACGACATTGGTTATGACAATCTTGAAAATTTGAACAAAAATTAAGTTGCTCTAAAATCTGTCGGGTTTGGACTCAAATGTGGGGAAATACATATACGAGTATATTCACGTGTACAAAATAAGAACTTGATTAAAGAAAAAAAAAAAAAAAAAAAAAAAAACATATATATTCACGAGTACAAAATAAGAACTCGATTAAAGATGATGAAATTTTTGCAAATAAAATCCATATGACCCATTGTTATGAGTGGCGTACTCATACGACATTGCTTATGACAATCTTGGAAATTAAAACAAAAATTAAGTAGCTTCATAATCTGTCCGGTTTGGACTCAAATGTGTGGAAATACATATACGAGTATATTCACGTGTACAAAATAAGAACTTGATTAAAGATGATGAAATTTATGCAAATAAGATTCATATGACACATTGTTATGAGTGGCGTACTCATACGACATTGGTTATGACAATCTTGAAAATTTTAAGAAAAATGTAGTTGCTCCAAAATCGGTCGGCTTTATACTCAAATGTGTGTAAATACATATATATTCACGTGTATAAAATAATAACTTGATTAATGATGATGAAATTTTTGCAAATAAAATCCATATGACCCATTGTTATGAGTGGCGTACTCATACGACATTGCTTATGACAATCTTGGAAATTAGAACAAAAATTAAGTAGCTTCATAATCTGTCCGGTTTGGACTCAAATGTGTGGAAATACATATACGAGTATATTCACGTGTACAAAATAAGAACTCGATTAAAGATGACGAAATTTTTGCAAATAAAATCCATATGACCCATTGTTATGAGTGGCGTGCTCATACGACATTGCTTATGACAATCTCGAAAATTAGAACAAAAATTAAGTTGCTCCAAAATCGGTCGGTTTTATACTCAAATGTGTGGAAATACATATATACTCGCATGTACACAATAAGAACTCCATTAAAGATGATGAATTTTTTGCAAATATATCCATATGACCCATTGTTATGATCAGCGTACTCATACCACATTGCTTTCGACAATGTTGAAAATTTCAACAAAAATTTAGTTCCTCCAAAATCGGTCGGGTTTATACTCAGATGGGTGTAAATACATATGTATTCACGTGTACAAAATAAAAACTTGATTAAAGATGATGAAATTTATGCAAATAAAATCCATATGACCGATTGTTATGAGTGGCGTACTCATCGACATTGGTTATGGCAATCTTGAAAATTTGAACAAAAATCGGTCGGGTTTATACTCAAATGAGTGTATATACATATATATTCACGTGTACAAAATAAGAACTCGATTAAAGATGATGAAATTTTTGCAAACAAAAATCCATATGACCCATTGTTATGGGTGGCGTACTCATACCACATTGCTTTCGACAATCTTAAAATTATAAGAAGAATTAAGTTGCTCCGAAATCGGTTGGGTTTAGACACAAATGTGTGGAAATACATATATATTCACGTGTACAAAATAACAACTCGATTAAAGATGATGAAATTTTTGCAAATAAAATCCATATGACCCAATGTTATGAGTGGCGTACTCATACGACATTGCTAATGACAAGCGTGAAAATTAGAACAAAAATTAAGTTGCTCCAAAATCGGCAGGGTGTGTACTCAAATGTGTGGAAATACATATACGAGTATATTCTTGTGTACAAAATAAGAACTTGATTAAAGATGATGAAATTTATGCAAATAAGATCCATATGACCCAATGTTATGAGTGGCGTACTCAGACGACATTGGTTATGACAATCTTGAAAATTATAAGAAATATATAGTTGCTCCAAAATGGGTTGGGTTTATACTCAAATGTGTGTAAATACATATATATTCACGTGTACAAAATCATAAATTGATTAATGATAATGCAATTTTTGCAAATAATATCCATATGACCTATTGTTATGAGTGGCATACTCATACGACTTGACTTATGACAATCTTGAAAATTAGAACAAAAATTAAGTTGCTCCAAAATCTGTCGGGTTTGGACTCAAATGTGTGGAAATACATATATACTCGCATGTACTCAATAAGAAGTCCATTAAAGATGATGAATTTTTTGCAAATATATCCATATGACCCATTGTTATGATCAGCGTACTCATACCACATTGCTTTCGACAATGTTGAAAATTTTAACAAAAATTTAGTTCCTCCAAAATCGGTCAGGTTTAGACTCAAATGTATGGAAATACATATGTATATATTCTTGTGTACAAAATATTAACTTGATTAAAGATGATGCAATTTATGCAAATAAAATCCATATGACCGATTGTTATGAGTGGCGTACTCATCGACATTGGTTATGGCAATCTTGAAAATTTGAACAAAAATTATGTTGCTCCAAAATCGGCAGGGTTTGGACTCAAGTGTGTGGCAATACAAATACGAGTATATTCACTTGTACAAAATAAGAACTTGATTAAATTAACAAAATTTTCGCAAATAAAATCCATATGACCCATTGTTATGAGTGGCGTACTCATACGATATTGGTTATGACAATCTTAAAAATTATAAGAAAAATCTAGTTGCTCCAAAATCGGTCGGGTTTTTCTTCAAATGTGTGTATGTAAATACATACATATTAACGTGTACAAAATAATAACTTGATTAATGATAATGCAATTTTTGCAAATAAAATCCATATTACCCATTGTTATGAGTGGCATTATCATACGACTTTGCTTATGACAATCATGAAAATTAGAACAAAAATTAAGTTGCTCCAAAATCTGTCAGGTTTGGACTCAAATGTGTGGTAATACATATATACTCGCATGTACACAATAAGAACTCGATTAAAGATGATGAAATTTTTGCAAACAAAAATCCATATGACCCATTGTTGTGAATAAAATCCATATGACCAAAAAAAAATTTGAACAAAAATTAAGTTGCTCTAAAATCTGTCGGGTTTGGACTCAAATGTGGGGAAATACATATACGAGTATACTCACGTGTATAAAATAAGAAATCGATTCAAGATGATGAAATTTTTGCAAATAAAATCCATTTGACCCATTGTTATGAGTGGCGTACTCATACGACATTGCTTATGACAATCTTGAAAATTAGAATAAAAATTAAGTTGCTTCAATATCTGTCGGGTTTGGACTCCAATGTGTGGAAATACATATACGAGTATATTCACGTATACACAATAAGAACTCGATTAAAGATGATGAATTTTTTGCAAATAAAATCCACATGACCCATTGTTATGATTAGCGTACTAATACCACATTGCTTTCGACAATCTTGAAAATTTGAACAAAAATTAAGTTGCTACAAAATCGGTCGGCTTTATACTCAAATGTGTATAAATACATATATATTCACGTATATAAAATAATAACTTGATTAATGATGATGCAATTTTTGCAAATAAAATCCATATGACCCATTGTTATGAGTGGCGTACTCATACGACATTGCTTATGACAATCTTGGAAATTAGAACAAAAATTAAGTTGCTCCAAAATCTGTCGGGTTTGGACTCAAATGTGTGGAAATACATATACGAGTATATTTACGTGTACAAAATAAGAACTTGATTAAAGATGCTGCTATTTTTGCAAATAAAATCCATTTGACCCATTGTTATGAGTGGCGTACTCATCGACATTGGTTATGGCAATCTTGAAAATTTGAACAAAAATTAAGTTGCTCCAAAATCAGTCGGGCTTATGCTCAAATGCGTGTATATAAATATATATTCACGTGTACAAAATAAGAACTCGATTAAAGATGATGAAATTTTTGCAAACCAAAATCCATAGGACCCATTGTTGTGATTGGCGTACTCATACCACATTGCTTTCGACAATCTTAAAATTATAAGAAGAATTAAGTTGCTCCGAAATCGGTTAGGTTTAGACACAAATGTGTGTAAATACATATATATTCACGTGTACAAACTAAGAAATCGATTCAAGATGATGCAATTTATGCAAATAAAATCCATATGACCGAATGTTATGAGTGGCGTACTCATACGACATTGCTTTCGACAATCTTGACAATTATAAGAAGAATTAAGTTGCTCCAAAATCGGTCGGGTTTATTGTCAAATGCGTGTATATACATATATATTCACGTGTACAAAATAAGAACTTGATTAAAGATGATGCAATTTATGCAAATAAAATCCATATGACCGAATGTTATGAGTGGCGTACTCATACGACATTGCTTTCGACAATCTTGACAATTATAAGAAGAATTAAGTTGCTCCAAAATCGGTCGGGTTTATACTCAAATGCGTGTATATACATATATATTCACGTGTACAAAATAAGAACTCGATTAAAGATGATGAAATTTTTGCAAATAAAAACCATATGACCCAATGTTATGAGTGGCGTACTCATACGACATTGGTTATGACAATCTTTAGAATTTGAACAAAAATTAAGTTGCTCTAAAATCTGTCGGGTTTGGACTCAAATGTGGGGAAATACGTATACGAGTATCTTCACGTGTACAAAATAAGAACTTGATTAAAGATGACGAAATTTATGCAAAGAAGATCCATATGACCCAATGTTATGAGTGGCGTACTCATACGACATTGGTTATGGCAATCTTGAAAATTTGAACAAAAATTAAGTTGCACCAAAATGGGTTGGGTTTATACTCAAATGTGTGTAAATACATATATATTCACGTGTACAAAATAAGAAATCGATTCAAGATGATGCAATTTTGCAAACAAAATCCATTTGACCCATTGTTATGAGTGGGGTACTCATCGACATTGGTTATAACAATCTTGAAAATTAGAACAAAAATTAAGTTTCTCCAAAATCGGCAGGGTTTGGACTCAAATGTGTGGCAATACATATACGAGTATATTCACGTGTACAAAATAAGAACTTGATTAAAATTAAGATGAAATTTTTGCAAATAAAATCCATATGACCCATTGTTATGAGTTGCGTTCTCATACGACATTGGTTATGACAATCTTGAAAATTTGAACAAAAATTAAGTTGCTCTAAAATCTGTCGGGTTTGGACTCAAATGTGGGGAAATACATATACGAGTATCTTCACGTGTACAAAATAAGAACTTGATTAAAGATGATGAAATTTATGCAAATAAGATCTATATGACCCATTTTTATGAGTGGCGTACTCATACGACATTGGTTAAGACAATCTTGAAAATTTCAAGAAAAATGTAGATGCTACAAAATCGGTCGGCTTTATACTCAAATGTGTATAAATACATATATATTCCCGTGTATAAAATAATTACTTTGTAATATAATAATAATGACCCATTGTTATGAGTGGCGTACTCATACGACATTGCTTATGACAATCTTGGAAATTAGAACAAAAATTAAGTAGCTTCAAAATCTGTCCGGTTTGGACTCAAATGTGTGGAAATATATATACGAGTATATTCGCGTGTACTAAATAAGAACTTGATTAAAGATGATGAAATTTATGCAAATAAGATCCATATGACTCAATGTTATGAGTGGCGTACTCATACAACATTGGTTATGACAATCTTGAAAATTAGAACAAAAATTAAGTTGCTCCAAAATCTGTCGGGTTTGGACTCAAATGTGTGGAAATACATATACGAGTATATTCACGTGTACAAAATAAGAACTTGATTAAAGATGATGATATTTATGCAAATAAGATCCATATGACCCATTGTTATGAGTGACGTACTAATACGACATTGGTTATGACAATCTTGAAAATTGCAAGAAAAATGTAGATGCTACAAAATCGGTCGCCTTTATACTCAAATGTGTGGAAATACATATATACTCGCATGTACACAATAAGAACTTGATTAAAGATGATTGAATTTATGCAAATAAAATCCATATGATCGATTGTTATGAGTGGCGTACTCATACGACATTGGTTATGACAATCTTGAAAATTTCAAGAAAAATGTAGATACTACAAAATCGGTCGGCTTTATACTCAAATGTGTATAAATACATATACATATATTCACGTGTATAAAATAAAAACTTGATTAATGATGATGAAATTTTTGCAAATAAAATCCATATGACCCATTGTTATGAGTGGCGTACTCATACGACATTGCTTATGACAATCTTGGAAATTAGAACAAAAATTAAGTAGCTTCAAAATCTGTCCGGTTTGGACTCAAATGTGTGGAAATACAGACACGGGTATATTCACGTGTACAAAATAAGAACTTGATTAAAGATGATGAAATTTATGCAAATAAGATCCATATGACCCAATGTTTGGGTGGCGTACTCATACGACATTGGTTATGACAATCATGAAAATTAGAACAAAAATTAAGTTGCTCTAAAATCTGCCAGGTAAAACTGCCAATAAGAACTCCATTAAAGATGATGAATTTTTTGCAAATATATCCATATGACCCATTGTTATGATCAGCGTACTCATAACACATTGCTTTCGACAATGTTGAAAATTTTAACAAAAATTTAGTTCCTCCTGGGGTTTAGACTCAAATGTATGGAAACACATATTGTATATTCACGTGTACAAAATAATAACTTGATGAAAGATGATGATATTTTCGCAAATAAAATCCATATGACCCATTGTTATGAGTGGCGTAATCATACGAAATTGGTTATGACAATCTTGAAAATTATAAGAATGATATAAGAAAAATATAGTTGCTCCAAAATCGGTTGGGTTTATACTCAAATGTGTTTAAATTTGAACAAAAATTAAGTTGCTCCGAAATCGGTTGGGTTTAGACACAAATGTGTGGAAATACATATATATTCACGTGTACAAAATAAGAACTTGATTAAACATGATGAATTTTTTGCAAATAAAATCCATATGACCCAATGTAATGAGTGGCGTACTCATACGACATTGGTTATGGCAATCTTGAAAATTTGAACAAAAATTAAGTTGCTCCAAAATCGGTCGGGTTTATAGTCAAATGCGTGTATATACATATATATTCACGTGTACAAAATAAGAACTCGATTAAAGATGATGAAATTTTTGCAAACAAAAATCCATATGACCCATTGTTGTGATTGGCGTACTCATACCACATTGCTTTCGACTATCTTAAAATTATAAGAAGAATTAAGTTACTCCGAAATCGGTTGGGTTTAGACACAAATGTGTGGAAATACATATATATTCACGTGTACAAAATAAGAACTTGAATAAAGATGATGCAATTTATGCAAATAAAATCCATATGACCGAATGTTATGAGTGGCGTACTCATACGACGTTGCTTTCGACAATCTTGACAATTATAAGAAGAATTAAGTTGCTCCAAAATAGGTCGGGTTTATAGTCAAATGCGTGTATATACATATATATTCACGTGTACAAAATAAGAACTTGATTAAAGATGATGCAATTTATGCAAATAAAATCCATATGACCGAATGTTATGAGTGGCGTACTCATACGACATTGCTTTCGACAATCTTGACAATTATAAGAAGAATTAAGTTGCTCCAAAATCGGTCGGGTTTATACTCAAATGCGTGTATATACATATATATTCACGTGTACAAAATAAGAACTCGATTAAAGATGATGAAATTTTTGCAAATAAAAACCATATGACCCAATGTTATGAGTGGCGTACTCATACGACATTGGTTATGACAATCTTGAAAATTTGAACAAAAATTAAGTTGCTCTAAAATCTGTCGGGTTTGGACTCAAATGTGGGGAAATACATATACGAGTATCTTCACGTGTACAAAATAAGAACTTGATTAAAGATGATGATATTTATGCAAATAAGATGCATATGACCCATTGTTATGAGTGGCGTACTCATACGACATTGGTTAAGACAATCTTGAAAATTTCAAGAAAAATGTAGATGCTACAAAATCGGTCGGCTTTATACTCAAATGTGTATAAATACATATATATTCCCGTGTATAAAATAATAACTTTGTAATATATAAATAATTACCCATTGTTATGAGTGGCGTACTCATACGACATTGCTTATGACAATCTTGGAAATTAGAACAAAAATTAAGTAGCTTCAAAATCTGTCCGGTTTGGACTCAAATGTGTGGAAATACATATACGAGTATATTCGCATGTACAAAATAAGAACTCGATTAAAGATGATGAAATTTTTGCAAATAAAAACCATATGACCCAATGTTATGAGTGGCGTACTCATTCGACATTGCTTATGACAATCTTGAAAATTAGAACAAAAATTAAGTTTCTCCAAAATCGGCAGGGTTTGGACTCAAATGTGTGGCAATACATATACGAGTATATTCACGTGTACAAAATAAGAACTTGATTAAAATTAAGATGAAATTTTTGCAAATAAAATCCATATGACCCATTGTTATGAGTTGCGTATTCATACCACATTGGTTATGACAATCTTGAAAATTTGAACAAAAATTCAGTTGCTCTAAAATCTGTCGGGTTTGGACTCAAATGTGGGGAAATACATATACGAGTATCTTCACGTGTACAAAATAAGAACTTGATTAAAGATGATGAAATTTATGCAAATAAGATCCATATGACCCATTGTTATGAGTGGCGTACTCATACGACATTGGTTAAGACAATCTTGAAAATTTCAGGAAAAATGTAGATGCTACAAAATCGGTCGGATTTATACTCAAATGTGTATAAATACATATATATATTCCCGTGTATAAAATAATAACTTTGTAATATAATAATAATGACCCATTGTTATGAGTGGCGTACTCATACGACATTGCTTATGACAATCTTGGAAATTAGAACAAAAATTAAGTAGCTTCAAAATCTGTCCGGTTTGGACTCAAATGTGTGGAAATACATATACGAGTATATTCGCGTGTACAAAATAAGAACTTGATTAAAGATGATTAAATTTATGCAAATAAGATCCATATGACCCAATGTTATGAGTGGCGTACTCATACAACATTGGTTATGACAATCTTGAAAATTAGAACAAAAATTAAGTTGCTCCAAAATCTGTCGGGTTTGGACTCAAATGTGTGGAAATACATATACGAGTATATTCACGTGTACAAAATAAGAACTTGATTAAAGATGATGATATTTATGCAAATAAGATCCATATGACCCATTGTTATGAGTGACGTACTAATACGACATTGGTTATGACAATCTTGAAAATTGCAAGAAAAATGTAGATGCTACAAAATCGGTCGGCTTTATACTCAAATGTGTGGAAATACATATATACTCGCATGTACACAATAAGAACTTGATTAAAGATGATTAAATTTATGCAAATCAAATCCATATGATCGATTGTTATGAGTGGCGTACTCAAACGACATTGGTTATGACAATCTTGGAAATTAGAACAAAAATTAAGTAGCTTCAAAATTGAAAATTTCAAGAAAAATGTAGATACTACAAAATCGTTCGGCTTTATACTCAAATGTGTATAAATACATATACATATATTCACGTGTATAAAATAATAACTTGATTAATGATGACGAAATTTTTGCAAATAAAATCCATATGACCCATTGTTATGAGTGGCGTACTCATACGACATTGCTTATGACAATCTTGGAAATTATAACAAAAATTAAGTAGCTTCAAAATCTGTCCGGTTTGGATTCAAATGTGTGGAAATACATACACGGGTATATTTACGTGTACAAAATAAGAACTTGATTAAAGATGATGAAATTTATGCAAATAAGATCCATATGACCCAATGTTTGGGTGGCGTACTCATACGACATTGGTTATGACAATCATGAAAATTAGAACAAAAATTAAGTTGCTCCAAAATCTGCCAGGTAGAACTGCCAATAAGAACGCCATTAAAGATGATGAATTTTTTGCAAATATATCCATATGACCCATTGTTATGATCAGCGTACTCATAACACATTGCTTTCGACAATGTTGAAAATTTTAACAAAAATTTAGCTCCTCCTCGGGTTTAGACTCAAATGTATGGAAATACATATTGTATATTCACGTGTACAAAATAATAACTTGATTAAAGATGATGAAATTTATGCAAATAAGATCCATATGACCCAATGTTATGAGTGGCGTACTGATACAACATTGGTTATGACAATCTTGAAAATTAGCACAAAAATTAAGTTTCTCCAAAATCGGCAGGGTTTGGACTCAAATGTGTGGCAATACATATACGAGTATATTCACGTGTACAAAATAAGAACTTGATTAAAGATGATGATATTTATGCAAATAAGATCCATATGACCCATTGTTATGAGTGACGTACTAATACGACATTGGTTATGACAATCTTGAAAATTGCAAGAAAAATGTAGATGCTACAAATCGGTCGGCTTTATACTCAAATGTGTGGAAATACATATATACTCGCATGTACACAATAAGAACTTGATTAAAGATGATTAAATTTATGCAAATCAAATCCATATGATCGATTGTTATGAGTGGCGTACTCAAACGACATTGGTTATTCCAATCTTGGAAATTAGAACAAAAATAAAGTAGCTTCAAAATTGAAAATTTCAAGAAAAATGTAGATACTACAAAATCGTTCGGCTTTATACTCAAATGTGTATAAATACATATACATATATTCACGTGTATAAAATAATAACTTGATTAATGATGATGAAATTTATGCAAATAAGATCCATATGACCCAATGTTTGGGTGGCGTACTCATACGACATTGGTTATGACAATCATGAAAATTAGAACAAAAATTAAGTTGCTCCAAAATCTGCCAGGTAGAACTGCCAATAAGAACTCCATTAAAGATGATGAATTTTTTGCAAATATATCCATCTGACCCATTGTTATGATCAGCGTACTCATAACACATTGCTTTCGACAATGTTGAAAATTTTAACAAAAATTAAGTTGCTCCAAAATCTGTCGGGTTTATACTCAAATGTGTGGAAATACATATACGAGTATATTCACGTGTACAAAATAAGAACTTGGTTCAAGATGATGAAATTTATGCAAATAAAATCCATATGACACATTGTTATGAGTGGCGTACTCATACCACATTGCTTTCGACAATCTTGAAAATTTGAACAAAAATTAAGTTGCTCCAAAATCTGTCGGGTTTATACTCAAATGTGTGGAAATACATATACGAGTATCTTCACGTGTACAAAATAAGAACTTGATTAAAGATGATGAAATTTATGCAAATAAGATCCATATGACCCATTGTTATGATTGGCGTACTCATACGACATTGGTTAAGACAATCTTGAAAATTTCAGGAAAAATGTAGATGCTACAAAATCGGTCGGATTTATACTCAAATGTGTATAAATACATATATATTCCCGTGTATAAAATAATAACTTTGTAATATAATAATAATGACCCATTGTTATGAGTGGCGTACTCATACGACATTGCTTATGACAATCTTGGAAATTAGAACAAAAATTAAGTAGCTTCAAAATCTGTCCGGTTTGGACTCAAATGTGTGGAAATACATATACGAGTATATTCGCGTGTACAAAATAAGAACTTGATTAAAGATGATTAAATTTATGCAAATAAGATCCATATGACCCAATGTTATGAGTGGCGTACTCATACAACATTGGTTATGACAATCTTGAAAATTAGAACAAAAATTAAGTTGCTCCAAAATCTGTCGGGTTTGGACTCAAATGTGTGGAAATACATATACGAGTATATTCACGTGTACAAAATAAGAACTTGATTAAAGATGATGATATTTATGCAAATAAGATCCATATGACCCATTGTTATGAGTGACGTACTAATACGACATTGGTTATGACAATCTTGAAAATTGCAAGAAAAATGTAGATGCTACAAAATCGGTCGGCTTTATACTCAAATGTGTGGAAATACATATATACTCGCATGTACACAATAAGAACTTGATTAAAGATGATTAAATTTATGCAAATCAAATCCATATGATCGATTGTTATGAGTGGCGTACTCAAACGACATTGGTTATGACAATCTTGGAAATTAGAACAAAAATTAAGTAGCTTCAAAATTGAAAATTTCAAGAAAAATGTAGATACTACAAAATCGTTCGGCTTTATACTCAAATGTGTATAAATACATATACATATATTCACGTGTATAAAATAATAACTTGATTAATGATGACGAAATTTTTGCAAATAAAATCCATATGACCCATTGTTATGAGTGGCGTACTCATACGACATTGCTTATGACAATCTTGGAAATTATAACAAAAATTAAGTAGCTTCAAAATCTGTCCGGTTTGGATTCAAATGTGTGGAAATACATACACGGGTATATTTACGTGTACAAAATAAGAACTTGATTAAAGATGATGAAATTTATGCAAATAAGATCCATATGACCCAATGTTTGGGTGGCGTACTCATACGACATTGGTTATGACAATCATGAAAATTAGAACAAAAATTAAGTTGCTCCAAAATCTGCCAGGTAGAACTGCCAATAAGAACGCCATTAAAGATGATGAATTTTTTGCAAATATATCCATATGACCCATTGTTATGATCAGCGTACTCATAACACATTGCTTTCGACAATGTTGAAAATTTTAACAAAAATTTAGCTCCTCCTCGGGTTTAGACTCAAATGTATGGAAATACATATTGTATATTCACGTGTACAAAATAATAACTTGATTAAAGATGATGAAATTTATGCAAATAAGATCCATATGACCCAATGTTATGAGTGGCGTACTCATACAACATTGGTTATGACAATCTTGAAAATTAGCACAAAAATTAAGTTTCTCCAAAATCGGCAGGGTTTGGACTCAAATGTGTGGCAATACATATACGAGTATATTCACGTGTACAAAATAATAACTTGATTAAAGATGATGATATTTATGCAAATAAGATCCATATGACCCATTGTTATGAGTGACGTACTAATACGACATTGGTTATGACAATCTTAAAAATTGCAAGAAAAATGTAGATGCTACAAATCGGTCGGCTTTATACTCAAATGTGTGGAAATACATATATACTCGCATGTACACAATAAGAACTTGATTAAAGATGATTAAATTTATGCAAATAAGATCCATATGACCCAATGTTTGGGTGGCGTACTCATACGACATTGGTTATGACAATCATGAAAATTAGAACAAAAATTAAGTTGCTTCAAAATTGAAAATTTCAAGAAAAATGTAGATACTACAAAATCGTTCGGCTTTATACTCAAATGTGTATAAATACATATACATATATTCACGTGTATAAAATAATAACTTGATTAATGATGATGAAATTTATGCAAATAAGATCCATATGACCCAATGTTTGGGTGGCGTACTCATACGACATTGGTTATGACAATCATGAAAATTAGAACAAAAATTAAGTTGCTCCAAAATCTGCCAGGTAGAACTGCCAATAAGAACGCCATTAAAGATGATGAATTTTTTGCAAATATATCCATATGACCCATTGTTATGATCAGCGTACTCATAACACATTGCTTTCGACAATGTTGAAAATTTTAACAAAAATTTAGCTCCTCCTCGGGTTTAGACTCAAATGTATGGAAATACATATTGTATATTCACGTGTACAAAATAATAACTTGATTAAAGATGATGAAATTTATGCAAATAAGATCCATATGACCCAATGTTATGAGTGGCGTACTCATACAACATTGGTTATGACAATCTTGAAAATTAGCACAAAAATTAAGTTTCTCCAAAATCGGCAGGGTTTGGACTCAAATGTGTGGCAATACATATACGAGTATATTCACGTGTACAAAATAAGAACTTGATTAAAGATGATGATATTTATGCAAATAAGATCCATATGACCCATTGTTATGAGTGACGTACTAATACGACATTGGTTATGACAATCTTAAAAATTGCAAGAAAAATGTAGATGCTACAAATCGGTCGGCTTTATACTCAAATGTGTGGAAATACATATATACTCGCATGTACACAATAAGAACTTGATTAAAGATGATTAAATTTATGCAAATCAAATCCATATGATCGATTGTTATGAGTGGCGTACTCAAACGACATTGGTTATGACAATCTTGGAAATTAGAACAAAAATTAAGTAGCTTCAAAATTGAAAATTTCAAGAAAAATGTAGATACTACAAAATCGTTCGGCTTTATACTCAAATGTGTATAAATACATATACATATATTCACGTGTATAAAATAATAACTTGATTAATGATGATGAAATTTATGCAAATAAGATCCATATGACCCAATGTTTGGGTGGCGTACTCATACGACATTGGTTATGACAATCATGAAAATTAGAACAAAAATTAAGTTGCTCCAAAATCTGCCAGGTAGAACTGCCAATAAGAACTCCATTAAAGATGATGAATTTTTTGCAAATATATCCATATGACCCATTGTTATGATCAGCGTACTCATAACACATTGCTTTCGACAATGTTGAAAATTTTAACAAAAATTTAGTTCCTCCTCGGGTTTAGACTCAAATGTATGGAAATACATATTGTATATTCACGTCTACAGAATAATAACTTGATTAAAGATGATGAAATTTTCGCAAATAAAATCCATATGACCCATTGTTATGAGTGGCGTACTCATACGAAATTGGTTATGACAGTCTTGAAAATTATAAGAATGATATAAGAAAAATATAGTTGCTCCAAAATCGGTTGGGTTTATACTCAAATGTGTTTAAATACATATATATTCACGTGTACAAAATCATAACTTGATTAATGCTAATGCTATTTCTGCAAATAAAATCCGTATGATCCATTGTTATGAGTATCATACTCATACGACTTGGCTTATGACAATCTTGAAAATTAGAACAAAAATTAAGTTGCTCCAAAATCTGTCAGGTTTGGGCTCAAATGTGTGGAAATACATATATATTCGCATGTACATAATAAGAACTCGATTAAAGATGATGAATTTTTTGCAAATAAAATCCACATGACCCATTGTTATGATCAGCGCACTCATACCACATTGCTTTCGACAATCTTGAAAATTTGAACAAAAATTAAGTTGCTCCAAAATCTGTCGGGTTTATACTCAAATGTGTGGAAATACATATACGAGTATATTCACGTGTACAAAATAAGAACTTGGTTCAAGATGATGAAATTTATGCAAATAAAATCCATATCACACATTGTTATGAGTGGCGTACTCATACCACATTGCTTTCGACAATCTTGAAAATTTGAACAAAAATTAAGTTGCTCCAAAATCTGTCGGGTTTATACTCAAATGTGTGGAAATACATATACGAGTATCTTCACGTGTACAAAATAAGAACTTGATTAAAGATGATGAAATTTATGCAAATAAGATCCATATGACCCATTGTTATGAGTGGCGTACTCATACGACATTGGTTAAGACAATCTTGAAAATTTCAGGAAAAATGTAGATGCTACAAAATCGGTCGGATTTATACTCAAATGTGTATAAATACATATATATTCCCGTGTATAAAATAATAACTTTGTAATATAATAATAATGACCCATTGTTATGAGTGGCGTACTCATACGACATTGCTTATGACAATCTTGGAAATTAGAACAAAAATTAAGTAGCTTCAAAATCTGTCCGGCTTGGACTCAAATGTGTGGAAATACATATACGAGTATATTCGCGTGTACAAAATAAGAACTTGATTAAAGATGATTAAATTTATGCAAATAAGATCCATATGACCCAATGTTATGAGTGGCGTACTCATACAACATTGGTTATGACAATCTTGAAAATTAGAACAAAAATTAAGTTGCTCCAAAATCTGTCGGGTTTGGACTCAAATGTGTGGAAATACATATACGAGTATATTCACGTGTACAAAATAAGAAATTGATTAAAGATGATGATATTTATGCAAATAAGATCCATATGACCCATTGTTATGAGTGACGTACTAATATGACATTGGTTATGACAATCTTGAAAATTGCAAGAAAAATGTAGATGCTACAAAATCGGTCGGCTTTATACTCAAATGTGTGGAAATACATATATACTCGCATGTACACAATAAGAACTTGATTAAAGATGATTAAATTTATGCAAATCAAATCCATATGATCGATTGTTATGAGTGGCGTACTCAAACGACATTGGTTATGACAATCTTGGAAATTAGAACAAAAATTAAGTAGCTTCAAAATTGAAAATTTCAAGAAAAATGTAGATACTACAAAATCGTTCGGCTTTATACTCAAATGTGTATAAATACATATACATATATTCACGTGTATAAAATAATAACTTGATTAATGATGACGAAATTTTTGCAAATAAAATCCATATGACCCATTGTTATGAGTGGCGTACTCATACGACATTGCTTATGACAATCTTGGAAATTATAACAAAAATTAAGTAGCTTCAAAATCTGTCCGGTTTGGATTCAAATGTGTGGAAATACATACACGGGTATATTTACGTGTACAAAATAAGAACTTGATTAAAGATGATGAAATTTATGCAAATAAGATCCATATGACCCAATGTTTGGGTGGCGTACTCATACGACATTGGTTATGACAATCATGAAAATTAGAACAAAAATTAAGTTGCTCCAAAATCTGCCAGGTAGAACTGCCAATAAGAACGCCATTAAAGATGATGAATTTTTTGCAAATATATCCATATGACCCATTGTTATGATCAGCGTACTCATAACACATTGCTTTCGACAATGTTGAAAATTTTAACAAAAATTTAGCTCCTCCTCGGGTTTAGACTCAAATGTATGGAAATACATATTGTATATTCACGTGTACAAAATAATAACTTGATTAAAGATGATGAAATTTATGCAAATAAGATCCATATGACCCAATGTTATGAGTGGCGTACTCATACAACATTGGTTATGACAATCTTGAAAATTAGCACAAAAATTAAGTTTCTCCAAAATCGGCAGGGTTTGGACTCAAATGTGTGGAAATACATATACGAGTATATTCGCGTGTACAAAATAAGAACTTGATTAAAGATGATTAAATTTATGCAAATAAGATCCATATGACCCAATGTTATGAGTGGCGTACTCATACAACATTGGTTATGACAATCTTGAAAATTAGAACAAAAATTAAGTTGCTCCAAAATCTGTCGGGTTTGGACGCAAATGTGTGGAAATACATATACGAGTATATTCACGTGTACAAAATAAGAACTTGATTAAAGATGATGATATTTATGCAAATAAGATCCATATGACCCATTGTTATGAGTGGCGTACTCATACGACATTGCTTATGACAATCTTGGAAATTAGAACAAAAATTAAGTAGCTTCATAATCTGTCCGGTTTGGACTCAAATGTGTGGAAATACATATACGAGTATATTCACGTGTACAAAATAAGAACTCGATTAAAGATGACGAAATTTTTGCAAATAAAATCCATATGACCCATTGTTATGAGTGGCGTGCTCATACGACATTGCTTATGACAATCTCGAAAATTAGAACAAAAATTAAGTTGCTCCAAAATCGGTCGGTTTTATACTCAAATGTGTGGAAATACATATATACTCGCATGTACACAATAAGAACTCCATTAAAGATGATGAATTTTTTGCAAATATATCCATATGACCCATTGTTATGATCAGCGTACTCATACCACATTGCTTTCGACAATGTTGAAAATTTCAACAAAAATTTAGTTCCTCCAAAATCGGTCGGGTTTATACTCAGATGGGTGTAAATACATATGTATTCACGTGTACAAAATAAAAACTTGATTAAAGATGATGAAATTTATGCAAATAAAATCCATATGACCGATTGTTATGAGTGGCGTACTCATCGACATTGGTTATGGCAATCTTGAAAATTTGAACAAAAATCGGTCGGGTTTATACTCAAATGAGTGTATATACATATATATTCACGTGTACAAAATAAGAACTCGATTAAAGATGATAAAATTTTTGCAAACAAAAATCCATATGACCCATTGTTATGGGTGGCGTACTCATACCACATTGCTTTCGACAATCTTAAAATTATAAGAAGAATTAAGTTGCTCCGAAATCGGTTGGGTTTAGACACAAATGTGTGGAAATACATATATATTCACGTGTACAAAATAACAACTCGATTAAAGATGATGAAATTTTTGCAAATAAAATCCATATGACCCAATGTTATGAGTGGCGTACTCATACGACATTGCTAATGACAAGCGTGAAAATTAGAACAAAAATTAAGTTGCTCCAAAATCGGCAGGGTGTGTACTCAAATGTGTGGAAATACATATACGAGTATATTCTTGTGTACAAAATAAGAACTTGATTAAAGATGATGAAATTTATGCAAATAAGATCCATATGACCCAATGTTATGAGTGGCGTACTCAGACGACATTGGTTATGACAATCTTGAAAATTATAAGAAATATATAGTTGCTCCAAAATGGGTTGGGTTTATACTCAAATGTGTGTAAATACATATATATTCACGTGTACAAAATCATAAATTGATTAATGATAATGCAATTTTTGCAAATAAAATCCATATGACCTATTGTTATGAGTGGCATACTCATACGACTTGACTTATGACAATCTTGAAAATTAGAACAAAAATTAAGTTGCTCCAAAATCTGTCGGGTTTGGACTCAAATGTGTGGAAATACATATATACTCGCATGTACTCAATAAGAAGTCCATTAAAGATGATGAATTTTTTGCAAATATATCCATTTGACCCATTGTTATGATCAGCGTACTCATACCACATTGCTTTCGACAATGTTGAAAATTTTAACAAAAATTTAGTTCCTCCAAAATCGGTCAGGTTTAGACTCAAATGTATGGAAATACATATGTATATATTCTTGTGTACAAAATATTAACTTGATTAAAGATGATGCAATTTATGCAAATAAAATCCATATGACCGATTGTTATGAGTGGCGTACTCATCGACATTGGTTATGGCAATCTTGAAAATTTGAACAAAAATTATGTTGCTCCAAAATCGGCAGGGTTTGGACTCAAGTGTGTGGCAATACAAATACGAGTATATTCACTTGTACAAAATAAGAACTTGATTAAATTAACAAAATTTTCGCAAATAAAATCCATATGACCCATTGTTATGAGTGGCGTACTCATACGATATTGGTTATGACAATCTTAAAAATTATAAGAAAAATCTAGTTGCTCCAAAATCGGTCGGGTTTTTCTTCAAATGTGTGTATGTAAATACATACATATTAACGTGTACAAAATAATAACTTGATTAATGATAATGCAATTTTTGCAAATAAAATCCATATTACCCATTGTTATGAGTGGCATTATCATAAGACTTTGCTTATGACAATCATGAAAATTAGAACAAAAATTAAGTTGCTCCAAAATCTGTCAGGTTTGGACTCAAATGTGTGGAAATACATATATACTCGCATGTACACAATAAGAACTCGATTAAAGATGATGAAATTTTTGCAAACAAAAATCCATATGACCCATTGTTGTGAATAAAATCCATATGACCAAAAAAAAATTTGAACAAAAATTAAGTTGCTCTAAAATCTGTCGGGTTTGGACTCAAATGTGGGGAAATACATATACGAGTATACTCACGTGTATAAAATAAGAAATCGATTCAAGATGATGAAATTTTTGCAAATAAAATCCATTTGACCCATTGTTATGAGTGGCGTACTCATACGACATTGCTTATGACAATCTTGAAAATTAGAATAAAAATTAAGTTGCTTCAATATCTGTCGGGTTTGGACTCCAATGTGTGGAAATACATATACGAGTATATTCACGTATACACAATAAGAACTCGATTAAAGATGATGAATTTTTTGCAAATAAAATCCACATGACCCATTGTTATGATTAGCGTACTAATACCACATTGCTTTCGACAATCTTGAAAATTTGAACAAAAATTAAGTTGCTACAAAATCGGTCGGCTTTATACTCAAATCTGTGTAAATACATATATATTCACGTATATAAAATAATAACTTGATTAATGATGATGCAATTTTTGCAAATAAAATCCATATGACCCATTGTTATGAGTGGCGTACTCATACGACATTGCTTATGACAATCTTGGAAATTAGAACAAAAATTAAGTTGCTCCAAAATCTGTCGGGTTTGGACTCAAATGTGTGGAAATACATATACGAGTATATTTACGTGTACAAAATAAGAACTTGATTAAAGATGCTGCTATTTTTGCAAATAAAATCCATTTGACCCATTGTTATGAGTGGCGTACTCATCGACATTGGTTATGGCAATCTTGAAAATTTGAACAAAAATTAAGTTGCTCCAAAATCAGTCGGGCTTATGCTCAAATGCGTGTATATAAATATATATTCACGTGTACAAAATAAGAACTCGATTAAAGATGATGAAATTTTTGCAAACCAAAATCCATAGGACCCATTGTTGTGATTGGCGTACTCATACCACATTGCTTTCGACAATCTTAAAATTATAAGAAGAATTAAGTTGCTCCGAAATCGGTTGGGTTTAGACACAAATGTTTGTAAATACATATATATTCACGTGTACAAAATAAGAACTTGATTAAACATGATGAATTTTTTGCAAATAAAATCCATATGACCCAATGTAATGAGTGGCGTACTCATACGACATCGGTTATGGCAATCTTGAAAATTTGAACAAAAATTAAGTTGCTCCAAAATCGGTCGGGTTTATAGTCAAATGCGTGTATATACATATATATTCACGTGTACAAAATAAGAACTCGATTAAAGATGATGAAATTTTTGCAAACAAAAATCCATATGACCCATTGTTGTGATTGGCGTACTCATACCACATTGCTTTCGACAATCTTAAACTTATAAGAAGAATTAAGTTGCTCCGAAATCGGTTGGGTTTAGACACAAATGTGTGGAAATATATATATATTCACGTATATAAAATAATATCTTGATTAATGATTATGCAATTTTTGCAAATAGAATCCATATGACCCACTGTTATGAGTGGCGTACTCATACCACATTGCTTTCGACAATCTTGAAAATTTGAACAAAAATTAAGTTGCTCCAAAATCGGTAGGGTTTATACTCAAATGTGTGTAAATACATATATATTCACGAGTACAAAATAAGAACGCGATTCAAGATGATGAAATTTTGCAAATAAGATCCATTTGACCCATTGTTATGAGTGGCGTACTCATCGACATAGGTTATGGCAATCTTGAAAATTTGAACAAAAATTAAGTTGCTCCGAAATCGGTTGGGTTTATACTCAAATGTGTGTAAATACATATATATTCACGTGTACAAAATAAGAAATCGATTTAAGATGATGAAATTTTGCAAATAAAATCCATTTGACCCATTGTTATGAGTGGCGTACTCATCGACATTGGTTATGGCAATCTTGAAAATTTGAACAAAAATTAAGTTGCTCCGAAATCGGTTGGGTTTAGACGCAAATGTGTGGAAATACATATATATTCACGTGTACAAAATAAGAACTTGATTAAACATGATGAATTTTTTGCAAATAAAATCCATATGACCCAATGTAATGAGTGGCGTACTCATACGACATTGGTTATGGCAATCTTGAAAATTTGAACAAAAATTAAGTTGCTAAAAAATCGGACGGGTTTATAGTCAAATGCGTGTATATACATATATATTCACGTGTACAAAATAAGAACTCGATTAAAGATGATGAAATTTTTGCAAACAAAAATCCATATGACCCATTGTTGTGATTGGCGTACTCATACCACATTGCTTTCGACAATCTTAAAATTATAAGAAGAATTAAGTTGCTCCGAAATCGGTTAGGTTTAGACACAAATGTGTGTAAATACATATATATTCACGTGTACAAACTAAGAAATCGATTCAAGATGATGCAATTTATGCAAATAAAATCCATATGACCGAATGTTATGAGTGGCGTACTCATACGACATTGCTTTCGACAATCTTGACAATTATAAGAAGAATTAAGTTGCTCCAAAATCGGTCGGGTTTATTGTCAAATGCGTGTATATACATATATATTCACGTGTACAAAATAAGAACTTGATTAAAGATGATGCAATTTATGCAAATAAAATCCATATGACCGAATGTTATGAGTGGCGTACTCATACGACATTGCTTTCGACAATCTTGACAATTATAAGAAGAATTAAGTTGCTCCAAAATCGGTCGGGTTTATACTCAAATGCGTGTATATACATATATATTCACGTGTACAAAATAAGAACTCGATTAAAGATGATGAAATTTTTGCAAATAAAAACCATATGACCCAATGTTATGAGTGTCGTACTCATACGACATTGGTTATGACAATCTTTAGAATTTGAACAAAAATTAAGTTGCTCTAAAATCTGTCGGGTTTGGACTCAAATGTGGGGAAATACATATACGAGTATCTTCACGTGTACAAAATAAGAACTTGATTAAAGATGACGAAATTTATGCAAAGAAGATCCATATGACCCAATGTTATGAGTGGCGTACTCATACGACATTGGTTATGGCAATCTTGAAAATTTGAACAAAAATTAAGTTGCACCAAAATCGGTTGGGTTTATACTCAAATGTGTGTAAATACATATATATTCACGTGTACAAAATAAGAAATCGATTCAAGATGATGCAATTTTGCAAACAAAATCCATTTGACCCATTGTTATGAGTGGGGTACTCATACGACATTGGTTATGACAATCTTGAAAATTTGAACAAAAATTAAGTTGCTCTAAAATCTGTCGGGTTTGGACTCAAATGTGGGGAAATACATATACGAGTATCTTCACGTGTACAAAATAATAACTTGATTAAAATTAAGATGAAATTTTTGCAAATAAAATCCATATGACCCATTGTTATGAGTTGCGTTCTCATACGACATTGGTTATGACAATCTTGAAAATTTGAACAAAAATTAAGTTGCTCTAAAATCTGTCGGGTTTGGACTCAAATGTGGGGAAATACATATACGAGTATCTTCACGTGTACAAAATAAGAACTTGATTAAAGATGATGAAATTTATGCAAATAAGATCTATATGACCCATTTTTATGAGTGGCGTACTCATACGACATTGGTTAAGACAATCTTGAAAATTTCAAGAAAAATGTAGATGCTACAAAATCGGTCGGCTTTATACTCAAATGTGTATAAATACATATATATTCCCGTGTATAAAATAATTACTTTGTAATATAATAATAATGACCCATTGTTATGAGTGGCGTACTCATACGACATTGCTTATGACAATCTTGGAAATTAGAACAAAAATTAAGTAGCTTCAAAATCTGTCCGGTTTGGACTCAAATGTGTGGAAATATATATACGAGTATATTCGCGTGTACTAAATAAGAACTTGATTAAAGATGATGAAATTTATGCAAATAAGATCCATATGACCCAATGTTATGAGTGGCGTACTCATACAACATTGGTTATGACAATCTTGAAAATTAGAACAAAAATTAAGTTGCTCCAAAATCTGTCGGGTTTGGACTCAAATGTGTGGAAATACATATACGAGTATATTCACGTGTACAAAATAAGAACTTGATTAAAGATGATGATATTTATGCAAATAAGATCCATATGACCCATTGTTATGAGTGACGTACTAATACGACATTGGTTATGACAATCTTGAAAATTGCAAGAAAAATGTAGATGCTACAAAATCGGTCGCCTTTATACTCAAATGTGTGGAAATACATATATACTCGCATGTACACAATAAGAACTTGATTAAAGATGATTGAATTTATGCAAATAAAATCCATATGATCGATTGTTATGAGTGGCGTACTCATACGACATTGGTTATGACAATCTTGAAAATTTCAAGAAAAATGTAGATACTACAAAATCGGTCGGCTTTATACTCAAATGTGTATAAATACATATACATATATTCACGTGTATAAAATAATAACTTGATTAATGATGATGAAATTTTTGCAAATAAAATCCATATGACCCATTGTTATGAGTGGCGTACTCATACGACATTGCTTATGACAATCTTGGAAATTAGAACAAAAATTAAGTAGCTTCAAAATCTGTCCGGTTTGGACTCAAATGTGTGGAAATACAGACACGGGTATATTCACGTGTACAAAATAAGAACTTGATTAAAGATGATGAAATTTATGCAAATAAGATCCATATGACCCAATGTTTGGGTGGCGTACTCATACGACATTGGTTATGACAATCATGAAAATTAGAACAAAAATTAAGTTGCTCTAAAATCTGCCAGGTAAAACTGCCAATAAGAACTCCATTAAAGATGATGAATTTTTTGCAAATATATCCATATGACCCATTGTTATGATCAGCGTACTCATAACACATTGCTTTCGACAATGTTGAAAATTTTAACAAAAATTTAGTTCCTCCTGGGGTTTAGACTCAAATGTATGGAAACACATATTGTATATTCACGTGTACAAAATAATAACTTGATGAAAGATGATGATATTTTCGCAAATAAAATCCATATGACCCATTGTTATGAGTGGCGTAATCATACGAAATTGGTTATGACAATCTTGAAAATTATAAGAATGATATAAGAAAAATATAGTTGCTCCAAAATCGGTTGGGTTTATACTCAAATGTGTTTAAATTTGAACAAAAATTAAGTTGCTCCGAAATCGGTTGGGTTTAGACACAAATGTGTGGAAATACATATATATTCACGTGTACAAAATAAGAACTTGATTAAACATGATGAATTTTTTGCAAATAAAATCCATATGACCCAATGTAATGAGTGGCGTACTCATACGACATTGGTTATGGCAATCTTGAAAATTTGAACAAAAATTAAGTTGCTCCAAAATCGGTCGGGTTTATAGTCAAATGCGTGTATATACATATATATTCACGTGTACAAAATAAGAACTCGATTAAAGATGATGAAATTTTTGCAAACAAAAATCCATATGACCCATTGTTGTGATTGGCGTACTCATACCACATTGCTTTCGACTATCTTAAAATTATAAGAAGAATTAAGTTACTCCGAAATCGGTTGGGTTTAGACACAAATGTGTGGAAATACATATATATTCACGTGTACAAAATAAGAACTTGAATAAAGATGATGCAATTTATGCAAATAAAATCCATATGACCGAATGTTATGAGTGGCGTACTCATACGACGTTGCTTTCGACAATCTTGACAATTATAAGAAGAATTAAGTTGCTCCAAAATAGGTCGGGTTTATAGTCAAATGCGTGTATATACATATATATTCACGTGTACAAAATAAGAACTTGATTAAAGATGATGCAATTTATGCAAATAAAATCCATATGACCGAATGTTATGAGTGGCGTACTCATACGACATTGCTTTCGACAATCTTGACAATTATAAGAAGAATTAAGTTGCTCCAAAATCGGTCGGGTTTATACTCAAATGCGTGTATATACATATATATTCACGTGTACAAAATAAGAACTCGATTAAAGATGATGAAATTTTTGCAAATAAAAACCATATGACCCAATGTTATGAGTGGCGTACTCATACGACATTGGTTATGACAATCTTGAAAATTTGAACAAAAATTAAGTTGCTCTAAAATCTGTCGGGTTTGGACTCAAATGTGGGGAAATACATATACGAGTATCTTCACGTGTACAAAATAAGAACTTGATTAAAGATGATGATATTTATGCAAATAAGATGCATATGACCCATTGTTATGAGTGGCGTACTCATACGACATTGGTTAAGACAATCTTGAAAATTTCAAGAAAAATGTAGATGCTACAAAATCGGTCGGCTTTATACTCAAATGTGTATAAATACATATATATTCCCGTGTATAAAATAATAACTTTGTAATATATAAATAATTACCCATTGTTATGAGTGGCGTACTCATACGACATTGCTTATGACAATCTTGGAAATTAGAACAAAAATTAAGTAGCTTCAAAATCTGTCCGGTTTGGACTCAAATGTGTGGAAATACATATACGAGTATATTCGCATGTACAAAATAAGAACTCGATTAAAGATGATGAAATTTTTGCAAATAAAAACCATATGACCCAATGTTATGAGTGGCGTACTCATTCGACATTGCTTATGACAATCTTGAAAATTAGAACAAAAATTAAGTTTCTCCAAAATCGGCAGGGTTTGGACTCAAATGTGTGGCAATACATATACGAGTATATTCACGTGTACAAAATAAGAACTTGATTAAAATTAAGATGAAATTTTTGCAAATAAAATCCATATGACCCATTGTTATGAGTTGCGTATTCATACCACATTGGTTATGACAATCTTGAAAATTTGAACAAAAATTCAGTTGCTCTAAAATCTGTCGGGTTTGGACTCAAATGTGGGGAAATACATATACGAGTATCTTCACGTGTACAAAATAAGAACTTGATTAAAGATGATGAAATTTATGCAAATAAGATCCATATGACCCATTGTTATGAGTGGCGTACTCATACGACATTGGTTAAGACAATCTTGAAAATTTCAGGAAAAATGTAGATGCTACAAAATCGGTCGGATTTATACTCAAATGTGTATAAATACATATATATTCCCGTGTATAAAATAATAACTTTGTAATATAATAATAATGACCCATTGTTATGAGTGGCGTACTCATACGACATTGCTTATGACAATCTTGGAAATTAGAACAAAAATTAAGTAGCTTCAAAATTGAAAATTTCAAGAAAAATGTAGATACTACAAAATCGTTCGGCTTTATACTCAAATGTGTATAAATACATATACATATATTCACGTGTATAAAATAATAACTTGATTAATGATGACGAAATTTTTGCAAATAAAATCCATATGACCCATTGTTATGAGTGGCGTACTCATACGACATTGCTTATGACAATCTTGGAAATTATAACAAAAATTAAGTAGCTTCAAAATCTGTCCGGTTTGGATTCAAATGTGTGGAAATACATACACGGGTATATTTACGTGTACAAAATAAGAACTTGATTAAAGATGATGAAATTTATGCAAATAAGATCCATATGACCCAATGTTTGGGTGGCGTACTCATACGACATTGGTTATGACAATCATGAAAATTAGAACAAAAATTAAGTTGCTCCAAAATCTGCCAGGTAGAACTGCCAATAAGAACGCCATTAAAGATGATGAATTTTTTGCAAATATATCCATATGACCCATTGTTATGATCAGCGTACTCATAACACATTGCTTTCGACAATGTTGAAAATTTTAACAAAAATTTAGCTCCTCCTCGGGTTTAGACTCAAATGTATGGAAATACATATTGTATATTCACGTGTACAAAATAATAACTTGATTAAAGATGATGAAATTTATGCAAATAAGATCCATATGACCCAATGTTATGAGTGGCGTACTGATACAACATTGGTTATGACAATCTTGAAAATTAGCACAAAAATTAAGTTTCTCCAAAATCGGCAGGGTTTGGACTCAAATGTGTGGCAATACATATACGAGTATATTCACGTGTACAAAATAAGAACTTGATTAAAGATGATGATATTTATGCAAATAAGATCCATATGACCCATTGTTATGAGTGACGTACTAATACGACATTGGTTATGACAATCTTGAAAATTGCAAGAAAAATGTAGATGCTACAAATCGGTCGGCTTTATACTCAAATGTGTGGAAATACATATATACTCGCATGTACACAATAAGAACTTGATTAAAGATGATTAAATTTATGCAAATCAAATCCATATGATCGATTGTTATGAGTGGCGTACTCAAACGACATTGGTTATTCCAATCTTGGAAATTAGAACAAAAATAAAGTAGCTTCAAAATTGAAAATTTCAAGAAAAATGTAGATACTACAAAATCGTTCGGCTTTATACTCAAATGTGTATAAATACATATACATATATTCACGTGTATAAAATAATAACTTGATTAATGATGATGAAATTTATGCAAATAAGATCCATATGACCCAATGTTTGGGTGGCGTACTCATACGACATTGGTTATGACAATCATGAAAATTAGAACAAAAATTAAGTTGCTCCAAAATCTGCCAGGTAGAACTGCCAATAAGAACTCCATTAAAGATGATGAATTTTTTGCAAATATATCCATATGACCCATTGTTATGATCAGCGTACTCATAACACATTGCTTTCGACAATGTTGAAAATTTTAACAAAAATTTAGTTCCTCCTCGGGTTTAGACTCAAATGTATGGAAATACATATTGTATATTCACGTCTACAGAATAATAACTTGATTAAAGATGATGAAATTTTCGCAAATAAAATCCATATGACCCATTGTTATGAGTGGCGTACTGATACAACATTGGTTATGACAATCTTGAAAATTAGAACAAAAATTAAGTTGCTCCAAAATCTGTCAGGTTTGGGCTCAAATGTGTGGAAATACATATATATTCGCATGTACATAATAAGAACTCGATTAAAGATGATGAATTTTTTGCAAATAAAATCCACATGACCCATTGTTATGATCAGCGCACTCATACCACATTGCTTTCGACAATCTTGAAAATTTGAACAAAAATTAAGTTGCTCCAAAATCTGTCGGGTTTATACTCAAATGTGTGGAAATACATATACGAGTATATTCACGTGTACAAAATAAGAACTTGATTCAAGATGATGAAATTTATGCAAATAAAATCCATATGACACATTGTTATGAGTGGCGTACTCATACCACATTGCTTTCGACAATCTTGAAAATTTGAACAAAAATTAAGTTGCTCCAAAATCTGTCGGGTTTATACTCAAATGTGTGGAAATACATATACGAGTATCTTCACGTGTACAAAATAAGAACTTGATTAAAGATGATGAAATTTATGCAAATAAGATCCATATGACCCATTGTTATGATTGGCGTACTCATACGACATTGGTTAAGACAATCTTGAAAATTTCAGGAAAAATGTAGATGCTACAAAATCGGTCGGATTTATACTCAAATGTGTATAAATACATATATATTCCCGTGTATAAAATAATAACTTTGTAATATAATAATAATGACCCATTGTTATGAGTGGCGTACTCATACGACATTGCTTATGACAATATTGGAAATTAGAACAAAAATTAAGTAGCTTCAAAATCTGTCCGGTTTGGACTCAAATGTGTGGAAATACATATACGAGTATATTCGCGTGTACAAAATAAGAACTTGATTAAAGATGATTAAATTTATGCAAATAAGATCCATATGACCCAATGTTATGAGTGGCGTACTCATACAACATTGGTTATGACAATCTTGAAAATTAGAACAAAAATTAAGTTGCTCCAAAATCTGTCGGGTTTGGACTCAAATGTGTGGAAATACATATACGAGTATATTCACGTGTACAAAATAAGAACTTGATTAAAGATGATGATATTTATGCAAATAAGATCCATATGACCCATTGTTATGAGTGACGTACTAATACGACATTGGTTATGACAATCTTGAAAATTGCAAGAAAAATGTAGATGCTACAAAATCGGTCGGCTTTATACTCAAATGTGTGGAAATACATATATACTCGCATGTACACAATAAGAACTTGATTAAAGATGATTAAATTTATGCAAATCAAATCCATATGATCGATTGTTATGAGTGGCGTACTCAAACGACATTGGTTATGACAATCTTGGAAATTAGAACAAAAATTAAGTAGCTTCAAAATTGAAAATTTCAAGAAAAATGTAGATACTACAAAATCGTTCGGCTTTATACTCAAATGTGTATAAATACATATAACATATATATTTACATATATTCACGTGTATAAAATAATAACTTGATTAATGATGACGAAATTTTTGCAAATAAAATCCATATGACCCATTGTTATGAGTGGCGTACTCATACGACATTGCTTATGACAATCTTGGAAATTATAACAAAAATTAAGTAGCTTCAAAATCTGTCCGGTTTGGATTCAAATGTGTGGAAATACATACACGGGTATATTTACGTGTACAAAATAAGAACTTGATTAAAGATGATGAAATTTATGCAAATAAGATCCATATGACCCAATGTTTGGGTGGCGTACTCATACGACATTGGTTATGACAATCATGAAAATTAGAACAAAAATTAAGTTGCTCCAAAATCTGCCAGGTAGAACTGCCAATAAGAACGCCATTAAAGATGATGAATTTTTTGCAAATATATCCATATGACCCATTGTTATGATCAGCGTACTCATAACACATTGCTTTCGACAATGTTGAAAATTTTAACAAAAATTTAGCTCCTCCTCGGGTTTAGACTCAAATGTATGGAAATACATATTGTATATTCACGTGTACAAAATAATAACTTGATTAAAGATGATGAAATTTATGCAAATAAGATCCATATGACCCAATGTTATGAGTGGCGTACTCATACAACATTGGTTATGACAATCTTGAAAATTAGCACAAAAATTAAGTTTCTCCAAAATCGGCAGGGTTTGGACTCAAATGTGTGGCAATACATATACGAGTATATTCACGTGTACAAAATAAGAACTTGATTAAAGATGATGATATTTATGCAAATAAGATCCATATGACCCATTGTTATGAGTGACGTACTAATACGACATTGGTTATGACAATCTTAAAAATTGCAAGAAAAATGTAGATGCTACAAATCGGTCGGCTTTATACTCATATATACTCGCATGTACACAATAAGAACTTGATTAAAGATGATTAAATTTATGCAAATCAAATCCATATGATCGATTGTTATGAGTGGCGTACTCAAACGACATTGGTTATGACAATCTTGGAAATTAGAACAAAAATAAAGTAGCTTCAAAATTGCAAATTTCAAGAAAAATGTAGATACTACAAAATCGTTCGGCTTTATACTCAAATGTGTATAAATACATATACATATATTCACGTGTATAAAATAATAACTTGATTAATGATGATGAAATTTATGCAAATAAGATCCATATGACCCAATGTTTGGGTGGCGTACTCATACGACATTGGTTATGACAATCATGAAAATTAGAACAAAAATTAAGTTGCTCCAAAATCTGCCAGGTAGAACTGCCAATAAGAACTCCATTAAAGATGATGAATTTTTTGCAAATATATCCATATGACCCATTGTTATGATCAGCGTACTCATAACACATTGCTTTCGACAATGTTGAAAATTTTAACAAAAATTTAGTTCCTCCTCGGGTTTAGACTCAAATGTATGGAAATACATATTGTATATTCACGTCTACAGAATAATAACTTGATTAAAGATGATGAAATTTTCGCAAATAAAATCCATATGACCCATTGTTATGAGTGGCGTACTCATACGAAATTGGTTATGACAGTCTTGAAAATTATAAGAATGATATAAGAAAAATATAGTTGCTCCAAAATCGGTTGGGTTTATACTCAAATGTGTTTAAATACATATATATTCACGTGTACAAAATCATAACTTGATTAATGCTAATGCTATTTCTGCAAATAAAATCCGTATGATCCATTGTTATGAGTATCATACTCATACGACTTGGCTTATGACAATCTTGAAAATTAGAACAAAAATTAAGTTGCTCCAAAATCTGTCAGGTTTGGGCTCAAATGTGTGGAAATACATATATATTCGCATGTACATAATAAGAACTCGATTAAAGATGATGAATTTTTTGCAAATAAAATCCACATGACCCATTGTTATGATCAGCGCACTCATACCACATTGCTTTCGACAATCTTGAAAATTTGAACAAAAATTAAGTTGCTCCAAAATCTGTCGGGTTTATACTCAAATGTGTGGAAATACATATACGAGTATATTCACGTGTACAAAATAAGAACTTGGTTCAAGATGATGAAATTTATGCAAATAAAATCCATATGACACATTGTTATGAGTGGCGTACTCATACCACATTGCTTTCGACAATCTTGAAAATTTGAACAAAAATTAAGTTGCTCCAAAATCTGTCGGGTTTATACTCAAATGTGTGGAAATACATATACGAGTATCTTCACGTGTACAAAATAAGAACTTGATTAAAGATGATGAAATTTATGCAAATAAGATCCATATGACCCATTGTTATGAGTGGCGTACTCATACGACATTGGTTAAGACAATCTTGAAAATTTCAGGAAAAATGTAGATGCTACAAAATCGGTCGGATTTATACTCAAATGTGTATAAATACATATATATTCCCGTGTATAAAATAATAACTTTGTAATATAATAATAATGACCCATTGTTATGAGTGGCGTACTCATACGACATTGCTTATGACAATCTTGGAAATTAGAACAAAAATTAAGTAGCTTCAAAATCTGTCCGGCTTGGACTCAAATGTGTGGAAATACATATACGAGTATATTCGCGTGTACAAAATAAGAACTTGATTAAAGATGATTAAATTTATGCAAATAAGATCCATATGACCCAATGTTATGAGTGGCGTACTCATACAACATTGGTTATGACAATCTTGAAAATTAGAACAAAAATTAAGTTGCTCCAAAATCTGTCGGGTTTGGACTCAAATGTGTGGAAATACATATACGAGTATATTCACGTGTACAAAATAAGAACTTGATTAAAGATGATGATATTTATGCAAATAAGATCCATATGACCCATTGTTATGAGTGACGTACTAATATGACATTGGTTATGACAATCTTGAAAATTGCAAGAAAAATGTAGATGCTACAAAATCGGTCGGCTTTATACTCAAATGTGTGGAAATACATATATACTCGCATGTACACAATAAGAACTTGATTAAAGATGATTAAATTTATGCAAATCAAATCCATATGATCGATTGTTATGAGTGGCGTACTCAAACGACATTGGTTATGACAATCTTGGAAATTAGAACAAAAATTAAGTAGCTTCAAAATTGAAAATTTCAAGAAAAATGTAGATACTACAAAATCGTTCGGCTTTATACTCAAATGTGTATAAATACATATACATATATTCACGTGTATAAAATAATAACTTGATTAATGATGACGAAATTTTTGCAAATAAAATCCATATGACCCATTGTTATGAGTGGCGTACTCATACGACATTGCTTATGACAATCTTGGAAATTATAACAAAAATTAAGTAGCTTCAAAATCTGTCCGGTTTGGATTCAAATGTGTGGAAATACATACACGGGTATATTTACGTGTACAAAATAAGAACTTGATTAAAGATGATGAAATTTATGCAAATAAGATCCATATGACCCAATGTTTGGGTGGCGTACTCATACGACATTGGTTATGACAATCATGAAAATTAGAACAAAAATTAAGTTGCTCCAAAATCTGCCAGGTAGAACTGCCAATAAGAACGCCATTAAAGATGATGAATTTTTTGCAAATATATCCATATGACCCATTGTTATGATCAGCGTACTCATAACACATTGCTTTCGACAATGTTGAAAATTTTAACAAAAATTTAGTTCCTCCTGGGGTTTAGACTCAAATGTATGGAAATACATATTGTATATTCACGTCTACAGAATAATAACTTGATTAAAGATGATGAAATTTTCGCAAATAAAATCCATATGACCCATTGTTATGAGTGGCGTACTCATACGAAATTGGTTATGACAGTCTTGAAAATTATAAGAATGATATAAGAAAAATATAGTTGCTCCAAAATCGGTTGGGTTTATACTCAAATTTGTTTAAATACATATATATTCACGTGTACAAAATCATAACTTGATTAATGCTAATGCTATTTCTGCAAATAAAATCCGTATGATCCATTGTTATGAGTATCATACTCATACGACTTGGCTTATGACAATCTTGAAAATTAGAACAAAAATTAAGTTGCTCCAAAATCTGTCAGGTTTGGGCTCAAATGTGTGGAAATACATATATATTCGCATGTACATAATAAGAACTCGATTAAAGATGATGAATTTTTTGCAAATAAAATCCACATGACCCATTGTTATGATCAGCGCACTCATACCACATTGCTTTCGACAATCTTGAAAATTTGAACAAAAATTAAGTTGCTCCAAAATCTGTCGGGTTTATACTCAAATGTGTGGAAATACATATACGAGTATATTCACGTGTACAAAATAAGAACTTGGTTCAAGATGATGAAATTTATGCAAATAAAATCCATATGACACATTGTTATGAGTGGCGTACTCATACGACATTGGTTAAGACAATCTTGAAAATTTGAACAAAAATTAAGGTGGTCCAAAATCGGTCGGGTTTATACTCAAATGAGTGTAAATACATATATATTCACGTGTACAAAATAAGAACTCGATTAATGATGATGAAATTTTCGCAAATAAAATCCATATGACCCATTGTTATGAGTGGCGTACTCATACGAAATTGGTTATGACAATCTTGAAAATTATAAGAAAAATCTGGTTGCTCCAAAATCGGTCGGGTTTATACACAAATGTTTGTTAATACATACATATTCACATGAACAAAATAATAAATTGATTAATGATAATGCAATTTTTGCAAATAAGATCCATATGACCCATTGTTATGAGTGGCATACTCATACAACTTTGCTTATGACAATCATGAAAATTAGAACAAAAATTAAGTTGCTTCAAAATCTGCCAGGTAGAACTGCCAATAAGAACTCCATTAAAGATGATGACTTTTTGCAAATATATCCATATGACCCATTGTTATGATCAGCGTACTCATAACACATTGCTTTCGACAATGTTGAAAATTTTAACAAAAATTTAGTTCCTCCTCGGGTTTAGACTCAAATGTATGGAAATACATATTGTATATTCACGTGTACAAAATAATAACTTGATTAAAGATGATGAAAGTTATGCAAATAAAATCCATAAGACCGATTGTTATGAGTGGCGTACTCATCGACATAAGTTATGGCAATCTTGAAAATTTGAACAAAAATTAACACCCCTATGCTGTAATCCGAATGTTCGTAGTTACGAATTCGTAGCTCCGTTCCGAAAGTTCGAAATTTGGTATGCTGAAATCCGTTCGTAACTATCAACCGCGTTGCCAACCAAAAACAGGAATTTCGAAGTTCGTAATTAGGCATATTGGCAGAAATATACATGTACCGATATTATTGCAAGTAAAGATTGAAGTTTAATATCAACATTTATAAGTCATTTGATAAGTTTTCGTTAATTAAAGGCACAATTGCATAAATATGCATCGAATGTATGTACATTCTTAAGAGATGATCTAAATACAAATTTCTTAAATTATTAAGTGTGTAATATTGTCGAATTCAATGCTCAGATATATTAAAGTTTAATGGTTTAAAGATTTGTGACAAGTTTTCGCCTCAACAAAGAAGCATTCACACAAGAAACATACTGCGTACGATTTGTTTGTGATCTTCGCAAATATATACACACGTAATAATTCTAGATTTTATTGCATAGTTTATATTACATATGTACATAAATACAAATGTACACATGTATATACATACATACATGCATATTTGCTTATTTTTGGGTTTATACTCGTTTATTTTCCTAAAATTTGTTTCGCTCCGACACCAGTGGCTGTTCGTACAAAAATTCCGCAATTGACAGCTCCGACGGATTCTGGCATACCGATATTACGAATTGCGAAAACAGTCTACGAATTTCGAATTTACGATTACGAAAAGCGGATTTGAGCATATCGATTTTACGATTCGTAGCGTAATCGAACGTACGACGGATTCCAGCATAGGGGTGTAAGTTGCTCCAAAATCGGTCGGGTTTATACTCAAATGAGTGTACATACATATATATTCACGTGTATGTACAAAATAAGAACTCGATTAAAGATGATGACCCATTGTTATGGGTGGCGTACTCATACCACATTGCTTTCGACAATCTTAAAATTATAAGAAGAATTAAGTTGCTCCGAAATCTGTTGGGTTTAGACACAAATGTGTGGAAATCCATATATATTAACGTGTACAAAATAAGAACTCGATTAAAGATGATGAAATTTTTGCAAATAAAATCCATATGATCCAATGTTATGAGTGGCGTACACATACGACACTGCTTTCGACAATCTTGAAAATTATAAGAAGAATTAAGTTGCTCCGAAATCTGTTGGGTTTAGACACAAATGTGTGGAAATCCATATATATTCACGTGTACAAAATAAGAACTCGATTAAAGATGATGAAATTTTTGCAAATAAAATCCATATGACCCAATGTTATGAGTGGCGTACTCATACGACATTGCTTATGACAATCTTCAAAATTAAATCCATATGACCCATTGTTATGATTGCCGTTATCATACCACATTGCTTATGACAATCTCGAAAATTAGAACAAAAATTAAGTTGCTCCAAAATCTGTCAGGTTTGGACTCAAATGTGTGGAAATACATATATACTCGCATGTACACAATAAGAACTCGATTAAAGATGATGAATTTTTTGCAAATAAATCCATATGACCCATTGTTATGATCAGCGTACTCATACCACATTGCTTTCGACAATCTTGAAAATTAGAACAAAAATTAAGTTGCTCCAAAATCGGCAGGGTTTATACTCAAATTTGTGTAAATACATATACATTCACGTGTATAAAATAAGAAACGGATTAAAGATGATGAAATTTTTGCAAATAAAATCCATTTGACACATTGTTATGAGTGGCGTACTCATACGACATTGCTTATGACAATCTTGAAAATTAGAACAAAAATTTAGTTGCTCCAAAATAGGTCGAGTTTATTCTCAAATGAGTGTATATACATACATATATATTAACGTGTATCAATAAGAACTCGATTAAAGATGATAAAATGACCCAATGTTATGAGTGGCATACTTATACGACATTGGTTATGACAATCTTGAAAATTTGAACAAAAATTAAGTTGCTCCAAAATCGGTAGGGTTTATACTCAAATTTGTGTAAATACATATACATTCACGTGTATAAAATAAGAAATGGATTAAAGATGATGAAATTTTTGCAAATAAAATCCATTTGACACATTGTTATGAGTGGCGTACTCATACGACATTGCTTATGACAATCTCGAAAATTAGAACAAAAATTAAGTTGCTCCAAAATCTGTCAGGTTTGGACTCAAATGTGTGGAAATACATATATACTCGCATGTTCACAATAAGAAGTGGATTAAAGATGATGAATTTTTTGCAAATAAATCCATATGACCCATTGTTATGATCAGCGTACTCATACCACATTGCTTTCGACAATCTTGAAAATTAGAACAAAAATTAAGTTGCTCCAAAATCGGCAGGGTTTGGAGTCAAATGTGTGGAAATACATATACGAGTATATTTACGTGTACAAAATAAGAACTTGATTAAGGATAATGAAATTTATGCGAATAAAATCCAAATGACCCATTGTTATGAGTGGCGTACTTATACGACATTGGTTATGACAATCTTGAAAATTTGAACAAAAATTAAGTTGCTCCAAAATCGGTAGGGTTTATACTCAAATTTGTGTAAATACATATACATTCACGTGTATAAAATAAGAAATGGATTAAAGATGATGAAATTTTTGCAAATAAAATCCATTTGACACATTGTTATGAGTGGCGTACTCATACGACATTGCTTATGACAATCTCGAAAATTAGAACAAAAATTAAGTTGCTCCAAAATATGTCAGGTTTGGACTCAAATGTGTGGAAATACATATATACTCGCATGTACACAATAAGAACTCGATTAAAGATGATGAATTTTTTGCAAATAAATCCATATGACCCATTGTTATGATCAGCGTACTCATACCACATTGCTTTCGACAATCTTGAAAATTAGAACAAAAATTAAGTTGCTCCAAAATCGGCAGGGTTTGGACTCAAATGTGTGGAAATACATATACGAGTATATTCACGTGTACAAAATAAGAACTTGATTAAAGATGATGAAATTTATACAAATAAAATCCATATGACCCATTGTTATGAGTGGCGTACTTATACGACATTTGTTATGCCAATCTTGAAAATTTGAACAAAAATTAAGTTGCTCCAAAAACTGTTGGGTTTGGACTCAAATGTGTGAAAATACATATATATTCGCATGTACACAATAAGGACTTGGTTAAATATGATGAAATGTATGCAAATAAAATCCATATGATGCATTGTTATGAGTGGCGTACTCATACGACATTGTTTATGACAATCTTGAAAATTAGAACAAAAATTAAGTTGCTTCAAATTCTGTCGGGTTTGGACTCAAATCTGTGGAAACACATACGGGTATATTCGCATGTACACAATAAGAACTTGATTGATTATGATGAAATGTATGCAAATAAATCCATATGATGCATTGTTATGAGTGGCGTACTCATACGACATTGTTTATGACAATCTTGAAAATTAGAACAAAAATTAAGTTGCTTCAAAATCTGTCGGGTTTGGACTCAAATGTGTGGAAATACATACGGGTATATTCCCGTGTACAAAATAAGAACTTGATTAAAGATGATGAAATTTATGCAAATAAAATCCACATGACTCATTGTTATGAGTGGCGTACTCATACGACATTGCTTACAACAATCTTGAAAATTAGAACAAAAATTAAGTTGCTCCAAAATTGGTCGGGTTTATAATCAAATGAGTGTAAATACATATATTTTCATGTGTACAAATGATGATGAAATTTTTGCAAATAAAATCCATATGACTCATTGTTATGAGTGGCGTACTCATACGATATTGGTTATGACAATCTTGAAAATTAGAACAAAAATTTAGTTGCTTCAAAATCTGTCGGGTTTAGACTCAATTGTGTCTAGCTACATATATATTCACGTGTACGAAATAAGAACTTAATTAAAGATGATGAAATTTATGCAAATAAAATCCATATGCCCCACTGTTATGAGTGGCGTACTCATACGACATTGCTTATGACAATCTTGAAAATTAGAACAAAAATTAAGTTGCTCCAAAATTGGTCGGGTTTATAATCAAATGAGTGTAAATACATATATTTTCATGTGTACAAATGATGATGAAATTTTTGCAAATAAAATCCATATGACTCATTGTTATGAGTGGCGTACTCATACGATATTGGTTATGACAATCTTGAAAATTAGAACAAAAATTTAGTTGCTTCAAAATCTGTCGGGTTTAGACTCAATTGTGTCTAACTACATATATATTCACGTGTACAAAATAAGAACTTGATTAAAGATGATGAAATTTATGCAAATAAAATCCATATGCCCCACTGTTATGAGTGGCGTACTCATACGACATTGCTTATGACAATCTTGAAAATTAGAACAAAAATTAAGTTGCTCCAAAATTGGTCGGGTTTATAATCAAATGAGTGTAAATACATATATTTTCATGTGTACAAATGATGATGAAATTTTTGCAAATAAAATCCATATGACTCATTGTTATGAGTGGCGTACTCATACGATATTGGTTATGACAATCTTGAAAATTAGAACAAAAATTTAGTTGCTTCAAAATCTGTCGGGTTTAGACTCAATTGTGTCTAGCTACATATATATTCACGTGTACGAAATAAGAACTTAATTAAAGATGATGAAATTTATGCAAATAAAATCCATATGCCCCACTGTTATGAGTGGCGTACTCATACGACATTGCTTATGACAATCTTGAAAATTAGAACAAAAATTAAGTTGCTCCAAAATTGGTCGGGTTTATAATCAAATGAGTGTAAATACATATATTTTCATGTGTACAAATGATGATGAAATTTTTGCAAATAAAATCCATATGACTCATTGTTATGAGTGGCGTACTCATACGATATTGGTTATGACAATCTTGAAAATTAGAACAAAAATTTAGTTGCTTCAAAATCTGTCGGGTTTAGACTCAATTGTGTCTAGCTACATATATATTCACGTGTACCCAATAAGAACTCGATTAAATATGATGAAATTTTTGCAAAAAAAAATCCATATGACCCATTGTTATAAGTGGCGTACTTATACGACATTGGTTATGACAATCTTGAAAATTAGAACAAAAATTTAGTTGCTCCAAAATAGGTCGAGTTTATACTCAAATGAGTGTATATACATATATATTCACGTGTATCAATTAGAGCTCGATTAAAGATGATGAAATGACCCAATGTTATGAGTGGCGTACTCTTACGACATTGCTTATGACAATCTTGAAAATTAGAACAAAAATTAAGTTGCTCCGAAATCGGCAGGGTTTGTACTCAAATGTGTGGCAATACATATACGAGTATATTCACGTGTACAAAATAAGAACTTGATTAAAGATGATGAAATTTATGCAAATAAAATCCATATGACCCATTGTTATGAGTGGCGTACTTATACGAAATTGGTTATATCAAACTTGAAAATTAGAAGAAAAATTTAGTTGCTCCAAAATAGGTCGAGTTTATACTTAAATGAGTGTATATACATATATATTCACGTGTATCAATTAGACCTCGATTAAAGATGATGAAATGACCCAATGTTATGAGTGGCGTACTCTTACGACATTGCTTATGACAATCTTGAAAATTAGAACAAAAATTAAGTTGCTCCGAAATCGGCAGGGTTTGTACTCAAATGTGTGGCAATACATATACGAGTATATTCACGTGTACAAAATAAGAACTTGATTAAAAATGGCGAAATTTTTGCAAATAAAATCCATATGACCCATTGTTATGAGTTGCGTACTCATACGACACTGGTTATGACAATCTTGAAAATTAGAACAAAAATTTAGTTGCTCCAAAATAGGTCGAGTTTATACTCATATATATTAACGTGTATCAATAAGAACTCGATTAAAGATGATGAAATGACCCAATGTTATCAGTAGCGTACTCATACGACATTGCTTATGACAATCTTGAAAATTAGAACAAAAATTAAGTTGCTCCAAAATCGGCAGGGTTTGGACTCAAATGCGTGGAACTACATATACGAGTATATTCACGTGTACAAAATAAGAACTTGATTAAAGATGATGAAATTTATGCAAATAAAATCCATATGACCCATTGTTATGAGTGGCGTACTTATACGACATTTGTTATGACAATCTTGAAAATTTGAACAAAAATTAAGTTGCTCCAAAAACTGTCGGGTTTGGACTCAAATGTGTGAAAATACATATATATTCGCATGTACACAATAAGAGCTTGATTAAATATGATGAAATGTATGCAAATAAAATCCATATGATGCATTGTTATGAGTGGCGTACTCATACGACATTGTTTATTACAATCTTGAAAATTAGAACAAAAATTAAGTTGCTTCAAAATCTGTCGGGTTTGGACTCAAATGTGTGGAAATACATACGGGTATATTCGCATGTACACAATAAGAACTTGATTGATTATGATGAAATGTATGCAAATAAATCCATATGATGCATTGTTATGAGTGCCGTACTCATACGACATTGTTTATGAGAATCTTGAAAATTAGAACAAAAATTAAGTTGCTTCAAAATCTGTCGGGTTTGGACTCAAATGTGTGGAAATACATACGGGTATATTCCCGTGTACAAAATAAGAACTTGATTAAAGATGATGAAATTTATGCAAATAAAATCCACATGACTCATTGTTATGAGTGGCGTACTCATACGACATTGCTTACAACAATCTTGAAAATTAGAGCAAAAATTTAGTTGCTTCAAAATCTGTCGGGTTTAGAGTCAATTGAGTCTAACTACATATATATTCACGTGTACAAAATAAAACCTCGATTAAAGATGATGAATTTTTTGCCAATAAAATCCATATGATCTATTGTTATAAGTGGCGTACTCATACGACATTGCTTATGACAATCTTGAAAATTAGAACAAAAATTAAGTTGCTCCAAAATTGGTCGGGTTTATAATCAAATGAGTGTAAATACATATATTTTCATGTGTACAAATGATGATGAAATTTTTGCAAATAAAATCCATATGACTCATTGTTATGAGTGGCGTACTCATACGATATTGGTTATGACAATCTTGAAAATTAGAACAAAAATTTAGTTGCTTCAAAATCTGTCGGGTGTAGACTCAATTGTGTCTAACTACATGGTTAAATGAGCACTTCCGCTCCATCGCCAACCGACGCCGACAGATGGCACAACACCTACCGCATACACATCTACACAAACACACCTCCGTTTACATTTGACACATGATTTCACCACCTACACACATACACCAGTACACAATTGTAAACATAAACAAACCACTGTCACTCTATACCACACACACATACATGTACAAGAACATAAATCTTTCGTTTGTGAGCCTGTGCGGACGTACACCCTTCAATCCGAGCCTCTAAACATTAAAACTTATAACGTTTTCGAGAAAAAAAATAGTGCTTTTTCATTTGGTGAAACAGAGTAGTGAAAAGTGAGTAGAATATTCCATTTGTGAAGGGAACTCGTGTTCATGGTCCTTCTTCGCAAAAAGAAAGGCACCTATGGAAACTAAATATATAAACAAATTAACAAATTCGGGCGCGTATCAATAAACAGTTATAAAAAAAAAAAAAAAATCTTAAATATTATAATCGGTCGCGAAAAACAAAATTCAAAAATTTCTTAAAATAATAAACAAAGTTACAAACAATCAACAATTTCAACGAACTACAATAGCCAAGACAAGGACTAACAGGATTGCTGCAAACAGCGAGGGACACAAGAAAATATTTGGACACTACAGGAAGTTGAACAAAACAAAATTATACCCAAAAATACAGCCTCCCTATTTCCCCCGGAGCCACAGTGAGTTGTATCGTTTCCTTTTTTATGTACATGCATATTGAAAGTTGCTGATAAACTTTCCCCCGCTCTTAACCGTATTTTGAAAAAAAAAAAAAAAATGTATATAAGTATATTTTTTAAAAAACAACTAGACAACGGTGATCTAAATCTTATATATGTACATGCAATTTAGCGGCACTCTAAAATATAATATTTATTAAAATAGGAAACATACAACACTCGCATACGAGTATATGTACATATAACCCCACAAAAGTACAAAAGCACATATGTACATACAAAATTTCTCTAGCTTATTTTCGTGTTCTTAAACACACACACAAAACAAAAAAAAAAAAAAAAACAAGAAACCCAAATAAAAAATTCAAGTACTTACTTGCAATATTTTCCCGGCAATACCCCTTCTGTTTGTGTATCAAGCAAAAGCAGGATTGCATACAAAAAATAAGCAAATGAGAAAACAACACCCAATATATGTGTAACTGGCGGTAAAAAGTTAAAAATACATTTATATTTACATATTTACAAATATTTGCATTATATACTCAACAACATATTACATACAGTTCAAATATTAGCAAAATTATGCACCAACTATAGTTTCTTGCCTCCCGTCATAGCCATAGTGATTAGAAAACAAGTGTACAAACACACAATAGCTTCATACAATAAACATACCCACAAACATATATTAGTACGGTCATCGCATACTCACTGTCCATTTAACCGGCGAAAAAGTTCGATAACCCCAACAGCATTAAATATATGTATGTATATACATATGTACACACAATTCGTATCAGCTGAATTCCAATTGCTAATTTCCCATTATCCCGCCCTTCGTTATTGCACGCACGTATATATATACACACTAAACATTGTAATCCGCCTACGTCTAACACTGCAAGCATTAACGCACACACGCACTTAAAATAAATAGACCGCTCAGTGCAGCTATTAGCACTGCAGTATTAAAGCACGTACATACATATCGCAAACTAACATTAGTGCGGGTCTAAATTAACAAAAAAAAAAAAATTTTTTTTTGTTTTTCCTTAAATATCGCTGGTTCAACATAAACACTTTAAAACGCAAAAATAATATTTATAACAATAACAACAACAAAAATTATATTGAAATTACAAAAGAAACAAGTATTCTAATTGCGGTTATTAAGAGTAATACGTACATACATAGCCCAGTAAATATACATATCTATTTTAAATATAATTCAACTAAAATTTACGGAGTTTAAATTTTTCATTCAAACAAAACCAATATCAAAATCCTTCTTACATTTACATGCAATCAGAAAATCCCTCATCGAAACAACAAAAAGTCAAACCACCCCAATTATTAGAAATACCAAAAATGGTTGATGACGAAAAACCCCAAGGCACACCTGCAGAAGCTACACGCTCAAGACAGGGTGCAAAAGCAAAAAAAAATTAAGAAAATTCAGCCGCAAGATTTATTTCCGACAGTGACAGTATTATAAGATACTGCACTAGATTCTCTTCAGCCCCAATATAAGATAACTCAGAATCAGTCCTGGAAATAAAGAATAGTAATCTTGATAACTTTTGGGCACGCCTTCAAGCGGCGTATGATATAATTGTCGAAACGGATGATTCCGATTTGCCCGACAACTTTAAATCTTCAGCTTTCGCCAAATTCGAAAACTGTCTTGACCAGTATGAAGAGACAAAAGCTATGATTTCAGATCAGCTTAAATTATTAAAACCAATTGCACCTACTCCACCCCCGCGAGTAGAGCTGCCCCCAACCCCAATACATGAAGCAAGTTCAGGCATTTACCTCAAAGTGCCAGCATGTGACACAGAAATATTTCATGGAGGTTATGAACAATGGCCGTCCTTCCGGGACATGTTTACGGCCGTGTACATAAACCATCCAAAATTATCCCAGGCGCAAAAATTGTACCACCTCAGGTACAAAACAAAAGGTCAAGCAGGCGCTATAGTAAAACAATTCGCATTAAATAATGACAACTTTAACCTGGCTTGGTCGGCACTAAAAGAAAGATACGAAAATGAAAGACTACTAGTTGACAATCAAGTAACGATTTTAATGAACTTGCCAAAGATTCAAAGAGAAACAAGCGAAGAATATATAAAATTACAGTCCACTGTCACAAACTGTCTATCAGTGTTAGCAACACAAAATATTCCCACAGATAACTGGGACCCAATTCTGGTCAATGTTTGCGCTGCAGCATTGCCAGAGAAATCGTTACTTTTATGGGAGCAATCACTCTCATCCCGCAAAAGATGCCCGACGTGGCAACAAATGAAAGATTTTCTCACTACCCAGTACGAAATAGCAGAGAGGGTAGATAAAAAAGCGCCAAAAATTAAAAACACACAAAACGATCTACATAGAAGCTTCACAAAACCCCAAGAGAGTAATTACAATTCTTATAACAAAAGCTTCAATAGATCGCAATCATATGTCTCAGATCAAAAGAAATTTGCGTCATGCGAATTGTGTAAAGGAGGTCACCCTTTAAGATCTTGCGAGAGATTTAAAAACTTGTCAATAAATGAAAGAAATAATTTTATTCGAAATTCCAAATTATGCACAAATTGTTTTTCACATTCCCACATGCTAAAAGACTGTGAGAGCAAATTTAATTGCGTATATTGCCACAAAAGGCACCACTCGATGCTCCACTTAACCAATTTTTCCTACACACCCCAAAATGGTCCAAATGTGAAAAGAGCAACAGGGCTAGTAGCAATATCAAGTCCTGAGAACCTTGAAACTAGAAATCCCGAAAATACTGAACAACCATGCTGTTCAAAATCAGCAAATATACAAGCTTTTCATTCAGCAAATGAAAGCAAAATTCTTTTACCCACAGCACTCATCTCCATCGAACACAGAGGAGAACTGTTTAAGCTCCGAGCCTTAATTGGTCAAGGCTCACAACGATCCTTTATTGCATCAAAGGTGCAAAACCGGCTAAAGCTGCCAGTAACAAATTCAAACTTTGAAATTTCGGGAATGGGTGGTAGAGTAATTCAAAACTCGAACAAAATCTGCTCATTAACCCTAATTTCCTCCAACGCGAGGATAAGAATAAAAGCACAAGCTATAGTTCTTCCGCAACTTACCAACATGCTTCCAAGCTATAAAATAAACAATATGGATCGACAAAGATTCGCACACCTCAAGTTAGCAGATCCCAACTGCCACACCCCCGCTCAAATAGATATTTTATTAGGCAGCGACCTAATCCCTCAAATTATGCTTGAAGGTATAGAAAAAATTTCAAATACTCTACTTGCCCAAAATACCATATTCGGTTGGATTTTAAGTGGCAAAATCACAGAAAGAATCTCTACTTTCACCACACAAGTGGAAGAGATTTCAAATGAATTTCTAAATATGCAATTAAAAAAATTTTGGGAGATAGAAGAACTCCCCCCCATCCAAATAACAGTGCCAGAAGATCAGTATTGTGAAGATTTTTACAAAGCCACAACTACGAAATCAAAAAATGGTAGGTATGTCGTACGACTACCACTCAAGCCACAATTTCCAGACACTCTCGCCTTAGGCCACTCCCGGTCCTCAGCTATCCAACAATTTTTAAGTATGGAAAAAAATCTCATGAAAAAGGCGAGCTCAAATCACAATACGATAGTGTCTTGGAAGAATACATGGATCTCAATCATATGGAAGAAACCACTTCTTATGAAAAAATTCATAAAAATAAATACCTCTCATTTTACCTCCCCCATCACGCGGTATTAAGACCTGATAAATTAACCACAAAGTTACGAGTAGTATTCAATGCCTCGAAATGCACAAGTTCAGGCAACTCTCTAAATGACGTTCTCTATACAGGGCCAACATTACAACCTGATCTCATGCTGTTAATACTTGGCGCATGTTCAAATATGTGTTCAATGGCGATGTAGAGAAAATGTACAGGCAAATTCTATTACACGAGGATGACCAAGATTTCCAGAGAATAGTCTTCCGCAAGTCAAGTGATAGTCCCATCCGCGACTACAAATTAAAAACAGTAACATTCGGAATAAATTGCGCACCCTATTTAGCCATTCGAACACTTCACGAATTGGCAAAAGATACCGAAAAATCCCAACCTCTGGCAACCACAGTATTAAAACAACATACTTACGTGGACGATATTCTGTCAGGAAGCCATAGTTTATCGATAGCTTGTGAATCACTAAACCAAGTTATTGAACCATTGAATTCAGCAGGCTTTCCCCTAAAAAAGATCACCTCAAATCACCCCGATATTTTGAAAAATATTAAAAAAGAGGACTTGTTAGACACTGACTTCCTTAAATTCGAAAAGGCAAGTACAACAAAAACGCTGGGCATACAATGGAATGCGATAGCAGATGAATTCTCGTACACTCTCGAGTCAATATCTGCGTTATCCGCCATAACCAAGCGACAAATTCTCTCCTCGGTAGCAAAACTTTTCGACCCCGCAGGATGGCTCTCGCCAATAATGATACAAGCAAAAATCCTCATACAAGAACTATGGTTAGACGGTACTGATTGGGACGAACAAGTCAAACCTCTACGTTTGATAAAATGGCATCAATTCGCCAATAATTTACCCACAATCTCAGAGATACGAATTTCAAGATGGATAAACTTCTCACCCCATCACAATGTCGAATTACACGGCTTTTGTGACGCCTCAGAAAAGGCATATTGTGCTGCAATCTACGTGCGTACTGAATACAATAATAAAGTATCATCCCGTCTCTTAGTGGCAAAAGGCAAAGTCGCCCCCTTAAAGACTCTAAGCCTACCCCGCCTCGAACTATGTGGCGCAGTTCTATTAGCAAAATTAATTGCACTCGTCCAATCACACCTCAAATTAAATGACCGAAAACTATATCTCTGGTCAGACTCAGAGATTGTATTAGCGTGGTTGGAAAAACCCCCATATACCTGGAAGACATATGTTTCCAACCGAATCTCTCAAATACTCGACTTAGTTGGTCCAGCCACTTGGCGACACGTCGCCAGTGGTGATAACCCCGCCGATCTCGGCACACGAGGATGCAGACCTCTACTGCTCACCACCTCCTCTCTTTGGTGGAACGGTCCAACCTGGCTTACAGAATCCCCCGAATTCTGGCCAAAGTCCCCTTCACACAATATTATACCCCCAGAAAGTCGAAAAATTGAAAATTTTCACATCACACAAGATGATGCTGATATACTGGAACGATTCTCTTCATTCTCTCGGGCACTAAGAGTAGTAGCCTATATGTTCCAGTTTATACAAAGACTTAAAAATAAGGTCAAGAGAATACCCAATTCTCATTTACCCCAACTCCAGCATTCCGACATCCACAAGGCAAAGGTAAGCCTAATCTCGTATACTCAAACACGATATTTTAGCCGTGAAAAATCACAGTTACTAAACTCTAAGCCGATTGATAAAAGGAGTTCACTGCTAGTACTGAACCCATACCTAGACTCAACCGGGTTGATTCGTGCCGATGGACGACTGGTAAATTCTAGTCTTACATATAACGAACGGCACCCCATAATAATCCCCGAAAAATCCCCGTTTGCCAAATAATTTATAAACTTTCTTCACCAGCTTATGCTACACGCTGAGCATCGCCTGATGCAACAAATGATCCGACAGGAATTTTATATTCCGCGCCTCAAGCCCCAAATTAAGAAGTGCATTTTCATGTGCAAAGTATGCACCATACATAAACAAAAAATGCGGAACCAGATCATGGCAGCTTTACCACCTGAACGCTGCAATTTCGCTCCACCCTTTACAGTCACAGGTGTTGACTTTGCTGGGCCTTAAAATCCTCCATCACGAAAGAAGACTACCTCAAAGATCTTCAAAAGCGATATCGTTGGAAAACTAGCCAAACGGAACCAAATATCGGAGATTGCGTCATTATAAAAGACGAATGTCTTCCACCCACAGAATGGCGACTCGGACGAATAGAAAAATTACACCGCGGGCCTGATGGCCATGTCCGAATCGTTGATCTCCGCACACAATCGGGAAAACTAACTCGACCTCTTGTAAAACTGTGCTTTCTTCCCGCCGCTGAAGAATTGACCGCAAACCCCGCACATTAATAAAATTGAGCCGTAAACTCGTAAAACAATAAACCAAACTCGCACTTTACGTACATATACTTAATCCAATAATCGCATATCAAACTAATACGAACACAAGACCCAAATCAAATGCACCACTGCTGCACTCACTTATTACATAACATGTAACCCCGTATATACATACATAAAAAATACCTACTTTTTTCCACAGAAATCAATGGAGTACGACATGAACGAGATCGTCGAAGCTATCGAGCAAGTCGACCGCACGTCACCTACACAATCCCGTGCCCCAACTCGTCAACCTCGCTCTTCAGTCGTCAGAGTTCCGGCAGTTCCAGTAACCGCACCCCGCACCAGCGTGCGCCGATCATCGGCTACCCCAACGCCAGGAAACCCGCCGGCAACCATCACAACCTCAAGCGGAGTTGAGGCGAACGGCCACGAACAGCGCCGTTTGAGATGCGGTCTGTGCGCTCAACGGCACTTCCTGCGTCACTGCCCCATATTTAGGGGCATGCCACCTCTACAGCGGCAGCCAGTAGCCCGGGCCCAAGGGCATTGCCTAAATTGCATGGCGCTCACGCACACGACGCAAGAGTGCACGTCCCTAAGTTTGTGCCAAATATGCCACAGACCGCATCACACCCTCTTCCATCGCCTACCCAGGCGCACCGAGGTCAGCGCACCAAATCGTCGGCGTCCACCGCAGCCACCACATCGACGCCAACAGCAGCCACCGCTACATCCACCGCCAGCAGCGACCAGACGAAGGCAGACCGCCTGGACCCAACCAGCTATAAGCAGCCGTCGTCAGCGTTCTACAGGCCTAAGCGACGTGGTAGAGGTGTTGCAACAACTGCAGCGTTTACTAGGCTAAGTATACGCCTAGGGGGCCGGGATGGTTAAATGAGCACTTCCGCTCCATCGCCAACCGACGCCGGCAGATGGCACAACACCTACCGCATACACATCTACACAAACACACCTCCGTTTACATTTGACACATGATTTCACCACCTACACACATACACCAGTACACAATTGTAAACATAAACAAACCACTGTCACTCTATACCACACACACATACATGTACAAGAACATAAATCTTTCGTTTGTGAGCCTGTGCGGACGTACACCCTTCAATCCGAGCCTCTAAACATTAAAACTTATAACGTTTTCGAGAAAAAAATAGTGCTTTTTCATTTGGTGAAACAGAGTAGTGAAAAGTGAGTAGAATATTCCATTTGTGAAGGGAACTCGTGTTCACTACATATATATTCATGTGTACAAAATAAGAACTTGATTAAAGATGATGAAATTTATGCAAATAAAATCCATATGACCCATTGTTATGAGTGGCGTACTCATACGACATTCCTTACGATAATCTTGAAAATTTTAACAAAAATTAAGTTGCTCCAAAATCGGTCGGGTTTATACTCAAATGTGTGCAACTACATATATACTCTCATGTACCCAATAAGACCTAGACTAAAGTAGATGAAATTTTTGCAAAAAAAAATCCATATGACCAATTGTTATAAGTGGCGTACTTATACGACATTGGTTATGACAATCTTGAAAATTAGAACAAAAATTTAGTTGCTCCAAAATAGGTCGAGTTTATACTCAAATGAGTGTATATACATATATATTCACGTGTATCAATAAGAACTCGCTTAAAGATGATGAAATGACCCAATGTTATGAGTGGCGTACTCATACGACATTGCTTTTGACAATCTTGAAAATCAGAACAAAAATTAAGTTGCTCCGAAATCGGCAGGGTTTGTACTCAAATGTGTGGCAATACATATACGAGTATATTCACGTGTACAAAATAAGAACTTGATTAAAAATGGCGAAATTTTTGCAAATAAAATCCATATGACCCATTGTTATGAGTTGCGTACTCATACGACATTGGTTATGACAATCTTGAAAATTAGAACAAAAAATTAGTTGCTCCAAAATAGGTCGAGTTTATTCTCATATATATTAACGTGTATCAATAAGAACTCGATTAAAGATGATGAAATGACCCAATGTTATCAGTAGCGTACTCATACGACATTGCTTATGACAATCTTGAAAATTAGAACAAAAATTAAGTTGCTCCAAAATCGGCAGGGTTTGGACTCAAATGCGTGGAAATACATATATGAGTATATTCACGTGTACAATATAAGAACTTGATTAAAGATGATGAAATTTATGCAAATAAAATCCATATGACCCATTGTTATGAGTGGCGTACTTATACGACATTTGTTATGACAATCTTGAAAATTTTAACAAAAATTAAGTTGCTCCAAAAACTGTCGGGTTTGGACTCAAATGTGTGAAAATACATATATATTCGCATGTACACAATAAGAACTTGATTAAATATGATGAAATGTATGCAAATAAAATCCATATGATGCATTGTTATGAGTGGCGTACTCATACGACATTGTTTATGACAATCTTGAAAATTAGAACAAAAATTAAGTTGCTTCAAAATCTGTCGGGTTCGGACTCAAATGTGTGGAAATACATACGGGTATATTCGCATGTACACAATTAGAACTTGATTAAATATGATGAAATGTATGCAAATAAAATCCATATGATGCATTGTTATGAGTGGCGTACTCATACGACATTGTTTATGACAATCTTGAAAATTAGAACAAAAATTTAGTTGCTCCAAAATAGGTCGAGTTTATACTCAAATGAGTGTAGATACATATATATTCACGTGTATCAATAAGAACTCGATTAAAGATGATGAAATGACCCAATGTTATGAGTGGCGTACTCATACGACATTGCTTTTGACAATCTTGAAAATCAGAACAAAAATTAAGTTGCTCCAAAATCGGCAGGGTTTGGAGTCAAATGTGTGGAAATACATATACGAGTATATTTACGTGTACAAACTAAGAACTTGATTAAAGATGATGAAATTTATGCAAATAAAATCCATATGACCCATTGTTATGAGTGGCGTACTTATACGACATTGGTTATGACAATCTTGAAAATTAGAACAAAAATTTAGTTGCTCCAAAATAGGTCGAGTTTATACTCAAATGAGTGTATATACATACATATATATTAACGTGTATCAATAAGAACTCGATTAAAGATGATGAAATGACCCAATGTTATGAGTGGCGTACTCATACGACATTGCTTATGACAATCTTGAAAATTAGAACAAAAATTAAGTTGCTCCAAAATCGACAGGGTTTGGACTCAAATGTGTGGAAATACATATACGAGTATATTCACGTGTACAAAATAAGAACTTGATTAAAGATGATGAAATTTATGCAAATAAAATCCATATGACCCATTGTTATGAGTGGCGTACTTATACGACATTTGTTATGACAATCTTGAAAATTTGAACAAAAATTAAGTTGCTCCAAAAACTGTCGGGTTTGGACTCAAATTTGTGAAAATACATATATATTCGCATGTACACAATAAGAACTTGATTAAATATGATGAAATGTATGCAAATAAAATCCATATGATGCACTGTTATGAGTGGCGCACTCATACGACATTGTTTATGACAATCTTGAAAATTAGAACAAAAATTAAGTTGCTTCAAAATCTGTCGGGTTTGAACTCAAATGTGTGGAAATACATACGGGTATATTCCCGTGTACAAAATAAGAACTTGATTAAAGATGATGAAATTTATGCAAATAAAATCCACATGACTCATTGTTATGAGTGGCGTACTCATTCATAAAATCCATATGACTCATTGTTATGAGTGGCATACTCATACGATATTGGCTATGACAATCCTGAAAATTAGAACAAAAATTTAGTTGCTTCAAAATCTGTCGGGTTTAGACTCAATTGTGTCTACCTACATATATATTCACGTGTAGAAAATAAAACCTCGATAAAAGATGATGCATTTTTTGCAAATAAAATCCATATGATCCATTGTTATGAGTGGCGTACTCATACGACATTGCTTATGACAGTCTTGAAAATTAGAACAAAAATTTGGTTGCTTCAAAATCTGTCGGGTTTAGACTCAATTGTGTCTAACTACATATATATTCACGTGTACGAAATAAGAACTTGATTAATGATGATGAAATTTATGCAAATAAAATCCATATGACCCATTGTTATGAGTGGCGTACTCATACGACATTGCTTACGACAATCTTGAAAATTTGAACAAAAATTAAGTTGCTCCAAAATCGGTCGGGTTTATACTCAAATGTGTGCAACTACATATATACTCGCATGTACACAATAAGAACTCGATTAAAGATGATGAAATTTTTGCAAAAAAAAATTCATATGACCCATTGTTATAAGTGGCGTACTTATACGACATTGGTTATGACAATCTTGAAAATTAGAACAAAAATTAAGTTGCTCCAAAATCGGCAGGGTTTGGACTCAAATGTGTGGAAATACATATACGAGTATATTCACGTGTACAAAATAAGAACTTGATTAAAGATGATGAAATTTATGCAAATAAAATCCATATGACCCATTGTTATGAGTGGCGTACTTATACGACATTTGTTATGACAATCTTGAAAATTTTAACAAAAATTAAGTTGCTCCAAAAACTGTCGGGTTTGGACTCAAATGTGTGAAAATACATATATATTCGCATGTACACAATAAGAACTTGATTAAATATGATGAAATGTATGCAAATAAAATCCATATGATGCATTGTTATGAGTGGCGCACTCATACGACATTGTTTATGACAATCTTGAAAATTAGAACAAAAATTCAGTTGCTTCAAAATCTGTCGGGTTTGGACTCAAATGTGTGGAAATACATACGGGTATATTCCCGTGTACAAAATAAGAACTTGATTAAAGATGATGAAATTTATGCAAATAATATCCACATGACTCATTGTTATGAGTGGCGTACTCATACGACATTGCTTACAACAATCTTGAAAATTAGAGCAAAAATTTAGTTGCTTCAAAATCTGTCGGGTTTAGACTCAATTGTGTCTAACTACATATATATTCACGTGTACGAAATAAGAACTTGATTAAAGATGATGAAATTTATGCAAATAAAATCCATATGACCCACTGTTATGAGTGGCGTACTCATACGACATTGCTTATGACAATCTTGAAAATTAGAACAAAAATTAAGTTGCTCCAAAATTGGTCGGGTTTATAATCAAATGAGTGTAAATACATTAATTTTCATGTGTACAAATGATGATGAAATTTTTGCAAATAAAATCAATATGACTCATTGTTATGAGTGGCATACTCATACGATATTGGTTATGACAATCTTGAAAATTAGAACAAAAATTTAGTTGCTTCAAAATCTGTCGGGTTTAGACTCAATTGTGTCTAACTACATATATATTCACGTGTAGAAAATAAAACCTCGATAAAAGATGATGAATTTTTTGCAAATAAAATCCATATGATCCATTGTTATGAGTGGCGTACTCATACGACATTGCTTATGACAGTCTTGAAAATTAGAACAAAAATTTGGTTGCTTCAAAATCTGTCGGGTTAAGACTCAATTGTGTCTAACTACATATATATTCATGTGTACGAAATAAAAACTTGATTAATGATGATGAAATTTATGCAAATAAAATCCATATTACCCATTGTTATGAGTGGCGTACTCATACGACATTGCTTACGACACTCTTGAAAATTTGAACTAAAATTAAGTTGCTCCAAAATCGGTCGGGTTTATACTCAAATGTGTGCAACTACATATATACTCGCATGTACACAATAAGAACTCGATTAAAGATGATGAAATTTTTGCAAAAAAATATTCATATGACCCATTGTTATAAGTGGCGTACTTATACGACATTGGTTATGACGATCTTGAAAATTAGAACAAAAATTTAGTTGCTCCAAAATAGGTCGAGTTTATACTCAAATGAGTGTATATACATATATATTCACGTGTATCAATAAGAACTCGATTAAAGATGATGAAAAGACCCAATGTTATGAGTGGCGTACTCATACGACATTGCTTTTGACAATCTTGAAAATCAGAACAAAAATTAAGTTGCTCCAAAATCGGCAGGGTTTGGAGTCAAATGTGTGGAAATACATATACGAGTATATTTACGTGTACAAAATAAGAACTTGATTAAAGATGATGAAATTTATGCAAATAAAATCCATATGACCCATTGTTATGAGTGGCGTACTTATACGACATTGGTTATGACAATCTTGAAAATTAGAACAAAAATTTAGTTGCTCCAAAATAGGTCGAGTTTATACTCAAATGAGTGTATATACATATATATTCACGTGTATCAATTAGACCTCGATTAAAGATGATGAAATGACCCAATGTTATGAGTGGCGTACTCATACGACATTGCTTATGACAATCTTGAAAATTAGAACAAAAATTAAGTTGCTCCGAAATCGGCAGGGTTTGTACTCAAATGTGTGGCAATACATATACGAGTATATTCACGTGTACAAAATAAGAACTTGATTAAAAATGGCGAAATTTTTGCAAATAAAATCCATATGACCCATTGTTATGAGTTGCGTACTCATACGACATTGGTTATGACAATCTTGAAAATTAGAACAAAAATTTAGTTGCTCCAAAATAGGTCGAGTTTATACTCAAATGAGTGTATGTACATACATATATATTAACGTGTATCAATAAGAACTCGATTAAAGGTGATGAAATGACCCAATGTTATGAGTAGCGTACTCATACGACATTGTATATGACAATCTTGAAAATTAGAACAAAAATTAAGTTGCTCCAAAATCGGCAGGATTTGGACTCAAATGTGTGGAAATACATATACGAGTATATTCACGTGTAAAAAATAAGAACTTGATTAAAGATGATGAAATTTATGCAAATAAAATCCATATGACCCATTGTTATGAGTGGCGTACTTATACGACATTGGTTATGACAATCTTAAAAATTTGAACAAAAATTAAGTTGCTCCAAAAACTGTCGGGTTTGGACTCAAATGTGTGAAAATACATATATATTCGCATGTACACAATAAGAACTTGATTAAATATGATGAAATGTATGCAAATAAAATCCATATGATGCATTGTTATGAGTGGCGTACTCATACGACATTGTTTATGACAATCTTGAAAATTAGAACAAAAATTAAGTTGCTCCAAAATCTGTCGGGTTTGGACTCAAATGTGTGGAAATACATACGGGTATATTCCCGTGTACAAAATAAGAACTTGATTAAAGATGATGAAATTTATGCAAATAAAATCCACATGACTCATTGTTATGAGTGGCGTACTCATACGACATTGCTTACAACAATCTTGAAAATTAGAGCAAAAATTTAGTTGCTTCAAAATCTGTCGGGTTTAGACTCAATTGAGTCTTACTACATATATATTCACTTGTACAAAATAAAACCTCGATTAAAGATGATGAATTTTTTGCAAATAAAATACATATGATCCATTGTTATGAGTGGCGTACTCATACGACATTGCTTATGACAATCTTAAAAATTTGAACAAAAATTGAGTTGCTCCAAAATTGGTCGGGTTTATAATCAAATGAGTGTAAATACATATATTTTCATGTGTACAAATGATGATGAAATTTTTGCAAATAAAATCCATATGACTCATTGTTATGAGTGGCGTACTCATACGATATTGGTTATGACAATCTTGAAAATTAGAACAAAAATTTAGTTGCTTCAAAATCTGTCGGGTTTAGACTCAATTGTGTCTAACTACATATATATTCACGTGTACGAAATAAGAACTTGATTAAAGATGATGAAATGTATGCAAATAAAATCCATATGACTCATTGTTATGAGTGTGGCGTACTCATACGACATTGCTTATGACAATCTTGAAAATTAGAACAAAAATTTAGTTGCTTCAAAATCTGTCGGGTTTAGACTCAATTGTGTCTAACTACATAAATGTTCACGTGCACGAAATAAGACCTTGATTAAAGATGATGAAATTTATGCAAATAAAATCCACATGACTCATTGTTATGAGTGGCGTACTCATACGACATTGCTTATGACAATCTTGAAAATTAGAACAAAAATGAAGTTGCTTCAAAATCTGTCGGGTTTGGACACAAATGTGTGGAAATACATATACGAGTATATTCACGTCTACAAAATAAGAACTTGATTAAAGATGATGAAATGTATGCAAATAAAATCCATATGACCCATTGTTATGAGTGGCGTACTCATACGACGTTGCTTACGACAATCTTGAAAATTAGAACAAAAATTAAGTTGCTCCAAAATCTGTCGGGTTTGGACTCAAATGTGTGGAAATACATATATATTCGCATGTACACAATATGATGCATTGTTATGAGTGGCGTACTCATACGACATTGTTTATGACAATCTTGAAAATTAGAACAAAAATTAAGTTGCTTTAAAATCTGTCGGGTTTGGAGTCAAATGTGTGGAAATACATACGGGTATATTCCCGTGTACAAAATAAGAACTTGATTAAAGATGATGAAATTTATGCAAATAAAATCCATATGACCCATTGTTGTGAGTGGCGTACTCATACGACATTGGTTATGACAATCTTGAAAATTTTAACAAAAATTAAGTTGCTCCAAAATCGGTCGGGTTTATACTCAAATGTGTGGAAATACATATGTATATATTCACGTCTACAAAATAAGAACTTGATTAAATATGATGAAATGTATGCAAATAAAATCCATATGACCCATTATTATGAGTATCGTACTCATACGACATTGGTTATGACAATCTTGAAAATTAGAACAAAAATTAAGTTGCTCCAAAATCTGTCGGGTTTGGACTCAAATGTGTGGAAATACATATACGAGTATATTCACGTGTACAAAATAAGAACTTGATTAATGATGAAATTTTTGCAAATAAAATCCACATGACTCATTGTTATGAGTGGCGTACTCATACGACATTGCTTATGACAATCTTGAAAATTAGAGCAAAAATTTAGTTGCTTCAAAATCTGTCGGGTTTAGAATCAATTGTGTCTAACTACATATATATTCACGTGTACAAAATAAAACCTCGATAAAAGATGATGAATTTTTTGCAAATAAAATCCATATGATCCATTGTTATGAGTGGCGTACTCATACGACATTGCTTATGACAGTCTTGAAAATTAGAACAAAAATTTAGTTGCTTCAAAATCTGTCGGGTTCAGACTCAAATGTGTGGAAATACATATATATTCACGTGTACAAAATAAAACCTCGATTAAAGATGATGCATTTTTTGCAAATAAAATCCATATGATCCATTGTTATGAGTGGCGTACTCATACGACATTGCTTATGACAGTCTTGAAAATTAGAACAAAAATTTAGTTGCTTCAAAATCTGTCGGGTTTAGACTCAATTGTGTCTAGCTACATATATATTCACGTGTACGAAATAAGAACTTTATTAAAGATGATGAAATTTATGCAAATAAAATCCATATGACCCATTATTATGAGTGGCGTACTCATTCGATATTGCTTATGACAATCTTGAAAATTAGAACAAAAATTAAGCTGCTCCAAAATCGGTTGGGGTTATACTCAAATGTGTGCAACTACATATATACTCGCATGTACACAATAAGAACTCGATTAAAGATGATGAAATTTTTGCAAACAAAAATCCATATGACCCATTGTTATGGGTGGCGTATACACACCACATTGCTTTCGACAATCTTGAAAATTATAAGAAGAATTAAATTACTCCGAAATCGGTTGGGTTTAAACACAAATGTGTGGAAATACATATATATTCAAGTGTTCAAAATAAGAACTCGATTATAGATGATGCATTTTTTGCAAATAAAATCCATATGATCCAATGTTATTAGTGGCGTACTCATACGACATTGCTTTCGCCAATCTTGAAAATTATAAGAAGAATTAAGTTGCTCAGAAATCTGTCGATTAAAGATGATGAAATGACCCAATGTTATGAGTGGCGCACTCATACCACATTGCTTTTGACAATCTTGAAAATTAGAACAAAAATTAAGTTGCTCCAAAATCGGCAGGGTTTGGAGTCAAATGTGTGAAAATACATATACGAGTATATTTATGTGTACAAAATAAGAACTTGATTAAAGATGATGAAATTTATGCAAATAAAATCCATATGACCCATTGTTATGAGTGGCGTACTTATACGACATTGCTTATGACAATCTTTAAAATTTGAACAAAAATTAAGTTGCTCCAAAATCGGTAGGGTTTATACTCAAATGTGTGTAAATACATATATATTCACGTGTATAAAATAAGAAATGGATTAAAGATGATGAAATTTTTGCAAATAAAATCCATTTGACACATTGTTATGAGTGGCGTACTCATACGACATTGCTTATGACAATCTCGAAAATTAGAACAAAAATTAAGTTGCTCCAAAATCTGTCAGGTTTGGACTCAAATGTATGGAAATACATATATACTCGCATGTACACAATAAGAACTCGAATAAAGATGATGAATTTTTTGCAAATAAATCCATATGACCCATTGTTATGATCAGCGTACTCATACCACATTGCTTTCGACAATCTTGAAAATTAGAACAAAAATTAAGTTGCTCCAAAATAGGTCAAGTTTATACTCAAATGAGTGTATATACATATATATTCACGTGTATCAATAAGAACTCGATTAAAGATGATGAAATGACCCAATGTTATGAGTGGCGTACTCATACGGCGTTGCTTTTGACAATCTTGAAAATTAGAACAAAAATTAAGTTGCTCCAAAATCGGCAGGGTTTGGAGTCAAATGTGTGGAAATACATATACGAGTATATTTACGTGTACAAAATAAGAACTTGATTAAAGATGATGAAATTTATGCAAATGAAATCCATATGACCCATTGTTATAAGTGGCGTACTTATACGACATTGGTTATGACAATCTTGAAAATTAGAACAAAAATTTAGTTGCTCCAAAATAGGTCAAATGAGTGTATATACATATATATTCACGTGTATCAATAAGAACTCGATTAAAGATGATGAAATGACCCAATGTTATGAGTGGCGTACTCATACGACATTGCTTATTACAATCTTGAAAATTAGAACAAAAATTAAGTTGCTCCAAAATCGGCAGGGTTTGGACTCAAATGTGTGGAAATACATATACGAGTATATTCACGTGTACAAAATAAGAACTTGATTAAAGATGATGAAATTTATGCAAATAAAATCCATATGACCCATTGTTATGAGTGGCGTACTTATACGACATTGGTTATGACAATCTTGAAAATTTGAACAAAAATTAAGTTGCTCCAAAAACTGTCGGATTTGGACTCAAATGTGTGGAAATACATATATATTCGCATGTACATAATATGATGCATTGTTATGAGTGGCGTACTCATAGGACATTGTTTATGACAATCTTGAAAATTAGAACAAAAATTAAGTTGCTTCAAAATCTGTCGGGTTTGGACTCAAATGTGTGGAAATACATACGGGTATATTCCCGTGTACAAAATAAGAACTTGATTAAAGATGATGAAATTTATGCAAATAAAATCCATATGACCCATTGTTATGAGTGGCGTACTCATACGACATTGGTTATGACAATCTTGAAAATTAGAACAAAAATTAAGTTGCTCCAAAATCTGTCGGGTTTAGACTCAAATAAGTGGAAATACATATACGAGTATATTCACGTGTACAAAATAAGAACTTGATTAAAGATGATGAAATTTATGCAAATAAAATCCATATGCCCCATTGTCATGAGTGGCGTACTCATACGACATTGGTTATGACAATCTTGAAAATTAGAACAAAAATTAAGTTGCTCCAAAATCTGTCGGGTTTAGACTCAAATAAGTGGAAATACATATACGAGTATATTCACGTGTACAAAATAAGAACTTGATTAAAGATGATGAAATTTATGCAAATAAAATCCATATGACCCATTGTTATGAGTGGCGTACTCATACGACATTGCTTATGACAATCTCGAAAATTAGAACAAAAATTAAGTTGCTCCAAAATCTGTCAGGTTTGGACTCAAATGTATGGAAATACATATATACTCGCATGTACACAATAAGAACTCGAATAAAGATGATGAATTTTTTGCAAATAAATCCATATGACCCATTGTTATGATCAGCGTACTCATACCACATTGCTTTCGACAATCTTGAAAATTAGAACAAAAATTAAGTTGCTCCAAAATAGGTCAAGTTTATACTCAAATGAGTGTATATACATATATATTCACGTGTATCAATAAGAACTCGATTAAAGATGATGAAATGACCCAATGTTATGAGTGGCGTACTCATACGACATTGCTTTTGACAATCTTGAAAATTAGAACAAAAATTAAGTTGCTCCAAAATCGGCAGGGTTTGGAGTCAAATGTGTGGAAATACATATACGAGTATATTTACGTGTACAAAATAAGAACTTGATTAAAGATGATGAAATTTATGCAAATGAAATCCATATGACCCATTGTTATAAGTGGCGTACTTATATGACATTGGTTATGACAATCTTGAAAATTAGAACAAAAATTTAGTTGCTCCAAAATAGGTCGAGTTTATACTCAAATGAGTGTATATACATATATATTCAAATATATATTCGCATGTACATAATATGATGCATTGTTATGAGTGGCGTACTCATAGGACATTGTTTATGACAATCTTGAAAATTAGAACAAAAATTAAGTTGCTTCAAAATCTGTCGGGTTTGGACTCAAATGTGTGGAAATACATACGGGTATATTCCCGTGTACAAAATAAGAACTTGATTAAAGATGATGAAATTTATGCAAATAAAATCCATATGACCCATTGTTATGAGTGGCGTACTTATACGACATTGGTTATGACAATCTTGAAAATTTGAACAAAAATTAAGTTGCTCCAAAAACTGTCGGATTTGGACTCAAATGTGTGGAAATACATATATATTCGTATGTACATAATATGATGCACTGTTATGAGTGGCGTACTCATAGGACATTGTTTATGACAATCTTGAAAATTAGAACAAAAATTAAGTTGCTTCAAAATCTGTCGGGTTTGGACTCAAATGTGTGGAAATACATACGGGTATATTCCCGTGTACAAAATAAGAACTTGATTAAAGATGATGAAATTTATGCAAATAAAATCCATATGACCCATTGTTATGAGTGGCGTACTCATACGACATTGGTTATGACAATCTTGAAAATTAGAACAAAAATTAAGTTGCTCCAAAATCTGTCGGGTTTAGACTCAAATAAGTGGAAATACATATACGAGTATATTCACGTGTACAAAATAAGAACTTGATTAAAGATGATGAAATTTATGCAAATAAAATCCATATGACCCATTGTTATAAGTGGCGTACTTAGACGACATTGGTTATGACAATCTTGAAAATTTGAACAAAAATTAAGTTGCTCCGAAAACTGTCGGGTTTGGACTCAAATGTGTGGAAATACATATATATTCGCATGTACACAATATGATGCGTACTCATACGACATTGCTTATGACAGTCTTGAAAATTAGAACAAAAATTTAGTTGATTCAAAATCTGTCGGGTTTAGACTCAATTGTGTCTTACTACATATATATTCACGTGTACGAAATAAGAACTTGATTAAAGATGATGAAATTTATGCAAATAAATCCATATGACCCATTGTTATGAGTGGCGTACTCATACGACATTGCTTATAACAATCTTGAAAATTGGAACAAAAATTAAGTTGCTCCAAAATCGGTCGGGTTTATAATCAAATGAGTGTAAATACACATAGTTTAATGTGTACAAAATAATAACTTGATTAATGATGATGAAATTTTTGCAAATAAAATCCATATGACCCATTGTTATGAGTGTGGCGTACTCATACGACATTGCTTATGACAATCTTGAAAATTAGAACAAAAATTTAGTTGCTTCAAAATCTGTCGGGTTTAGACTCAATTGTCTCTAACTACATATGTATATATTCACGTGTACGAAATAAGAACTTGATTAAAGATGATGAAATTTATGCAAATGAAATCCATATGACCCATTGTTATAAGTGGCGTACTTATATGACATTGGTTATGACAATCTTGAAAATTAGAACAAAAATTTAGTTGCTCCAAAATAGGTCGAGTTTATACTCAAATGAGTGTATATACATATATATTCAAATATATATTCGCATGTACATAATATGATGCATTGTTATGAGTGGCGTACTCATAGGACATTGTTTATGACAATCTTGAAAATTAGAACAAAAATTAAGTTGCTTCAAAATCTGTCGGGTTTGGACTCAAATGTGTGGAAATACATACGGGTATATTCCCGTGTACAAAATAAGAACTTGATTAAAGATGATGAAATTTATGCAAATAAAATCCATATGACCCATTGTTATGAGTGGCGTACTTATACGACATTGGTTATGACAATCTTGAAAATTTGAACAAAAATTAAGTTGCTCCAAAAACTGTCGGATTTGGACTCAAATGTGTGGAAATACATATATATTCGTATGTACATAATATGATGCACTGTTATGAGTGGCGTACTCATAGGACATTGTTTATGACAATCTTGAAAATTAGAACAAAAATTAAGTTGCTTCAAAATCTGTCGGGTTTGGACTCAAATGTGTGGAAATACATACGGGTATATTCCCGTGTACAAAATAAGAACTTGATTGAAGATGATGAAATTTATGCAAATAAAATCCATATGACCCATTGTTATGAGTGGCGTACTCATACGACATTGGTTATGACAATCTTGAAAATTAGAACAAAAATTAAGTTGCTCCAAAATCTGTCGGGTTTAGACTCAAATAAGTGGAAATACATATACGAGTATATTCACGTGTACAAAATAAGAACTTGATTAAAGATGATGAAATTTATGCAAATAAAATCCATATGACCCATTGTTATAAGTGGCGTACTTAGACGACATTGGTTATGACAATCTTGAAAATTTGAACAAAAATTAAGTTGCTCCAAAAACTGTCGGGTTTGGACTCAAATGTGTGGAAATACATATATATTCGCATGTACACAATATGATGCGTACTCATACGACATTGCTTATGACAGTCTTGAAAATTAGAACAAAAATTTAGTTGCTTCAAAATCTGTCGGGTTTAGACTCAATTGTGTCTTACTACATATATATTCACGTGTACGAAATAAGAACTTGATTAAAGATGATGAAATTTATGCAAATAAATCCATATGACCCATTGTTATGAGTGGCGTACTCATACGACATTGCTTATAACATTCTTGAAAATTGGAACAAAAATTAAGTTGATTCAAAATCTGTCGGGTTTAGACTCAATTGTGTCTAACTACATATTTATTCACGTGTACAAAATAAAACCTCGATTAAAGATGATGAATTTTTTGCAAATAAAATCCATATGATTCATTGTTATGAGTGGCGTACTCATACAACATTGCTTATGACAGTCTTGAAAATTAGAACAAAAATTTAGTTGCTTCAAAATCTGTCGGGTTTAGACTCAATTGTCTCTAACTACATATGTATATATTCACGTGTACGAAATAAGAACTTGATTAAAGATGATGAAATTTATGCAAATAAAATCCATATGACACATTGTTATGAGTGGCGTACTCATACGACATTGCTTACGACAATCTTGAAAATTTGAACAAAAATTAAGTTGCTCCAAAATCGGTCGGGTTTATACTCAAATGTGTGCAACTACATATATACTCGCATGTAAACAATAAGAACTCAATTGAAGATGACGAATTTTTTGCAAATAAAATCCATATGATCCAATGTTATGAGTGGAGTACTCATACGACATTACTTTCGCCAATCTTGAAAATTATAAGAAGAATTAAATTACTCCGAAATCGGTTGGGTTTAGACACAAATGTGTGGAAATACATATATACTCACGTGTTCAAAATAAGAACTCCATTGAAGATGACGAATTTTTTGCAAATAAAATCCATATGACCCATTGTTATGAGTGGCGTACTCATACGACATTGCTTACGACAATCTTGAAAATTTGAACAAAAATTAAGTTGCTCTAAAATCGGTCGGGTTTATACTCAAATGTGTGCAACTACATATATACTCGCATGTAAACAATAAGAACTCGATTAAAGATGATAAAATTTTTGCAAACAAAAATCCATATGACCCATTGTTATGGGTGGCGTACTCACACCACATTGCTTTCGACAATCTTGAAAACTATAAGAAGAATTAAATTACTCCGCAATCGGTTGGGTTTAGACACAAATGTGTGGAAATACATATATACTCACGTGTACAAAATAAAACCTCGATTAAAGATGATGAATTTTTTGCAAATAAAATCCATATGATCCATTGTTATGAGTGGCGTACTCATACGACATTGCTTATGACAGTCTTGAAAATTAAAACAAAAATTTAGTTGCTTCAAAATCTGTCGGGTTTGGACTCAAATGTGTGGAAATACATACGGGTATATTCCCGTGTACAAAATAAGAACTTCATTAAAGATGATGAAATTTATGCAAATAAAATCTATATGACCCATTGTTATGAGTGGCGTACTCATACGACATTGGTTATGACAATCTTGAAAATTAGAACAAAAATTAAGTTGCTTCAAAATCTGTCGGGTTTGGACTCAAATGTGTGAAAATACATATACGAGTATATTCACGTCTACAAAATAAGAACTTGATTAAAGATGATGAAATGTATGCAAATAAAATCCATATGACCCATTGTTATGAGTGGCGTACTCATACGACATTGTTTATGACAATCTTGAAAATTAGAACAAAAATTAAGTTGCTTCAAAATCTGTCGGGTTTGCACTCAAATGTATGGAAATACATACGGGTATATTCCCGTGTACAAAATAAGAACTTAATTAAAGATGATGAAATTTATGCAAATAAAATCCATATGACCCATTGTTATGAGTGGCGTACTCATACGACATTTGTTATGACAATCTTGAAAATTTTAACAAAAATTATGGTGCTCCAAAATCGGTCGGGTTTATACTCAAATGTGTGGAAATACATATACGAGTATATTCACGTCTACAAAATAAGAACTTGATTAAAGATGATGAAATTTATGCAAATAAAATACATATGACTCATTGTTATGAGTGGCGTACTCATACGACATTGGTTATGACAATCTTGAAAATTAGAACAAAAATTAAGTTGCTCCAAATCTGTCGGGTTTGGACTCAAATGTGTGGAAATACATATACGAGTATATTCACGTGTACAAAATAAGAACTTGATTAATGATGATGAAATTTTTGCAAATAAAATCCACATGACTCATTGTTATGAGTGGCGTACTCATACGACATTGCTTATGACAATCTTGAAAATTTGAGCAAAAATTTAGTTGCTTCAAAATCTGTCGGGTTTAGACCCAATTGTGTCTAACTACATATATATTCACGTGTACAAAATAAAACCTCGATTAAAGATGATGCATTTTTTGCAAATAAAATCCATATGACCCATTGTTATGAAAGGCGTACTCCTACGACATTGCTTATGACAATCTTGAAAATTAGAACAAAAATTAAGTTGCTCCAAAATCGGTCGGGTTTATAATCAAATGAGTGTAAACACATATATTTTCATGTGTACAAATAAGAACTTGATTAATGATGATGAAATTTTTGCAAATAAAATCCATATGACTCATTGTTATGAGTGTGGCGTACTCATACGACATTGCTTATGACAATTTTGAAAATTAGAACAAAAATTTAGTTGCTTCAAAATCTGTCGGGTTTAGACCCAATTGTGTCTAACTACATATATAGTCACATGTACAAAATAAAACCTCGATTAAAGATGATGAATTTTTTGCAAATAAAATCCATATGATCCATTGTTATGAGTGGCGTACTCATACGACATTGCTTATGACAGTCTTGAAAATTAGAACAAAAATTTAGTTGCTTCAAAATCTGTCGGGTTTAGACTCAATTGTGTCTAACTACATATATATTCACGTGTACGAAATAAGAACTTGATTAAAGATGATGAAATTTATGCAAATAAAATTCATATGACCCATTGTTATGAGTGGCGTACTCATACGACATTGCTTACGACAATCTTGAAAATTTTAACAAAAATTAAGTTGCTCCAAAATCGGTCGGGTTTATACTCAAATGTGTGCAACTACATATATACTCGCATGTACACAATAAGAACTCGATTAAAGATGATGAAATTTTTGCAAACAAAAATCCATATGACCCATTGTTATGGGTGGCGTACTCACACCACATTGCTTTCGACAATCTTGGAAACTATAAGAAGAATTAAATTACTCCGAAATCGGTTGGGTTTAGACACAAATGTGTGGAAATACATATATATTCACGTGTTCAAAATAAGAACTCAATTAAAGATGATGAATTTTTTGCAAATAAAATCCATATGATCCAATGTTATGAGTGGCGTACTCATACGACATTGCTTTCGCCAATCTTGAAAATTATAAGAAAAATGTAGTTGCTCCGAAATCTGTCGGGCTTGGACTCAAATGTGTGGAAATACATATACGAGTATATTCACGTGTACAAAATAAGAACTTGATTAAAGATGATGAAATTTATGCAAAAAAAATCCATATGACCCATTGTTAAGAGTGGCATACTCATACGACATTGGTTATGACAATCTTGAAAATTTTAACAAAAATTAAGTTGCTCCAAAATCGGTCGGGTTTATACTCAAATGAGTGTAAATACATATATATTCACGTGAAAATAATAATAACTTGATTAATGATGATGAAATTTTTGCAAATAAAATCCATATGACCCATTATTATGAGTGGCGTACTCATAAGACATTGCTTATGACAATCTTGAAAATTAGAACAAAAATGAAGTTGCTTCAAAATCTGTCGGGTTTGGAGTCAAATGTGTGGAAATACATATACGAGTATATTCACGTCTACAAAATAAGAACTTGATTCAAGATGATGAAATGTATGCAAATAAAATCCATATGACCCATTGTTATGAGTGGCGTACTCATACGACATTGCTTACGACAATCTTGAAAATTAGAACAAAAATTAAGTTGCTCCAAAATCTGTCGGGTTTGGACTCAAATGCGTGGAAATATACATATGTATATACGAGTATATTCACGTGTACAAAATAAGAACTTGATTAAAAATGACGAAATTTTTGCAAATAAAATCCATATGACCCATTGTTATGAGTGGCGTACTCATACGACATTGCTTATGACAATCTTGAAAATTAGAACAAAAATTATGTTGCTTCAAAATCTGTCGGGTTTGGACTCAAATGTGTGTAAAAACATATACGAGTATATTCACGTGTACAAAATAAGAACTTGATTAAAGATGATGAAATTTATGCAAATAAGATCCATTTGACCCATTGTTATGAGTGGCGTACTCATACGACATTGGTTATGACAATCTTGAAATTATAAGAAAAATGTAGTTGCTCCAAAATCGGTCGAGTTTATACTCAAATGTGTGCAAATACATACATATTCACGTGTACGAAATAATAACTTGATTAATGATAATGCAACTTGCAAATATAATCGATATGACCCATTGTTATGGGTGGCATACTCATGCGACTTTGGTTATGACAGCCTTGAAAATTAGAACAAAAATTAAGTTGCTCCAAAATCTGTCGGGTTTGGACTCAAATGCGTGGAAATATACATATATACGAGTATATTCACTTGTACAAAATAAGAACTTGATTAAAAATGACGAAATTTATGCAAACAAAATCCATATGACCCATTGTTATAAGTGGCGTATTCATACGACATTGGTTATGACAATCTTGAAATTTTTAACAAAAATTAAATTGCTCCAAAATCGGTCGGGTTTATACTCAAATGAGTGTAAATACATATATATTTACGTGTACAAAATAATAACTTGATTAATGATGATGAAATTTTTGCAAATAAGATCCATATGACCCATTGTTATGAGTGGCGTACTCATAAGACATTGCTTATGACAATCTTGAAAATTTTAACAAAAATTTAGTTCCTCCAAAATCGGTCGGGTTCAGACTCAAATGTGTGGAAATACATATATATTCACGTGTACAAAATAATAACTTGATTAAAGATGATGAAATGTATGCAAATAAAATCAATATGACCGATTGTTATGAGTGGCGTACTCATACGACATTGGTTATGGCAATTTTAAAAATTTGAACAAAAATTAAGTTGCTCCAAAATCGGTCGGGATTATACTCAAATGTGTGGAAATACATATACGAGGTTATTCACGTGTACAAAATAAGAACTTGATTAAAGATGATGAAATTTATGCAAATAAAATCCATATGACCCATTGTACTTATACGATATTGGCTTATGACAATCTTGAAGATTTGAAAAAAAATTAAGTTGCTCCAAAAACTGTCGGGTTTGGACTTAAATGTGTGGAAATACATATATATTCGCATGTACACAATAAGAACTTGATTAAATATGATGAAATGTATGCAAATAAAATCCATATGATGCATTGTTATGAGTTACGTACTCATACGACATTGTTTATGACAATCTTGAAAATTAGAACAAAAATTTAGTTGCTTCAAAATCTGTCGGGTTTAGACTCAATTGTGTCTAACTACATATATATTCGCGTGTACGAAATAAGAACTTTATTAAAGATGATGAAATTTATGCAAATAAAATCCATATGACCCATTGTTATGAGTGGCGTACTCATACGACATTGCTTATGACAATCTTGAAAATTAGAACAAAAATTTAGTTGCTTCAAAATCTGTCGGGTTTAGACTCAATTGTGTGCAACTACATATATACTCGGATGTACACAATAAGAACTCGATTAAAGATGAAGAAATTTTTGCAACCAAAAATCCATATGACCCATAGTTATGGGTGGCGTACTCACCCCACATTGTTTTCGACAATCTTGAAAATTATAAGAAGAATTAAATTACTCCGAAATCGGTTGGGTTTAGACACAAATGTGTGGAAATACATATATATTTACGTTTACAAAATAAGAACTCGATTAATGATGATGAAATTTTTGCAAATAAAATCCATATGACCCATTGTTATGAGTGGCGTACTCATACGACATTGCTTATGACAATCTTGAAAATTAGAACAAAAATTATGTTGCTTCAAAATCTGTCGGGTTTGGACTCAGATGTGTGTAAATACATATACGAGTATATTCACGTGTACAAAATAAGAACTTGATTAAAGATGATGAAATTTATGCAAATAAGATCCATTTGACCCATTGTTATGAGTGGCGTACTCATACGACATTGGTTATGACAATCTTGAAAATTATAAGAAAAATGTAGTTGCTCCAAAATCGGTCGAGTTTATATTCAAATGTGTGTAAATACATACATATTCACGTGTACGAAATAATAACTTGATTAATGAAAATGCAACTTGCAAATATAATCGATATGACCCATTGTTATGGGTGGCATACTCATGCGACTTTGGTTATGACAGTCTTGAAAATTAGAACAAAAATTAAGTTGCTCCAAAAACAGTCGGGTTTGGACTCAAATGTGTAGAAATACATTTATATTCGCATGTACACAATAAGCACTTGATTAAAGATGATGAAATTTATGCAAATAAAATCCATATGACCCATTGTTATGAGTGGCGTACTCATACGACATTGGTTATGACAATCGTGAAAATTTGAACAAAAATTAAGTTGCTTCAAAATCGGTAGGGTTTACACTCAAATGTGTGGAAATACATATATACTCGCATGTACACAATAAGAACTCGATTAATGATGACGAAATTTGTGCAAATAAAATCCATATGACACATTGTTATGAGTGGCGTACTCATACGACATTGCTTATGACAATCTTGAAAATTAGAACAAAAATTAAGTTGCTCCAAAATCGGCAGGGTTTGGACTCAAATGTGTGGAAATACATATATATTCACGTGTACAAAATAAGAACTTGATTAAAGATGATGAAATTTATGCAAATAAGATCCATTTGACCCATTGTTATGAGTGGCGTACTCATACGACATTGGTTATGACAATCTTGAAAATTATAAGAAAAATGTAGTTGCTCCAAAATCGGTCGGGTTTATACTCAAATGTGTGTAAATACATACATATACACGTGTATAAAACAATAACTTGATTAATGATAACGAAATTTTTGCAAATAAAATCCATATGACCCATGGTTATGAGTGGCATACTCATACGACTTTGCTTATGACAATCTAAAAAATTAGAACAAAAATTAAATTGCTCCAAAATCTGTCGGTTTTGGACTCAAATGCGTGAAAATACATATATACTCGCATGTACACAATAAGAACTCGATTAAAGATGATGCAATTTTTGCAAATAAATCCATATCACACATTGTTATGATTAGCGTACTCATACCACATTGCTTTCGACATTCTTGAAAATTATAAGAAGAATTAAATTGCTCCGAAATCGGTTGGGTTCAGACTCAAATGTGTGGAAATACTTAGATATTCACATGTACAAAATAAGAACTCGATTAAGGATGATGAAATTTTTGCATTATGAGTGGCGTACTCATACGACATTGGTTATGGCAATCTTAAAAATTTGAACAAAAATTAAGTTGCTCCAAAATCGGTCGGGATTATACTCAAATGAGTGTATATACATATATATTCGGGCTCGTTTTGTCTGCAGAGTTCATAGCCGGGCAAGAAGCCGCTCGGAACCAAGTCCGTTCCGACGGCCTCGGCTTACTATAGCGCTCTTCATAGTGTCAGCAATGCTGAGTAGGCGGAAATCAACTAACCTGTGAAATTGGCTGCTCGGATTCCCGTCCATTCCGACAGCCTCAAGTAAGTTCAGCTTCGAATTATATAGATAATAAAACTAACTTAGAACATTTAAGTAGTGTCAGATGTCAGGCATATAAACGCAATTAGGCGGACATTACACAAGTGGGCTAGTTAGACCAACAGAGGTGGTGCCAAGTAGATGCAACTTCCACGGACTGCATCAAGACGGTAACGGACTTAGAGCTTAGTGCTCAAACTGCCTCCCGACGAAATACTTGACGGTAGTACCGGGAGGGGAACGGTACGTGACAGTAGGAGGTTTAGTGCAGGTTAAAGTCCCACACTGACGGGGTGAAGGCTTTCGATGCTTACTCCTCGTAAAACAAAAAAAAAAAAAAAAAAAACATATATATTCACGTGTACTAAATAAGAACTCGATTAAAGATGATGAAATTTTTGCAAACAAAAATCCATTTGACCCATTGTTATGGGTGGCGTACTCATACCACATTGCTTTCGACATTCTTGAAAATTATAAGAAGAATTAAATTGCTCCGAAATCGGTTGGGTTTAGACACAAATGTGTGGAAATACTTAGATATTCACATGTACAAAATAAGAACTCGATTAAGGATGATGAAATTTTTGCAAATAAAATCCATATGACCCAATGTTATGAGTGGCGTATGTTGCTCCACAATCGGCCGGGTTTATACTCATATGAGTGTAAATACATATATATTCACGTGTACAAAATAATAACTTGATTAATGATGATGAAATTTTATCAAATAAAATCCATATGACCCATTGTTATGAGTGGCGTACTCATACGACATTGCTTATGAAAATCTTGAAAATCTGAACGAAAATTAAGTTGCTCCACAATCGGTAGGGTTTATACTCAAATGAGTGTAAATACATATACATATATTCACGTGTACAAAATTAGAACTCGATTAAAGATTATGAAATTTTTGCAAACATAAATCCATACGACCCATTGTTATGGGTGGCGTACTCATACCACATTGCTTTCGCCAATCTTGAAAATTATAAGAAGAATTAAGTTGCTCCGAAATCTGTCGGGTTTGGACTCAAATGTGTGGAAATACATATACGAGTATATTCACGTGTACAAAACAAGAACTTGATTAAAGATGATGAAATTTATGCAAATAAAATCCATATGACCCATTGTTATGAGTGCCGTACTTATACGACATTGGTTATGACAATCTTGAAAATTTGAAAAAAAATTAAGTTGCTCGAAAAACTGTCGGGTTTGGACTTAAATGTGTGGAAATACATATATATTCGCATGTACACAATAAGAACTTGATTAAATATTATGAAATGTATGCAAATAAAATCCATATGACCCATTGTTATGAGTGGCGTACTCATACGACATTGGTTATGACAATCTTGAAAATTAGAACAAAAATTAAGTTGCTCCAAAATCTGTCGGGTTTGGACTCAAATGTGTGGAAATGCATATACGAGTATATTCACGTGTATAAAATAAGAACTTGATTAATGATGATGAAATTTTTGCAAATAAAATCCACATGACTCATTGCTATGAGTGGCGTACTTATACGACATTGGTTATGACAATGAAAAAAAATTAAGTTGCTCCAAAAACTGTCGGGTTTGGACTTAAATGTGAAGAAACACATATATATTCGCATGAACACAATAAGAACTTGATTAAATATGATGAAATGTATGCAAATAAAATCCATATGACCCATTGTTATGAGTGGCGTACTCATACGACATTGGTTATGACAATCTTGAAAATCTGAACGAAAATTAAGTTGCTCCACAATCGGTAGGGTTTGGACTCAAATGTGTGGAAATGCATTTACGAGTATATTCACGTGTATAAAATAAGAACTTGATTAATGATGATGAAATTTTTGCAAATAAAATCCACATGACTCATTGTTATGAGTGGCGTACTTATACGACATTGGTTATGACAATGAAAAAAAATTAAGTTGCTCCAAAAACTGTCGGGTTTGGACTTAAATGTGAAGAAACACATATATATTCGCATGAACACAATAAGAACTTGATTAAATATGATGAAATGTATGCAAATAAAATCCATATGACCCATTGTTATGAGTGGCGTACTCATACGACATTGTTTATGACAATCTTGAAAATTATAACAAAAATTAAGTTGCTTCAAAATCTGTCGGGTTTGGACTCATTTTTGTGGAAATACATACGCGTATATTCCCGTGTACAAAATAAGAACTTGATTAAAGATGATAAAATTTATGCAAATAAAATCCATATGACCCATTGTTATGAGTGGCGTACTCATACGACATTGGTTATGACAATCTTGAAAATTAGAACAAAAATTAAGTTGCTCCAAAATCTTTCGGGTTTGGACTCAAATGTGTGGAAATACATATACGAGTATATTCACGTGTACAAAATAAGGAACTTGATTAATGATGATGAAATCTTTGGAAATAAAATCCACATGACTCATTGTTATGAGTGGCGTACTCATACGACATTGCTTATGACAATCTTGAAAATTAGAGCAAAAATTTAGTTGCTTCAAAATCTGTCGGGTTTAGACTCAATTGTGTCTAACTACATATATCTTCACGTGTACGAAATAAGAACTTGATTAAAGATGATGAAATTTATGCAAATAAAATCCATATGACCCATTGTTATGAGTGGCGTACTCATACGACATTGCTTACGACAATCTTGAAAATTTGAACAAAAATTAAGTTGCTCCAAAATCGGTTGGGTTTATACTCAAATGTGTGGAAATACATATACGAGTATATTCACGTGTACAAAATAATAACTTGAATTATGATGATGCAATTTATGCAAATAAAATCCATATGACCCATTGTTATGAGTGGCGTACTTATACGACATTGGTTATGACAATCTTGAAAATTTGAACAAAAATTAAGTTGCTCCAAAATCGGTCGGGTTTATACTCAAATGTGTGCAACTACATATATACTCGGATGTACACAATAAGAACTCGATTAAAGATGATGAAATTTTTGCAACCAAAAATCCATATGACCCATTGTTATGGGTGGCGTACTCACACCACATTGCTTTCGACAATCTTGAAAATTATAAGAAGAATTAAATTACTCCGAAATCGGTTGGGTTTAGACACAAATGTGTGGAAATACATATATATTTACGTGTACAAAATAATAACTTGATTAATGATGATGAAATTTTTGCAAATAAAATCCATATGACCCATTGTTATGAGTGGCGTACTCATACGACATTGCTTATGACAATCTTGAAAATTAGAACAAAAATTAAGTTGCTTCAAAATCTGTCGGGTTTGGACTCAAATGTGTGAAAATACATATACGAGTATATTCACGTGTACTAAATAATAACTTGATTAATGATAATGCAATTTTGCAAATATAATCGATATGACCCATTGTTATGGGTGGCATACTCATGCGACTTTTGTTATGACAGTCTTGAAAATTAGAACAAAAATTAAGTTGCTCCAAAAATTGTCGGGTTTGGACTCAAATGTATAGAAATACATTTATATTCGCATGTACACAATAAGCACTTGATTAAAGATGATGAAATTTATGCAAATAAAATCCATATGACCCATTGTTATGAGTGGCGTACTCATACGACATTGGTTATGACAATCGTGAAAATTTGAACAAAAATTAAGTTGCTCCAAAATCGGTCGGGTTTATACTCAAATGAGTGTAAATACATATATATTTACGTGTGCAAATAATAACTTGATTAATGATGATGAAATTTATGCAAATAAAATCCATATGACCCATTGTTATGAGTGGCGTATTCATACGACATTGCTTATGACAATCTTGAAAATTAGAACAAAAATTAAGTTCTTCAAAATCGGTCGGGTTTGGACTCAAATGTGTGGAAATACATATACGAGTATATTCACGTGTACAAAATAAGAACTTGATTAAAGATGATGAAATTTATGCAAATAAAATCCATATGACCCATTGTTATGAGTGGCGTACTCATACGACATTGGTTATGACAATCTTGAAAATCTGAACGAAAATTAAGTTGCTCCACAATCGGTAGGGTTTATACTCAAATGAGTGTTAAATACATATACATATATTCACGTGTACAAAATTAGAACTCGATTAAAGATTATGAAATTTTTGCAAACATAAATCCATACGACCCATTGTTATGGGTGGCGTACTCATACCACATTGCTTTCGACAATCTTGAAAATTATAAGAAGAATTAAGTTGCTCCGAAATCGGTTGGGATTAGACACAAATGTGTGGAAATACATATATATTCACGTGTACAAAATAATAACTCGATTAATGATGATGAAATTTATGCAAATAAAATCCATATGACCCATTGTTATGAGTGGCGTACTCAAAAGACATTGCTTATCTTGAAAACTAGAACAAAAATTAAGTTGCTTCAAAATATGTCGGGTTTGGACTCAAATGTGTGGAAATGCATATATATTCACGTGTACAAAATAAGAACTTGATTAAAGATGATGAAATTTATGCAAATAAAATCCATATGAACCATTGTTATGAGTAGCGTACTCAAACGACATTGCTTATGACAATCTTGAAAATTAGAACAAAAATTAAGTTGCTTCAAAACATGTCGGGTTTGGACTCAAATGTGTGGAAATGCATATATATTCACGTGTACAAAATAAGAACTTGATTAAAGATGTTGAAGTTTTTGAAAATAAAATCCATATGACCCATTGTTATGAGTAGCGTACTCATACGACATTGCTGTCGGGTTTGGACTCAAATGTGTGAAAAAACATATATACTCGCATGTACACAATAAGAACTCGATTAAAGATGATGAAATTTTTTCAAATAAATCCATATGACCCATTGTTATGGGTGGCGTACTCATACCACATTGCTTTCGACAATCTTTAAATTATAAGAAGAATTGAGTTGCTCCGAAATCGGTTGGGTTTAGACACAAATGTGTGGAAATACATATATTTTCACGTGCACCAAATAAGAACTTGATTAAAGATGATGAATTTTTTGCAAATAAGATCCATATGACCCAATGTTATGAGTGGCGTACTCATACGACATTGGTTATGACAATCTTGAAAATCTGAACAAAAATTATGTTGCTCCAAAATCGGTCGGGTTTATACTCAAATGAGTGTAAATACATATATATTTACGTGTACAAATAATAACTTGATTAATGATGATGAAATTTTTGCAAATAAAATCCATACGACCCATTGTTATGAGTGGCGTACTCATACGACATTGCTTATGACAATCTTGAAAATTAGAACAAAAATTAAGTTTTCAAAATCTGTCGGGTTTGGACTCAATTGTGTGGAAATCCATATACGAGTATATTCACGTGTACGAAATAAGAACTTGATTAAAGATGATGAAATTTATGCAAATAAAAACCATATGACCCATTGTTATGAGTGGCGTACTCATACGACATTGGTTATGACAATCTTGAAAATTAAAAAAAATTAAATTGCTCCAAAATCGGTAGGATTTAGACTCAAATGTGTGGAAATACATTTAAATTCACGTGTACAAAATAAGAACTTGATTAAAGATGATGAAATTTATGCAAATAAAATCCATATGACCCATTGTTATGAGTGGCGTACTCATACGACATTGGTTATGACAATCTTGAAAATCTGAACGAAAATTAAGTTGCTCCACAATCGATAGGGTTTATACTCAAATGAGTGTAAATACATATACATATATTCACGTGTACAAAATTAGAACTCGATTAAAGATTATGAAATTTTTGCAAACATAAATCCATACGACCCATTGTTATGGGTGGCGTACTCATACCACATTGCTTTCGACAATCTTGAAAATTATAAGAAGAATTAAGTTGCTCCAAAATCTGTTGGGATTAGACACAATGTGTGGAAATACATATATATTCACGTGTACAAAATAATAACTCGATTAATAATGATGAAATGTATGCTAATAAAATCCATATGACCCATTGTTATGAGTGGCGTACTCAAACGACATTGCTTATGACAATCTTGAAAATTAGAACAAAAATTAAGTTGCTTCAAAATCTGTCGGGTTTGGACTCAAATGTGTGGAAATGCATATATATTCACGTGTACAAAATAAGAACTTGATTAAAGATGATGAAGTTTTTGAAAATAAAATCCATATGACCCATTGTTATGAGTAGCGTACTCAAACGACATTGCTTATGACAATCTTGAAAATTAGAACAAAAATTAAGTTGCTTCAAAACATGTCGGGTTTGGACTCAAATGTGTGGAAATGCATATATATTCACGTGTACAAAATAAGAACTTGATTAAAGATGATGCAGTTTTTGAAAATAAAATCCATATGACCCATTGTTATGAGTAGCGTACTCATACGACATTGCTGTCGGGTTTGGACTCAAATGTGTGAAAATACATATATACTCGCATGTACACAATAAGAACTCGATTAAAGATGATGAAATTTTTGCAAATAAATCCATATGACCCATTGTTATGGGTGGCGTACTCATACCACATTGCTTTCGACAATCTTAAAATTATAAGAAGAATTAAGTTGCTCCGAAATCGGTTGGGTTTAGACACAAATGTGTGGAAATACATACATATATATTCACGTGTACAAAATAAGAACTTGATTAAAGATGATGAATTTTTTGCAAATAAAATCCATATGACCCAATGTTATGAGTGGCGTACTCATACGACATTGCTTTCGACTATCTTGAAAATTATAAGAAGAATTAAGTTGCTCCGAAATCGGCTGGGTTTAGACACAAATGTGTGGAAATACATATACGAGTATATTCACGTGTACAAAATAAGAACTTGATTAAAGATGATGAAATTTATGCAAATAAAATCCATATGACCCATTGTTATGAGTGGCGTACTCATACGACATGGTTATGACAATCTTAAAATTATAAGAAGAATTAAGTTGCTCCGAAATCGGTAGGATTTAGACTCAAATGTGTGGAAATACATGTATATTCACGTGTACAAAATAAGAACTTGATTAAAGATGATGAAATTTTGCAAATATAATCGATATGACCCATTGTTATGGGTGGCATACTCATGCGACTTTGGTTATGACAGTCTTGAAAATTAGAACAAAAATTAAGTTGCTCCAAAAACTGTCGGGTTTGGACTCAAATGTGTAGAAATACATTTATATTCGCATGTACACAATAAGCACTTGATTAAAGATGATAAAATTTATGCAAATAAATTCCATATGACCCATTGTTATGAGTGGCGTACTCATACGACATTGGTTATGACAATCGTGAAAATTTGAACAAAAATTAAGTTGCTCCAAAATCTGTCGGGTTTATACTCAAATGAGTGTAAATACATACATATTTACGTGTACAAATAATAACTTGATTAATGATGATGAAATTTTTGCAAATAAAATCCATATGACCCATTGTTATGAGTGGCGTACTCATACGAAATTGCTTATGACAATCTTGAAAATTAGAACAAAAATTAAGTTCTTTAAAATCTGTCGGGTTTGGACTCAAATGTGTGGAAATACCTATACGAGTATATTCACGTGTACAAAATAAGAACTTGATTAAAGATGATGAAATTTATGCAAATAAGATCCATTTGACCCATTGTTATGAGTGGAGTACTCATACGACATTGGTTATGACAATCTTGAAAATTATAAGAAAAATGTAGTTGCTTCAAAATCGGTCGAGTTTATACTCAAATGTGTGTAAATACATACATATTCACGTGTACAAAATAATAACTTGATTAAAGAGGTTGAAATTTTGCAAATATAATCGATATGACCCATTGTTATGGGTGGCATACTCATGCGACTTTGGTTATGACAGTCTTGAAAATTAGAACAAAAATTAAGTTGCTCCAAAAACTGTCGGGTTTGGACTCAAATGTGTAGAAATACATTTATATTCGCATGTACACAATAAGCACTTGATTAAAGATGATGAAATTTATGCAAATAAAATCCATATGACCCATTGTTATGAGTGGCGTACTCATACGACATTGTCTATGACAATCGTGAAAATTTGAACAAAAATTAAGTTGCTCCAAAATCGGTCGGGTTCAGACTCAAATGTGTGGAAATACATATATATTCACGTGTACAAAATAATAACTTGATTAAAGATGAAGAAATTTATGCAAATAAAATCCATATGACCGATTGTTATGAGTGGCGTACTCATACGACATTGGTTATGGCAATCTTAAAAATTTGAACAAAAATTAAGTTGCTCCAAAATCGGTCGGGATTATACTCAAATGAGTCTATGTACATATATATTCACGTGTACTAAATAAGAACTCGATTAAAGATGATGAAATTTTTGCAAACAAAAATCCATATGACCCATTGTTATGGGTGGCGTACTCATACCACAGTGCTTTCGACATTCTTGAAAATTATAAGAAGAATTAAATTGCTCCGAAATCGGTTGGGTTTAGACACAAATGTGTAGAAATACATTTATATTCGCATGTACACAATAAGCGCTTGATTAAAGATGATGAAATTTATGCAAATAAAATCCATATGACCGATTGTTATGAGTGGCGTACTCATACGACATTGGTTATGGCAATCTTAAAAATTTGAACAAAAATTAAGTTGCTCCAAAATCGGTCGGGATTATACTCAAATGAGTCTATGTACATATATATTCACGTGTACTAAATAAGAACTCGATTAAAGATGATGAAATTTTTGCAAACAAAAATCCATATGACCCATTGTTATGGGTGGCGTACTCATACCACATTGCTTTCGACATTCTTGAAAATTATAAGAAGAATTAAATTGCTCCGAAATCGGTTGGGTTTAGACACAAATGTGTGGAAATACTTAGATATTCACATGTACTAAATAAGAACTCGATTAAAGATGATGAAATTTTTGCAAACAAAAATCCATATGACCCATTGTTATGGGTGGCGTACTCATACCACATTGCTTTCGACATTCTTGAAAATTATAAGAAGAATTAAATTGCTCCGAAATCAGTTGGGTTTAGACACAAATGTGTGGAAATACTTAGATATTCACATGTACAAAATAAGAACTCGATTAAAGATTATGAAATTTTTGCAAACATAAATCCATACGACCCATTGATATGAGTGGCGTACTCATACGACATTGTTTATGACAATCTTGAAAATTAGAACAAAAATTAAGTTGCTTCAAAATATGTCGGGTTTGGACTCAATTGTGTGGAAATACATACGGGTATATTCCCGTGTAAAAATAAGAACTTGATTAAAGATGATAAAATTTATGCAAATAAAATCCATATGACCCATTGTTATGAGTGGCGTACTCATACGACATTGGTTATGACAATCTTGAAAATTAGAACAAAAATTAAGTTGCTCCAAAATCTGTCGGGTTTGGACTCAAATGTGTGGAAATGCATATGCGAGTATATTCACGTGTACAAAATAAGAACTTGATTAATGATGATGAAATTTTTGCAAATAAAATCCACATGACTCATTGTTATGAGTGGCGTACTCATACAACATTGCTTATGACAATCTTGAAAATTAGAGCAAAAATTTAGTTGCACCAAAATCTGTCGGGTTTAGATTCAATTGTGTTTAACTACATATATCTTCACGTGTACGAAATAAGAACTTGATTAAAGATGATGAAATTTATGCAAATAAAATCCATATGACCCATTGTTATGAGTGGCGTACTCATACGACATTGCTTACGACAATCTTGAAAATTTGAACAAAAATTAAGTTGCTCCAAAATCGTTCGGGTTTATACTCAAATGTGTGCAACTACATATATACTCGGATGGACACAATAAGACCTCGATTAAAGATGATGCAATTTTTGCAACCAAATATCCATATGACCCATTGTTATGGGTGGCGTACTCACACCACATTGCTTTCGCCAATCTTGAAAATTATAAGAAGAATTAAATTACTCCGAAATCGGTTGGGTTTAGACTCAAATGTGTGGAAATACATATATATTTACGTGTACAAAATATCAACTTGATTAATGATGATGAAATTTTTGCAAATAAAATCCATATGACCCATTGTTATGAGTGGCGAACTCATACGACATTGCTTATGACAATCTTGAAAATTAGAACAAAAAGTAAGTTGCTCCAAAATCTGTCGGGTTTGGACTCAAATGTGTGGAAATACATATACGAGTATATTCACATGTACAAAATAAGAACTTGATTAAAGATGATGAAATTTATGCAAATAAAATCCATATGACCCATTGTTATGGGTGGCCTACTCATACGTTATTGCTTACGACAATCTTGAAAATTAGAACAAAAATTAAGTTGCTCCAAAATCTTTTGGGTTTGGACTCAAATGTGTGGAAATACATGTACGAGTATATTCACGTGTACAAAATAAGAACTTGATTAAAGATGATGAAATTTATGGAAATAAGATCAATTTGACCCATTGTTATGAGTGGCGTACTCATACGACATTGGTTATGACAATCTTGAAAATTATAAGAAAAATGTAGTTGCTCCAAAATCGGTCGAGTTTATACTCAAATGTGTGTAAATACATACATATTCACGTGTACAAAATAATAACTTGATTAATGATAATGCAATTTTGCAAATATAATCGATATGACCCATTGTTATGGGTGGCATACTCATGCGACTTTAGTTATGACAGTCTTGAAAATTAGAACAAAAATTAAGTTGCTCCAAAAACTGTCGGGTTTGGACTCAAATGTGTAGAAATACATTTATATTCGCATGTACACAATAAGCACTTGATAAAAGATGATGAAATTTATGCAAATAAAATCCATATGACCCATTGTTATGAGTGGCGTACTCATACGACATTAGTTATGACAATCGTGAAAATTTGAACAAAAATTAAGTTGCTCCAAAATCGGTCGGGTTTATACTCATATGAGTGTAAGTACATATACATATATTCACGTGTACAAAATTAGAACTCGATTAAAGATTATGCAATTTTTGCAAACATAAATCCATACGACCCATTGTTATGGGTGGCGTACTCATACCACATTGCTTTCGCCAATCTTGAAAATTATAAGAAGAATTAAGTTGCTCCGAAATCTGTCGGGTTTGGACTCAAATGTGTGGAAATACATATACGAGTATATTCACGTGTACAAAATAAGAACTTGATTAAAGATGATGAAATTTATGTACATAAAATCCATATGACCCATTGTTATGAGTGGCGTACTCATACGACATTGGTTATGACAATCTTGAGAATCTGAACGAAAATTAAGTTGCTCCACAATCAGTAGGGTTTATACTCAAATGAGTGTAAATACATATACATATATTCACGTGTACAAAATTAGAACTCGATTAAAGATTATGAAATTTTTGCAAACATAAATCCATACGACCCATTGTTATGGGTGGCGTACTCATACCACATTGCTTTCGACAATCTTAAAAATTATAAGAAGAATTAAGTTGCTCCGAAATCGGTTGGGCTTAGACACAAATGTGTGGAAATATATATATATTCACGTGTACAAAATAATAATTCGATTAATGATGATGAAATTTATGCAAATAAAATCCATATAACCCATTGTTATGAGTGGCGTACTCAAACGACATTGCTTATGATAATCTTGAAAATTAGAACAAAAATTAAGTTGCTTCAAAATCTGTCGGGTTTGGACTCAAATGTGTGGAAATGCATATATATTCACGTGTACAAAATAAGAACTTGATTAAAGATGATGAAATTTATGCAAATAAAATCCATATGACCCATTGTTATGAGTGGCGTACTCATACGACATTGGTTATGACAATCTTGAAAATCTGAACGAAAATTAAGTTGCTCCACAATCGGTAGGGTTTATACTCAAATGAGTGTAAATACATATACATATATTCACGTGTACAAAATTAGAACTCGATTAAAGATTATGAAATTTTTGCAAACATAAATGCATACGACCCATTGTTATGGGTGGCGTACTCATACCACATTGCTTTCGACAATCTTGAAAATTATAAAAAGAATTAAGTTGCTTCGAAATCGGTTGGGATTAGACACAAATGTGTGGAAATACATATATATTCACGTGTTCAAAATAATAACTCGATTAATAATGATGAAATTTATGCAAATAAAATCCATATGAACCATTGTTATGAGTGGCGTACTCAAACGACATTGCTTATGACAATCTTGAAAATTAGAACAAAAATTAAGTTGCTTCAAAATCTGTCGGGTTTGGACTCAAATGTGTGGAAATGCATATATATTCACGTGTACAAAATAAGAACTTGATTAAAGATGATGAAGTTTTTGAAAATAAAATCCATATGACCCATTGTTATGAGAAGCGTACTCAAACGACATTGCTTATGACAATCTTGAAAATTAGAACAAAAATTAAGTTCTTCAAAATCTGTCGGGTTTGGACTCAATTGTGTGGAAATACATATACGAGTATATTCACGTGTACAAAATAAGAACTTGATTAAAGATGATGAAATTTATGCAAATAAAATCCATATGACCCATTGTTATGAGTGGCGTACTCATACGACATTGGTTATGACAATCTTGAAAATTAAAAAAAATTAAATTGCTCCAAAATCGGTAGGATTTAGACTCAAATGTGTGGAAATACATGTATATTCACGTGTACAAAATAAGAACTTGATTAAAGATGATGAAATTTATGCAAATAAAATCCATATGACCCATTGTTATGAGTGGCGTACTCATACGACATTGGTTATGACAATCTTGAAAATCTGAACGAAAATTAAAATGCTCCACAATCGGTAGGGTTTATACTCAAATGAGTGTAAATACATATACATATATTCACGTGTACAAAATTAGAACTCGATTAAAGATTATGAAATTTTTGCAAACATAAATCCATACGACCCATTGTTATGGGTGGCGTACTCATACCACATTGTTTTCGACAATCTTGAAAATTATAAGAAGAATTAAGTTGCTCCAAAATCTGTTGGGATTAGACACAAATGTGTGGAAATACATATATATTCACGTGTACAAAATAATAACTCGATTAATAATGATGAAATTTATGCAAATAAAATCCATATGACCCATTGTTATGAGTGGCGTACTCAAACGACATTGCTTATGACAATCTTGAAAATTAGAACAAAAATTAAGTTGCTTCAAAATCTGTCGGGTTTGGACTCAAATGTGTGGAAATGCATATATATTCACGTGTACAAAATAAGAACTTGATTAAATATGATGAAGTTTTTGAAAATAAAATCCATATGACCCATTGTTATGAGTAGCGTACTCAAACGACATTGCTTATGACAATCTTGAAAATTAGAACAAAAATTAAGTTGCTTCAAAACATGTCGGGTTTGGACTCAAATGTGTGGAAATGCATATATATTCACGTGTACAAAATAAGAACTTGATTAAAGTTGATGAAATTTTTGCAAATAAAATCCATATGACCCAATGTTATGAGTGGCGTACTCATACGACATTGCTTTCGACAATCTTGAAAATTATAAGAAGAATTAAGTTGCTCCGAAATCGGTTGGGTTTAGACACAAATGTGTGGAAATACATATACGAGTACATTCACGTGTACAAAATAAGAACTTGATTAAAGATGATGAAATTTATGCAAATAAAATCCATATGACCCATTGTTATGGGTGGCGTACTCATACGACATTGCTTTCGACAATCCTAAAATTATAAGAAGAATTAAGTTGCTCCGAAATCGGTTGGGTTTAGACACAAATGTGTGGAAATACATATATATTCACGTGTACAAAATAAGAACTTGATTAAAGATGATGAAGTTTTTGAAAATAAAATCCATATGACCCATTGTTGAGTAGCGTACTCAAACGACATTGCTTATGACAATCTTGAAAATTAGAACAAAAATTAAGTTGCTTCAAAACATGTCGGGTTTGGACTCAAATGTGTGGAAATGCATATATATTCACGTGTACAAAATAAGAACTTGATTAAAGATGATGAAATTTTTGCAAATAAAATCCATATGACCCAATGTTATGAGTGGCGTACTCATACGACATTGGTTATGACAATCTTGAAAATCTGAACGAAAATTAAGGTGCTCCACAATCGGTAGGGTTTATACTCAAATGAGTGTAAATACATATACATATATTCACGTGTACAAAATTAGAACTCGATTAAAGATTATGCAATTTTTGCAAACATAAATCCATACGACCCATTGTTATGGGTGGCGTGCTCATACCACATTGTTTTCGACAATCTTGAAAATTATAAGAAGAATTAAGTTGCTCCAAAATCTGTTGGGATTAGACACAAATGTGTGGAAATACATATATATTCACGTGTACAAAATAATAACTCGATTAATAATGATGAAATTTATGCAAATAAAATCCATATGACCCATTGTTATGAGTGGCGTACTCAAACGACATTGCTTATGACAATCTTGAAAATTAGAACAAAAATTAAGTTGCTTCAAAATCTGTCGGGTTTGGACTCAAATGTGTGGAAATGCATATATATTCACGTGTACAAAATAAGAACTTGATTAAAGATGATGAAGTTTTTGAAAATAAAATCCATATGACCCATTGTTATGAGTAGCGTACTCAAACGACATTGCTTATGACAATCTTGAAAATTAGAACAAAAATTAAGTTGCTTCAAAACATGTCGGGTTTGGACTCAAATGTGTGGAAATGCATATATATTCACGTGTACAAAATAAGAACTTGATTAAAGATGATAAAGTTTTTGAAAATAAAATCCATATGACCCATTGTTATGAGTAGCGTACTCAAACGACATTGCTTATGACAATCTTGAAAATTAGAACAAAAATTAAGTTGCTTCAAAACATGTCGGGTTTGGACTCAAATGTGTGGAAATGCATATATATTCACGTGTACAAAATAAGAACTTGATTAAAGATGATGAAGTTTTTGAAAATAAAATCCATATGACCCATTGTTATGAGTAGCGTACTCAAACGACATTGCTTATGACAATCTTGAAAATTAGAACAAAAATTAAGTTGCTTCAAAACATGTCGGGTTTGGACTCAAATGTGTGGAAATGCATATATATTCACGTGTACAAAATAAGAACTTGATTAAAGATGATGAAATTTTTGCAAATAAAATCCATATGACCCAATGTTATGAGTGGCGTACTCATACGACATTGCTTTCGACAATCTTGAAAATTATAAGAAGAATTAAGTTGCTCCGAAATCGGTTGGGTTTAGACACAAATGTGTGGAAATACATATACGAGTACATTCACGTGTACAAAATAAGAACTTGATTAAAGATGATGAAATTTATGCAAATAAAATCCATATGACCCATTGTTATGGGTGGCGTACTCATACCACATTGCTTTCGACAATCTTAAAATTATAAGAAGAATTAAGTTGCTCCGAAATCGGTTGGGTTTAGACACAAATGTGTGGAAATACATATATATTCACGTGTACAAAATAAGAACTTGATTAAAGATGATGAAGTTTTTGAAAATAAAATCCATATGACCCATTGTTATGAGTAGCGTACTCAAACGACATTGCTTATGACAATCTTGAAAATTAGAACAAAAATTAAGTTGCTTCAAAACATGTCGGGTTTGGACTCAAATGTGTGGAAATGCATATATATTCACGTGTACAAAATAAGAACTTGATTAAAGATGATGAAATTTTTGCAAATAAAATCCATATGACCCAATGTTATGAGTGGCGTACTCATACGACATTGCTTTCGACAATCTTAAAATTATAAGAAGAATTAAGTTGCTCCGAAATCGGTTGGGTTAAGACACAAATGTGTGGAAATACATATATATTCACGTGTACAAAATAAGAACTTGATTAAAGATGATGAAGTTTTTGAAAATAAAATCCATATGACCCATTGTTATGAGTAGCGTACTCAAACGACATTGCTTATGACAATCTTGAAAATTAGAACAAAAATTAAGTTGCTTCAAAACATGTTGGGTTTGGACTCAAATGTGTGGAAATGCATATATATTCACGTGTACAAAATAAGAACTTGATTAAAGATGATGAAGTTTTTGAAAATAAAATCCATATGACCCATTGTTATGAGTAGCGTACTCAAACGACATTGCTTATGACAATCTTGAAAATTAGAACAAAAATTAAGTTGCTTCAAAACATGTTTGGACTCAAATGTGTGGAAATGCATATATATTCACGTGTACAAAATAAGAACTTGATTAAAGATGATGAAATTTTTGCAAATAAAATCCATATGACCCAATGTTATAAGTGGCGTACTCATACGACATTGCTTTCGACAATCTTGAAAATTATAAGAAGAATTAAGTTGCTCCGAAATCGGTTGGGTTTAGACGCAAATGTGTGGAAATACATATACGAGTACATTCACGTGTACAAAATAAGAACTTGATTAAAGATGATGAAATTTATGCAAATAAAATCTATATGACCCATTGTTATGGGTGGCGTACTCATACCACATTGCTTTCGACACTCTTAAAATTATAAGAAGAATTAAGTTGCTCCGAAATCGGTTGGGTTTAGACACAAATGTGTGGAAATACATATATATTCACGTGTACAAAATAAGAACTTGATTAAAGATGATGAATTTTTTGCAAATAAAATCCATTTGACCCAATGTTATGAGTGGCGTACTCATACGACATTGCTTTCGACAATCTTGAAAATTATAAGAAGAATTAAGTTGCTCCGAAATCGGTTGGGTTTAGACACAAATGTGTGGAAATACATATACGAACACATTCACGTGTACAAAATAAGAACTTAATTTAAGATGATGAAATTTATGCAAATAAAATCCATATGACCCATTGTTATGAGTGGCGTACTCATACGACATTGGTTATGACAATCTTAAAATTATAAGAAGAATTAAGTTGCTCCGAAATCGGTAGGATTTAGGCTCAAATGTGTGGAAATACATAAATATTCACGTCTACAAAATAAGAACTTGATTAATGATAATGCAATTTTGCAAATATAATCGATATGACCCATTGTTATGGGTGGCATACTCATGCGACTTTGGTTATGACAGTCTTGAAAATTAGAACAAAAATTAAGTTGCTCCAAAAACCGTCGGGTTTGGACTCAAATATGTAGAAATACATTTATATTCGCATGTACACAATAAGCACTTGATTAAAGATGATAAAATTTATGCAAATAAAATCCATATGACCCATTGTTATGAGTGGCGTACTCATGCGACATTGGTAATGACAATCGTGAAAATTTGAACAAAAATTAAGTTGCTCCAAAATCGGTCGAGTTTATACTCAAATGTGTGTAAATACATACATATTCACGTGTACAAAATAATAACTTGATTAATGATAATGCAATTTTGCAAATATAATCGATATGACCCATTGTTATGGGTGGCATACTCATGCGACTTTGGTTATGACAGTCTTGAAAATTAGAACAAAAATTAAGTTGCTCCAAAAACTGTCGGGTTTGGACTCAAATGTGTAGAAATACATTTATATTCGCATGTACACAATAAGCACTTGATTAAAGATGATGAAATTTATGCAAATAAAATCCATATGACCCATTGTTATGAGTGGCGTACTCATACGACATTGTCTATGACAATCGTGAAAATTTGAACAAAAATTAAGTTGCTCCAAAATCGGTAGGGTTTACACTCAAATGTGTGGAAATACATATATACTCGCATGTACACAATAAGAACTCGATTAAAGATGATGTAATTTTTGCAAATAAATCCATATGACACATTGTTATGATTAGCGTACTCATACCACATTGGTTATGGCAATCTTAAAAATTTGAACATAAGTTAAGTTGCTTCAAATTCGGTCGGGATTATACTCAAATGAGTGTATATACATATATATGTATTCACGTGCACAAAGTAAGAACTTGATTAAAGATGATGAAGTTTTTGAAAATAAAATCCATATGACCCATTGTTATGAGTAGCGTACTCAAACGACATTGCTTATGACAATCTTGAAAATTAGAACAAAAATTAAGTTGCTTCAAAACATGTCGGGTTTGGACTCAAATGTGTGGAAATGCATATATATTCACGTGTACAAAATAAGAACTTGATTAAAGATGATGAAATTTTTGCAAATAAAATCCATATGACCCAATGTTATAAGTGGCGTACTCATACGACATTGCTTTCGACACTCTTAAAATTATAAGAAGAATTAAGTTGCTCCGAAATCGGTTGGGTTTAGACACAAATGTGTGGAAATACATATACAAGTACATTCACGTGTACAAAATAAGAACTTGATTAAAGATGATGAAATTTATGCAAATAAAATCTATATGACCCATTGTTATGGGTGGCGTACTCATACCACATTGCTTTCGACACTCTTAAAATTATAAGAAGAATTAAGTTGCTCCGAAATCGGTTGGGTTTAGACACAAATGTGTGGAAATACATATATATTCACGTGTACAAAATAAGAACTTGATTAAAGATGATGAATTTTTTGCAAATAAAATCCATTTGACCCAATGTTATGAGTGGCGTACTCATACGACATTGCTTTCGACAATCTTGAAAATTATAAGAAGAATTAAGTTGCTCCGAAATCGGTTGGGTTTAGACACAAATGTGTGGAAATACATATACGAACACATTCACGTGTACAAAATAAGAACTTGATTTAAGATGATGAAATTTATGCAAATAAAATCCATATGACCCATTGTTATGAGTGGCGTACTCATACGACATTGGTTATGACAATCTTAAAATTATAAGAAGAATTAAGTTGCTCCGAAATCGGTAGGATTTAGGCTCAAATGTGTGGAAATACATGTATATTCACGTCTACAAAATAAGAACTTGATTAATGATAATGCAATTTTGCAAATATAATCGATATGACCCATTGTTATGGGTGGCATACTCATGCGACTTTGGTTATGACAGTCTTGAAAATTAGAACAAAAATTAAGTTGCTCCAAAAACCGTCGGGTTTGGACTCAAATATGTAGAAATACATTTATATTCGCATGTACACAATAAGCACTTGATTAAAGATGATAAAATTTATGCAAATAAAATCCATATGACCCATTGTTATGAGTGGCGTACTCATGCGACATTGGTAATGACAATCGTGAAAATTTGAACAAAAATTAAGTTGCTCCAAAATCGGTCGAGTTTATACTCAAATGTGTGTAAATACATACATATTCACGTGTACAAAATAATAACTTGATTAATGATAATGCAATTTTGCAAATATAATCGATATGACCCATTGTTATGGGTGGCATACTCATGCGACTTTGGTTATGACAGTCTTGAAAATTAGAACAAAAATTAAGTTGCTCCAAAAACTGTCGGGTTTGGACTCAAATGTGTAGAAATACATTTATATTCGCATGTACACAATAAGCACTTGATTAAAGATGATGAAATTTATGCAAATAAAATCCATATGACCCATTGTTATGAGTGGCGTACTCATACGACATTGTCTATGACAATCGTGAAAATTTGAACAAAAATTAAGTTGCTCCAAAATCGGTAGGGTTTACACTCAAATGTGTGGAAATACATATATACTCGCATGTACACAATAAGAACTCGATTAAAGATGATGTAATTTTTGCAAATAAATCCATATGACACATTGTTATGATTAGCGTACTCATACCACATTGGTTATGGCAATCTTAAAAATTTGAACATAAGTTAAGTTGCTTCAAATTCGGTCAGGATTATACTCAAATGAGTGTATATACATATATATGTATTCACGTGCACAAAGTAAGAACTCGATCAAAGATGATGAAATTTTTGCAAACAAAAATCCATATGACCCATTGTTATGGGTGGCGTACTCATACCACATTGCTTTCGACATTCTTGAAAACTATGAGAAGAATTAAATTGCTCCGAAATCGGTTGGGTTTAGACACAAATGTGTGGAAATACTTAGATATTCATATGTACAAAATAAGAACTCGATTAAAGAAGATGAAATTTTTGCAAATAAAATCCATATGACCCAATGTTATGAGTGGCGTATGTTGCTCCACAATCGGCCGGGTTTATACTCATATGAGTGTAAATACATATATATTCACGTGTACAAAATAATAACTTGATTAATGATGATGAAATTTATGCAAATAAAATCTATATGACCCATTGTTATGGGTGGCGTACTCATACCACATTGCTTTCGACACTCTTAAAATTATAAGAAGAATTAAGTTGCTCCGAAATCGGTTGGGTTTAGACACAAATGTGTGGAAATACATATATATTCACGTGTACAAAATAAGAACTTGATTAAAGATGATGAATTTTTTGCAAATAAAATCCATTTGACCCAATGTTATGAGTGGCGTACTCATACGACATTGCTTTCGACAATCTTGAAAATTATAAGAAGAATTAAGTTGCTCCGAAATCGGTTGGGTTTAGACACAAATGTGTGGAAATACATATACGAACACATTCACGTGTACAAAATAAGAACTTGATTTAAGATGATGAAATTTATGCAAATAAAATCCATATGACCCATTGTTATGAGTGGCGTACTCATACGACATTGGTTATGACAATCTTAAAATTATAAGAAGAATTAAGTTGCTCCGAAATCGGTAGGATTTAGGCTCAAATGTGTGGAAATACATGTATATTCACGTCTACAAAATAAGAACTTGATTAATGATAATGCAATTTTGCAAATATAATCGATATGACCCATTGTTATGGGTGGCATACTCATGCGACTTTGGTTATGACAGTCTTGAAAATTAGAACAAAAATTAAGTTGCTCCAAAAACCGTCGGGTTTGGACTCAAATATGTAGAAATACATTTATATTCGCATGTACACAATAAGCACTTGATTAAAGATGATAAAATTTATGCAAATAAATCCATATGACCCATTGTTATGAGTGGCGTACTCATACGACATTGGTTATGACAATCTTGAAAATCTGAACGAAAATTAAGTTGCTCCACAATCGGTAGGGTTTATACTCAAATGAGTGTAAATACATATACATATATTCACGTGTACAAAATTAGAACTCGATTAAAGATTATGAAATTTTTACAAACATAAATCCATACGACCCATTGTTATGGGTGGCGTACTCGTACCACATTGCTTTCACCAATCTTGAAAATTATAAGAAGAATTAAGTTGCTCCGAAATCTGTCGGGTTTGGACTCAAATATGTGGAAATACATATACGAGTATATTCACGTGTACAAAATAAGATCTTGATTAAAGATGATGAAATTTATGCAAATAAAATCCATATGACCCATTGTTATGAGTGGCGTACTCATACGACATTGGTTATGACAATCTTGAAAATCTGAACGAAAATTAAGTTGCTCCACAATCGGTAGGGTTTATACTCAAATGAGTGTAAATACATATACATATATTCACGTGTACAAAATTAGAACTCGATTAAAGATTATGAAATTTTTGCAAACATAAATCCATAGGACCCATTGTTATGGGTGGCGTACTCATACCACATTGCTTTCGACAATGTTGAAAATTATAAGAAGAATTAAGTTGCTCCAAAATCTGTTGGGATTAGACACAAATGTGTGGAAATACATATATATTCACGTGTACAAAATAATAACTCGATTAATGATGATGAAATTTATGCAAATAAAATCCATATGACCCATTGTTATGAGTGGCGTACTCAAACGACATTGCTTATGACAATCTTGAAAATTAGAACAAAAATTAAGTTGCTTCAAAATCTGTCGGGTTTGGACTCAAATGTGTGGAAATGCATATATATTCACGTGTACAAAATAAGAACTTGATTAAAGATGATGAAATTTATGCAAATAAAATCCATATGACCCATTATTATGAGTAGCGTCCTCAAACGACATTGCTTATGACAATCTTGAAAATTAGAACAAAAATTAAGTTGCTTCAAAACATGTCGGGTTTGGACTCAAATGTGTGGAAATGCATATATATTCACGTGTACAAAATAAGAACTTGATTAAAGATGATGAAGTTTTTGAAAATAAAATCCATATGACCCATTGTTATGAGTAGCGTACTCATACGACATTGCTGTCGGGTTTGGACTCAAATGTGTGGAAATACATATATACTCGCATGTACACAATAAGAACTCCATTAAAGATGATGAATTTTTTGCAAATATATCCATATGACCCATTGTTATGATCAGCGTACTCATACCACATTGCTTTCGACAATGTTGAAAATTTTAACAGAAATTTAGTTCCTCCAAAATCGGTCAGGTTTAGACTCAAATGTATGGAAATACATATGTATATATTCACGTGTACAAAATAAGAACTTGATTAAAGATGATGCAATTTATGCCATTAAAATCCATATGACCGATTGTTATGAGTGGCGTACTCATCGACATTGGTTATGACAATCTTGAAAATTTGAACAAAAATTAAGTTGCTCCAAAATCGGTCGGGTTTATACTCAAATGCGTGTATATACATATATATTCACGTGTACAAAATAAGAACTCGATTAAAGATGATGAATTTTATGCAAATAAAATCCATATGACTCATTGTTATGAGTGGCTTACTCATACGACATTGGTTATGACAATCTTGAAAATTTTAAAAAATTAAATTGCTCCAAAATCGGTAGGATTTAGACTCAAATGTGTGGAAATACATGTATATTCACGTGTACAAAATAAGAACTTGATTAAAGATGATGGAATTTATGCAAATAAAATCCATATGACCCAATGTTATGAGTGGCGTACTCATACGACATTGGTTATGACAATCTAGAAAATCTGAACAAAAATTAAGTTCTTCAAAATCTGTCGGGTTTGGACTCAATTGTGTGGAAATACATATACGTGTATATTCACGTGTACAAAATAAGAACTTGATTAAAGATGATGAAATTTATGCAAATAAAATCCATATGACCCATTGTTATGAGTGGCGTACTCATACGACATTGGTTATGACAATCTTGAAAATTAGAACAAAAATTAAGTTGCTTCAAAACATGTCGGGTTTGGACTCAAATGTGTGGAAATGCATATATATTCACGTGTACAAAATAAGAACTTGATTAAAGATGATGAAGTTTTTGAAAATAAAATCCATATGACCCATTGTTATGGGTGGCATACTCATGCGACTTTGGTTATGACAGTCTTGAAAATTAGAACGAAAATGAAGTTGCTCCAAAAACTGTCGGGTTTGGACTCAAATGTGTAGAAATACATTTATATTCGCATCTACACAATAAGCACTTGATTAAAGATGATGAAATTTATGCAAATAAAATCCATATGACCCATTGTTATGAGTGGCGTACTCAAACGACATTGCTTATGACAATCGTGAAAATTTGAACAAAAATTAAGTTGCTCCAAAATCGGTCGGGTTTATACTCAAATGAGTGTAAATACATATATATTTACGTGTACAAATAATAACTTGATTAATGATGATGAAATTTATGCAAATAAAATCCATATGACCCATTGTTATGAGTGGCGTACTCAAACGACATTGCTTATGACAATCGTGAAAATTTGAACAAAAATTAAGTTGCTCCAAAATCGGTCGGGTTTATACTCAAATGAGTGTAAATACATATATATTTACGTGTACAAATAATAACTTGATTAATGATGATGAAATTTATGCAAATAAAATCCATATGACCCATTGTTATGAGTGGCGTACTCAAACGACATTGCTTATGACAATCTTGAAAATTAGAACAAAAATTAAGTTGCTTCAAAACATGTCGGGTTCGGACTCAAATGTGTGGAAATGCATATATATTCACGTGTACAAAATAAGAACTTGATTAAAGATGATGAAGTTTTTGAAAATAAAATCCATATGACCCATTGTTATGAGTAGCGTACTCATACGACATTGCTTATGACAATCTTGAAAATTAGAACAAAAATTAAGTTGCTTCAAAACATGTCGGGTTTGGACTCAAATGTGTGGAAATGCATATATATTCACGTGTACAAAATAAGAACTTGATTAAAGATGATGCAATTTATGCCATTAAAATCCATATGACCGATTGTTATGAGTGGCGTACTCATCGACATTGGTTATGACAATCTTGAAAATTTGAACAAAAATTAAGTTGCTCCAAAATCGGTCGGGTTTATACTCAAATGCGTGTATATACATATATATTCACGTGTACAAAATAAGAACTCGATTAAAGATGATGAATTTTATGCAAATAAAATCCATATGACTCATTGTTATGAGTGGCTTACTCATACGACATTGGTTATGACAATATTGAAAATTTTAAAAAATTAAATTGCTCCAAAATCGGTAGGATTTAGACTCAAATGTGTGGAAATACATGTATATTCACGTGTACAAAATAAGAACTTGATTAAAGATGATGGAATTTATGCAAATAAAATCCATATGACCCAATGTTATGAGTGGCGTACTCATACGACATTGGTTATGACAATCTAGAAAATCTGAACAAAAATTAAGTTCTTCAAAATCTGTCGGGTTTGGACTCAATTGTGTGGAAATACATATACGTGTATATTCACGTGTACAAAATAAGAACTTGATTAAAGATGATGAAATTTATGCAAATAAAATCCATATGACCCATTGTTATGAGTGGCGTACTCATACGACATTGGTTATGACAATCTTGAAAATTTAAAAAAATTAATATGCTCCAAAATCGGTAGGATTTAGACTCAAATGTGTGGAAATACATGTATATTCACGTGTACAAAATAAGAACTTGATTAAAGATGATGAAATTTTGCACATAAAACCGATATGACCCATTGTTATGGGTGGCATACTCATGCGACTTTGGTTATGACAGTCTTGAAAATTAGAACGAAAATGAAGTTGCTCCAAAAACTGTCGGGTTTGGACTCAAATGTGTAGAAATACATTTATATTCGCATCTACACAATAAGCACTTGATTAAAGATGATGAAATTTATGCAAATAAAATCCATATGACCCATTGTTATGAGTGGCGTACTCATACGACATTGGTTATGACAATCGTGAAAATTTGAACAAAAATTAAGTTGCTCCAAAATCGGTCGGGTTTATACTCCAATGAGTGTAAATACATATATGTTTACGTGTACAAATAATAACTTGATTAATGATGATGAAATTTTTGCAAATAAAATCCATATGACCCATTGTTATGAGTGGCGTACTCAAACGACATTGCTTATGACAATCGTGAAAATTTGAACAAAAATTAAGTTGCTCCAAAATCGGTCGGGTTTATACTCAAATGAGTGTAAATACATATATATTTACGTGTACAAATAATAACTTGATTAATGATGATGAAATTTATGCAAATAAAATCCATATGACCCATTGTTATGAGTGGCGTACTCAAACGACATTGCTTATGACAATCTTGAAAATTAGAACAAAAATTAAGTTGCTTCAAAACATGTCGGGTTCGGACTCAAATGTGTGGAAATGCATATATATTCACGTGTACAAAATAAGAACTTGATTAAAGATGATGAAGTTTTTGAAAATAAAATCCATATGACCCATTGTTATGAGTAGCGTACTCATACGACATTGCTTATGACAATCTTGAAAATTAGAACAAAAATTAAGTTGCTTCAAAACATGTCGGGTTTGGACTCAAATGTGTGGAAATGCATATATATTCACGTGTACAAAATAAGATCTTGATTAAAGATGATGAAATTTATGCAAATAAAATCCATATGACCCATTGTTATGAGTAGCGTACTCAAACCACATTGCTTTCGACAATCTTGAAAATTATAAGAAGAATTAATTTGCTCCGAAATCGGTTGGGATTAGACACAAATGTGTGGAAATACATATATATTCACGTGTACAAAATAATAACTCGATTAATGATGATGAAATTTATGCAAATAAAATCCATATGACCCATTGTTATGAGTGGCGTACTCAAACGACATTGCTTATGACAATCTTGAAAATTAGAACAAAAATTAAGTTGCTTCAAAATCTGTCGGGTTTGGTCTCAAATGTGTGGAAATGCATATATATTCACGTGTAGAAAATAAGAACTTGATTAAAGATGATGAAATTTATGCAAATAAAATCCATATGACCCATTGTTATGCGTAGCGTACTCAAACGACATTGCTTATGACAGTCTTGAAAATTAGAACAAAAATTAAGTTGCTCCAAAAACTGTCGGGTTTGGACTCAAATGTGTAGAAATACATTTATAATCGCATGTACACAATAAGCACTTGATTAAAGATGATGAAATTTATGCAAATAAAATCCATATGACCCATTGTTATGAGTGGCGTACTCATACGACATTGGTTATGACAATCTTGAAAATTTGAACAAAAATTAAGTTGCTCCAAAATCGGTCGGGTTTATACTCAAATGAGTGTAAATACATATATATTTACGGACATTGCTTATGACAATCTCGAAAATTAGAACAAAAATTAAGTTGCTTCAAAACATGTCGGGTTCGGACTCAAATGTGTGGAAATGCATATATATTCATGTGTACAAAATAAGAACTTGATTAAAGATGATGAAGTTTTTGAAAATAAAATCCATATGACCCATTGTTATGAGTAGCGTACTCAAACGACATTGCTTATGACAATCTTGAAAATTAGAACAAAAATTAAGTTGCTTCAAAACATGTCGGGTTTGGACTCAAATGTGTGGAAATGCATATATATTCACGTGTACAAAATAAGAACTTGATTAAAGATGATGAAGTTTTTGAAAATAAAATCCATATGACCCATTGTTATGAGTAGCGTACTCATACGACATTGCTTATGACAATCTTGAAAATTAGAACAAAAATTAAGTTGCTTCAAAACATGTCGGGTTTGGACTCAAATGTGTGGAAATACATATACGAGTATATTCACGTGTAGAAAATTAGAACTCGATTAAAGATTATGAAATTTTTGCAAACATAAATCCATACGACCCATTGTTATGGGTGGCGTACTCATACCATATTGCTTTCGACAATCTTGAAAATTATAAGAAGAATTAAGTTGCTCCGAAATCGGTTGGGATTAGACACAAATGTGTGGAAATACATATATATTCACGTGTACAAAATAATAACTCGATTAATGATGATGAAATTTATGCAAATAAAATCCATATGACCCATTGTTATGAGTGGCGTACTCAAACGACATTGCTTATGACAATCTTGAAAATTACAACAAAAATTAAGTTGCTTCAAAATCTGTCGGGTTTGGACTTAAATGTGTGGAAATGCATATATATTCACGTGTACAAAATAAGAACTTGATTAAAGATGATGAAATTTATGCAAATAAAATCCATATGACCCATTGTTATGAGTGGCGTACTCATACGACATTGGTTATGACAATCTTGAAAATCTGAACGAAAATTAAGTTGCTCCACAATCGGTAGGGTTTATACTCAAATGAGTGTAAGTACATATACATATATTCACGTGTACAAAATTAGAACTCGATTAAAGATTATGAAATTTTTGCAAACATAAATCCATACGACCCATAGTTATGGGTGGCGTACTCATACCACATTGCTTTCGACAATCTTGAAAATTATAAGAAGAATTAAGTTGCTCCGAAATCGGTTGGGATTAGACACAAATGTGTGGAAATACATATATATTCACGTGTACAAAATAATAACTCGATTAATGATGATGAAATTTATGCAAATAAAATCCATATGACCCATTGTTATGAGTGGCGTACTCAAACGACATTGCTTATGACAATCTTGAAAATTAGAACAAAAATTAAGTTGCTTCAAAATCTGTCGGGTTTGGACTCAAATGTGTGGAAATGCATATATATTCACGTGTACAAAATAAGAACTTGATTAAAGATGATGAAATTTATGCAAATAAAATCCATATGACCCATTGTTATGAGTAGCGTACTCAAACGACATTGCTTATGACAATCTTGAAAATTAGAACAAAAATTAAGTTGCTTCAAAACATGTCCAGTTTGGACTCAAATGTGTGGAAATGCATATATATTCACGTGTACAAAATAAGAACTTGATTAAAGATGATGAAGTTTTTGAAAATAAAATCCATATGACCAATTGTTATGAGTAGCGTACTCATACGACATTGCTGTCGGGTTTGGACTCAAATGTGTGAAAATACATATATACTCGCATGTACAAAATAAGAACTTGATTAAAGATGATGAAATTTTTGAAAAAAAAAACCATATGACCCATTGTTATGAGTAGCGTACTCATACGACATTGCTGTCGGGTTTGGACCCAAATGTATGAAAATACATATATACTCGCATGTACACAATAAGAACTCGATTAAAGATGATAAAATTTTTTCAAATAAATCCATATGACCCATTGTTATGGGTGGCGTACTCATACCACATTGCTTTCGACAATCTTGAAAATTATAAGAAGAATTAAATTGCTCCGAAATCGGTTGGGATTAGGCACATATGACCCATTGTTATGAGTGGCGTACTCATACGACATTGGTTATGACAATCTTGAAAATCTGAACGAAAATTAAGTTGCTCCACAATCGGTAGGGTTTATACTCAAATGAGTGTAAGTACATATACATATATTCACGTGTACAAAATTAGAACTCGATTAAAGATTATGAAATTTTTGCAAACATAAATCCATACGACCCATAGTTATGGGTGGCGTACTCATACCACATTGCTTTCGACAATCTTGAAAATTATAAGAAGAATTAAGTTGCTCCGAAATCGGTTGGGATTAGACACAAATGTGTGGAAATACATATATATTCACGTGTACAAAATAATAACTCGATTAATGATGATGAAATTTATGCAAATAAAATCCATATGACCCATTGTTATGAGTGGCGTACTCAAACGACATTGCTTATGACAATCTTGAAAATTAGAACAAAAATTAAGTTGCTTCAAAATCTGTCGGGTTTGGACTCAAATGTGTGGAAATGCATATATATTCACGTGTACAAAATAAGAACTTGATTGAAGATGATGAAATTTATGCAAATAAAATCCATATGACCCATTGTTATGAGTAGCCTACTCAAACGACATTGGTTATGACAATCTTGAAAATTAGAACAAAAATTAAGTTGCTTCAAAACATGTCCAGTTTGGACTCAAATGTGTGGAAATGCATATATATTCACGTGTACAAAATAAGAACTTGATTAAAGATGATGAAGTTTTTGAAAATAAAATCCATATGACCAATTGTTATGAGTAGCGTACTCATACGACATTGCTGTCGGGTTTGGACTCAAATGTGTGAAAATACATATATACTCGCATGTACAAAATAAGAACTTGATTAAAGATGATGAAATTTTTGAAAAAAAAAACCATATGACCCATTGTTATGAGTAGCGTACTCATACGACATTGCTGTCGGGTTTGGACCCAAATGTATGAAAATACATATATACTCGCATGTACACAATAAGAACTTGATTAAAGATGATGAAATTTATGCAAATAAAATCCATATGACCCATTGTTATGAGTAGCGTACTCAAACGACATTGCTTATGACAGTCTTGAAAATTAGAACAAAAATTAAGTTGCTCCAAAAACTGTCGGGTTTGGACTCAAATGTGTAGAAATACATTTATAATCGCATGTACACAATAAGCACTTGATTTAAGATGATGAAATTTATGCAAATAAAATCCATATGACCCATTGTTATGAGTGGCGTACTCATACGACATTGGTTATGACAATCTTGAAAATTTGAACAAAAATTAAGTTGCTCCAAAATCGGTCGGGTTTATACTCAAATGAGTGTAAATACATATATATTTACGTGTACAAATTATAACTTGATTAATGATGATGAAATTTTTGCAAATAAAATCCATATGACCCATTGTTATGAGTGGCGTACTCATACGACATTGGTTATGACAATCTTGAAAATTAGAACAAAAATTAAGTTGCTTCAAAACATGTCGGGTTCGGACTCAAATGTGTGGAAATGCATATATATTCACGTGTACAAAATAAGAACTTGATTAAAGATGATGAAGTTTTTGAAAATAAAATCCATATGACCCATTGTTATGAGTAGCGTACTCAAACGACATTGCTTATGACAATCTTGAAAATTAGAACAAAAATTAAGTTGCTTCAAAACATGTCGGGTTTGGACTCAAATGTGTGGAAATGCATATATATTCACGTGTACAAAATAAGAACTTGATTAAAGATGATGAAGTTTTTGAAAATAAAATCCATATGACCCATTGTTATGAGTAGCGTACTCATACGACATTGCTTATGACAATCTTGAAAATTAGAACAAAAATTAAGTTGCTTCAAAACATGTCGGGTTAGGACTCAAATGTGTGGAAATACATATACGAGTATATTCACGTGTAGAAAATTAGAACTCGATTAAAGATTATGAAATTTTTGCAAACATAAATCCATACGACCCATTGTTATGGGTGGCGTACTCATACCACATTGCTTTCGACAATCTTGAAAATTATAAGAAGAATTAAGTTGCTCCGAAATCGGTTGGGATTAGACACAAATGTGTGGAAATACCTATATATTCACGTGTACAAAATAATAACTCGATTAATGATGATGAAATTTATGCAAATAAAATCCATATGACCCATTGTTATGAGTGGCGTACTCAAACGACATTGCTTATGACAATCTTGAAAATTAGAACAAAAATTATGTTGCTTCAAAATCTGTCGGGTTTGGACTCAAATGTGTGGAAATGCATATATATTCACGTGTACAAAATAAGAACTTGATGAAAGATGATGAAATTTATGCAAATAAAATCCATATGACCCATTGTTATGAGTGGCGTACTCATACGACATTGGTTATGACAATCTTGAAAATCTGAACGAAAATTAAGTTGCTCCACAATGGGTAGGGTTTATACTCAAATGAGTGTAAATACATATACATATATTCACGTGTACAAAATTAGAACTCGATTAAAGATTATGAAATTTTTGCAAACATAAATCCATACGACCCATTGTTATGGGTGCTAAAATTAATCATGTTAATTTTAAGTTAGGAGTGTCTGCGGCGCTGTACAACAACTTGCTTTCACCTCAGATTTGGCCTGCCAATGTTAATTTACGCCCTTTTCGTTTTTTTCGAAAGGAGGAGTTGCAACAGAGAGTCGGGTAATTGTTAACAGGCCTATTAGCGGAAATTGTGGTTTGAAGGTGTACTTCCAGAATATTTCTGGCCTTCGAACAAAATCAGAAGCTGTTCGTTCATTTAGCTCTCAGTTGGATTATGACATCTTTGTTATTGTTGAGACTTGGCTTAGTCCGGATTTCCGTGATGAGGAATTTTTTGACTGCAATTTGTACAGTGTATATCGTAAGGACAGATATGCGGCGAAAACTGGCTGTATGAGAGGTGGTGGAGTTCTTATCGAAGTTCAACGAAAGATATGCGCTCATTTTGTGGAATTAGCTAATAATGATTCTGTTATCGATCAACTCTGTATTTGTGTTCGTGGGTCCTCTTCTAAGGGCTCTCTTTATTTATTGGTATCTTATATCCCTCCAAATGGCAATGATGACCTTTATCGTGCGCATGCTGATAATATAATATCATTAGTTTTAAATAAGCTAGGCGATAACCATTTGTGTGTGTTAGGCGACTTTAACTTATCCAACGTCACATGGTGCGGTTCATTTTCAAATTTTGGCCTTACGCCAATAAATGTTACTGCCTCTTTTGAGACGTATCTGCTTGACAATCTTTTAAGTCTTAATTTATTGCAAATTAATAATTTTGTTAATCAACTGAATATAGTTCTTGATCTCATATTTATAAGTGATAATATAAGTCGCAATGTTGAGGAATGTTACTTTCCAATATCAGTTCGTGATAAACATCATGTACCCTTGGTTCTAAAATTTGAGTTTTACGAGTTTTCAGTTAATCAGTCCGCTGAAATAGTTGGCTTTAACTACTCAGCCTGCGATTACTCTAAATTTAAAGATTTAATATCCGACATTGATTGGGAAGAAGTTTTTGATGGCTCTGATTGACAAAATCTTTCTTAATTTTTAAAGCAATGGCTTTAAAGTCACTTTTGCTAAAATTCACAATATTGTGCCTACGTGTTATTGTATTGCTTCATCAGTCTTAGAATCCCTCACTGAAATCAAGGATCTTGGCGTAATTTTTTCTTCTAATTTTACTTTTAACAGTCATATTTCTAGAAGATCCATACTCTCTTTGTCTTTTATTTTTAACTTGGTTAATGGCGCTATTGATTGCCCCATTCTATTAGTAAAACTTAATTTTAACATTCCTCAGCGAACTTTACGAAATTTTTTGCCGTTTTATGGTGTTAATTACAAAACTGAATATGCTCGTAATGCCCCTATCGCCCGTGCCATTGGTCAATTTAATATGATATCGAACAAGGTATTATTAGATGTTTTTATAAATCTTTTGGATTCAACTTTTTAGATTTTGAAATTTTCTTTTCTTAGTTATTAAGCATAATATTGTTAATAGTCTGTAAGAAAACTATTGTTCAATAAACTCAATAAATAAATAAATAAATAAATAAATAAATACATGTACGAGTATATTCACGTGTACAAAATAAGAACTTGATTAAAAATGATAAATTTTTGCAAATAAAATCCATATGACCCATTGTTATGAGTGGCGTACTCATACGACATTGGTTATTACAATCTTGAAATTTTGCACAAAAATTAAGTTACTCCAAAATCGGTCGGGTTTATACTCAAATGTGTGGAAATACATATATACTCGCATGTACACAATAAGAACTTGATTAAAGATGATGAAATTTATGCAAATTAAATCCATATGACCGATTGTTATGAGTGGCGTACTCATACGACATTGCTTATGACAATCTTGAAAATTAGAACAAAAATTAAGTTGCTCCAAAATCAGTCGGGTTTGGACTCAAATGTGTGGAAATACATATACGTGTACAAAATAAGAACTTGATTAAAGATGATGCAATTTATGCAAATAAGATCCATATGACCCATTGTTATGAGTGGCGTACTCATACGACATTGGTTATGACAATCTTGAAAATTATAAGAAAAATGTAGTTGCTCCAAAATCGGTCGGGTTTATACTCAAATGTGTGTAAATACATACATATTCACGTAAGAATGTAAAAACAGCACACACGTGAATATATAGGTATTTCCACACATTTGTGTCTAATCCCAACCGATTTCGGAGCAACTTAATTCTTCTTATAATTTTCAAGATTGTCGAAAGCAATGTGGTATGAGTACGCCACCCATAACAATGGGTCGTATGGATTTATGTTTGCAAAAATTTCATAATCTTTAATCGAGTTCTAATTTTCTACACGTGAATATACTCGTATATGTATTTCCACACATTTGAGTCCTAACCCGACATGTTTTGAAGCAACTTAATTTTTGTTCTAATTTTCAAGATTGTCATAAGCAATGTCGTATGAGTACGCTACTCATAACAATGGGTCATATGGATTTTATTTTCAAAAACTTCATCATCTTTAATCAAGTTCTTATTTTGTACACGTGAATATATATGCATTTCCACACATTTGAGTCCAAACCCGACATGTTTTGAAGCAACTTAATTTTTGTTCTAATTTTCAAGATTGTCATAAGCAATGTCGTTTGAGTACGCTACTCATAACAATGGGTCATATGGATTTTATTTTCAAAAACTTCATCATCTTTAATCAAGTTCTTATTTTGTACACTGGACAATTTTAAGAAAATATGTGACGCAGCAGACATAAATCCCTGGGGCACTGCTTATAGGGTAGTGCTAACAAAAACTAAAAGCGTTAAATCACCAAGCATTACGTGCCCAGAAATGCTGAGAAATGTCATAACAACCCTTTTTCCACAAAGGGACGAGGACATACCATCAGTTTTCCCATGTTATGAGAAAAGTGAAATCCCAAGGGTAACCGAAGAAGAGTTGCTAATTGCATGCAGGAAGATTCAAAACCGCAAAGCTCCAGGGCCCGACGGCATTCCAAATAAGGCCCTGAAGGCCGCTATTATAGCGCGGCCAGACATATTTGTGCATGCTTTCAAATCATGCCTTATAGAAGGTTATTTCCCAGTAAGGTGGAAGAAGCAAACCCTGGTGCTATTACCCAAAGGCAACAAACCCCCAGATGAGCCGTCGTCTTATCGTCCGATCTGCTTACTGGAAAAGTTCTGGAAAGGATTATATGCAACAGGCTAACGTCGTTTGCCGAAGAAAATGGGTCTCTCTCGATGAACCAGTTCGGTTTTAGAAAATCCCGTTCCACGATAGACGCGATTAAGACCGTTGTCGACGTTGCATCGGACGCCATAAAGGGCAAGAGATGGCTTGGCGGGAAAAAGGAATACTGCGCCATAGTAACACTAGACGTCAAAAATGCTTTTAATACCGCAAGCTGGCGATGCATTATAGAGACACTTATAAGAATAGGCACTCCAAGCTATATCATAAAAATAATAGCGAGCTATTTTTCGAACCGCAAGCTTCTGTACAGAAGCGATAATGGGCCGGAGATGTATAACGTGACAGCAGGGGTCCCACAAGGATCTGTCCTTGGACCACTCCTGTGGAACCTTATGTACGATGGTGTCTTGAGCCTGGAAATGCCTCGACGTACAAAAATGGTGGCTTTCGCAGACGATGTTGCGGTAGTAGTTGTGGCAAAACATCTACATTAAATTGAAGCTGCAGCCGGAGAAGCTGTTTTAAAAATCGAAACTTGGCTTAACTTAATGCACCTAACGTTGGCCGACCACAAGACCGAGGCACTTTTGATAAGCAGCAGAAAGACAGTGGAGTTTCTGAATATTCGCGTGGGGACAGAGATCATTACGTCAAAGCCCGCTATCAAATACCTAGGTGTAATGATTGACTCACGACTTAGCTTAAAGTCCAATTTAGAGTTCGTTAAGTTCGTGCAGTTAAGCTTGTCGCGTATTATGTCAAACAACGGAGGACCAAGGCACAACAAACGAGTTCTTTATAGTAGGGTTATTAGCTCAATCCTCCTATATCTGGGCAGACGCTCTGATCGTAACAAGCAACACGAAAAAGATAACAACTGTCCATTGGCTAAGCGCCTTACGAGCAGTCTGCTGCTTCCGCACAATTTCAGACGAAGCCTCTTTTGTCATAGCTGGACTGATGCCAGTAGATATTATGGCCCATGAAATGAAACGAATTTATGATAAGCTTTCCGAAAACAATGGAAGATTAAACCCAAAAGTAGTAAAGGCAGAAGCAAGGGAAAACTCAATGAACATATGGCAGGCTCGGTGGAATAGCTCCCCAAAGGGCAGGTGGACCTACGAGCTGATACCAAATATCAGCAAATGGGTTGAGAGAAACCACGGTGACACAAACTTTCATTTAACACAGTTTCTCTCGGGCCATGGGGTGAATCGAAAATATTTAAACAAATTTGGACACGATAGCTCCCCTTGCTGCCCAACATGCAGAGTCAGCGACGAAGACGCAGAACATATTATGTTCCAATGCCCACGCTATGCTCCTCAAATCCGGGCAATTTTGAACGGAAAAACCTTCATTGACTCCATGCTTCAGTCAAATGAAAAGTGGAATAAAATATGCGCTCATGTAACGCGCATTCACATAGACCTGAGAAACGCAGAGATGGCAAGACGTCGCCAACGAAACACGTAAGGAGCAAATAAGCTAAGCAGCCCCGTGAGGTAATACCTTTTTTGGCAGTCCCGCGGGAGAATGGTCGTGGTGGAGAGGGTTTAGTATCGTAGGTGTAGCTTAGAGGCTGCAAGTCGTGCATGCTGCTATGGCGGCATAGCAGTACTCATAAGAGTTACCTCTCCCCAGGCGTCAACAAAAAAAAAAAAAAAAAAAAAAAAAAAACACATACATATTCACGTGTACAAAATAATAACTTGATTAATCATAATGCAATTTTTGCAAATAAAATCCATATGACCCATTGTTATGAGTGACATACTCATACGACTTTGTTTATGACAATCTTGAAAATTAGAAGAAAAATTAAGTTGCTCCAAAATCTGTCGGGTTTGGACTGAAATGTGTGGAAATACATATACGAGTATATTCACGTGCACAAAATAAGAACTTGATTAAAGATGATGAAATTTATTCAAATAAAATCCATATGACCCATTGTTATGAGTGGCGTACTCATACGACATTGCTTATGACAATCTTGAAAATTAGAACAAAAATTAAGTTGCTTCAAAATATGTCGGGTTTGGACCCAAATGAGTGGAAATACATATACGAGTATATTCACGTGTACAAAATAAGAATTTGATTAAAGATGATGAAGTTTTTGAAAATAAAATCCATATGACCCATTGTTATGAGTAGCGTACTCATACGACATTGCTGTCGGGTTTGAACTCAAATGTGTGAAAATACATATATACTCGCATGTACACAATAAGAACTCGATTAAAGATGATGAAATTTTTTCAAATAAATCCATATGACCCATTGTTATGGGTGGCGTACTCATACCACATTGCTTTCGACAATCTTAAAATTAAGTTGCTCCGAAATCGGTTGGGTATAGACACAAATGTGTGGAAATACATATATATTCACGTGTACAAAAAAAGAGCTTGATTAAAGATGATGAATTTTTTGCAAATAAAATCCATATGACCCAATGTTATGAATGGCGTACTCATACGACATTGGTTATGACAATCTTGAAAATCTGAACAAAAATTAAGTTGCTCCAAAATCGGTCGGGTTTATACTCAAATAAGTGTAAATACATATATATTTACGTGTACAAATAATAACTTGATTAATGATGATGAAATTTTTGCAAATAAAATCCATATGACCCATTGTTATGAGTGGCGTACTCATACGACATTGCTTATGACAATCTTGAAAATTAGAAAAAAAATTTAGTTCTTCAAAATCTGTCGGGTTTGGACTCAATTGTGTGGAAATACATATACGAGTATATTCACGTGTACAAAATAAGAACTTGATTAAAGATGATGAAATTTATGCAAATAAAATCTATATGACCCATTGTTATGAGTGGCGTACTCATACGACATTGGTTATGACAATCTTGAAAATTTAAAAAAATTAAATTGCTCCAAAATCGGTAGGATTTAGACTCAAATGTGTGGAAATACATGTATATACACGTGTACAAAATAAGAACTTGATTAACGTTGATGAAATTTATGCAAATAAAATCCATATGACCCATTGTTATGAGTGGCGTACTCATACGACATTGGTAATGACAATCTTGAAAATTTGAACGAAAATTAAGTTGCTCCAAAATCGGTCGGGTTTATACTCAAATGAGTGTAAATACATATATATTTACGTGTACAAATAATAACTTGATTAATGATGACGAAATTTTTGCAAATAAAATCCATATGACCCATTGTTATGAGTGGCGTACTCATACGACATTGCTTATGACAATCTTGAAAATTAGAAAAAAAATTAAGTTCTTCAAAATCTGTCTGGTTTGGACTCAATTGTGTGGAAATACATATACGAGTATATTCACGTGTACAAAATAAGAACTTGATTAAAGATGATGAAATTTATGCAAATAAAATCCATATGACCCATTGTTATGAGTGGCGTACTCATACGACATTGGTTATGACAATCTTGAAAATTTAAAAAAATTAAATTGCTCCACAATCGGTAGGGTTTACACTCAAATGAGTGTAAATACATATACATATATTCACGTGTACAAAATTAGAACTCGATTAAAGATTATGAAATTTTTGCAAACATAAATCCATACGACCCATTGTTATGGGTGGCGTACTCATACCACATTGCTTTCGACAATCTTGAAAATTATAAGAAGAATTAAGTTGCTCCAAAATCTGTTGGGATTAGACACAAATGTGTGGAAATACATATATATTCACGTGTACAAAATAATAACTTGATTAAAGATGATGAATTTTTTGCAAATAAAATCCATATGACCCAATGTTATGAGTGGCGTACTCATACGACATTGCTTTCGACAATCTTGAAAATTATAAGAAGAATTAAGATGCTCCGAAATCGGTTGGGTTTAGACACAAATGTGTGGAAATACATATACGAGTATATCCACGTGTACAAAATAATAACTCGATTAATAATGATGAAATTTATGCAAATAAAATCCATATGACCCATTGTTATGAGTTTCGTACTCAAACGACATGGCTTATGACAATCTTGAAAATTAGAAGAAAAATTAAGTTGCTTCAAAACATGTCGGGTTTGGACTCAAATGTGTGGAAATGCATATATATTCACGTGGACAAAATAAGAACTTGATTAAAGATGATGAAGTTTTTGAAAATAAAATCCATATGACCCATTGTTATGAGTAGCGTACTCATACGACATTGCTGTCGGGTTTGGACTCAAATGTGTGAAAATACATATATACTCGCATGTACACAATAAGAACTCGATTAAAGATGATGAAATTTAGGCAAATAAATCCATATGACCCATTGTTATGGGTGGCGTACTCATACCACATTGCTTTCGACAATCTTAAAATTATAAGAAGAATTAAGTTGCTCCGAAATCGGTTGGGTTTAGACACAAATGTGTGGAAATACATATATATTCACGTGTACAAAATAATAACTTGATTAAAGATGATGAATTTTTTGCAAATAAAATCCATATGACCCAATGTTATGAGTGGCGTACTCATACGACATTGCTTTCGACAATCTTGAAAATTATAAGAAGAATTAAGATGCTCCGAAATCGGTTGGGTTTAGACACAAATGTGTGGAAATACATATACGAGTATATTCACGTGTACAAAATAAGAACTTGATTAAAGATGATGAAATTTATGCAAATAAAATCCATATGACCCATTGTTATGAGTGGCGTACTCATACGACATTGGTTATGACAATCTTGAAAATTTAAAAAAATTAATATGCTCCAAAATCGGTAGGATTTAGACTCAAATGTGTGGAAATACATGTATATTCACGTGTATAAAATAAGAACTTGATTAAAGATGATGAAATTTTGCAAATATAATCGATATGACCCATTGTTATGGGTGGCATACTCATACGACATTGGTTATGACAATCGTGAAAATTTGAACAAAAATTAAGTTGCTCCAAAATCGGTCGGGTTTATACTCAAATGAGTGTAAATACATATATATTTACGTGTACAAATAATAACTTGATTAATGATGATGAAATTTTTGCAAATAAAATCCATATGACCCATTGTTATGAGTGGCGTACTCATACGACATTGCTTATGACAATCTTGAAAATTAGAACAAAAATTAAGTTCTTCAAAATCTGTCGAGTTTGGACTCAAATGTATGGAAATACATATACGAGTATATTCACGTGTACAAAATAAGAACTTGATTAAAGATGATGAAATTTATGCAAATAAGATCCATTTGACCCATTGTTATGAGTGGAGTACTCATACGACATTGGTTATGACAATCTTGAAAATTATAAGAAAAATGTAGTTGCTCCAAAATCGGTCGAGTTTATACTCAAATGTGTGTAAATACATACATATTCACGTGTACAAAATAATAACTTGATTAATGATAATGCAATTTTGCAAATATAATCGATATGACCCATTGTTATGGGTGGCATACTCATGCGACTTTGGTTATGACAGTCTTGAAAATTAGAACAAAAATTAAGTTGCTCCAAAAACTGTCGGGTTTGGACTCAAATGTGTAGAAATACATTTATATTCGCATGTACACAATAAGCACTTGATTAAAGATGATGAAATTTATGCAAATAAAATCCATATGACCCATTGTTATGAGTGGCGTACCCATACGACATTGGCTATGACAATCGTGAAAACTTGAACAAAAATTAAATTGCTCCAAAATCGGTAGGGTTTACACTCAAATGTGTGGAAATACATATATTCTCGCATGTACACAATAAGAACTCGATTAATGATGACTAAATTTGTGCAAATAAAATCCATATGACCCATTGTTATGAGTGGCGTACTCATACGACATTGCTTATGACAATCTTGAAAATTAGAACAAAAATTAAGTTGCTCCAAAATCGGCAGGGTTTGGACTCAAATGTGTGGAAATACATATATATTCACGTGTACAAAATAAGAACTTAATTAAAGATGATGAAATTTATGCAAATAAATCCATATGACCCATTGTTATGAGTGGCGTACTCATACGACATTGGTTATGACAATCTTGAAAATTATAAGAAAAATGTAGTTGCTCCAAAATCGGTCGGGTTTATACTCAAATGTGTGTAAATACATACATATTCACGTGTACAAAATAATAACATGATTAATGATAACGAAATTTTTGCAAATAAAATCCATATGACCCATGGTTATGAGTGGCATACTCATACGACTTTGCTTATGACAATCTAAAAAATTAGAACAAAAATTAAGTTGCTCCAAAATCTGTCGGTTTTGGACATATATACTCGCATGTACACAATAAGAACTTGATTAAAGATGATGTAATTTTTGCAAATAAATCCATATGACACATTGTTATGATTAGCGTACTCATACCACATTGGTTATGGCAATCTTAAAAATTTGAACATAAGTTAAGTTGCTTCAAATTCGGTCGGGATTATACTCAAATGAGTGTATATACATATATAATCACGTGCACAAAATAAGAACTCGATTAAAGATGATGAAATTTTTGCAAACAAAAATCCATATGACCCATTGTTATGGGTGGCGTACTCATACCACATTGCTTTCGACATTCTTGAAAATTATAAGAAGAATTAAAATGCTCCGAAATCTGTCGGGTTTGGACTCAAATGTGTGGAAATACATATACGAGTATATTCACGTGTACAAAATAAGAACTTGATTAAAGATGATGAAATTTATGCAAATAAAATCCATATGACCCATTGTTATGAGTGGCGTACTCATACGACATTGGTTATGACAATCTTGAAAATCTGAATGAAAATTAAGTTGCTCCACAATCGGCAGGGTTTATACTCAAATGAGTGTAAATACATATACATATATTCACGTGTACAAAATTAGAACTCGATTAAAGATTATGAAATTTTTGCAAACATAAATCCATACGACCCATTGTTATGGGTGGCGTCCTCATACCACATTGCTTTCGACAATCTTGAAAATTATAGGAAGAATTAAGTTGCTCCGAAATCGGTTGGGATTAGACACAAATGTGTGGAAATACATATATATTCACGTGTACAAAATAATAACTCGATTAATGATGATGAAATTTGTGCAAATAAAATCCATATGACCCATTGTTATGAGTGGCGTACTCAAACGACATTGCTTATGACAATCTTGAAAATTAGAACAAAAATTAAGTTGCTTCAAAATCTGTCGGGTTTGGACTCAAATGTGTGGAAATGCATATATATTCACGTGTACAAAATAAGAACTTGATTAAAGATGATGAAATTTATGCAAATAAAATCCATATGACCCATTGTTATGAGTGGCGCACTCATACGACATTGGTTATGACAATCTTGAAAATCTGAACGAAAATTAAGTTGCTCCACAATCGGTAGGGTTTATACTCAAATGAGTGTAAATACATATACATATATTCACGTGTACAAAATTAGAACTCGATTAAAGATTATGAAATTTTTGCAAACATAAATCCATACGACCCATTGTTATGGGTGGCGTACTCATACCACATTGCTTTCGACAATTTTGAAAATCTGAACGAAAATTAAGTTGCTCCACAATGGGTAGGGTTTATACTCAAATGTGTGGAAATACATATACGAGTATATTCACGTGTACAAAATAAGAACTTGATTAAAGATGATGAAATTTATGCAAATAAAATCCATATGACCCATTGTTATGAGTGGCGTACTCAAACGACATTGCTTATGACAATCTTGAAAATTAGAACAAAAATTAAGTTGCTTCAAAACATGTCGTTTTTGGACTCAAATGTGTGCAAATGCATATATACTCACGTGTACAAAATAAGAACTTGATTAAAGATGATGAAGTTTTTGAAAATAAAATCCATATGACTAATTGTTATGAGTAGCGTACTCATACGACATTGCTGTCGGGTTTGGACTCAAATGTGTGAAAATACATATATACTCGCATGTACACAATAAGAACTCGATTAAAGATGATGAAATTTTTTCAAATAAATCCATATGACCCATTGTTATGAGTGGCGTACTCATACGACATTGGTTATGACAATCTTGAAAATCTGAACGAAAATTAAGTTGCTTCAAAACATGTCGGGTTTGGACTCAAATGTGTGGAAATGCATATATATTCACGTGTACAAAATAAGAACTTGATTAAAGATGATGAAGTTTTTGAAAATAAAATCCATATGACCCATTGTTATGAGTAGCGTACTCATACGACATTGCTGTCGGGTTTGGACTCAAATGAGTGAAAATACATATATACTCGCATGTACACAATAAGAACTCGATTAAAGATGATGAAATTTTTGCAAATAAATCCATATGACCCATTGTTATGGGTGGCGTACTCATACGACATTGCTTTCGACAATCTTGAAAATTATAAGAAGAATTAAGTTGCTCCGAAATCGGTTGGGTTTAGACACAAATGTGTGGAAATACATATATATTCACGTGTACAAAATAAGAACTTGATTAAAGATGATGAATTTTATGCAAATAAAATCTATATGAACCAATGTTATGAGTGGCGTACTTGCGACATTGCTTTCGACAATCTTGAAAATTATAAGAAGAATTAAGTTGCTCCGAAATCGGTTGGGTTTAGACACAAATGTGTGGAAATACATATACGAGTATATTCACGTGTACAAAATAAGAACTTGATTAAAGATGATGAAATTTATGCAAATAAAATCCATATGACCCATTGTTATGAGTGGCGTACTCAAACAACATTGCTTATGACAATCTTGAAAATTAGAACAAAAATTAAGTTGCTTCAAAATCTGTCGGGTTTATACTCAAATGAGTGTAAATACATATACATATATTCACGTGTACAAAATAAAACCTCGATTAAAGATTATGAAATTTTTGCAAACATAAATCCATACGACCCATTGTTATGGGTGGCGTACTCATACCACATTGCTTTCGACAATCTTGAAAATTATAAGAAGAATTAAGTTGCTCCAAAATCTGTTGGGATTAGACACAAATGTGTGGAAATACATATATATTCACGTGTACAAAATAATAACTCGATTAATAATGATGAAATTTATGCAAATAAAATCCATATGACCCATTGTTATGAGTGGCGTACTCAAACAACATTGCTTATGACAATCTAAAAAATTAGAACAAAAATTAAGTTGCTCCAAAATCTGTCGGTTTTGGACATATATACTCGCATGTACACAATAAGAACTCGATTAAAGATGATGTAAATTTTGCAAATAAATCCATATGACACATTGTTATGATTAGCGTACTCATACCACATTGGTTATGGCAATCTTAAAAATCTGAACATAAGTTAAGTTGCTTCAAATTCGGTCGGGATTATACTCAAATGAGTGTATATACATATATAATCACGTGCACAAAATAAGAACTCGATTAAAGATGATGAAATTTTTGCAAACAAAAATCCATATGACCCATTGTTATGGGTGGCGTACTCATACCACATTGCTTTCGACATTCTTGAAAATTATAAGAAGGATTAAGTTGCTCCGAAATCTGTCGGGTTTGGACTCAAACGTGTGGAAATACATATACGAGTATATTCACGTGTACAAAATAAGAACTTGATTAAAGATGACTAAATTTGTGCAAATAAAATCCATATGACCCATTGTTATGAGTGGCGTACTCATACGACATTGCTTATGACAATCTTGAAAATTAGAACAAAAATTAAGTTGCTCCAAAATCGGCAGGGTTTGGACTCAAATGTGTGGAACTACATATATATTCACGTGTACAAAATAAGAACTTAATTAAAGATGATGAAATTTATGCAAATAAATCCATATGACCCATTGTTATGAGTGGCGTACTCATACGACATTGGTTATGACAATCTTGAAAATTATAAGAAAAATGTAGTTGCTCCAAAATCGGTCGGGTTTATACTCAAATGTGTGTAAATACATACATATTCACGTGTACAAAATAATAACATGATTAATGATAACGAAATTTTTGCAACTAAAATCCATATGACCCATGGTTATGAGTGGCATACTCATACGACTTTGCTTATGACAATCTAAAAAATTAGAACAAAAATTAAGTTGCTCCAAAATCTGTCGGTTTTGGACATATATACTCGCATGTACACAATAAGAACTCGATTAAAGATGATGTAATTTTTGCAAATAAATCCATATGACACATTGTTATGATTAGCGTACTCATACCACATTGGTTATGGCAATCTTAAAAATTTGAACATAAGTTAAGTTGCTTCAAATTCGGTCGGGATTATACTCAAATGAGTGTATATACATATATAATCACGTGCACAAAATAAGAACTCGATTAAAGATGATGAAATTTTTGCAAACAAAAATCCATATGACCCATTGTTATGGGTGGCGTACTCATACCACATTGCTTTCGACATTCTTGAAAATTATAAGAAGAATTAAAATGCTCCGAAATCTGTCGGGTTTGGACTCAAATGTGTGGAAATACATATACGAGTATATTCACGTGTACAAAATAAGAACTTGATTAAAGATGATGAAATTTATGCAAATAAAATCCATATGACCCATTGTTATGAGTGGCGTACTCATACGACATTGGTTATGACAATCTTGAAAATCTGAATGAAAATTAAGTTGCTCCACAATCGGTAGGGTTTATACTCAAATGAGTGTAAATACATATACATATATTCACGTGTACAAAATTAGAACTCGATTAAAGATTATGAAATTTTTGCAAACATAAATCCATACGACCCATTGTTATGGGTGGCGTCCTCATACCACATTGCTTTCGACAATCTTGAAAATTATAAGAAGAATTAAGTTGCTCCGAAATCGGTTGGGATTAGACACAAATGTGTGGAAATACATATATATTCACGTGTACAAAATAATAACTCGATTAATGATGATGAAATTTGTGCAAATAAAATCCATATGACCCATTGTTATGAGTGGCGTACTCAAACGACATTGCTTATGACAATCTTGAAAATTAGAACAAAAATTAAGTTGCTTCAAAATCTGTCGGGTTTGGACTCAAATGTGTACAAAATAAGAACTTGATTAAAGATGATGAAATTTATGCAAATAAAATCCATATGACCCATTGTTATGAGTGGCGTACTCATACGACATTGGTTATGACAATCTTGAAAATCTGAACGAAAATTAAGTTGCTCCACAATCGGTAGGGTTTATACTCAAATGAGTGTAAATACATATACATATATTCACGTGTACAAAATTAGAACTCGATTAAAGATTATGAAATTTTTGCAAACATAAATCCATACGACCCATTGTTATGGGTGGCGTACTCATACCACATTGCTTTCGACAATCTTGAAAATCTGAACGAAAATTAAGTTGCTCCACAATGGGTAGGGTTTATACTCAAATGTGTGGAAATACATATACGAGTATATTCACGTGTACAAAATAAGAACTTGATTAAAGATGATGAAATTTTTTCAAATAAATCCATATGACCCATTGTTATGAGTGGCGTACTCATACGACATTGGTTATGACAATCTTGAAAATCTGAACGAAAATTAAGTTGCTTCAAAACATGTCGGGTTTGGACTCAAATGTGTGGAAATGCATATATATTCACGTGTACAAAATAAGAACTTGATTAAAGATGATGAAGTTTTTGAAAATAAAATCCATATGACCCATTGTTATGAGTAGCGTACTCATACGACATTGCTGTCGGGTTTGGACTCAAATGAGTGAAAATACATATATACTCGCATGTACACAATAAGAACTCGATTAAAGATGATGAAATTTTTGCAAATAAATCCATATGACCCATTGTTATGGGTGGCGTACTCATACGACATTGCTTTCGACAATCTTGAAAATTATAAGAAGAATTAAGTTGCTCCGAAATCGGTTGGGTTTAGACACAAATGTGTGGAAATACATATATATTCACGTGTACAAAATAAGAACTTGATTAAAGATGATGAATTTTATGCAAATAAAATCTATATGAACCAATGTTATGAGTGGCGTACTTGCGACATTGCTTTCGACAATCTTGAAAATTATAAGAAGAATTAAGTTGCTCCGAAATCGGTTGGGTTTAGACACAAATGTGTGGAAATACATATACGAGTATATTCACGTGTACAAAATAAGAACTTGATTAAAGATGATGAAATTTATGCAAATAAAATCCATATGACCCATTGTTATGAGTGGCGTACTCAAACAACATTGCTTATGACAATCTTGAAAATTAGAACAAAAATTAAGTTGCTTCAAAATCTGTCGGGTTTATACTCAAATGAGTGTAAATACATATACATATATTCACGTGTACAAAATTAGAACTCGATTAAAGATTATGAAATTTTTGCAAACATAAATCCATACGACCCATTGTTATGGGTGGCGTACTCATACCACATTGCTTTCGACAATCTTGAAAATTATAAGAAGAATTAAGTTGCTCCAAAATCTGTTGGGATTAGACACAAATGTGTGGAAATACATATATATTCACGTGTACAAAATAATAACTCGATTAATAATGATGAAATTTATGCAAATAAAATCCATATGACCCATTGTTATGAGTGGCGTACTCAAACAACATTGCTTATGACAATCTAAAAAATTAGAACAAAAATTAAGTTGCTCCAAAATCTGTCGGTTTTGGACATATATACTCGCATGTACACAATAAGAACTCGATTAAAGATGATGTAAATTTTGCAAATAAATCCATATGACACATTGTTATGATTAGCGTACTCATACCACATTGGTTATGGCAATCTTAAAAATCTGAACATAAGTTAAGTTGCTTCAAATTCGGTCGGGATTATACTCAAATGAGTGTACATATATACATATATAATCACGTGCACAAAATAAGAACTCGATTAAAGATGATGAAATTTTTGCAAACAAAAATCCATATGACCCATTGTTATGGGTGGCGTACTCATACCACATTGCTTTCGACATTCTTGAAAATTATAAGAAGAATTAAGTTGCTCCGAAATCTGTCGAGTTTGGACTCAAACGTGTGGAAATACATATACGAGTATATTCACGTGTACAAAATAAGAACTTGATTAAAGATGATGAAATTTATGCAAATAAAATCCATATGACCCATTGTTATGAGTGGCGTACTCATACGACATTGGTTATGACAATCTTGAAAATCTGAATGAAAATTAAGTTGCTCCACAATCGGTAGGGTTTATACTCAAATGAGTGTAAATACATATACATATATTCACGTGTACAAAATTAGAACTCGATTAAAGATTATGAAATTTTTGCAAACATAAATCCATACGACCCATTGTTATGGGTGGCGTCCTCATACCACATTGCTTTCGACAATCTTGAAAATTATAAGAAGAATTAAGTTGCTCCGAAATCGGTTGGGATTAGACACAAATGTGTGGAAATACATATATATTCACGTGTACAAAATAATAACTCGATTAATGATGATGAAATTTATGCAAATAAAATCCATATGACCCATTGTTATGAGTGGCGTACTCAAACGACATTGCTTATGACAATCTTGAAAATTAGAACAAAAATTAAGTTGCTTCAAAATCTGTCGGGTTTGGACTCAAATGTGTGGAAATGCATATATATTCACGTGTACAAAATAAGTACTTGATTAAAGATGATGAAATTTATGCAAATAAAATCCATATGACCCATTGTTATGAGTGGCGTACTCGTACGACATTGGTTATGACAATCTTGAAAATCTGAACGAAAATTAAGTTGCTCCACAATCGGTAGGGTTTATACTCAAATGATTGTAAATACATATACATATATTCACGTGTACAAAATTAGAACTCGATTAAAGATTATGAAATTTTTGCAAACATAAATCCATACGACCCATTGTTATGGGTGGCGTACTCATACCACATTGATTTCGACAATCTTGAAAATCTGAACGAAAATTAAGTTGCTCCACAATGGGTAGGGTTTATACTCAAATGTGTGGAAATACATATACGAGTATATTCACGTGTACAAAATAAGAACTTGATTAAAGATGATGAAATTTATGCAAATAAAATCCATATGACCCATTGTTATGAGTGGCGTACTCAAACGACATTGCTTATGACAATCTTGAAAATTAGAACAAAAATTAAGTTGCTTCAAAACATGTCGGGTTTGGACTCAAATGTGTGCAAATGCATATATATTCACGTGTACAAAATAAGAACTTGATTAAAGATGATGAAGTTTTTGAAAATAAAATCCATATGACTAATTGTTATGAGTAGCGTACTCATACGACATTGCTGTCATGTTTGGACTCAAATGTGTGAAAATACATATATACTCGCATGTACACAATAAGATCTCGATTAAAGATGATGAAATTTTTTCAAATAAATCCATATGACCCATTGTTATGAGTGGCGTACTCATACGACATTGGATATGACAATCTTGAAAATCTGAACGAAAATTAAGTTGCTTCAAAACATGTCGGGTTTGGACTCAAATGTGTGGAAATGCATATATATTCACGTGTACAAAATAAGAACTTGATTAAAGATGATGAAGTTTTTGAAAATAAAATCCATATGACCCATTGTTATGAGTAGCGTACTCATACGACATTGCTGTCGGGTTTGGACTCAAATGAGTGAAAATACATATATACTCGCATGTACACAATAAGAACTCGATTAAAGATGATGAAATTTTTGCAAATAAATCCATATGACCCATTGTTATGGGTGGCGTACTCATACGACATTGCTTTCGACAATCTTGAAAATTATAAGAAGAATTAAGTTGCTCCGAAATCGGTTGGGTTTAGACACAAATGTGTGGAAATACATATATATTCACGTGTACAAAATAAGAACTTGATTAAAGATGATGAATTTTATGCAAATAAAATCTATATGAACCAATGTTATGAGTGGCGTACTTGCGACATTGCTTTCGACAATCTTGAAAATTATAAGAAGAATTAAGTTGCTCCGAAATCGGTTGGGTTTAGACACAAATGTGTGGAAATACATATACGAGTATATTCACGTGTACAAAATAAGAACTTGATTAAAGATGATGAAATTTATGCAAATAAAATCCATATGACCCATTGTTATGAGTGGCGTACTCAAACAACATTGCTTATGACAATCTTGAAAATTAGAACAAAAATTAAGTTGCTTCAAAATCTGTCGGGTTTATACTCAAATGAGTGTAAATACATATACATATATTCACGTGTACAAAATTAGAACTCGATTAAAGATTATGAAATTTTTGCAAACATAAATCCATACGACCCATTGTTATGGGTGGCGTACTCATACCACATTGCTTTCGACAATCTTGAAAATTATAAGAAGAATTAAGTTGCTCCAAAATCTGTTGGGATTAGACACAAATGTGTGGAAATACATATATATTCACGTGTACAAAATAATAACTCGATTAATAATGATGAAATTTATGCAAATAAAATCCATATGACCCATTGTTATGAGTGGCGTACTCAAACAACATTGCTTATGACAATCTTGAAAATTAGAACAAAAATTAAGTTGCTTCAAAATCTGTCGGGTTTGGACTCAAATGTGTGGAAATGCATATATATTCACGTGTACAAGTTTTTGAAAATAAAATCCATATGACCCATTGTTATGAGTAGCGTACTCAAACGACATTGCTTATGACAATCTTGAAAATTAGAACAAAAATTAAGTTGCTTCAAAACATGTCGGGTTTGGACTCAAATGTGTGGAAATGCATATATATTCACGTGTACAAAATAAGAACTTTATTAAAGATGATGAAGTTTTTGAAAATAAAATATATATGACCCATTGTATGAGTAGCGTACTCATACGACATTGCTGTCGGGTTTGGACTCAAATGTGTGAAAATACATATATACTCGCATGTACACAATAAGAACTCGATTAAAGATTATGAAATTTTTGCAAATAAATCCATATGACCCATTGTTATGGGTGGCGTACTCATACCACATTGCTTATGACAATCTTGAAAATTAGAACAAAAATTAAGTTGCTTCAAAATCTGTCGGGTTTGGACTTAAATGTGTGGAAATGCATATATATTCACGTGTACAAAATAAGAACTTGATTAAAGATGATGAAGTTTTTGAAAATAACATCCATATGACCCATTGTTATGAGTAGCGTACTCATACGACATTGCTGTCGGGTTTGGACTCAAATGTGTGAAAATACATATATACTCGCATGTACACAATAAGAACTCGATTAAAGATGATGAAATTTTTGCAAATAAATCCATATGACCCATTGTTATGGGTGGCGTACTCTTAAAATTATAAGAAGAATTAAGTTGCTCCGAAATCGGTTGGGTTTAGACACAAATGTGTGGAAATACATATATATTCACGTGTACAAAATAAGAACTTGATTAAAGATGATGAATTTTTTGCAAATAAAATCCATATGACCCAATGTTATGAGTGGCGTACTCATACGATATTGCTTTCGACAATCTTGAAAATTATAAGAAGAATTAAGTTGCTCCGAAATCGGTTGGCGTTAGACACAAATCTGTGGAAATACATATACGAGTATATTCACGTGTACAAAATAAGAACTTGATTAAAGATGATGAAATTTATTCAAATAAAATCCATATGACCCATTGTTATGAGTGGCGTACTCATACGACATTGGTTATGACAATCTTGAAAATCTGAACGAAAATTAAGTTGCTTCAAAACATGTCGGGTTTGGACTCAAATGTGTGGAAATGCATATATATTCACGTGTACAAAATAAGAACTTGATTAAAGATGATGAAGTTTTTGAAAATAAAATCCATATGACCCATTGTTATGAGTAGCGTACTCATACGACATTGCTGTCGGGTTTGGACTCAAATGAGTGAAAATACATATATACTCGCATGTACACAATAAGAACTCGATTAAAGATGATGAAATTTTTGCAAATAAATCCATATGACCCATTGTTATGGGTGGCGTACTCATACGACATTGCTTTCGACAATCTTGAAAATTATAAGAAGAATTAAGTTGCTCCGAAATCGGTTGGGTTTAGACACAAATGTGTGGAAATACATATATATTCACGTGTACAAAATAAGAACTTGATTAAAGATGATGAATTTTATGCAAATAAAATCTATATGAACCAATGTTATGAGTGGCGTACTTGCGACATTGCTTTCGACAATCTTGAAAATTATAAGAAGAATTAAGTTGCTCCGAAATCGGTTGGGTTTAGACACAAATGTGTGGAAATACATATACGAGTATATTCACGTGTACAAAATAAGAACTTGATTAAAGATGATGAAATTTATGCAAATAAAATCCATATGACCCATTGTTATGAGTGGCGTACTCAAACAACATTGCTTATGACAATCTTGAAAATTAGAACAAAAATTAAGTTGCTTCAAAATCTGTCGGGTTTATACTCAAATGAGTGTAAATACATATACATATATTCACGTGTACAAAATTAGAACTCGATTAAAGATTATGAAATTTTTGCAAACATAAATCCATACGACCCATTGTTATGGGTGGCGTACTCATACCACATTGCTTTCGACAATCTTGAAAATTATAAGAAGAATTAAGTTGCTCCAAAATCTGTTGGGATTAGACACAAATGTGTGGAAATACATATATATTCACGTGTACAAAATAATAACTCGATTAATAATGATGAAATTTATGCAAATAAAATCCATATGACCCATTGTTATGAGTGGCGTACTCAAACAACATTGCTTATGACAATCTTGAAAATTAGAACAAAAATTAAGTTGCTTCAAAATCTGTCGGGTTTGGACTCAAATGTGTGGAAATGCATATATATTCACGTGTACAAGTTTTTGAAAATAAAATCCATATGACCCATTGTTATGAGTAGCGTACTCAAACGACATTGCTTATGACAATCTTGAAAATTAGAACAAAAATTAAGTTGCTTCAAAACATGTCGGGTTTGGACTCAAATGTGTGGAAATGCATATATATTCACGTGTACAAAATAAGAACTTTATTAAAGATGATGAAGTTTTTGAAAATAAAATATATATGACCCATTGTATGAGTAGCGTACTCATACGACATTGCTGTCGGGTTTGGACTCAAATGTGTGAAAATACATATATACTCGCATGTACACAATAAGAACTCGATTAAAGATTATGAAATTTTTGCAAATAAATCCATATGACCCATTGTTATGGGTGGCGTACTCATACCACATTGCTTATGACAATCTTGAAAATTAGAACAAAAATTAAGTTGCTTCAAAATCTGTCGGGTTTGGACTTAAATGTGTGGAAATGCATATATATTCACGTGTACAAAATAAGAACTTGATTAAAGATGATGAAGTTTTTGAAAATAACATCCATATGACCCATTGTTATGAGTAGCGTACTCATACGACATTGCTGTCGGGTTTGGACTCAAATGTGTGAAAATACATATATACTCGCATGTACACAATAAGAACTCGATTAAAGATGATGAAATTTTTGCAAATAAATCCATATGACCCATTGTTATGGGTGGCGTACTCTTAAAATTATAAGAAGAATTAAGTTGCTCCGAAATCGGTTGGGTTTAGACACAAATGTGTGGAAATACATATATATTCACGTGTACAAAATAAGAACTTGATTAAAGATGATGAATTTTTTGCAAATAAAATCCATATGACCCAATGTTATGAGTGGCGTACTCATACGATATTGCTTTCGACAATCTTGAAAATTATAAGAAGAATTAAGTTGCTCCGAAATCGGTTGGGGTTAGACACAAATCTGTGGAAATACATATACGAGTATATTCACGTGTACAAAATAAGAACTTGATTAAAGATGATGAAATTTATTCAAATAAAATCCATATGACCCATTGTTATGAGTGGCGTACTCATACGACATTGGTTATGACAATCTTGAAAATTTAAAAAAATTAAATTGCTCCAAAATCGGTAGGATTTAGACTCAAATGTGTGGAAATACATGTATATTCACGTGTACAAAATAAGAACTTGATTAAAGATGATGAAATTTATGCAAATAAAATCCATATGACCCATTGTTATGAGTGGCGTACTCATACGACATTGGTTATGACAATCTTGAAAATCTGAACGAAAATTAAGTTGCTCCACAATCGGTAGGGTTTATACTCAAATGAGTGTAAATACATATACATATATTCACGTGTACAAAATTAGAACTTGATTAATGATGATGAAATTTTTGCAAATAAAATCCATATTACCAATTGTTATGAGTGGCGTACTCATACGACATTGGTTATGACAATCATGAAAATTTGAACAAAAATTAAGTTGCTCCAAAATCGATCGGGTTTATACTCATATGAGTGTAAATACATACATATATATTCACGTGTACAATATAATAACTTGATTAATATTGATGAAATTTTTGCAAATAAAATCCATATGACCCATTGTTATGAGTGGCGTACTCAAACGACATTGCTTATGACAATCTTGAAAATTAGAACAAAAATTAAGTTGCTTCAAAACATGTTGGGTTTGGTCTCAAATGAGTGGCGTACTCATACCACATTGCTTTCGACAATCTTGAAAATTATAAGAAGAATTAAGTTGCTCCGAAATCGGTTGGGATTAGACACAAATGTGTAGAAACACATATATTTTCACGTGTACAAAATAATAACTTAATTAATCATGATGAAATTTTTGCAAATAAAATCCATATGACCCATTGTTATGAGTGGCGTACTCAAACGACATTGCTTATGACAATCTTGAAAATTAGAATAAAAATTAAGTTGCTTCAAAATCTGTCGGGTTTGGACTCAAATGTGTGGAAATGCATATATATTCACGTGTACAAAATCAGAACTTGATTAAAGATGATGAAGTTTTTGAAAATAAAATCGATACGACCCATTGTTTTGAGTAGCGTACTCATACGACATTGCTGTCGGGTTTGGACTCAAATGTGTGAAAATACATATATACTTGCATGTACACAATAAGAACTCGATTAAAGATGATGACATTTTTGCAAATAAATCCATATGACCCATTGTTATGGGTGGCGTACTCATACCACATTGCTTTCGACAATCTTAAAATTATAAGAAGAATTAAGTTGCTCCGAAATCGGTTGGGTTTAGACACAAATGTGTGGAAATACATATATATTCACGTGTACAAAATAAGAACTTGATTAAAGATGATGAATTTTTTGCAAATAAAATCCATATGACCCAATGTTATGAGTGGCGTACTCATACGACATTGCTTTCGACAATCTTGAAAATTATAAGAAGAATTAAGTTGCTCCGAAATCGGTTGGGCTTAGACACAAATGTGTGGAAATACATATATATTCGCATGTACACAATAAGAACTCGATTAAAGATGATGCATTTTTTGCAAATAAAATCCATATGACCCATTGTTGTGATTAGCGTACTCATACCACATTGCTTTCGACAATCTTGAAAATTAAAAAAAATTAAATTGCTCCAAAATCGGTAGGATTTAGACTCAAATGTGTGGAAATACACGTATACTCACGTGTACAAAATAAGAACTTGATTAAAGATGATGAAATTTATGCAAATAAAATCCATATGACCCATTGTTTTTAGTGGCGTACTCATACGACATTGCTGTCGGGTTTGGACTCAAATGTGTGAAAATACATATGTATATACTCGCATGTACACAATAAGAACTCGATTAAAGATGATGACATTTTTGCAAATAAATCGATATGACCCATTGTTATGGGTGGCGTACTCATTCCACATTGCTTTCGACAATCTTGAAAATTATAAGAAGAATTAAGTTGCTCCGAAATCGGTTGGGTTTAGACACAAATGTGTGAAAATACATATGTATATACTCGCATGTACACAATAAGAACTCGATTAAAGATGATGACATTTTTGCAAATAAATCGATATGACCCATTGTTATGGGTGGCGTACTCATACGACATTGCTTTCGACAATCTTGAAAATTATAAGAAGAATTAAGTTGCTCCGAAATCGGTTGGGTTTAGACACAAATGTGTGGAAATATATATACATATATTCACGTGTACAAAATAAGAACTTGATTAAAGATGATAAAATTTATGCAAATAAAATCCATATGACCCATTGTTTTTAGTGGCGTACTCATACGACATTGCTGTCGGGTTTGGACTCAAATGTGTGAAAATACATATGTATATACTTGCATGTACACAATAAGAACTCGATTAAAGATGATGACATTTTTGCAAATAAATCGATATGACCCATTGTTATGGGTGGCGTACTCATACCACATTGCTTTCGACAATCTTAAAATTATAAGAAGAATTAAGTTGCTCCGAAATCGGTTGGGTTTAGACACAAATGTGTGGAAATACATATACGAGTATATTCACGTGTACAAAATAAGAACTTGATCAAAGATGATGCATTTTTTGCAAATAAAATCCATATGACCCAATGTTATGAGTGGCGTACTCATACGACGTTGCTTATGACAATCTTGAAAATTAGAACAAAAGTTAAGTTGCTCCAAAATCGGCAGGGTTTGGACTCAAATGTGTGGCAATTGCGGACGTCAACGTGTGCGGACGTGCTTGTGTTTTGATCTCTGATTTAATTTATATTTGATCATAATGGACAGTTTTTGCGGTAAATGTAATAAATAAAAACTAATCGTCACTTAGTTTATCTATGTGAAGAGTGTGTTTTTATGCCGGAGAAACTGTGCAAGGCTCTCGATGCGGTCGCTGTAACTCAAAAGCTTAGCCTTGATTTAATTACAAATGCCTTTGATGTTAAATTGAAAGACTTGTTAAAGGAATTCGATGCTCTAAAAAATCGAATAACTTCTATGCATTATACCAACAATAATTTGAGTGCGAATAACCTAACTGCTGGGAACAACAACAGAAACAAGAAAAACGGTTTGCCTACGAAGGAGAAAACATCAACATTGGGTACGCGAACTCAACTGTTATCACCGTCTCCACTTGCTGTAAACAATGATTCTTCTTATTCGCATGTGGTTGTTGCTGATAAAACTACTGCTTCGAATTATTTAACTAATGGTCCTGTTACTGCTTCGACTTCTTCATCTTCGGTTTCAGTTTCGTCACAGCCAAATGCAGTGGTTAGTGGACATAATACATCATCTGTATTACCCACCCATGCGGATTGGAAGAAAGTGGTGAATAACAAACGGCGCAAACAAATGAGTGTTTCTGGTATGAGCACTAACTCTGATTTAGAGGTGGCAGACGTGAAGAAATGGTTTCACTTATCATCATTCCTCCCCACCGTATCCGCAGATAACATAATAGACTATGTTAACAAGCACACTGGTATTGACAAGAAACAAACTCCGTCTGCTAAAATTAATCATGTTAATTTTAAGTTAGGAGTGTCTGCGGCGCTGTACAACAACTTGCTTTCACCTCAGATTTGGCCTGCCAATGTTAATTTACGCCCTTTTCGTTTTTTTCGAAAGGAGGAGTTGCAACAGAGAGTCGGGTAATTGTTAACAGGCCTATTAGCGGAAATTGTGGTTTGAAGGTGTACTTCCAGAATATTTCTGGCCTTCGAACAAAATCAGAAGCTGTTCGTTCATTTAGCTCTCAGTTGGATTATGACATCTTTGTTATTGTTGAGACTTGGCTTAATCCGGATTTCCGTGATGAGGAATTTTTTGACTGCAATTTGTACAGTGTATATCGTAAGGACAGATATGCGGCGAAAACTGGCTGTTTGAGAGGTGGTGGAGTTCTTATCGAAGTTCAACGAAAGATATGCGCTCATTTTGTGGAATTAGCTAATAATGATTCTGTTATCGATCAACTCTGTATTTGTGTTCGTGGGTCCTCTTCTAAGGGCTCTCTTTATTTATTGGTATCTTATATCCCTCCAAATGGCAATGATGACCTTTATCGTGCGCATGCTGATAATATAATATCATTAGTTTTAAATAAGCTAGGCGATAACCATTTGTGTGTGTTAGGCGACTTTAACTTATCCAACGTCACATGGTGCGGTTCATTTTCAAATTTTGGCCTTACGCCAATAAATGTTACTGCCTCTTTTGAGACGTATCTGCTTGACAATCTTTTATGTCTTAATTTATTGCAAATTAATAATTTTGTTAATCAACTGAATATAGTTCTTGATCTCATATTTATAAGTGATAATATAAGTCGCAATGTTGAGGAATGTTACTTTCCAATATCAGTTCGTGATAAACATCATGTACCCTTGGTTCTAAAATTTGAGTTTTACGAGTTTTCAGTTAATCAGTCCGCTGAAATAGTTGGCTTTAACTACTCAGCCTGCGATTACTCTAAATTTAAAGATTTAATATCCGACATTGATTGGGAAGAAGTTTTTGATGGCTCTGATTGACAAAATCTTTCTTAATTTTTAAAGCAATGGCTTTAAAGTCACTTTTGCTAAAATTCACAATATTGTGCCTACGTGTTATTGTATTGCTTCATCAGTCTTAGAATCCCTCAATGAAATCAAGGATCTTGGTGTAATTTTTTCTTCTAATTTAATTTAACAGTCATATTTCTAGAAGATCCATACTCTCTTTGTCTTTTATTTTTAACTTGGTTAATGGCGCTATTGATTGCCCCATTCTATTAGTAAAACTTAATTTTAACATTCCTCAGCGAACTTTACGAAATTTTTTGCCGTTTTATGGTGTTAATTACAAAACTGAATATGCTCGTAATGCCCCTATCGCCCGTGCCATTGGTCAATTTAATATGATATCGAACAAGGTATTATTAGATGTTTTTATAAACCTTTTGGATTCAACTTTTTAGATTTTGAAATTTTCTTTTCTTAGTTATTAAGCATAATATTGTTAATAGTCTGTAAGGAAACTATTGTTCAATAAACTCAATAAATAAATAAATAACTAAATAAATAAATAAATACATGTACGAGTATTAAATGATGAGATTAAAAATGATGAAATTTTTGCAAATAAAATCCATATGACCCATTGTTATGAGTGGCGTACTCATACGACATTGGTTATTACAATCTTGAAAATTTGAACAAAAATTAAGTTACTCCAAAATCGGTCGGGTTTATACTCAAATGTGTGGAAATACATATATAATCGCATGTACACAATAAGAACTTGATTAAAGATGATGAAATTTATGCAAATTAAATCCATATGACCGATTGTTATGAGTGGCGTACTCATACGGCATTGCTTATGACAATCTTGAAAATTAGAACAAAAATTAAGTTGCTCCAAAATCTGTCGGGTTTGGACTCAAATGTGTGGAAATACATATACGTGTACAAAATAAGAACTTGATTAAAGATGATGAAATTTATGCAAATAAGACACATATGACCCATTGTTATGAGTGGCGTACTCATACGACATTGGTTATGACAATCTTGAAAATTATAAGAAAAATGTAGTTGCTCCAAAATCGGTCGGGTTTATACTCAAATGTGTGTAAATACATACATATTCACGTAAGAATGTAAAAACAGCCCACACTGTGTGCTGTGTAAATCTGCTAATGGGGATAACCTCGACCATATAGCTGGAAGTTACAAGTGTCCAGCTTTCAGGAAGGCTTTAACGAACCGACGCCCATGAGAGTCATCCAAATAAATTTGAACCACTGCGAAGCCGCACAAGATCTGCTATCACAGACGGTCAGAGATGCAAGAGCAGACATAGCAGTCATAAGTGAACCTTACAACTGAAAAGATGATGGAGCGTGGGTCAGCGATATTAAAAAATCCACAGCTATCTGGCTCTGCGGCGCATACGCATTCCAAGAGACGCTTAACGCCGACGAAGGATTCGTGCGCTGTAAAATAAATGGGCTACCAGCAGCTATTGTTCAATATCGCCTCAGAAGCTCGTGGCAAGTCTCCGTTGATCATTGCGGGCGACTTCAATGCCTGGGCAGTGGAATGGGGTAGCAGATTAACGAATAAGAGAGGGGAGATGCTCCTGGAAACATTCGCCCAGCTCGATGTTACGGTTCTGAATACAGGCTCTGCGCTAACCTTCAGAAAAATGGATACTGGCTCGATAATAGACATTTCCCTTGCAAGCGATTCGCTGGCCCAGATAATCAAATGGATGGTAAGCGAGGAGTACACCCACAGTGACCACCAGGCCATTATAATAGATATAGCGGAGAAAAGAAACAAGCAAATGCCAAAGCTCACAGGGCCAAAATGGAAGGAAACGATGCTCGATAAAGATGTCCTGAAGTATATGGTGAAAGAGCTTACAACCATTACAGGACCAGCAGAAGAGGTGGTGAGTCATTTGGCTTCTGGCCTAACTGAAGCTTGCGATGCATCAATGCCAAGAAGGTCAACAAATAAGATATTCGCACCGTGCTATTGGTGGAACAGGGATATAGAACTACTAAGAAAACAATGCCTAAGTGCTAGACGGAAAATGCAGCGAAGCAGAGGGAGGCCAGAGTTTTCCAATAACCTAAATGCTCTTAGAAAGTCAAGGAAGAGCCTTTAAGCTGCTATAAAAGATAGCAAACTGGACAATTTTAAGAAAATATGCGACGCAGCAGACATAAACCCCTGGGGCACTGCTTATAGGGTAGTGCTAACAAAAACTAAAAGCGTTAAATCACCAAGCATTACGTGCCCAGAAATGCTGAGAAATGTCATAACAACCCTTTTTCCACAAAGGGACGAGGACATACCATCAGTTTTCCCATGTTATGAGAAAAGTGAAATCCCAAGGGTAACCGAAGAAGAGTTGCTAATTGCATGCAGGAAGATTCAAAACCGCAAAGCTCCAGGGCCCGACGGCATTCCAAATAAGGCCCTGAAGGCCGCTATTATAGCGCGGCCAGACATATTTGTGCATGCTTTCAACTCATGCCTTATAGAAGGTTATTTCCCAGTAAGGTGGAAGAAGCAAACCCTGGTGCTCTTACCCAAAGGCAACAAACCCCCAGATGAGCCGTCGTCTTATCGTCCGATCTGCTTACTGGACACGCTTGGAAAAGTTCTGGAAAGGATTATATGCAACAGGCTAACGTCGTTTGCCGAAGAAAATGGGTCTCTCTCGATGAATCAGTTCGGTTTTAGAAAATCCCGTTCCACGATAGACGCGATTAAGACCGTTGCCGACGTTGCAACGGACGCCATAAAGGGCAAGAGATGGCTTGGCGGGAAAAAGGAATACTGCGCCATAGTAACACTAGACGTCAAAATTGCTTTTAATACCGCAAGCTGGCGATGCATTATAGAGACACTTATAAGAATATGCACTCCAAGCTATATCATAAAAATAATAGCGAGCTATTGTTCGAACCGCAAGCTTCTGTACAGAAGCGATAATGGGCCGGAGATGTATAACGTGACAGCAGGGGTCCCACAAGGATCTGTCCTTGGACCACTCCTGTGGAACCTTATGTACGATGGTGTCTTGAGCCTGGAAATGCCTCGACGTACGAAAATGGTGGCTTTCGCAGACGATGTTGCGGTAGTAATTGTGGCAAAACATCTACATCAAATTGAAGCTGCAGCCGGAGAAGCTGTTTTAAAAATCGAAACTTGGCTTAACTTAATGCACCTAACGTTGGCCGACCACAAGACCGAGGCACTTTTGATAAGCAGCAGAAAGACAGTGGAGTTTCTGAATATTCGCGTGGGGACAGAGATCATTACGTCAAAGCCCGCTATCAAATACCTAGGTGTAATGATTGACTCACGACTTAGCTTAAAGTCCAATTTAGAGTTCGTTAAGTTCGTGCAGTTAAGCTTGTCGCGTATTATGTCAAACAACGGAGGACCAAGGCACAACAAACGAGTTCTTTATAGTAGGGTTATTAGCTCAATCCTCCTATATCTGGGCAGACGCTCTGATCGTAACAAGCAACACGAAAAAGATAACAACTGTCCATTGGCTAAGCGCCTTACGAGCAGTCTGCTGCTTCCGCACAATTTCAGACGAAGCCTCTTTTGTCATAGCTGGACTGATGCCAGTAGATATTATGGCCCATGAAATGAAACGAATTTATGATAAGCTTTCCGAAAACAATGGAAGATTAAACCCAAAAGTAGTAAAGGCAGAAGCAAGGGAAAACTCAATGAACAGGTGGACCTACGAGCTGATACCAAATATCAGCAAATGGGTTGAGAGAAACCACGGTGACACAAACTTTCATTTAACACAGTTTCTCTCGGGCCATGGGGTGAATCGAAAATATTTAAACAAATTTGGACACGATAGCTCCCCTTGCTGCCCAACATGCAGAGTCAGCGACGAAGACGCAGAACATATTATGTTCCAATGCCCACGCTATGCTCCTCAAATCCGGGCAATTTTGAACGGAAAACCCTTCATTGACTCCATGCTTCAGTCAAATGAAAAGTGGAATAAAATATGCGCTCATGTAACGCGCATTCACATAGACCTGAGAAACGCAGAGATGGCAAGACGTCGCCAACGAAACACGTAAGGAGCAAATAAGCTAAGAAGCCCCGTGAGGTAATACCTTTTTTGGCAGTCCCGCGGGAGAATGGTCGTGGTGGAGAGGGTTTAGTATCGTAGGTGTAGCTTAGAGGCTGCAAGTCGTTGCTATGGCGGCATAGCAGTACTCATGAGAGTTACCTCTCCCCAGGCGTCAACAAAAAAAAAAAAAAAAAAAAAAAAAAAACACATACATATTCACGTGTACAAAATAATAACTTGATTAATCATAATGCAATTTTTGCAAATAAAATCCATATGACCCATTGTTATGAGTGGCATACTCATACGACTTTGCTTATGACAATCATGATAATTAGAACAAAAATTAAGTTGCTCCAAAATCTGTCAGGTTTGGACTCAAATGTGTGGAAATGCATATATACTCGCATGTACACAATAAGAACTCCATTAAAGATGATGAATTGTTTGCAAATATATCCATGTGACCCATTGTTATGATCAGCGTACTTATACCACATTGCTTTCGACAATGTTGAAAATTTTAACAAAAATTTAGTTCCTCCAAAATCTGTCGGGTTTGGACTGTGAAATGTGTGGAAATACATATACGAGTATATTCACGTGCACAAAATAAGAACTTGATTAAAGATGATGAAATTTATTCAAATAAAATCCATATGACCCATTGTTATGAGTGGCGTACTCATACGACATTGCTTATGACAATCTTGAAAATTAGAACAAAAATTAAGTTGCTTCAAAATATGTCGGGTTTGGACCCAAATGTGTGGAAATACATAAACGAGTATATTCACGTGTACAAAATAAGAACTTGATTAAAGATGATGAAATGTATGCAAATAAAATCCATATGACACATTTTTATGAGTGGCGTATTCATACGACATTGGTTAAGACAATCCTGAAAATTTGAACAAAAATTAAGGTGCTCCAAAATCGGTCGGGTTTATACTCAAATGAGTGTAAATACATATATATTCACGTGTACAAAATAATAACTTGATTAATGATAATGCAATTTTTGCAAATAAAATCCATATTACCCATTGTTATGAGTGGCATACTCATACGACTTTGCTTATGACAATCATGATAATTAGAACAAAAATTAAGTTGCTCCAAAATCTGTCAGGTTTGGACTCAAATGTGTGGAAATGCATATATACTCGCATGTACACAATAAGAACTCCATTAAAGATGATGAATTGTTTGCAAATATATCCATGTGACCCATTGTTATGATCAGCGTACTTATACCACATTGCTTTCGACAATGTTGAAAATTTTAACAAAAATTTAGTTCCTCCAAAATCGGTCGGGTTTAGACTCAAATGTATGGAAATACATATATGTGGTAACTACACTGTTTAGGTTTATAATATGAGTATGAAGTTTAATTGAATGATTATTTAATGTTACAAAGTTTAATATTAAATTGGAAATAGTGAATTGGTTTATTTAATACTCGGCGTCGTTAGGTGTGAGGTTTTGAAACGTCTCGTCGTCTTTTTATTCACGCAACAACTAACTCGTCGTTTTGTATTTCGGAGTTTAAGTTGCCAGATTGCTGACTTCGGTCTTTTATGTTAGAAGGTCACCAGATCTTCCCACAACTCGGCCATCCTGCTAAGCATTAGCCTCGAATGCATCATCAAAGTCGTCGTTTTCACCAGGCCATGGTTTCATGAACTCTGCACACGTCGTGGTTTGTTTAGAGCCTTCACCTTCACCAATACGCACAACATCGTACGTATCATTTGACTTAACCTTTTCAACACGATACGGCCCTTAAAATTTAGGCTTTAACTTAAGGCCGCCTCCGAATTGCGTGCGTTTAATCGCTACCATATCACCGCTTTTGTAGGTGATCGGTGTTTTGCCTCGAAGGTTGTATGACTTTCGGTTTTCATTTTGGATTTTGAGGATTTGTTCTTTTGCTGCTTTTCGCATAGTATCTCGTTCATCGTCAAAACGGGAAACAATTTCGTCTTCAATTAACTGCCTCAAATGATGGTCGGTTTTCGTGCGCATTTTTATTCCCACTAAAAGTTCGAAGGGTGTTCTACCTGTGCTTCTCGCGTAGGTAGAGTTAACTGCTTGCTGTACATCGCCAACGAAACGATACCACTTAGTTGGGTCTTCAATGCTGAGTTTTGTCTAAACGTTGCTGATTGTCGCGTTCAATCGTTCCACCTGCCCATTGGCACGTGGTAGACCGGTAGTAACTTGATAGTGTTTAATGTTTTCAGCTTCACAGTAGTTTTTAAAGTCAATCGAAGTAAAAGCTGAACCTCAGTCGGATATAATTCGTAAAGGGTTGCCGAAAATTATGCTTTGCATGTGCAATTTTGCAATGACTTCTTTGGCAGATGTCGTCTTAGTCGGATAAAGCCAACAAAATTTTGTAAACGAGTCTACTACAGCTAAAATGTGCTTATATTGTTTATGTGTCGACTCTAGCGGTCCAAGAAAATCAATGTGGTACGTTTGCAGTGGCTGCTCTCCTTTACTTAAGGGATGAAGTTCGCCTTCTTGTTTACCACGCGTTCGATTACTAACAGCACAAGGTATGCAGTTCGCGATGTGAATACGTATTTTGTCTTCAAGTTGAGGAATGAAGTATTCCTTATTTACAAGCTCCTTTGTTTTTTTTAACGCAAAGTGACCTCTATCATGCGCTTGTTTAATAAATTCTCTTTGCATTGCCTTTGGAACCACTAGCAACTCGTCATCGTCTACAATCTTATATAATACGTCGTTCTTCATACAGTACCCATTGCATGATGGTTTATCTTTCAATAACGCTATTATGGTTTGCAATTCCATATCTTGCGATTGCGCTTGGCGAATCTTAGCTAAAACGTTGTCTTGGTTTATTGCCATAACAGGATGTCTGCTTAATGCGTCTGCGTGTCGAATTTGCGAGCCCGACCTATGTTCAACGATATAGTCGTACTCTTCCAAGAACAGAATCTACCTTGCTACCCTAGTGCTAAGGTCTTTTTTATCTAAGGTTTGAGTAAAAGCCTTACATTCAGTCACTAGTTTGAACCGTAATCCGAGCAAGTAAATTCTGAATTTCTTCATAGCTTCAATAACGGCTAAGACCTCTAACTCGTAACTTGTAAGTTTGCGCTCAGCATCCGTCGTTTTTTGCTTATGTAGTAAACAGGGTGTAGTTGCATGTCTTCTGGCGATCGTTGTAGCAAAACGGTCCATAACCATCGATTGATGCGTCTGTGTGAATTTTGGTTTCGAAATCATGGTTAAAAATTCTTAAAACTGGACCTGTACTTAAAAGTTCTTTTAGGGTATTAAACGATTTTGTTTGCGCTTCTTTTATTTCAAATTTTACAGTTTGTTTTCGTAGATCGCTGAGGGGTTTTGCGATTATTGAAAAGTTAGGGATGAATTTTCGGAAGTAACTCGCTAGTCCGATAAAACTTTCTAACTCTTTCAAATTTTTTGGAATGTTGTACTTTATTAGGGCTTCAACTTTATGCGGAGATGGGGAAATTTGTTGATTTTCTATTACATGCCCCAAAAATTCAATTTTATTTTTAAGAAAATTACATTTTTTTACGTTAAGTTGGAGTCCATAGTCTTGGCATAACTTGAACACTTCTTCAAGATTGCTTAATGATTCACTTTCGTTATTTGCCGGAAAAATAATGTCATCAATATATGGTAAAGCTATACCACGTCGCGTTAAATCTCTAAATATTGCATTTACATGCCGTTGAAAAACACTTGGTGCATTTGAAAGACCAAAAGGAACTTTCAAAAACTGATACTGTCCATTGTGGGTTACAAATGAGGTATATTTTCGACTCTCTGGTGCAACTGACACATGAAAAAACCCAGTTTTTAAGTCTATTGTGCTAAACACTTTTGCTCTTTGCAACCTGTCTAGTTGGTCTTCAATAAGCGGAAAACGATCTTTCACAGTGACTTTGTTGAGTTTACGGTAGTCTACACATAGTCTTGGCGTACCGTCGCGTTTTCGAACAAGTACAACTGGGCTACTATACTCTGAATCAGACTCTTCGATAACACCATCTCTAAGCCATTGTTCAACTTGCTCATCCACTATCGACCTTTCACTTAATGACAATCTTCGCGGCCTACAAAAAATTGGATTGTCTTCTTTTAGCACAATATGTAATTGAACATTTGTGGATTTACACTGATTCGTTTTAAAATTTTTTACAAGGTCTGTAACTTTTTGTTTAGCAATCGTACTAACTGTCTCTTCGATATTTATACAATCGTTATTTGAGTCAACTTCAATATTTAAAACAGAAAAATGTTCACTTTCGTCGGTAGCAATCTTACTTAGTTTTTTAATAACGAAACCGGAAGCGTTGATTGTAAGTTCAGCTTGTGAGCAAATGTCGGTGCCAATTATAATATCGACACTCAAGTAATCTGTTGGCACGACGCGAAAGAGTAAATTGAATGTCTCACCTTCAACTTCTTTGGCTTTTGTCAGCTCACCCACAATTATTTTTCTTACCAAAACCTTTTAAATTTACGTTTGAGTTGTTAAGCTTTGGCTTATTTAAAGCTTTAAACACATTGACATTATGTTGACTTTGCTGCCGGTGTCAAAAAGTGCATCACAATTCACACTGTCGATTACTATATGCTTACGCATAATTTGGTCTTTCATTTCACTCACAACATTAACACTCTTTGAAGCGCCACCGTTTTGTTTAACAGGGCAATTCTTTGCAATGTGGCAAAACTGCTGACATTCAAAGCATTTGGTACCCTTGCTCTTATTTTTACACTCCATCGATTTGTGCCCTTTCAGCCCACAGTTAAAACACATAGTTTCGCTTTTAAAATGTTTCTCAACACTGCTTGATTTCTTCTCACCGTCTTTCTTTACAAATTCTTTTGTTTGCATTTGCTTGTCTTTTCTCACGCATTACTTCGAAGCATTTTATTTTAAGTTTAAATTCTTTTATATTTGCCGCACCGTACAGAATGGTTTTGTTTACATTTAAATCTTTGATACCGTCAATAACATACTGCATCAATGCGCACTCTTCTACGTTTCCACGCGATACTAAATCTTTCATATTAAAAAAATATTCTTGCACACTTTCTTCTTTATTTTGTCTTCTTTCAATCAGAAGTTTGTGCAAGAGTGCGCTATTTGTATTTGTTTTAAATTCACTCAACAAACTGTCCTTTAACCTTTGCCACGACGTTATTCCCCTTTCTGTTGTAATAAATAATTTCGCAAGTCCTTTGAGGGATTTTTTGTCAAAGATAAATTTTTGAAAATCATCCCAGTACATTAGCGCAACTGTCTCCTCAAACTCTTCCACCCAAGTTTCAACACAAAATTTTTCAGTGCCGTCAAATGATTTAATAGTATCTTTGACATCACGAAAATGTATTGCAAAACGAGGCACAACATTTGCCATCGCACTATTTTGAGCCATCACTGTATTTTCGTTTGTTGTTTGCACACAATAATCGTCATTTTTTTGTTTCATGCCACGTTCGTCACCGTGTGCACTTGTTCTCTTAGTTCTGTCGTCGTTTTTGTTGCCTGTTACATTTAAAAAGCCTACCGAACCTGTCACGTCATCATCGTTTCTATTTGCCTCTTGCTTGGCAACGAAAGACAAAAAGCACTCGTTTTCAATTCTTTGCTTAGGCAAACTCGCTGCTTTTGTTCGTCGATTTGTACCGCTGTTGTTGTTGATTTGGCTTTGGACGCCGCTTGCACAGTCTACTGTGCTTACGCCGTCGCCGTCGCTGCCGTCGTCGCTTTCAACATCGTCGTCTTTGTCGTCACTTGCGGTTGCGCAAAGCAAATTTTGCTTTTCTCAAATTATTGAAAATATGGAACTTTAAATTTTCTTCTTTGTAATTTAAGTCTAACACATTGCATATTGTAGCAAGATCGCTTGAGCTCAAATTGGCATCTATATATTTCATTTTATTGCTATATTCGTCTGCACCTTCATCAAATTCGAAGCCTAAAAACTCGCGTAGTCGCTTGCGATTATTTCGGTCGCCTTCGTACTCAAAAACATATTTGTGCAGCGCCGCTATGCACTCTTTTTTACAACGTTTTAAATTTTCGCGAACTTTCGAGAATGTACCTAGCGACATACTGTACGCGGTTAAAAACACAACGCTTCGCTTTATTTTAGGTTTTTTATTGGTTGAGCCCCCAATATTGTGGTAACTACACTGTTTAGGTTTGTAATATGAGTATGAAGTTTAATTGAATGATTATTTAATGTTACAAAGTTTAATATTTAATTGGAAATAGTGAATTGGTTTATTTAATACTCGGCGTCGTTAGGTGTGAGGTTTTGAAACGTCTCGTCGTCTTTTTATTCACGCAACAACTAACTCGTCGTTTTGTAGTTCGGAGTTTAAGTTGCCAGATTGCTGACTTCGGTCTTTTATGTTAGAAGGTCACCAGATCTCCCCACATATATATTCACATGTACAAAATAAGAACTTGGTCAAGATGATGAAATTTATGCAAATAAAATCCATATGACACATTGTTATGTGTGGCGTACTCATACCACATTGCTTATGACAATCTTGAAAAATAGAACAAAAATTTAGTTGGTCTAAAATCGGTCGGTTTAGACTCAAATGTGTCTAACCACATATATATTCACGTGTACAAAATAATACCTTGATTAATGATGATGAAATTATTGCAAATAAAATATATGTATATGACCCATTGTTATGATTACCGTTATCATACCACATTGCTTTCGACAATCTTAAAAATTTCAACAATAATTAAGTTCCTCCAAAATCGGCAGGGTTTAGACTCAAATGTGTGGAAATACAGATACGAGTATATTCACGTGTACAAAATAAGAAGTTGATTAAAGATGATGAAATTTATGCAAATAAAATCCATATGACCCATTGTTATGAGTGGCGTACTCAAACGACATTGCTTATAACAATCTTGAAAATTAGAACAAAAATTTAGTTGGTCCAAAATTGGTCGGGTTTAGCCTCAAATGTGTCTAACAACATATATATTCGCGTGTACAAAATAATAACTTGATTAAATAAAATCCATATGAACCCTTGTTATGAGTGGCGTACGCATACGACATTGGTTATGACAATCTTGAAAATTTGAATAAAAACTAAGTTGCTCCAAAATCTGTGGGGTTTGGACTCAAATGTGTGGAAATACATATATATTCGCATGTACTCAATAGGAACTCGATTAAAAATGATGAATTTTTTGCAAATAAAATCCATATGACCCATTGTTATGGTTAGCGTACTCATATATATTTTATTTGCAATAATTTTATCATCATTAATCAAGGTATTATTTTTTACACGTGAATATATGTATATGTAGTTAGACACATTTGAGTCTAAACCCGACCGATTTTAGACCAACTAAATTTTTGTTCTATTTTTCAAGAATAACACGCGGCGTAGACGGAATGTACGCTCCGGTGTAAAGTTTATGGAAAAAATAAGAAATGAACGAGTGTTTAGATATTCGCAAATAATTGAATTTATTCACTTTAAAACGTTACAAATCGGAATCTGTGATGATATGATAATATATATATAACAATATGAATTACCTCCGTAGTGGCGTGGTGGCTGCTGGATAACTTGATTGTCTTGTCTTCGGAAAAGAAGTGAAGTGACGGAGTTTGTTTAAACGCCGTTGAACCGCCAAACGCTGCACCGAGTTAAGGGGAAAGTTAACGAAAGGGCACGGTTTGGCGGCAAGTACCGGCACTCCGATATACTGTACGCGGTTAAAAACACAACGCTTCGCTTTATTTTAGGTTTTTTATTGGTTGAGCCCCCAATATTGTGGTAACTACACTGTTTAGGTTTGTAATATGAGTATGAAGTTTAATTGAATGATTATTTAATGTTACAAAGTTTAATATTTAATTGGAAATAGTGAATTGGTTTATTTAATACTCGGCGTCGTTAGGTGTGAGGTTTTGAAACGTCTCGTCGTCTTTTTATTCACGCAACAACTAACTCGTCGTTTTGTAGTTCGGAGTTTAAGTTGCCAGATTGCTGACTTCGGTCTTTTATGTTAGAAGGTCACCAGATCTCCCCACATATATATTCACATGTACAAAATAAGAACTTGGTCAAGATGATGAAATTTATGCAAATAAAATCCATATGACACATTGTTATGTGTGGCGTACTCATACCACATTGCTTATGACAATCTTGAAAAATAGAACAAAAATTTAGTTGGTCTAAAATCGGTCGGTTTAGACTCAAATGTGTCTAACCACATATATATTCACGTGTACAAAATAATACCTTGATTAATGATGATGAAATTATTGCAAATAAAATATATGTATATGACCCATTGTTATGATTACCGTTATCATACCACATTGCTTTCGACAATCTTAAAAATTTCAACAATAATTAAGTTCCTCCAAAATCGGCAGGGTTTAGACTCAAATGTGTGGAAATACAGATACGAGTATATTCACGTGTACAAAATAAGAAGTTGATTAAAGATGATGAAATTTATGCAAATAAAATCCATATGACCCATTGTTATGAGTGGCGTACTCAAACGACATTGCTTATAACAATCTTGAAAATTAGAACAAAAATTTAGTTGGTCCAAAATTGGTCGGGTTTAGCCTCAAATGTGTCTAACAACATATATATTCGCGTGTACAAAATAATAACTTGATTAAATAAAATCCATATGAACCCTTGTTATGAGTGGCGTACGCATACGACATTGGTTATGACAATCTTGAAAATTTGAATAAAAACTAAGTTGCTCCAAAATCTGTGGGGTTTGGACTCAAATGTGTGGAAATACATATATATTCGCATGTACTCAATAGGAACTCGATTAAAAATGATGAATTTTTTGCAAATAAAATCCATATGACCCATTGTTATGGTTAGCGTACTCATATATATTTTATTTGCAATAATTTTATCATCATTAATCAAGGTATTATTTTTTACACGTGAATATATGTATATGTAGTTAGACACATTTGAGTCTAAACCCGACCGATTTTAGACCAACTAAATTTTTGTTCTATTTTTCAAGAATAACACGCGGCGTAGACGGAATGTACGCTCCGGTGTAAAGTTTATGGAAAAAATAAGAAATGAACGAGTGTTTAGATATTCGCAAATAATTGAATTTATTCACTTTAAAACGTTACAAATCGGAATCTGTGATGATATGATAATATATATATAACAATATGAATTACCTCCGTAGTGGCGTGGTGGCTGCTGGATAACTTGATTGTCTTGTCTTCGGAAAAGAAGTGAAGTGACGGAGTTTGTTTAAACGCCGTTGAACCGCCAAACGCTGCACCGAGTTAAGGGGAAAGTTAACGAAAGGGCACGGTTTGGCGGCAAGTACCGGCACTCCGAAATGTGCGAATGTTTTTCCGATCGGTCGTGTATAAAAGGGTTCCCTATTTAAGAACCCTCAAAACGTGGTCAAAGTGCGAATTTTACCCGCGTTCCAAACCAGTGAAGAGTGCAAAAGTGTAGTGCTTCGTTTCGAACAACAGCGAGAGCGCTACCTGGGACACAGGATTAAATATAAGCGTTTAAATAAATAAACAAAAAAAAAAAAAGCAACAAAAAGTGGGTTAGTGAGCGCCAAATACTATCGCGAATTTTAAAGCCCACAAATCAGCTGTTCTAAATCAGCTGTTCATATTCAGCGCAATTGTGAACTTCTCTTATAGTCCTCGCTACGGGTGCGTGTCTATACTGCAAGAAGGTTGGTGTCATCGATAAATGCAGGGTGTCTCGGATGAAACAAGTCGGCGCTTCAATAACTGCGTTATGGAGAAATCTCCGCCAGCCACCAGTCTTCAAGTTGCAGAAGGAATCGCCCAAGATCCCTTCGCGCGACGGTCACGACTGGGACAGTCTCCTCCCCGTTCAGTTCCTCCGGTTATTGCACCTGCTCTCTGCGTTGCCGACCCAGAGCACATAAGAAGCTGTGGCAATAACGAGGAAAATGCCTTTCTTTGTCTTGGTAGGCTCATTGGCGACCTAAATAATATTATTGAAAGCGGCAAACGCTCAATCAACCAAAATTTTAGAGATTTGGTGAAGGCGATTGCCATCTCCTACGAGCAAGTCGCGGATGAAAGAAAGGAAGCAAACGCATGCGTAAAGGATACAAAGCAATCGCAGACAACTCCTTCGCTGAGGAAAACTGCACATGGCGCTGCAAAAAGGTCTCGCGAACAAGCTACGAGTGAATGTGAATCATCTCCTCCACAAGGCGGCCCAGCTAAAAAGAAAAAAGGGGTTTTTATAAACACCACAAGCAACGTCGCTGCTGCAGAAAGGGCGGTCGCTGGAGGAGCTAGAACAATAGTTGAAAGCGAACCGTGGCAAACGGTTACAAAACGGAAGCGCCAAAAAACCAAGCCAGTACGGCCAGATGCCCTCATCGTGAAAAGTACGGGCGAATGTTCATACGCAGACATTTTGAAGGCTGTTAAAAAAGAAGAATCCCTGAGTGGAATGAACATGATGGTTCGCAAAATCCGGAAAACTGCGAACGGTGATCTCCTTTTCCAACTTGCTAGGCAATCCAATGAGGACACAGCGAAATAAAGAGTAGCTGTGGGGCAAGTTCTAGCAGGAAAAGCTGAAGTGAAATGCCTCAGGGAAGAGTCAGTCGTGGAAATACATGATATGGACGAAATAACCACCATCGAGGAGGTGTGCCTGGCGCTTAACTCTCAGCTTCCTAGCTTCAATGTAGAGCCCTCGAGCATTAAATCAATGCGGAAAGCATACGGTGGAACGCAGACAGCAACGGTTTCTCTGCCTACCGAAATAACGAGAACGCTCTTAACATGCGGCAAAGTCCGGATTGGCTGGGTTGTATGCCGCATTCGCGCAAAAATTCAGCCTAAACGCTGCTTTAAATGCCTCGACTTCGGCCACATAGCAAAGAACTGCTCCAGCCAAATAAATTATAAAAGCGCATGCTTTAAATGCGGAGAAGATGGCCATGCAGCGAGGACGTGTACAAATCCCCCAAAATGTTTATTGTGCGAAAAGAGACGAGAAATACGCACTGACCACTCTAGTGGTGGCGTTAAGTGCCCAGCATATAAAGAAGCGATCCAAAAATTAAAACCACTATGAGATTATTGCAGCTAAATCTTAACCACTGCGAAGCCGCGCAAGACCTCCTAGCGCAAACAGTTCTCGACTTAAAGGTCGACGTAGCACTACTTAGCGAGCCGTACAAGAGAAAGTCGGTCAATTGGACTCAGGACATCGATGGGAAAGCCGCGATATGGTCTTGTGGACGAAATCCCCCATATATAGAAAATGTACTGTGTGAAAGAGGTTTCATATGCGGTAAAATAGACGATATTTATATATACAGCTGTTACATTCCGCCAAGTACCCCTTTAAACATGTTTGAGGAAATTGTCGAAAAAATAGCCATAGATGCCATAACTAAACAACGATTTATAATTGCAGGAGACTTTAATGCCTGGGCCACAGAGTGGGGCTCACAACGTACGACACCAAAGGGAAGAGCGCTGCTCGAAGCATTTGCATGCTTAGATGTGGCGATACTGAACACCGGCACAGAACACACCTTTTCGAGAAATGGCTTCGGTTCCATCATAGACATTACACTCGTAAGCTCCAACCTCTACACACAATCCAAGTGGAGCAATAGCGCATGCTAAACTCAAAGCGATCACTCGGCTATTATATGCGATATAGAACTAAACAGTTGCAAACCTATTAAACGACAACAGCGTCTAAAGCGTCATGGGTGGAAAATCAGCACCCTCGACCAAGAGGTGTTCAAAGAAACGCTACAAACTACAGAATACACGGGGTGTGCGAACAACAAGTGCACAAAATTCATGAATAATATTCGAACAGCATGCAATGCGTCGATGTCTCGTAAGTCTGCCCTCAAGCAAAACTTCCCGGTTTATTGGTGGAACGAGCACATACAAAACCTTAGAGAAGAGTGTATCAAGTCCAGAAGGCGCTTCCAAAGAGCAAAAGGAAGACCACACTTCACAGACTCCAGAGAAATGTACAGATTAGCGAGGCGCGCACTGAAGATTGCAATTGAAGAAAGCAAGCGGCAATGCTTCCTTCAACTCTGTGATGAAGCTGAGAATAATCCATGGGGAACAGCATACAAAATTGTGACAAAGAAATTGAAAGACGTAAAAGACTCGATTCCAACATGTCCACAATTCCTAAGGCAAACAGTGAACATACTTTTTCCAGAGCAAAGAAAGCTGGTCTCATCTACCCCAAAAACTAGAGAGCATGTTTTCCCCAAGATAACCGCTGAATAAATTATTCGAGCAGTGAGGAGACTCGACGACAATAAGTCTCCAGGTCCCGACGGAGTTCCGAATAAGGTGCTAAAACTGGCCTTTACTCACGTGACACCAAAGGTAGTAGATTTATTTAATACCTGCTTGGCGGAGGCAACGTTCCCATCGATATGGAAGCGACAAACGCTGGTACTTTTGCCCAAACCACGTAAACCCCTTACGGAGCCATCTAGCTACAGACCAATATGCTTGCTCGACTCTGCAGGTAAAATCCTAGAGCGTATAATATACAACCGCCTTGAAAGCGAAGTTGACGCCGCAAACGGTTTATCTGAAACCCAGTTCGGGTTTAGGAAAGGAAGATCCACTGTCGATGCCGTGAACATGACTACGAAAATAGCACAAGAGGCGATTAGTGGTACTCGATGGCTTGAAGGATCAAAAAAATACTGCATAATGGTGACTCTTGACGTCAAAAATGCCTTCAATACAGCCAACTGGGCTAAAACTCTAGACGCGCTAGATCGTATTGGAATATCCAGCTACCTACGACAAACAATGCGCAGCTATTTTGAAGGACGCGTTTTAGAGTATACAACATCAGCGGGCGCGAGAAACATTAAAGTCACAGGCGGTGTTCCCCAAGGTTCGGTACTCGGACCACTACTCTGGAACATTATGTACGACGGGATCCTGCGTATAAAACTTCCAAACGGGGCAAAAATAATCGGATTCGCAGACGACATCGCTTTGATCACTACAGGTAAACAGCTAAGCGAAATTTGCGACACCACGAATAGAGCTATAGCATTAGTTCAGTCGTGGCTGGCGCAAAATGGACTTAAACTGGCGGAGCAGAAAACAGAGTCAGTGCTCATATCCAGCAGGAAAAAGGTGGAGTCCGTCACAATAAAAGTTGGCGACCACTATATAACAACACAGCCAGCAGTTAAGTATCTGGGAATAATGATAGATAGGAGGCTATCCTTCAAATCGCACCTCGAATACGTTAATGAAAGAGCATCAGCCACAGTAAGAGCACTATCGCGTATAATGTTAAATGCACGCGGTCCAAAGCAACGACGACGCCAACTAATTGCAGGCACAGTAAAGGGCCAAATATTATACGGCGCTTCAGTCTGGCACTCGGCATCAAAGTGCGCATCGTACATGCGTGGCATACATACCGCCTATGCGCGCTCCGCGTGTGCTGCGCTTTTAAAACGGTTTCCGACGAAGCAGCACTAGTAATCGCGGGGATGTATCCTATCGATATACTAGTGAACGAAGCGGCAATCATTGCGGAAAACACAATGGAGCGATCCCTTGCAAGAGAGGCCAGCACGCATACCTGGCAGACCAGATGGAGTAACGCAACAAAGGGTCGCTGGACATACCGCTGTATTCCAGACTTGAAAAGCTGGTTGACAAGAAAGCACGGCGAAGTAGATTTCTACTTAGCACAGTTCCTGACGGGACACGGGTGCTTTAAAGCATATCTCCACCGCTTCAAACACGAACCGGACCCGATGTGCGATTACTGTGGAGGAGACGCAACAGAAAGCGTCCACCACGTATTCTTCGAGTGCATGCGATTTGAGGACACCAGACGCAAAATTCGCAACATAACCGGGGTAATTTATACACCCGAATCGCTCGTAGCGTCCATGCTACAAAGCAGCGAAAAATGGAAGACAGCTTGTGATGCAATAGCAGATGCAATGAAGAGGTTGAGAACCCTCGAAAGACGTAGGCGTAGCAGCGGCCTTTCCCCCCCATGATGTAATGCTTGACGGCAGTTCCGTGGGGCGGGGAATTAGAAGAAAAAACAGGCTTATCCTGGTATGTGTAAAGGACTGTGTGTATGTGTGTGTGTGCATGTGGGTGAAAGTGTTTTTTTTTTTTTTTTTTTTTCGGTTACGACCAGGGAGGAGGAATCTTCATAGATACGAGCAGCCCGTATGCCCGATTTGCCTCCTGGCACCTACGGACTAAACCCAACCTCCTTCGTACGCTGGGCCTGTGGCACCCCTGCGGGACTATCAATTCCGATATTACTTCGCAGGGCAGGCACTGGACGTTATTCTTCGTCTTCACTCAGCGTGCGTTCTTAGTTTGCGCGATTCGCGTTGCGCTCGTCTATTCTTAACCGTTTCATTACCGCCGTGATAATATCTGCACACTTTTTCCATACGTTTTCTTCAGTCAACATTGCTTTCAGCAAGCCCTCGGGGGTCACGGCCCCGCCTATACATTGTTCCAGGTGGTAGCGTTCGTTGTCAAATCTGTGGCATTCCATTAGTATGTGCTCTGCGTTTTCTGTTTTCTCATCGCAATGTAGGCAGTGGGGATGATCGGCATGTTTAAACTTATGTTATTATTGGCGAAGGCAGCCATGCCCGGTGAGGAACTGCGTTAGGTAAAAATCAGTATCTCCGTGTTTTCTTTTGATCCATTCACCTACATTTGGGATCAATTTCTTCGTCCATCGACCTTTCGAGGACGAGTCCCACCTGTTTTGCCACTCGTCGATGCTCTGTTGCATTATTTTGCTGCGTTCACTTGGACTGCGCTTAATCTCTGCTGCAGCTCTGGCGCATATGTCCATCGGACATCTTCCAGCTAGCAAATTTGCTGCTTCATCTGACACTGTCTCGAACGCGCAGCATACTCTTAAAGACGATAGTCTGTGCACTGGAGCTGGTGCTCTCATATATGAGGTTACAGAGGTAGCGGTTTCCCATACTGGGGCTGCGTACATCAGGATGGACGAACTGACCGACGCAAGCAGTTTCCTTCTATGTTGTTTCGGACCTCCTATATTTGGCATGAGTCTTGCTAGTGCTGTGCTGACTTTCTCGCCTTCTTGCTGGCATAATTAAGATGATCCTTGAAGCTCAGACGACGGTCGAGTATGACACCGAGATATTTGATGGTTGGGCTGGAATCTACAGTGTGGCCTCCTATTCTTATTTGGATGTTTTCTACTCTTTTCCGGCTGGTCATTAGTAGCGCTTCGGTCTTACGTTCCGCTAGCTCCAGTCCTGCTGTTTGAAGCCAAGTTTTTGCAGAGGCTATGGTGTCGGTGCACATGCGTGACACGTCTAGTACATAGGTGTTTTGCGACAACTACGATCGCGATATCATCAGCGTATCCTATAATCGACACTCCTTCTGCTTTTTCTATTCTCAGGATGCCATCAAACATTATATTCCAAAGAAGCGGTCCAAGGACTGACCCCTGGGGCACACCTCCAGTAACATGGTACTTTTTTGGTCCTTCGTTGGTGTCGTAGAAGAGCTCTCTTTCGCTGAAATAGTTATTCATTACTCGAATTAAATAGTGTGGAATATTCATTGCCATCATCGCAGTTATTATTCGGCTCCAGTTGGCAGAATTGAAAGCGTTTTTTACGTCCAACGTGATTACAGCACAGTACTGCTTTGCTCCTTCAAACCATCTCTTGCCTTCGAGGGCTTTTCGCGCTATCTCACAAGCGGCCGATATTGCATCGACAGTTGAACGCTTCTTCCGGAAGCCATATTGCCACCTTGAAAGGCCCTGATCACCTTCCGTGATTTTTTGAATCCGCGCGCAGATTGCTTCGAGTATTTTGCCTGCACTGTCCAGCATGCACAGGGGCCTATATGACGATGGTTCTTCCGGTGGCTTGTTGCCTTTGGGCAGTAAGACTAGCCGGTGAAAGTGTGTGTGTGTGTGTGTGTGTGTGTGCATGTGGGTTTTTTTTTTTTTTTTTTTTTTTTTAACGGACGTTGGGATAGCGCGCTATCCATCAAGAGGCCCGTATGAATCTCTGGTGAAGCCACCTCCCCGGGACTACTCACGCATTTGTCTTCTTAATGACAATGGCATTTGGTTTAACCAGCAAAGTATTCGGTTTAGGCTTAATGATCTTCTTAGCTCTTGTTTGTACTATCCATTCGCCTTCAGGGTCTTTATTTGATCTAATCAGAGCCTCCCTATAAGACAGCGTTTTTTGCCCTGTGCCATCTTTTGAGATTTCCGCCTTACTGGACCGTTTCGGCGGGTTCGTCTCGTTTGTCATGGAGTCTTCTATGCCTCTTTTTGACGTAAGATTCGCTTTTTTGAAAGGAGGCGAGGTTTGCGTGCATTTACAGCTTTGCGACCTCTCCTTTACTTCACCTACGACTCTCGAAATCTTTAATTCTTCGTAAATTTCCACAATCTCATCAACCAAATACCGAATCGGCTGATGAATTTAGCGCCTTGGCGGCGCCATTAAGTCCACAAGACTGCTCAATTTATTGCCTAAAAGCAGCAGCACCTTCGATTTTTCTTCCTTTGCCAGATTTGGGCCCTGGCTAGTGGCCAGCCTTACGTTATCAAGGTCCGGCAGAGACGATCGGGCTCGCACTACCGACGGAGTATCAGACGCTACAAAGTTTCGCTCCGCCATATTTATATTCGCGGACGGTGACCTCTGAATTTTGCCGCTTGCTCTAAAAGGATCAGGCAAATCCACGTTTTCCCCCATATCTATTATTTTTTGCCCTCCTTGGTGCGTTGACATCACCCAAAGGAGGCAGCTTTTACGTACCCGTCTGCAGGAAGTGTTAAAAGCTTTGCTAACCGGAAGTCTTCAAACCGAAAGCTTTTTAGCTGAGCTTTTACAGAAACTTTCAAGCTTGAGTCAATGAGCTTCTATTCTTAAAGCTTTCAGCAGCTTTGTTCTCTGTTAAAGCTATCAGATTTATTCCAATGTCAAAATCAGCTGTTTACCTGGCGCCAAAATTGAACTTGGAGTTCTTGCCAAAGTAAGCAGCCGATTTGTTTTTGTGTTTTCTCTATTCAGACGAAAACTTTTAAAACCAATAAAAACATACCTGATTGGTGGTTTACTATACAAACCACTTCCTTCGGATATAGGCGAGTCTCAGGTCCTCACTCACACAATTTTCTTTTTGTTTTTAAACACTTTTTCACCACAAACTTAAAGTTTTCACTAGCGCAAAAATTTCACGTCTGCACTGCACAAAGTATACAAACAAACATGAATGTGTGCATGTGGGTGAAAGTGTGTGTGTGTGTGTGAGTGTGTACACGCAAACCGCTTACTAGGGTTGCGCGTACGATTTGTCGGTCGAAGGAGGGTGGCGATGAGATTTAGGCCGGAAGCCTAAACATACCGGCCCCCTTGCTGTCAGCAAAATTACAGAGAAGTGCGCGCCACCACGCTCACGTGCGGGAATATAATTCTATGAAAAATTAAACTTAAATACTACGATATGGACGTGGTTATGGATGAATTTCAGTGCTTTTAAATAGTTTAGAAATAAGTAAATATACATGAAGTGTATAATATGTGCCTCCGATAATTTTTTTTTAATTTTTTTTTTTTTTAATTTATCATGATTGTTCGTTTGCTGAAAAATTTATTGGAGTTATATAGGTCTCTACAACGGTTTTGGTACGAAAATGATTAACGTTGGTGAGCACCGGAGACCATCAGACCAAATATTGTGGCCTGTGTGAGGAGACCGCCGACTGTCGTAGGAGGGGGGTCGCTCAGCATAATCTGGGGGACCACATCGCACCCCAGGGTTAGTCTCACGGGTGTGGACTGGTAGAACTGTGGGTCCGCAAGCCGCATTAGCCTGAATGGGATCGCCACCTTTGGGTCCAGTGTTTCTCGCGGAACGATGTGGCTATAATATTCGGCAACGGTCGCCTGCGTCGTAATTCTTTCCGCCACGCCATGTCTTCCCCTGAGAATCAGTGCGCACGTCGCTCCGCACTCTGTTGTGGCGCGCTCGAGTCGGAGGGTTCGCGTCAGCTCATCGTCTATTATCGTGGCCGACGCACAGGGGTCGACCAGCGCGCGGACCAGATGGAGGCGCCCCCCTGCCACAGTTGGTGCCACTGCTTCAAAGACCCTCGCTAGGGGGGGAATGTTAGAACTGGTGAGTCGCCCGGTTCGGAAGCTGGCCGGTTGGCCGAGTCGCCTCAGTATAGCCTCACGAGGGACGATTGCATCGCGACGCGTTGTGCGAGGGAGTGGTCGGAAAGGACGTGTTCCCGAGCCACCCATACGTTGGTGGTTTTCGCGTGTTGACAGTCGGATAGGACGAGTTTCCGAGCTGGCCTCAGTGTGGCGAACACGCCGCTGAGCAGGCGGTCTGAATGGACGTGATCCAGAGCCGCGCTGCTTTGACGGTCGGAAAGGACGGGTTTCCGAGCCGTCTGCGTGCTTTTCGTGTTGCAGTTTCGGACGCAATCTCCTTATTCTATATATTTCCGTAGTTGTCGGCTGCGCAGATTCTTCGACTTCTTCCGTTTCCAGCCTCTCCGCCTCCTCAACTTGCTGCGCCCAGGACAACGTCTGCCCAGTGAGGTCGAGTGACAATACCTCGTCCATTTCCGGCAGCGTTGCAGAGCTTGGCGATCGGCGAGCATCTTCCTCGTCGAGATGCAGAGTGGTCTGATGCTTGTCGTGGCATCTGAAGCACCGCCCCTGGCTGCCGCATATTTCCCGGTGATGAAACGGGGATAGGCAGTTGGTGCAGTACCGGTGAAGGATGACCACTCGGAGTCTCTCTTCCGCTGATTTCTTCCGATATATCGGGCAGAACCGTAATCCGTGGTTCTTGTCGCAGAGTCGACATGCGATCTCGAATCGCTGGCCACGATCCTCCTGCTTGGTTCGCGTTACTGTGAAACGGCCCATATTTCAAGAAAAGGTACATTGTTGTTATCTATCTCCCACTTTCTTGTCGTTATTGGGTGGCGACTAGTGGCTAATACGCTCCTAACTATTCCCTTGCAATTGGTTAAGAAGTTGCAATGGAATGCTAAAAAACTGATAGAGTGCTAAGTACTATAATGCGAAAACTCGTCAGTGTAGGCTACTTATAAGGTTTTATTCGAGTCTCAGGTGAGTATGTTCAGAGTTGCATTTTGCTTATTGCCCCTTTTAAGGCAGTTATCAGAGGGTCGAACAAAGGTTCACGCCAGATTTCTGGTATGCTGCCAATTACCGGCGAGCTATGGAAGGCGTAAAAATTTGTGCTATTGGGTGTGCTGAGGGTGCCCATTCTTGAGGTACTACGCGTAAAATCGGTTTGTCAACATTCATTTAGTTATCTTGTATCGGAAATACAGATAAGGTATGGCAACGCTGTGTGAGTGGTTTTCACCACCCACACTTGACCGGTGTCCTGACTGGTTAGCGGTCATTTGGCGCATAACCTACAGCACGCGGTTGAACAAAGTTATGGATAATCCAAATTTGTAAGTAGCAACTTACGTATTGCATGGTTATTTTTATTTTATGCGCTTATTATTATTTTCTTTATTATATATATTTATTTATTTTTTTTTTTCTCAGGAATCAATTGGGAGATTCGACCCCGGTGAAGAAAGTCGTAACCATGCGTGTGGTTGTGCATACCCGGGGCCTTGAAACACGTCGGGTGGTGGTTTGCCAATGGCGTGATGCCCCGACTCAACCCAGGATTGGGTTGGGTGCCTCGAAGCCCGTCCCGCCGCCCCCACGCATGACCCTGCGTGTAACTGCTGATGGCTTTGGCCTACGTTGTGTGAAGGTCCGGCCCTTTGTGCCTACCGTGGGCAGCTAAAGTTGTGGTTCTAGACGAATTGTTGTTACTTGTAGTATTAAGTGAAGTGAAAAACTTGAATTGCATTAAATGAAATTAAATTGAATTAAAAATACTTGAAAGTTCATTCATTCCTTGTTTTTCATGGTAAGTGAATTGAGTTCAAAATAATTGAGAAATTCATTCATTCATTTTTTTTTTGATTTTCGAATATTTACTTGAACATCCCTAGTTACTAGGTGTCCAATATGAGTGGGGACTTTGTCTGTCACCATAGCCTGCAACCCGAAAAAATTTACGATCTTGGCCGATTTGGTTTGTGTCCTTGGCTAAGTCGAGACGGTTGAATTGAATAAATTAAAATTAATCCACTGCAGATGGCGCGCCACGATTGGTTTCACGCTCACCTAAATAATTATCTAGAATTGAGGAATTGTTCTGTTTTGATTTTGAAAAAAAAGAAAAAGGTGGAACATTCAAAAGGTTGAATAAAATTTCCAAGTTTTTTACTACTTTGAATTGTCGCACGTGGCAACACTGTATGTGCTTATTCACCACACCATACCCTGCCATTTTCTGGAATTGACTCAGCTGTCATTCAGAACAAGATAAATCCGACGACCATTTGGATAGCGATAGCGATTTGGAAGTGGTGCAGGAAGCACACTACCGTCGAGAACATGTGGATGGGCGCAGCAACAATAGCAACTCGAGTGACAATATTACCACACGTTACCATCAGCAGCTGTTGCTGTTGCAAAGTGGCGTTTATAGGAATATGGAATGGATAACCAGCACTCCATCGCTGCTGCTAGGAAGGCGCTCAATGTCGCCTATTACCAAATCCCCACAACGCATGCCAAAGGCCATGCAGGAATCGATAACGACTCCTCACGCAAACCTGCAATGGTGCTCCCCACCACAACACACAGCTGCAGTGATCAAAAGCAAACAATTTGTCAAACAGACTTATCCAGCTCCCGTGACCAAGACGAAGACGTGAGCAGAAATAGCCACAACAGGGCCGATTTTACGCAAGAGGAAGTGATCGAAAATCGAGATAGCACCACATTTGCAATACGAAGACGCAACTTCATTGGACACCTATGCCGAATTGATGCGTGGGCCCTAGCCAGCCTTAGCGGCGCTCGATCACAATGCGGGCAATGTGGAGACAGTTGATGCATTGAGTAGCAATTTTAAAGACTATCTACGCAGTCGTAGCGTTCTCACTGCCAGTCCAGTTGATTCTTCGTTCTCTAGTCAGCCCGATGATTTCGGTCCATCAAAAAATATCGAAGATTTGAACGATTCACAGATGAGTCCAAGCTTATTGTACCGTCTCCATGGACATGAGCCTGATGAAAATGCAACAGTTGACGAAGAATCAAATAATTTCAAAAACCATGGAGCATATGCAACAAACAACGACAACAACAAATAGCGCGGAAACAAGTTGCGTGATAATTCGGTTACAGTTTCTTGCGTTATTTTTGTTCTTATATTGAATAATCCTGTGTTGAACAGATACAAACGTACATACATATGTATTCATTTCTCTGGCCGTTACCTCTATTTGACGCATCGGCCAAAACTTATGGAAAAATTTCAACAAACCGGAAAGTCGTGAAATGAAGTCTAATTCTGATAAAAAGGCTGGGTAAGAAGAACAACAAAACGAAGTCACTCTCACCTGCAAACCATAGAAAACGAGCACAAACCTGAGCAGTCTTTCCGTCTCGATGACGAACATCAACGAACCCAGCCAGCCGGAATATAACCGCATCACGCCCCTGTTTGGACAAGGGGTAAATGAGGTGTACGTGCAAGTTCGACGTGTCCGACAATGGCCCCGACTGCGGCGGTAGAAGCAGCACCCGCATCAGAACCATTGTCGGGCTCGGATAGAGCAACTACCTGCAGAAACGTCCTTTAACAACACATACATACGTGAGACAATAATTTAAATGTATTTGTCACCAAATTTGCGTTGATGGAACAACGCAACATCTTAGTTCCAAATCTGCTGCCTCGCCAGTATAGCCTGATACCAATTCCGTTCCAATAGCATGCAATATCAGCGGCCACTCGACATACCACTAGCAGTAATTTTTCACTACAGTGCGCAGCTCCAGTCGTTATCGTTTAACCAGCCGGGCTCGCTGGTCCAAAGAAATATATTCTCCAAGCGACTGTTGACATAATTAGTTGCAGTAATCTTCCCTAGATATCTTAATGAATGTTTTGTCATTTCAGAAAATAAAGAAAAAATCAAGTGCGGATGTGGCTGTGCTGCTATCGTAAGAGGAAATTTTCGGCGTTTTTTTTTTTTTTTTTTTTTTTTCAAAGGGAATTCTAATGAGATTTGACTCGGTGCTAGCAGCGAACTTTGGAAAGCCATCATATACAAGTCGGCTTAGCAGCAGGCACGACGGACACGCACACACAAACGCAGCCAATCCTTTCGTAAACTGCAACATTAAGTGCAAACCTTCGCGCACGTCAACTAAATAGTCCTCCAATGAATTCAACATTATTTCAAGTTGATCTTCGCGCAATACAATATGACGTGCAGTTCTGGTTACATCAGACGCCCATACTCGCAGCCATCTACGAGAGTTAACAACAGTGCTGCTGCAACGTTTACGTTTCCGGTCTTGTCTTTTATTGCAAGATCCGGTGGAGGTCACTTTTGGGGCCGGACTGAAGTTATACCTGTGTGGCAGATATTGGCGACCAAAAGTGTTCGATCTCTTGTGTAGAAGATGGTATAAGTCACCCATAACACGAGTAAGACTATCATATGGCGGCGGGGGCGTTACACAATTATTTTGCACCAACTTCGGTGGTTGGGCTACGCGACCCCCATGTACCCCCTCACGCCCCCAACAGTTTCACGTGCGGATCGATGCTAACACTGCCAGAAGACACTGCGCAGTCCCTACGAGTTACATGAGTTCAAATGCCATTATGTGGGTGATTGGCATTGGGACGCGTATAACCTATGTCTTGATTTGTCAATTTCCAATTGCGTAAGCCACTAAAGCTTTTACATTTTCAGATGGGGTGGATGTTAACTCGTTACTAGTACGATATGGTATCTCAAGGTCCCTGGTAAAGATGGACGCCTGATTGGATCACCCTTTACCAGAGGCGGAGCGTGATGGGAAGGCGTAAGTCGCATCTTGGAATTTGGGGTGAGTTTGGTTTATGGTTACCTTTTAGATAGAAGGGGTTATATGGGTATATGTTCATTCTGGGATCGCTTCGGGCTTTGCCCTACGGTTAGGGTTTATGCGAATAAATTGGGTGAAGGATCTGACGATGGTCGGTTTTATGTCACCAGATCGACCCGAGGTTGACCGGGCGAAGAACCATCAAAGGAAAAAAAAAATTTTTTTTGTTTATTATTTTTTTTTTTTAATATCGATTCAAGCCCTTTTTTATAGTTATCGTTGGGTTTGCTGGTGGTTGGTTGGGAAGAGAAATGAGGGTTTAGGCAGATTTAGTAGGCGTTGATTTTTCTGTGGTTTCACTGTCGTGTGGTAGCAGGACCAATTTTGCAATGGGTCTTGAAATCTCCCCCTTTTCTGTCACAACATCCGCCACTCTGACCTGTTTATCGGAACCTGGGTATACTTTCGTGACACGTCCCAGTCTCCATTCATTAGGTGGTAGGTTCTCTTCCTTAATCACTACAAGATCTCCTGATTGCAGATTACTTTGTGGATGCTTCCATTTGATGCGCTTTTGCATCTCATTCAGGTGTTCTGACTTCCATCTTCTACAAAATAGTTGATGGAGGGCCTTGAGCTTTTCCCATCGATTTATGACAGAGGCAGGGTTTTCGTGGGTGTCAGGCTCGGGTGGAGCCAATAAATGTCCCCCCACTAAAAAGTGGCCTGGGGTAAGCGGCTCCAGGTCTGATGGGTTATTCGAAGCAGGACTCATTGGTGCATACCTTACAATTATGAATGACAGATCGGATCATATTCTTTACCCGTGGGATCCAATACTGTGTTCGGATTATGCGTAGCATGAGCTGATTTTCTCCATGAAGGGAAATTCGATGGATGAACTGAACAATGAGTCGGGACAACCTGCAATCATACGGTAATATGATTGGATGTCGTTCACTATACGCCAGGTCTAACGAAGCACCTAGACGGCCTCCGATCCTTATAATATCAGCTGAATCGATGAAAGGGTTGAGAGGCAGAATTTCGCTTTTCGCTCCAATCGACTTATCAGATTTCAGACTCTTATATTCCTCTAAGTAATATTGCTTTTGAGAAAGGCTTATTAAGCGTTGAGTCGTTGCTTTAATTTCATCAGATGAAATGAGGCAAGACTCTGCTTGAACCGAAGATTTTGTTTTTGAGTATGTTCCTTGAAAGAATCTCAGAATGTATGAGATAACTCGCAAAGCCCTAGGTAAATCTGAAAATCGCTCGAGAAAAATGTTAATGTTGTTTATATATGTGGCAGCAGCGTGAACTTGTATCCTTTTTTCCTCAATGACTGTATTATAATGCTCTTCTTGTGCTGGCCATTGGGAATTGTCTTCTTGCAGCCAAGAAGGTCCCTGCCACCACAAGGCATTGTCGATCAGTTCGCTTGCTAATAATCCTCTGCTTTGTAAATCTGCAGGATTCGATGCAGAATCCACATGACGCCAGGTTTTGTTTCCAACCTTTTATATTATCTTTGTTATTCGATGTGCCACAATAGTTGACCACGAGCAAGGTGGTTTCCGAATCCAGGCTAGCACAATTGTTGAGTCAGTCCAAAGATTGATCTTTAAATGACTGAGGTTGATATTATCGGTGACCGCTTCGACAATGTCCGCTAATAGGACTGCGCCACACAGTTCTAATCAAGGCAAGGATATTGTTTTTACTGGGGCTACTCTTGTCTTTGCCATGAGTAAGTTGACGAACACTTTGTTGGCGGTCTTAACCCGTAAGTAAATAGTTGCTCCATATGCTTTTTCTGACGCACCGCTAAACCCATGTATCTCGGTCTCTCCCGTTGGTGCGAATTGGACCCATCTTGGTATGCGGATGCTGTTGATCTCTGTCTAATTACGCATAAATGCTAGCCATCGATCCAAAGTGGTTGACGATACTTCTTCATCCCAGTCTGTTTTTTCCAACCATATATCTTGCATGATAATTTTTGCAATGATGATTATGGGTGCGAGCCAACCTAGAGGATCAAAAAGTTTGGCGATAGCAGAAAGTATTGCTCTCTTTGTGATTTTATTCTGGTTCTCAATCGGTTTAGCGTTGAAATAGAAATGGTCGGCATGAGCATTCCATCTGATGCCAAGTGCCTTCACCGTGCTGGTATCCTCAAACTCCAAGAAGTCTCCGGACAGCAAATGTTCCTTAGGTATGCCGTTTAATATTTCGCTACAGTTTGAGGTCCATTTTCTTAATGGGAAACCAGCCGATTGTAGTACGTGCGTTATCTCGTCTCTCGCGGTTATAGCAGCTTCTATACTGTGTTCCCCGGCGAGGACGTCATCGACGTACATACATCGCTTAAGAATGGTCGATGCTCGTGGGTGGGATGTTTCCACGTCGTCGGCCAATTGATGTAAAGTCCTTATCGCCAGGAATGGGGCGCAGTTGATACCAAAGGTCACGGCTTTTAATTCGAATAAACTGATTGGATCCTGAGGATTGTTTCTGAAAACTATGCGTTGATACTTTACTTGGTTTTCGTTTCTCAGAATTTGCCGATACATTTTCTCGATATCACTATTGAAAACGTACTTAAACGATCTCCAACGCAGGATCAGTATTGTTAGGTCGGCTTGTAAAGCTGGACCTGGAAGGAGGACATCATTCAGACTCACGCCGTTTGCGGTAGGACACGAGGCATTGAACACCACTCGGACCTTTGTTGAGACACTCTCTTCTTTCAGGACTGCATGGTGTGGTAGGAAGTAACAATCGGTGGAATCCGCTGCCACGTTGTTAGTAATTTTCATCATGTGTCCAAGTGTCTCGTATTCCTTAACAACCCTGTTGTATTCCGTTTGTAGTACAGGTTTCTTTGCTAGTCGTGTCTCATTCCGGTAGAACTGAGAGCATGCACTTTTCAAGGAAGGCCCGAGGGAGACATGATTCGGAAAATCTTGTCGAAACGGTAGGGATACAACGTATTTTCCGTCAGAATCTCGTTGAGTTGTTGTTTTGAAGAGCTTTTCACAATAAGCGTCTTCTTCGCTTGCCTTCCGCTTTTTAGGAATCTCCTCTAATTTCCAGAAAGCCGCTAACTGCTTATCCACTGAAACTTCGTTAAAAAATGAGACGATATTGGTGGAAGCACTCTACGTTTCTGCATTGCCGGTAATTATCCAACCAAACACAGTTTCTTGGGCAATGAGTGTATTAAGCACATTTTTTCTTAAGCCATTTAGAATAATTTGGGGATAAACGTATCCGCCAAGGATAAGATCGACTGGTTCGTTGACGAAGAACCTCTTATCCGCCAATACCAAATCTGGGAATGCATGCCTCGTCATTGCACTTACTTGGCATGTTGGCAGATTCCCAGTTAGATGTGGTAGAACAAGGGCCACTGTTTCGATTTTGACTAGTGGGTCTGTGGAGGACCGCAGTTGTATTGCACATGCTTCTTTAACTTGCGCAGACTTGGTATTGTTGATTCCCGACACTTGAGCCCAGAACCGCTGTGATGGTATGTTGATTCGGCGCTTGAGCTTTTCGGTAATGAATGAACACTCAGAACCCGAATCAATGAGTGCCCTAGCACAAAAATTTGTGGCATTATAAAATATGTTGACACGTGCCGTACCTAGTAGCACTCCCACATTTGTGTTTGCGTAGCAAGAGTTAACGTTTTTCACAGCTTTGTCATTATTATTCGCAGATTCTCGTCGCCACTGTGCTTGCCTTGAAGTGGAAGGTATGTCATCCTGGGGGTTCGGAGTTCCCCTCTGAGCTTGTGCTTTTGGCTGGAATGCTTGCACATGGAGCAGTGTGTGATGTCGCGAGTGACACGTGCTGCAATTGAAGGAGCTTGTGCATCTTGACACCGTATGTCCAAATGATAAGCAATTCAAGCACCCATTATTGCTCTTGACATACTCTATTTTTTGAGTCGTGGTTAGTTGTCGGAATCTTTGACAATTTCGTAATTTGTGGTCATTGCTTTGGCAAATTTTACAGGAATGTTGCTTCACGTTCGTTGGATAAGCGCCAAATCTTTTTGGAGGATTGTCAGTATTTTGCCGCAGGCTTTGTGGTTTAGGTGCCTGTGAAATTTTACTGGCTCTCAAGCCTGACACTGTTTCCAAAGTCTGAAACCTATTTGATAGGAATCGATCCATATCCTCCCATTTGGATATTTCGGTTTTGTTTTCAATGGATTGTTCCCATAGTGCCAGTGTGCATTCTGGCAGTTTCGTTGAGCACAAATATGTGATGATTGCATCCCAATTGGAGATGTCAATTTGATGACATTGAAGTGATGAGATGCAATTATTTATATCGCGCTGCAACTTTTTGATAGAGCTACCACATTCACTCTCAACTGACTTTAAGCTAAAGAGAAGCTTTAGCTGGGTGTTGACTAGTATACGTTTGTTTTCGTATCTGTCACTGAGGTTTTTCCAGGCTGTTGAAAAACCTTCGTTTGTTAATGGGCACCTTTGCACGATTTCTTTCGCTTCCCCTTGGGTTTTTTGGTTTAGATGAAATAGTTTTTCAACCTGGGTAAGACGTTTATTTATTATATATATGGCCGTGAACATATCTCGGAAAGAAGGCCATGAGAGATAATCTCCCCTAAAGACGTCTGTATCGCATGGAGGCAAATGAATATTGTGCTCGCGAGCAGGTTTATCTTCATTGACCTTCTCCGATTTGGTCAATTTTTCGGAGAAGTCGGCCATGGTAGTCTGGCAGCGAACAAAACTATAATAACTCATTTTATATTTTTTCTTTATAGCCGTGAGGTCTTTTGAAGATAGCTGTGTTGAACCAACGAGTTCATCATAAGCTACTTTAGTTTTTCCCCATAAAGCTTTAAGTTCATCTTGCTCAATTGCAATAGAGTGTTTTGTGTGTTCAGCTGCGTCAGCGCTGGTGTAGTCAGTTTCGAATTCTGCTACTGAGTCTGCCAACCGAATGAAGGTTTCCATTATTCGAGTTTCTGTGTCTATGACCGTAGTTGAAAAGTTTTCCAGAAAATTTTTATTGTCTCTTTTGAAATCTCTGACAAAATTAGTAGCCTTAGCCTAATCACTCTAGGAAAAAACACAAACGCCTCTTTAAAAAATAACAACTTGGTTTTATGTATGCAAGAATGTGCATATAAAAGTAATAGTATTTATTAATTCAATTATATATATGTATTTTTGTTAATATGTATTAATTTCTCTAGCTAACTCGCCACCCCAACGACCGGTGATTTTAAGTGTATAAAGTAAAATTTTATAGACGTGTATATGGAATATACCAATAACAATAACAATATGTACACGGCTGCGTATACGGAATATACGCAACAGTGCAACGTTTTACAATATTTATCCAAACAATATTTACACGGCCGCGTATACGGAATATACGCAACAGTATAAAGGTTTATTTTAATCTCGCAATTCTCAAACTCAAAGTTTTTTTTTGACAATGCAATAAGTGATTGTGTCGCCGCAAGTCTGAAGAAGAAGAAGCAGTGTGCAAGGTGATATTCAAGGTTATGTGCAAATGAACCCTTACAACATAAAGTGATTTAAAAAAAATTTGACCGATTATACGCAACAATTAATATGTGCCAAATAAACTTAGTGATCTCGAATTAAAATGCCATGTAAGTGGAACGTGATTAGATTCGTTTAAGTCGATCACTTGATGGCATAAGCAATGAAACAACAACACAGTGCGCGCACTGGCCAACAAAATCAAATGGAGGGTAAGCGAGGAGTACACTCATAGTGATCACCAAGCCATTATAATGGACATAGCAGAGGAGAGACAAAAGCTAAAGCCAAAGTTCACAGGGCCAAAATGGAAAGAATCTATGCTCGATAATGATGCTTTGGAGTATATAATCGAAGAGTATAAACCCATAGAAGGGCCGGCAGAAGACGTTGTGAGTAACTTAGCTTTGGGCCTAACTGAAGCATGCGATGCGTGGATGCCAAGAAGGTCACTTAACAAGAAATTCGTCCCGTGCTATTGGTGGAACAGGAATATAGCACTGATAAGAAAGAAATGTCTCAGTGCAAGACGTAAAATGCAACGCAGCAGAGGAAGTTCTGAATTTCCCGAAAACCTAGCTGCTCTGAGGAAGGCAAGGAACGGCCTTAAAGCAGCCATAAAAGCAAGCAAACAGGAACATTTTAGAAAAATTTGCGACGAAGCAGACATCAATCCCTGGGGCACCGCTTACAGAGTAGTGCTATCAAAAGCAAAAAGCGTAAAGTCACCAAACATTACTTGCCCAGTAATGTTGAGAAATATCATAACAACCCTTTTTCCTCAAAGGGTCGAAGACATCCCATCAGTCTTTCCACGTTATGAATGTAGCAATGCAGTGTGGTTGCATGCTTATTGTCACTCATAGCAGTAGTCCGTTCCCAATGATCCACCCTTATACGTACATACACATGCACATATGCGTGTACATACATTTCGGTATTCACTCTGTTCTAGCTTTAAGTTCATTCTCTCATAGGACACATTTATGATATATGTACATACATACGGTTATCCTCTCACAAACCCCATGTACACATATATTTATATACATAAGCATTGGTACGTTCATCGTTGCATACTAGTTATACATACATACGGTTATCCTCTCATAAAACCCATGTACACATATATTTATATACATAAGCATTGGTACGTTCATTACTGCATACTAGTTATACATACGTTTATTCTCTCATGAAATCTATGTTCACATAAGTAACGGGATAACGGTTTCACCGTCACCAGATTTTGGTATTTTGTTATACAAACTGAAAATAAAGATTCACTGTTTGATCGGCCGTTGAGCAATTGCGTGGTTTCATTTGGCTGGTGCGTGGCTACAATCGTTCAGAAGCGGGAACGGCCGCACGGGTTTTTTTTTCCTGACATTGAAGTTATTGAAAATAAATTAAATTGAACAATTGCGTGGTTTCATTTGGCTGGTGCGTGGCTACAATCGTTCAGAAGCGGGAACGGCCGCACGGGTTTTTTTTTCCTGACATTGAAGTTATTGAAAATAAATTAAATTGAACATTGAACCAAAGTAAGGACAACGACAACGTGATAAGTAAGAACTAAAAATTAGTATTCCCACAAGTGTGCAAAAGCAATTGGTAAACGCAAATATTAGTTGCACAAAAGTAAAAACAACGTGGTTAACTAGAAACTAAAAATTAGTACAAAGTGTGTAAAAACAATTAGTAAACGCAAATATTAAAACGAACTAAAAATAAAAATCAAAGTTTTAAACTACTGTACAACTGAAGTGCATAGCATGGAGACGGTTTGCGCAGAACAATATACAGCTACGCAGCTGCGCGAATGGCTACGTCGGCTCGGGCTGCCAGTGCATGGCACTAAAAGCACAATGGCTTTGCGCCTCAGCACGTTGTCTGCTAACGAGCGGGGCGAGTGCCCGTTGCAACAAACTGAAGACGACGACGACGACTTCGTCGATGAAGATGTGGCAGAACAACAAAAACAAGAATACGCAAACGAAATGAACAAGCAAGCGCAATTGGCAGAAACAACCACCGCGAATGCGGTAAACAGTATTCAGCGCCAGGAAACTGACGCAGCAGAAGTAATGCTCTTACGCCGCGAATTAACACTGCTGCAGCGCGAAAAGGAACTAGCGGAAAAAGAAAATTTACTTTTGGAAAAAATTACTACACTAGGTTTGTCCGCCGAGGGCTATACAGAAAGGTCACAAAAAACTGAAACTTCCGTTTCAGCACCGTCGATGGTACCACTTGACATGTTAAAAAATCTGTTACAAGATTACGATGGTAGCACCAACTGCGATGTGTGGGAAACACAGTTTAAAACTGTGTGTGAATTGTACGGCATAAACGAAAAATCAATGCGTGTGTTGCTCATCAATAAGTTGAAAGGTAAAGCTGCAACTTGGATGCAGTCAAAAGCGAATTTTGCGGTAGAAGACATAGAAGCCCTATTCAGGGAAATGAAACGTATGTTTAATATGCAGGAAAACAAACTAATCTTGCGACGTAAGTTTGAAGACCGAAAATGGAAACTGGGCGAAAACGCAGTTACTCCAGGCGTTTAGCAAGGTGCAACTAAAACCCAAACAAAACAGCAAGGTAAACGAAAACAAATGTTTTAACTGCAACTCACGTGGACACCTGGCTGATGAATGCAGAAAACCGAAGCGGCTACCAGGGGCTTGTTATGCGTGCGGCAGTACGGAACATCGTGTGTTGGAGTGCTCACAGCGAAAGGTGCCACCAAAGAACGATTACGTAAGATATTTTCGGTTTAAGTTTAATTCAAATTTAGTAAATAAGTCTTTTCTCTTAGAATGCATTATAGACACGGGTAGCGCAGTAAGCCTGGTGCGAAGGTCAGTCGTACCTAAGCGGTTAGACTACAAGTTGGAGAAAGTGAATTCTCTTTTGTTTGGCGTAAATAATATTCCTATTGAAGTTGTCGGAAAAATTTTATGTTCTATTAAAATAAATAAAAAACAATACATGTTGTATTTAATTGTAGTTGACGATAAAACCATGAGCTATAATGCAATTCTGGGAAGAGATTTTTTGAAAATATGTAAGTATAAGCTAGTTAGAGAGGTTGAAAATGTTAAAAGTGGTTGCGTTACGGTTCAATCCGAAGAAGAATTTACAGCAAAGCAATGTACAATGCAAAGTTTAAATAAAATGTATGCAATCGATCAATGTAAGAGAGGTATTAGTATTATGAAAAATGAAAAGTATGTAGAAACGAAGGATAGAGATATTGACTTACGAAAGGATTCGTTTTGTGTTAACAATGTTGCTGTGAGTAACAAATGCGTTCATGAAAATATAAGTAATTTAAGAACGAAAACAATAGTACAAGATTTGAAACATTATAACATAGATTATAACAAAGTGGAGGGTCCAGTTGGCCCAAATGAAAATTGTGAAATAAGTTATGAACGTAATGGCGTAGAAATTTTTCCAAGCGATTTAACGTTACTGATGGATGTGGTTGGTGAACGGTCTAACTTAAATATTGGAGCGAATGTAAAATATTTAGAAAGACAAATCTGAGTCCCGAACAGCCTACCGAACCTAGAACCAAATGTGAAATAAAACTAATTCTAGAAAATGTTAGACCATTTTCTTGTCCACCTAGACGCTTGTCATACACCGAAAAAAATAAGTTACAAAGTTTGTTGGACGAGTATTTAGAAAAAAAGTATATCAGGGCTAGTGAGTCGGAATTTGTGTCACCAATTGTTCTTGTACGTAAACATACAGGTGACTTGAGAATGTGTGTAGACTATCGCACGCTGAATAAGTTAACGGCAAAAGATAACTATCCAATTCCCTTGATAGATGATCTACTTGACAGGTTAGTAAAGAAAAAATTTTTCACAAAATTAGACCTAAAAAATGGATTTTTCCATATATTCGTGCACCCTGAGTCAGTAAAGTATACATCTTTTATAACCCCGTTGGGTCAATTTGAGTTTTTGAGGATGCCTTTTGGCCTTAAAAATGCGCCGTCAACATTTCAGAGGTTCATTAATAAAATATTTGCGGACATGATCAGGGAACAAAAAGTTACAATATATCTAGACGACATAATGATTGCCACGGAAAGTATTGATGTGCATTATGAGATCTTAAAAGAGATATTCAAAAGGTTAGTAGAGAACAAGTTAGAACTGAGGTTAGACAAATGTGAATTTTTGCAGTCAGAAGTCAAATATTTAGGTTATGTCATTTCCGAGGACGGTATAAAGGCAGATGAAAAAGGTTTAGAGGCGATAAGAAATTTTCCTACACCGACTAAACTCCATTCCCTTCAAAGCTTCATAGGATTATGTTCCTATTTCCGACGTTTTATTCAAGTGTTTTCCATTATAGCGAAGCCTTTGTATGATTTAACAAAGAAGAACGCTAAATTTAAGTTTGGGCCAGACGAATTAAAGTGTTTCGAATCTTTAAAACAGAAACTATTAGAAGCTCCAATATTGTCTATTTATGATCCCAGTGACGAAACAGAATTGCATTGCGATGCAAGTTCACTAGGTTTTGGCGCAATTTAAATACAAAAAAAATCAGACGGGAAAGCACATCCGATTTTTTACTTCTCTAAAAGAACAAGTGAAGCTGAAGCCAAATATCATAGCTTCGAGCTAGAGACGTTAGCTATAGTTTATGCACTCCAACGGTTTAGAGTCTATCTGCAAGGGTTAAAATTTAAAATTATAACGGACTGTAACTCGCTAACGATGACCTTAAATAAAAAAGAAATGAACCCAAGGATTGCGCGTTGGGCGCTGGAATTACAAAATTACGAGTATATTTTAGAACATCGCTCAGGCACACGCATGCAACACGTAGACGCTCTAAGTAGATGCAATATTTTAGTAATAGAAACAAATACGTTTGAAGAAAATCTTGTAATTTGTCAAGGCAGAGATGAGCAGTTTAAACAGTTAAGGGAAAAATTGCAGTCGGGCGAGCATAACTTCTACGAAATGCGCAATGGTGTAATATATAGGAAAACTAGTGCTGGACGCATTTTATTTTGCGTTCCCCAAGATATGGAGAGTCATATTTTATATAAATACCATGATGAAATGGGGCACGTAGGAGTCGACAAGACCATAGATCTTATATCAAAAAGCTACTGGTTCGCGAAAATGAAAGAAAAGGTTACAAGCCACATAAAAAATTGTCTAAAATGCATTGTTTTTTCTTCAAAACATGGTCGAGAAGAAGGGTTTCTAAATAATATTTCTAAAAGTAATAGTCCATTTCAAGTCATTCACATAGACCATATTGGACCGATTGATAATTCTCGGTCTAAAAAGCATATTCTAGTTATAATAGACGCGGGTACAAAGTTCGTCCGGTTGTATCCAACAAAAACAACGAATACGAGAGAAGTAATAGTTGCCTTAAAGGATTATTTTAGGTGCTACAGTCGTCCAAAACACATCGTGTCCGATAGAGGCAGCGGGTTTACGTCAAAAGATTTTGAACAATTCTTAATAGATCAAAACGTCCGACACATAAAAATTGCCACAGGGTCACCACAGGCCAACGGACAAGCAGAAAGAGTAAACAGGAGTTTAGGGCCCATGATAGCAAAGTTAGTAAACGACAAAGAAAATACCAGTTGGGAAAGCGTACTGGAAACAGTAGAGTACGTACTAAATAATACGACACACAGAACAATAAAAGAATACCCAAGTGTAATGCTTTTTGGAAAAAAGCAAAGAGGAAATGTCTTAGATTTACTTCAAGAAATGCTTGCGGATAAAGAAGAAGAGTTAGAACGGTGTGAACACAGCGAAATACGATCTAGAGCGTCCATAAATGAAAAAAGGTTACAAATTTATAACAAGGCATACGTTGACAGGAAAAGACGGAAACCTAATAAATATAAAGAAGACGACTATGTAATGGTAAAAAACTTTGACTCAAGTCCTGGTGTTTCTAAAAAGTTGATACCCAAGTTTAAGGGACCTTATAGAGTAACAAAGGTGCTAAGATACGACCGCTATATGTTAGAAGATGTTGAAGGCTTTCAGTTGTCGCGGTTACCTTACAAAGGAGTATGGGCTGCAGGAAACATTAGACCGTGGTTAGGTAGGCGGCGGGACTCAGATGAAGTTTATAGTATAAGTAGAAAATTCGTGAGATCAGGTGATCTCATCGGTCAGGACGGCCGAACTGTAGCAATGCAGTGTGGTTGCATGCTTATTGTCACTCATAGCAGTAGTCCGTTCCCAATGATCCACCCTTATACGTACATACACATGCACATATGCGTGTACATACATTTCGGTATTCACTCTGTTCTAGCTTTAAGTTCATTCTCTCATAGGACACATTTATGATATATATACATACATACGGTTATCCTCTCACAAACCCCATGTACACATATATTTATATACATAAGCATTGGTACGTTCATCGTTGCATACTAGTTATACATACATACGGTTATCCTCTCATAAAACCCATGTACACATATATTTATATACATAAGCATTGGTACGTTCATTACTGCATACTAGTTATACATACGTTTATTCTCTCATGAAATCTATGTTCACATAAGTAACGGGATAACGGTTTCACCGTCACCAGATTTTGGTATTTTGTTATACAAACTGAAAATAAAGATTCACTGTTTGATCGACCGTTGAGCAATTGCGTGGTTTCATTTGGCTGGTGCGTGGCTACATGAAACAAGTGAAATCCCAAGGGTAACTGAAGAGGAGTTGCTAACTGCATGCACGAAGATCCAAAATTGTAAAGCTCCAGGGCCGGACGGTATACCAAATAAGGCCCTGAAAGCCGCTATCATAAAGCGCCCAGAAATATTTGTGCATGCATTCAACGCGTGTCTTATTGAAGGCTGTTTCCCAGCAACATGGAAGAAGCAAACATTAGTGCTGCTACCTAAAGGCAACAAGCCCCCAGATGAGCCGTCGTCGTACCGTCCGATATGTTTACTAGACACGCTTGGAAAAATTCTTGAAAGAATAGTATGCAACAGACTTACGTCGTTCGCCGAAGAAAATGGGTTCCTGTCGATAATCCAGTTCGACTTCAGAAAATCCCGTTCAACGATAGATGCAATCAAAACAGTAGTTGACGTTGCGGCTAAAGCAATAGAAGGCACAAGGTGGCGTGGCGGGAAAAAAGAATACTGCGCCATTGTAACATTAGACGTTAAAAACGCTTTCAATACCGCAAGCTGGCGAAACATCATGGATACATTATTAAGAAAAGGCACTCCAAGTTATATCCTCAAAATTATAGGAAGCTATTTTTCGCACCGCAAACTCCTCTACAGAAGCGATAACGGCCCAGAGGTTTATGACGTAAAAGCAGGCGTCCCACAAGGATCAGTCCTTGGACCACTTTTGTGGAACCTTATGTACGACGGCGTCTTTAACCTGGAAATGCCTCCACGCACAAAAGTCGTTGGTTTTGCAGACGATATCGCGGTTGTAATTGTTGCAAAACATTTGCAACAAATTGAAGCAGCAGCTGACGAAGCTGTACTTAAAATCCAAACATGGCTTCAATCAATGCACCTAACGCTGGCCGACCATAAGACCGAGGCACTTTTAATAAGCAGCAGGAAGGCAGTGGAGTTTCTGAATATTCGCGTGGGGACAGAGGTAATCACATCCAAGCCTGTTATCAAATATTTGGGTGTGCTGATAGACTCCCGACTCAATTTCAAGCCCCACTTTGAGTACGTCTCTAAGAAAGCATCTAGAGTGCAGTCAAGCTTATCGCGCATTATGCCAAATAACGGAGGACCGAGACACAGTAAACGAATCCTCTACAGTAGGGTTATTAGCTCAATCCTACTGTATGCGGCCCCAGTCTGGGCCGACGCGCTGCTGGTGAAAAGCTACGCGAAAAAGATAACAACTGTCTATCGGCTAAGCGTCTTACGAGCGGTTTGTGGATTCTGTACAATTTCAGACGAAGCATCTTATGTTATAGCTGGACAAATTCCAGTAGATATCATGGCTCATGAAATGAAACGAATTTACGAAAGGCTTTCCGGGAGTAACGAAACAATAAACCCAAACGAAGTAAAAGAGGAAGAAAGATGCCGATCAATGAACACCTGGCAGAATCGTTGGAATAGCTCCACAAAAGGCAGGTGGACATATAAGCTGATACCAAATATCAGCAAATGGTTGGAGAGAAACCATGGTGACACAAACTTTCACCTTACACAGTTCCTCTCGGGACATGGAGTATATCGGAAGTACTTAACTAAATTTGGTCATGATAGTTCCCCTTGCTGCCCAACATGTAGAGACAGCGAAGAAGATGCGGAACACATTATGTTCCAATGTCCACGTTACGCTCCTCAAGTTCGTACAATCTTAGACGGAGTAAACATCATTGACTTCATGCTCCAGTCAAGCGAAAGGTGGGGAAAAATATGTGCTCTCGTATCGCGCATTCACATAGACCTTAGGCGTGCAGAGATGGCAAGACGTAGCCAACAACACAGGTAAAGAGCGAGTAAGCTAACCAGCCCCGTGAGGTAATACCTCCTTTGGCAGTTCCGCGGGGAGAGTGGTCGTGGTGGAGAGAGTTTAGTAACGTAGGTGTAGTCAAGAGACTGCAAGTCGTGCATGCTGCTATGGGAATAGCAGTACTCATGAGAGTTTTCTCTTCACGGGAGTTTCCCAAAAAAAAAAATAAAAACAGTGCGCGAAGTGATCAATAATATATGTGCGTGTGCATATATTGCGCAGACCGGTGATTTGTGAAAATTGTATGGAAGAGTCTTACACAAAATTAATGTTCGCGCGTAAATTTTATTTTTATAAAGTGAACAATTTTATGTGTGAATACGCGGATTTATTGGAACAAAAGAAAATTCATCAATATTAATGTGCGTGCCTCAAAAAGTGTCTTCACTGAATATTCTTCCTCACTCCTGCATTTGCGTTTACAAACTTTTTTGAAGATTTTATTCAAATTGTTTTAAAGAAAAAAACGGAGTAGCACTGAAATTCAAACCACGTACCTTGTGTTTATAATATCTGGAATGATTGCAGTGCTGATTTGTTTTAACTTTGTCTCTGTTCGGTGCGGATGCAAGTGATGATGTGTGTTAGCGACTCGTTCGCTTAAAGCTTCTCGCTCCGATATGGATATCAAGTGCTGAGATTAATTCTTGGAATAATGTGGTGTACGGTGATGAGTTGATAGCGTAGTGGACTGTATTTTCTCACGGCTCCGATAGGACCAATATTTACACGCGGCGTAGACGGAATGTACGCTCCGGTGTAAAGTTTATGGAAAAAATAAGAAATGAACGAGTGTTTAGATATTCGCAAATAATTGAATTTATTCACTTTAAAACGTTACAAATCGGAATCTGTGATGATATGATAATATATATATAACAATATGAATTACCTCCGTAGTGGCGTGGTGGCTGCTGGATAACTTGATTGTCTTGTCTTCGGAAAAGAAGTGAAGTGACGGAGTTTGTTTAAACGCCGTTGAACCGCCAAACGGTGCACCGAGTTCAGGGGAAAGTTAACGAAAGGGCACGGTTTGGCGGCAAGTACCGGCACTCCGAAAAGTGTAAAGGACTGTGTGTATGTGTGTGTGTGCATGTGGGTGAAAGTGTTTTTTTTTTTTTGTTTTTTTTTTCGGTTACGACCAGGGAGGAGGAATCTTCATAGATACGAGCAGCCCGCGCTGCCCGCATGCCCGATTTGCCTCCAGGCACCTACGGACTAAACCCAACCTGCTTCGTACGCTGGGCCTGTGGCACCCCTGCGGGACTATCAATTCCGATATTACTTCGCAGGGCAGGCACTGGACGTTATTCTTCGTCTTCACTCAGCGTGCGTTATATTTCTGCGCGGTTCGCGTATCGCTCGTCTATTCGAAGTCTTTTCATTACTCCCGCTATGGTGTCTACACATTTGTACCAAATATCTTTATCGGACAGCATAACCTTCAGCAAGCCTTCCGGAGACACTGCTTTTCCCATATAACGTTCTAGATCGTTGCGTTCTGTGTCGAATCTGTGGCAGTCCCTCAGTATATGTTCGGCGCTTTCAATTTACCCATCGCAGATTAGGCAGAAGGGGTGGTCAACGTGCTTGTATTTATGTAAATATTGTCGGAAGCAGCCATGCCCGGTAAGGAACTGGGTAAGGTAGAAATTTGTTTCTCCGTGTTTTCTCTTAATCCACTCGTCTACCCTTGGGATCAATCTCTTTGTCCAACGTCCTTTTGGGGACGAGTCCCACCTTTGTTGCCACTCGTCGATGCTTTGTTGCAGTATCTTGCTGCGTTCGTTTGGGCTATGCTTTATTGCTGCCGCCGTTCTTGCAGCTATGTCTAGCGGGCATCTTCCAGCTAGTAAGTTTGAGGCCTCGTCTGACACAGTCACGAATGAACAGCATACTCTAAGGGATGATAATCTGTGCACCGAGGCTGGTGCTCTCATGTATGAGGTTATAGGGGTCGCGCTTGCCCAGATTGGTGCCGCGTACATTAAGATTGATGAGCTGACGCTCGCGAGCAGGGTTCTTTGTTTCTGTTTAGGGCCTCCCATATTTGGCATGAGTCTTGCAAGAGCCATACTGGTCTTCCTTGCCTTCTCGCTGGCATATTTCAGGTGTTCCTTAAAGTTTAGTCGTGGATCGAGTACGACACCGAGGTATTTTAAAGTTTGCGCTGACGTTACAGTTGCTATCCTATGCGAATTTGAATCTTTTTCAGCTTTTTTCGACTGGTCATGAGCAATGCCTCTGTCTTGTGATCAGCCAACTCTAGTCCTGCGTTCTGCAGCCAAGTTATTGCTGAGGCTATTGATTCGCTACACATGCGCGACACGTCCACCAGATGTTTCGCCACTACTACGATCGCTATGTCATCCGCATAGCCTATTATAGACACGCCCTCGGGTTTTTCAATTTTAAGGATGCCATCATACATGATATTCCAAAGGATTGGTCCGAGGACCGAACCCTGCGGCACACCACCTGTGACATGGTACCTTTTTGGGCCTTCATTTGTATCATAAAATAACTCTCTTTCGCTAAAATAGTTTAGGAGTATGCGCGTCAAGTAGTCCGGAACTTTCATCTCTATTAACGCCTTAATTATGTGGTGCCAGTTGGCGGAGTTGAACGCATTTTTTACATCCAGCGTGACAACGGCGCAGTACTGTTTTGTTCCTTCGAACCATCTTTTGCCCTCGAGTGCTCGTCGCGCTATATCGCAGACGGATGCAATGGAATCGACCGTCGATCGCATTTTTCGGAAGCCGTATTGTTGATTCGAGAGTCCCCTGTCACCCTCCGTGATCTTTTGGAGTCGCGCGCATATAATTGCTTCCAGTATTTTTCCTGCTGTGTCTAACATGCACAAAGGTCTTTATGAGGACGGCTCTTCTGGGGGCTTATTACCTTTTGGTAGTAAAACTAGCCGTCGACGCTTCCATTTCTTTGGAAAGGTGCCTTCTTGTATGCACTGCGTGTACAGTTTGCTAAAGGTTTCAGTCTTCTTCTTAATAATATACTTCAGGATGCTATTCGGTATACCGTCCATGCCTGGGGACTTATTGCTTTTGATTTTTGCTGCGCGCCGAGCACTTCGGTATTTGTTACTGGAGGGATCTCGGTGGGCTCTACTTTTAGCTCTCTTGGAGCGCTACATGCTTCTTGCTGCGGGAAAAGCCCTGAGGCAATGCGTTTCATTATATGTGGGCATACTGGTGGCTTGGCGTTGCGCCCTTTTAGTTTTTTTAGGACGATGTGGTATCCGCTGCCCCAGGGGTTGTCGTCCACGTCTTTGATAAGTTCCACAAAGGCCTCGCGCTTGCTTTTTTGTATTTCTTTTCGCAGTCTCACTCGCCCGTTTTTATACGCATCTTGGAAACATTGGTACTCGGAATTGCTCCTTGCCCTCTGCCTTTGGTATCGTCGGCGCAGTCTTAAACATTCCCCTCGCAGCTCCGCTATTTCCTTTGTCCACCAGTAAGCGGGTGTTCTCTCCTTTCCGCTCTTTTTACGTGGCATTGATGCATTGCAAATGTCGGTGACCTGCTTAATTAGTGTATTAGCGCATGTATTAGGGCTTTCATTGTTTCCATCGAGTGTGTCTGGAAGGAGTTCCGTCATATATTCCAACATGCTGTTATCAAGCATTTTTGTTTTCCAACCAACTCTCTGAACTTTCGACCCTTTTTTCTATTCGAGGAGTTTCGGTGCGAGTTTATGGTAAATTTAATGGCAAAGTGGTCGCTGAAGGTAAATTCATCGGAAACATCCCATGTTATATTATTATATATTGCAGGACTGCTAAAGGTCAGGTCAATGATTGAACCCGCGTTGCCCTTTTGGAATGTGTTTTTCCTTCCGTTATTGAGTAGCACGACATTAAGACTGGCAAAGGCTTCAAGAAGCGCCTGACCCCGTGGAGTTGTTTTTGGGCTACCCCATTCGACGGCCCATGCGTTGAAGTCTCCAGATATTATCAGAGGTGTTTTTCCCAGCGCGTCTGCTACCAGACGACTTAGCATGTTTTTATAAGCATCTAACGGTTCACTTGGTGGCGCGTAGCAGCTGTAAAAGTGGATTTTACCAATTTTTGCGTAGATAAAGCCCTGCTGTTGGTTGTTGTCCATGGATTCAATGGGGAAGTCTCCGCATGCCCATATTGCAGTTTTTTCCCCTTTGTCTTGCAGCCAACTTCCTTCCACTGAGGGTTCTTTGTACTGCTCGCCGATGAGCGCAATATCAATCTTTTGTTCGTATACTGCTTGCTTTAGGAGGTCTTGTGCAGCCTGCAGGATTTAAATTAATCTGTATGCACTTAATCATTGTGGTCTGGTCTGGTAGGGTGGTCTTGTGCTGTCTTGCAAATGGCGCATTTGGGTGCTGCTTTGCATTGCTTGGCGAAGTGTCCTTTCTCTCCACAACGAAGACACGTACCGCTGTGATCTTCGGCGGACTTGCAATGCCTGGATATGTGTCCAAAATCGAGGCATCGATAACACCTGAGGGGACTGATTAGTTCCCTAATTCGGCAGTTGACCGAGCCTATGCGAATTCGTCCCGCCTCTACCAAAGTTTTTGCGTCTCGTAATGAAAGGCTTATGAGCTCAGTTTGCGTTCCATTTCTTAATGTTTTTATGGATTTGACTGGAACTGGATTCCCATAATTTACTTCGGGGAATTGGTGCTTGATTGCATCGCCAACCTCTTCTTCTGTTGTTGCAGCATCCATGTCGCGAATCTCTATATTTAGTTTGTGGGTCAGGACTTTTACATTTGCGACGTTTTTTAGTACCTCGTTAGCGCACTCTCTGAACTTGCTTGCCACGTGGCCGGTTTTATCGCGTAATTGGACTAGTAAGTCTCCCCTAGCTGTTGTGACAATTTTGTTAACGCTTTGCCCTAGTTCTTGCATTGCGGGTTGCTTCTTCATTTGCTTGATGATGTCCGCATATGAGGTTTCGCCTATTTTTGAGATTATTACCGCATCAGGCTTTGACGCTTTCCTTGCGGTTTTGCTCAATTTTTTCTGGTTTTGCACCAGGGTCCATTTGTTAGCTGGGGTTTCTGCCCTTGCGGCCGCCTTGTTTATAACCTTTGCATCAGTATTTCTTTTAGTCGGTTCTGCCTGCGCCTGGCTCGCCTTTACTGTCGGCTTGGTAACCTTTCGGTCGCTTGAAGTTTGGGCGTATTGCTCTTTGGTAATCTTATATATTTTGTTGCTAACGCCAGCGTTCTGCACTTTTGTTGCCTGCTTGTGCAACTTCGCAATTTCCCCGACTAGATCGCGCATGGGTTGGTGGATAGATCTTCTGCCTCCGCCTATCATGCTTAAGAGCTCATTTATCTTAGAGCCCAACTCTTTCATAGGACTTTTAACGTTTGCTAAAGAGTTTTCCGGCAAAGGGGCTACCCCGCGGCTGATATCCGGTGGTGAGGAGCGCGAACGTAAATTTTCTGCTTCCTTCTCAACATTTATGTTGTGGCGTCTTTCCTCATTAGGAGAACATTTAGCTGGAGCTTTATCGCTTATATCGGCTTTTTTGGCTTTTTTCGCTTCTTGACATCCGTCGTCTTCCAAAGCGAGCGCACTTCTCTTTTGGACTTCGGCTTTTTCGGCCTCATTCCTTTCCCTTACTCTCGGAGGGGAGTGCATGATACCTGAACTCCGCCTGAATGGGTTTTCGGCGGGTTCAGCCATTCTCCATGAGTTTCGAATTGGCCCGCTGCTAATTTTGTGCACGCCGTTGTATTTCGAGTGATCGCTGTATATACTGCTTTATCGACGTGTGGTTTGTGTCCTTGCTATTCGGAGGAAAACTTGGACTTGGAGCTTTCTTATCGACGAAAGTCACTGTTTTATCACTTTCACTATTTCCAGCTGTTTTGCAGCTTGTGGTTAAACGCACACTTTTAATCAGCGCGCCAAAACTAGTTTTATTTGCTGTTGGTGTTGTTTTTCGTTTCTTTGTGAAAACCCAAAACAAAACAAAACGAAGGCTGAAAAAAAAGGTTTATAAATTTTCTCACTGATGATGATACTTATCTGCATTCCGTTTGTGTCGGTGTTTTTCACTGCTGCAGGGAAGCGGGTAATTTTAACGACCGCCCTGTACACTTTTTTCGGAATACACCGTCACTTTTCACTATAAATTTTTAATAAAACACAGAGCTTATGATTTTGTCGACTGTTCACAACAAATGTTCGATGTATGTGTCTGTGTGTGTGCATGTGGGTGAAAGTGTGTTTTTTTTTTTTTTTTTTTTTACGAGGAGGAAGCATCGAAAGCCTAACCGTCACCAAGCCTAACACATCACACACGTCAATGTTTTGCTCGAAGACTAACTGTTTTAGGAGGTCTTGTGCCGCTTCGCAGTGGTTAAGATTTATTTGCAGGCATTTCATCATATCTTCAGTTGGTTTACTGCTTTTTTATACGCCGGACATCTGAAGCTTCCCGTGGGATGACTCTGTGAAACGCCAGTCCCTGATTTGCAGATGACACATTTGGGCTTTGCCGTGCACTGCTTGGCAAGGTGGCCTTTCTCTCCGCAGCGCAAACATGAGCCACTACGGTCTTCTGTCGATTTACAGTGCCTTGCGATGTGTCCAAAGTCGAGGCATCGGAAACACCTTAGTGGACTGACCTGCTCCCGTATTCGACAGTTAACCCAGCCCACACGGATTCGTCCCGCCTCCACCAGGATTTTCGTGTCTCGGACTGCCACACTTACTGTCGCAGTTTGCGTGCCATTTCGTGTCGGCTTCAAGGACTTTACTGCAACCAGTTTTCCGTAATTCACTTCTGGAAATTGTTGTTTTATTGCGTTGGCAATATCTTCTTCTGTTGTGGCAACATCCACATCGCGGATTTCAACATTCACTGTGTGGCTCAGGATCCTAACATTTGCGGCATCTTTAAGCACTGCTGACGCTCGTTCTTAGAATTCATTCGCCATCTGACCAGATTTATCACGGAGTTGGACAAGCAAATCTCCTTTCGCTGTTGTTGTGATTCGGTTTACGCTCTCGCCTAGTTCTTTCATATCTGGTTGTAGCTTCATTTGCCGGATAATATCCGCATACGTCAGCATTAACCGGGGACGCTTAGCGAAAGGATTTATTAAAGAGTACGATGTAGTGGGACCTTCGGTTTGCTCTGTATTTCGCCCTGGAGGGGGCGATCTGGTAACACTCATATTTTGAGTTCTCGTTGGGGTATGTTATTTTTTTTATTTTTATCTGGATTATATATATCTATGTTATTAGTTATTGCTGTTATCGATTAGATTTGTTATTATTGTTATTGATTATAGTTTTTTTTGTTTTTTATTATGGTGTTTCGGTTTTATTTTGTTTAGTTTAATATCAGTTATATATGTATGTGCGTTTACTATTTTGTTTTTCTTATTTCTTCTATTATTGATGTTGTTAGTTATTATATGATGTGTTTTAATTTATTAATGTATAAATATTATTGCTATTTAATTTATTGGGTTACTTTAATTTATGTTGATAGCACGCGTTTAGCCTTTTAATCTGTCATTTCGTTTAATTTTATTAGTGTTAATTTTTGGTTATTATTATTATTAGTTATTATCTTTACTGCGTTTAATTTTGTTATTATTATAATTCTTTTTCTTTTTTATATAATTTTTTAAATATTTTAAGAACTTAAGACCCACCCTATTTTTCTAGTGCCTAGAGGCGTGTTTAATAGTCACTGCACAAGTGCAGTGCTTTCGCAACTGTCACTGAGTTTCTCGTTGCTAACAGCTGTTCCTGCTCTTGGAAGAGAAGCTCAGCTGTATTTGATAACTGTTTAAGCACGTTTGCCTTTTAGCTATATTATTTGTTTTACTTTTTTAATTTCACAAAAGTTATTTTCGCGCGTTTTCTGAAAAGAAGGGGAAATAAAATGTTTTGTTTTTCCGGGAATTTCTGGTTTTCCGTCGAACACCGGTATCACCCGCACACTTGGAACTTAAAAATGATAACAAGGAACTTCCCAGGTATGTTGTGTGGCAAATCCCTCTTTAAGGCCTCCTATTTTCATTTGAATTTTCCTTTATTTAGAGGACGATTTCAAAAACTCGGCTTTTCACAAGTAAATAAAACACACCCGTGCATGGCCCTATCCGCGCGCTCTAATCAGAAAAACAAGCAGAATAGGCAAACAGGAAAAATCAAGTCGTGAACAACACTAAGTTTAGTAAACTGCGAACAAATTTAATTAGGATTAATGAAAAGTAAAAGCATTAGGTTTAATTTGAATTTAAATTAATTTAAATTAGATTGTTTGAGAGTTAGACCAAGTTAAAAGTTAATTATTGAGTTTTATTTGACTAAGTTTTAATTCGATATAATAAATAAATGTCTTAGTGGGAATAAAAATAATAAAATAAAACAAGCTCAATTAAGATTACAATTTATTTTAATTGTAGAATCAAAAAGAATACCACGGTCGCATGTACACCCCTATGTACGTATGTACTTGTGTAACTTCAAGTGAAGTTCTCTTACGACACACAGCACAGTGAGGGGTCAACTGCCATGGTAAGGCGCACACACAAGTGCACACACACGCACGGCATGACACGGCCGGCACCACAGCCCGAGCGAGCAAAGCGGTCGAGTGTCTGCACCGAAACGCCCTCTCTGCATGCAGATGCCTTCCGCCACACCGCTATTTGCTTACATCCAACACAACAAACAAAGAAGACAAGCACATGATACCGGTCAGCCGATATCAACTTAGGCTCAAGGCGAAAGCGACACCTGTTGGCCAGTAGATTGGACTTAGCCATCAGCTGATCAAAGCGGTGGCCCTTTTCTTCTCCTCTTTTGCTCTTATTCTGCACCTCTTTGATGTGCATCTTTCTATTTCTATTTCCTTTTTTTTTTTGTTTTTGGCGGGAAGAAGAAAACAAAAAGCAAGAAACCCTCCGACTGCCTACGCTGAATTATGAAATGTGTATTTCATATAACATTTCCATAATACTCGCTCGATCTGTATAAGTGCATCCACAAGCTGATAACATATGTAGGTGAACTCAGTTCAAGCGCCTAGCGAGTGTGATGTCTGCCGGTCGGTAGTCGAGATTCAGCCATCAGCTGTTCCAAGTTCCAAGTTTACAAGTTTACAAGTGGTGGTCCGTTTCCCCTCTTCTTTTTTCTCCTCTTCTCTCGTTTTTCTGTTTACCTTTTTTTTTTGCTTTTATATATACATATGTTTTGGCGGGAAGGAAGAAACCCACCGAATGCATACAAAGGGGTTTAGCAAATTATTATTAATTTGGTACTTAGCTTTTCTATTCCGCCGAAACTCCAACGGCCTGGTTGCTGCGCCCATAAAACAACTTTTCAGCACTTTTCCCGGAAGACTCGCTTCCAGTTTAAATAATATTTAGCGACAAACGCGGAGCGACAAAAAGTACGACCAACCACTTGAACCACTTGTATACATGTACATGTACGTATGTACAAATGTACTCGCAAATCACTTGTATGCACATACGCACACACGCACACGCAGGTGCACATATGCAGAGAGTTTTTTATAGACAGATAGTTTTTTATACTTTTGTGAGAGGACGTGTTTTTGTGTAAGCTCTCAAAAAGTGATTAAATTTTGGTGATATTTGTGGTAATAAATTTATAATTTCCACCAAAAGTGCAGTGAAAAAGTGTGTCTACGTGGAGGCTGCAAGTCCCACTTCTGGACGTAGAGGACTTTTTACTGTAAGTGTTTATTTTCCAGTTTTCTTTTAGGCGAGATTTGTTTTTTCAAAGTAGCAAACCAAGAAAAAACAAAAGGCTGAATCGCGCCAAATCGGGCTGAAAACAGCTGAGCGAGTGGAGTAAGTTCAGCAAAGTGGTCCAATTAGCCAAGCTTTATTGAAACATCCTGTGCCTAATAAAGCCGAGCTTAAATAGCGGAGACGCACACCCCCTACCGGCGTTGTTCTTAAATCACGGTAGGTGGCGCTGAGATCGCCACACAGTGGGCAGCAGCAACTAAATTAGAAGTAAAAGTAGTTGAATACGTTTATAAATATATAAATAATTATCTAATTATAATTATTAAAAATAATAATATTTACTAAATAAATAATAAAATAAATAATAAATAAATAGCATATAAAATAGCAATAAATATAACGAGTTACAGTAAATTAAAGTTAAATTAAATAAATAGTAAGCAATTTAATAGGAAATTGATAAATATTAATTAATAATCAATTAATATATAAATTAAAAGAAATAATAGCAAAAATTATTAAAAAATAGAAGCTTGTTTAAAATTAAAATGAGTGTCTCCCGGTCGCCCCCGGCAGGGCGAAATTATAAGGATGTTTCGGGACCCCAAATAACCGGGAGGGAGTCATCCGAAGTAGGAACGACTCTCAACGTTTTTGGAAAGCGTCCTAGGTTGATGAGTTCGCCTCCAGAGCTTTGTCCGGTGCCCAAAAATGTTTGTCTGACTCAAACACATTATCAGCCATCAGCATGGGTTACCCTCGGAGCAAAGATTCGCGAGCTTGTTGACATGCTGGAGGATGGAAAAAGAAGATCCATCCATCAGCCCATGCGCGATGTTATAGGTGAACTCTCTGCTTTATTTGAGAAAGCGAAACCCCCAACTCCGAAGGAAAAAACAAATACCGGTAGCCAAACAACCGCGGTAAACCACTCTATTCGGCGATCTCAAAGGGGAGTCACAGACGCGTCATCACAGCCAAGCGTTCAACCCAACAAGAATATGGAAGGAGAGGAGAGGGCAGATTGGCAAACCGTAGAAAGGAGGAAGAAGCCAAAACCTAAGCACCCACGGCCAGATGCTTTAATAATAAAGGATCGTGGGGGAAGGTCATACGCAGACATTTTGCGGGCTGTCAGGAATGAGCCAAAGCTGAAACACTTAGGAGAGATGGTAACAAAAATAAGGAAAACCACCAATGGGGACTTACTCATTCAACTGGAGAAACCAACAGACTCGCACACTTCCGAGGTACAGCGAGCTGTCGAAGAAGCGCTTGGCGAAAGCGTCTCTGTCCAGACTCTCACCTCGCAAATTGCGTTAAAGGTTAAAGATCTGGATGAAGTATCAACGAAAGAAGAGATTTGCGCCGCTTTTGAAAAAGAGTTCGAGGGGATAAAGTTTAAAGAAGACGCAGTGAAATCTATGCGAAAGGCATACAGTGGTACGAAGACAGCGACTATACTTCTCCCAGCTGCAGCCGCAAATAGAGTAATAGCAGCAGGAAAAATACGTATAGGATGGGTGGTTTGTCGAATTCGGCAAAAAACACAGCCGATGCAATGCTTTAAATGCTTAGAGTTTGGACACGTAGCACGAAACTGCAGATCTCCACACGATATGAAGGGATCGTGTTTCAACTGTGGTGACTCAAGTCATATGGCCCGTGATTGCAAGAAAGAGCTGAGGTGTGCCATTTGCACGAGGAAAAACTTGGCAGATTTGAAGCACAGAACAGGTGGAAGAGAATGCCCTTGTTATGTACAGGCAGTACAAAAGACACGTAAAGAATGAAGGTTTGCCAACTAAATCTAAATCACTGTAAGGCGGCACAGGAATTGCTGCAGCAGTCGGTATTAGAACTGAATATCGACGTAGCTCTACTGAGTGAACCTTACAAAGTGGTCGACTGTCAACTATGGGCCAAGGCCAACGCAGGGCGATCAGCGGTATGGAGTTGTGCCAAAAAACCACTCCCATTAGAAAAACTGAAATCGGAAGTAGGCTTCGTCTGCGTGAAAATTGCTGGCATCATACTGTACAGTTGCTACATACCACCTAGCTTCAACCTCGAGGAGTTTGAAACAATATTAGATAACTTGGTCACCGATGCTAGAACTAGAACGCCGGTTGTAATCGCAGGTGACTTCAATGCATGGGCCCAAGCCGTAAAACAAATCCCAAAGGCAGAGCGCTCCTGACAGCTCTTTCGACCCTAGAAGTGGTGCTATTAAATTCCGGAAGTAAAGCTACATTCAAAAATGACGGAAGTGAGTCTATAATAGACTTAACATTCATAACTAGTAGACTATCCCGAAATGTCCATTGGGAGGTTAGTGACGACTATACTCACAGCGATCACCAAGCAATTATCTTCACTATAAACGAACCAAAGCACCGAAAGTAGAACAGTGGGCTGGAAAATCGACTCTCTAGATGAAGAAGCGCTAAAAGTTATGATGTCTGAAGTTACCCTAACACAAGGAGCTACGAATATGGCCAACAAGCTCATGACCACCATAGCAAACGCCTGTGATGCTTCAATGAGGAGAAGAGGAAGAAACCCATCGCGTAGACGTCCCTCAGTATACTGGTGGAATTCCCAGATAGCAGATGTTCGTCAACAATGCAATAGAGCAAGGCGCGACTACCAAAGGGCCAGAAAAACGGCAAATTATTTGGAACAACAAATACACTACAGGGCCAAGCGAAAGGAATTAAAGCAAACCATTAAGGCGAGCAAGAAGAAGTGTTTTCTGCAGCTTTGCGACAGTGCCGAACAAACTCCTTGGGGTATGGCATACAAAGTGGTTACTAAAAAGCTACAGGCATCGGTCCAGCCGCAGCTCACAAGCGCCGACCAACTGGGTATAATAGTAAGCAAACTGTTTCCAGGCCAAAAAGCATTCAGTAGAGAGATCCTCTCCCATGCTGAATGCAAATTCCCCCAGATCACCGCTGGAGAGGTGCTGCTTGCGGTTGATGCATTTAAAGACAGAAAGGCCCCAGGCCCTGATGCAATTCCGAATAAAGTTCTTAAACTAGCAGTGAAAGCGAATACTGAGGTTTTCGTTCACACGTTTAACGAATGCTTTACAGAGGGCGTATTTCCGAAAATATGGAAACGCCAGCGGCTTGTTCTACTACCAAAGGCGGGAAAATCTCCTGGGGATCCCTCTGCATATCGACTAATATGTATGCTTAATACAACAGGGAAGCTTCTGGAATGCATAATTACCAATAGAGTTACAGAAGCAATGGAGGCGAATGGAGGACTCTCCGAAACACAATTTGGATTTAGAAAAGGGCGGTCCACAGTTGATGCAGCCAATTTCATAAAAAGAATAGCAGAAGATGCGACTAGCGGTGAGAGATGGAGATGGGGCTCAAAAGAATATTGTTTAATAATTACGCTCGACGTGAAAAACGCATTTAACACCGCAAGCTGGCGGAAAATAACAGAGGCGCTAATAACTTTCGATATTCCAGCATATCTCAGAAGAATCCTAAACAATTACTTGTCGGACAGACTTCTACTCTACGACACCGATGAAGGCAGAAAGAAATATAAGATTTCAGGCGGAGTTCCACAAGGCTCAGTGCTGGGTCCAACGCTATGGAACATAATGTATGATGGCATATTGAAACTACATCTACCAAAAGGGGCGAAAATAGTTGGTTTTGCTGATGACATAGCCATTGTGGTCGTAGCTAAGCACATAAAAGACATTGAAGAGAGTGCAAACAACTCGATCACTAGTGTTCAAAACTGGCTCCTCGATGCAGGTCTAGAGCTTGCACAGCAAAAAACCGAGACAGTGTTAATTAGCAGCAGGAAGATCCGAGAAGTGGCGAAAATAAACGTATGTGGCCATGAAATAGAATCAGCCCCAGATCTGAAATACCTCGGAATCATACTGGATGCTAGATTAACATTCAAGCGGCATATTGAATATGCAGTCGGAAAAGCGGAAAAAGTCGCAGTAGCGCTTTCGAGACTGATGCTTAACGTCGGAGGTCCAAAGCAACAGCGAAGGCAGTTATACGCCAATATAGTCAGAAGTGTCCTGCTATACGGGTTTCAAATCTGGGGTGAAGCCTTTAAGAAGACGTCATACGCACGCGAAGCGAAGTCTTTATACCGACTCTGCGCGGTTAAGGTATGCTGCGCTTACCGAACTACATCGGACGATGCTGCGTTGGTTATTGCTGGCCTATGTCCAATAGATAACCTGGCGACGCAGACGTTGGCAAGAGCTGTAAACAAGGCGAATCGCCAAGCAGAAATCAAGATCTGCTGGCAACAGTGGCAATGCCGTTGGGACCAGACAGATAAAGGTCGCTGGACACACCGTCTCATACCATCAATAGAAAAATGGTTAAGCCGGAAACATGGAGAAGTAAACTTCCAGTTAACCCAAATGCTTACTGGGCATGGCTGTTTTAAATCTTACTTTTATAGATTTAAAATCGATGATGACCCTTACTGCACTCTCTGCGAAGAGGACGTTATCCAAGATGCTGAACATTGCTTTTTGGGCTGCACATATTTTGAAGATGAACGAAACTGCCTAAACGTACAGGTAGGGCGGCTGACAAAAGTAGAGAATTTGATCGATATAATGCTCGAATCGATCGAAAACTGGTCTGCCGTCTGCAACATGGCAAATATGGTAATATCGAAACTACGTCAGGCGGAACGACTCCGCAGAAATACATAATCTTTTAATGTCGGTTGACGGCAACAAACTTCACACCGAATCGGCGGTTAGGAACCTAGTCCGTTCCGACTGCCTGCACTAATAAAAAAATAAAAATAAAAAAATAAAAATGTAAGCAGTTTGGCTCTTTGGCTCTAAGCACAGCTCCCAACGAACAGCCCAAAGCGGTTACACACGGCCGGGTAGCCCGGAATCTCGTCCGTTCCGGCTACCAAGAAAGGTTAGTGCTCAATAAACTGCTTTTGAGAAATTTATATATATATGGGTTTTTTTTTTTTTTTTTTTTTTTCGGTTACGACCAGGGAGGAGGAATCTTCATATATACGAGCAGCCCGTGCTGCCCGCATGCCCGATTTGCCTCCAGGCACCTACGGACTAAACCCAACCTCCTTCGTACGCTGGGCCTGTGGCACCCCTGCGGGACTATCAATTCCGATATTACTTCGCAGGGCAGGCACTGGACGTTATTCTTCGTCTTCACTCAGCGTGCGTTATAATTCTGCGCGGTTCGCGTTTCGCTCGTCCATTCGGAGTCTTTTCATTATTCCCGTGATGTTGTCAACACATTTGTGCCAAATATCCTTATCGGACAGCATAGCCTCCAGCAAGCCTTCGGGGGACACTGCTTTTCGCATATAACATTCTAGATAGTTGCGTTCTGTGTCGAATCTGTGGCAGTCCATAAGTATGTGTTCTGCGCTTTCAATTTTCCCATCGCAATGTAGGCAGAAGGGGTGGTCAACGTGCTTGTATTTATATAAATATTGTCGGAAGCAGCCATGCCCGGTAAGGAACTGGGTAAGGTAGAAGTTTGTTTCTCCGTGTTTTCTCTTAATCCACTCGTCTACCCTTGGGATCAATCTCTTTGTCCAACGTCCTTTTGGGGACGAGTCCCACCTTTGTTGCCACTCGTCGGTGCTTTGTTGCAGGATCTTGTTGCGTTCACTTGGGCTATGCTTTATTGCTGCCGCCGTTCTTGCAGCTATGTCTAGCGGGCATCTTCCAGCCAGCAAATTTGCAGCCTCGTCTGACACAGTCACGAATGCACAGCATACTCTAAGAGATGATAATCTGTGCACCGAGGCTGGTGCTCTCATATATGAGGTTATAGGGGTCGCGCTTGCCCAGATTGGTGCCGCGTACATTAAAATTGATGAGCTGACGCTCGCAAGCAGGGTTCTTTGTTTCTCTTTTGGGCCTCCCATATTTGGCATGAGTCTTGCAAGAGCCATACTGGTCTTCCTTGCCTTCTCACTGGCATATTTCAAGTGTTCCTTAAAGTTCAGTCGTGGATCGAGTACGACACCGAGGTATTTTAAAGTTTGCGCTGACATTACAGTATGTTCTCCTATGCGGATTTGAATCTTTTCCAGCTTTTTTCGACTGGTCATGAGCAATGCCTCTGTCTTGTGATCAGCCAACTCTAGTCCTGCGTTCTGCAGCCAAGTTTTTGCTGACGCTATTGCTTCGCTACACATGCGCGACACGTCCACCAGATGTTTCGCCACTACTACGATTGCTATGTCATCCGCATAGCCTATTATAGACACGCCCTCGGGTTTTTCAATTTTAAGGATGCCATCATACATGATGTTCCAAAGGATTGGTCCGAGGACCGAACCCTGCGGCACACCACCTGTGACATGGTACCTTTTCGGGCCTTCATTTGTATCATAAAATAACTCTCTTTCGCTAAAATAGTTTAGGAGTATTCGGGTCAAATAGTCTGGAATTTTCATCTCTATCAACGCCTTAATTATGTAGTTCCAGTTGGCGGAGTTGAATGCATTTTTTACATCCAGCGTAACTACAGCGCAGTACTGTTTGGTTCCTTCGAACCATCTTTTGCCTTCGAGTGCTTTACGTGCTATATCGCAGACAGACGCAATGGAATCGACAGTTGACCGCATTTTTCGGAAGCCGTATTGTTTATTTGAGAGCCCGTCGTCACTTTCCGTAATCTCTTGGAGTCGGGCGCTTATGATTGATTCAAATAGTTTCCCTGCAGTGTCCAGCATGCACAGAGGCCTGTACGAAGAAGGCTCTTCTGGGGGCTTGTTGCCTTTGGGTAGTAGAACTAGCCGTTGCCGCTTCCATTTCTTTGGAAAAATGCCTTCTTGAATGCATTTCGTGTATAGATTGCTGAAGGTTTCAGTCTTCTTCTTAACTACATATTTAAGAATGCTATTTGGGATTCCATCCATACCTGGGGACTTGCTGGTTTTTATTCTAGCTGCAGCAGCGAGCACTTCATTATTTGTTACCGGAGGGATCTCGGCGGTTTCTACTACTAGCTCCCTCGGTACACTGCATATTTCTTGTTGTGGGAAAAGGCCTGAGACGATCCGCTTCATTATAATTGGGCATACTGGCGGTTTGGCGTTGTACCCTTTCAGTTTTTTCAGGACGATATTGTACCCGCTACCCCAAGGATTGTCGTCAACGTCTTTTACTAGCTCTGCGAAGGCCTCGCGCTTGCTCTTTTGGATTGCTTTTCGTAGTTTTATTCGGCTGTGCTTGTATGCAGCTTGGAGGTGTTGATACTGGGGATTATTTCTTGCCCTCTGTCTCTGGTGTTGCCGGCGCAGTCTTAGGCATTCCCCTCTTAGCTCCGCTATTTCGTTTGTCCACCAGTACGCTGGTGCTCTTCGGTTACCACTCTTTTTCCGTGGCATTGATGCATCGCAGATGTCAGTGATTAGCTTTACTATTGCATTAGCACATGTGTTGGGGCTTCCAGAGCTTCCATCAAGTGTGTCTGGTATGAGTTCTGTCATGTATTCCAACATGCTGTTATCTAACATTTTTGTTTTCCATCCAATGCTTTGCACTTTCGACGCCCTCCTTTTATTCGCGGAGTTTCGAGACGGGTGGATGGTTAAGTAGATGGCAAAGTGGTCGCTGAATGTAAACTCCTCTGAGACGTCCCATGTTATTTTATTGAATATCGCAGAGCTGCTGAATGTCAGGTCGATGATCGAACCCGCATTGCCTTTTTGGTAGGTATTTTTTCTTCCTTTGTTGAGCAGCACGATGTTAAGACTGGCAAAGGCTTCAAGCAGCGCCTGGCCCCGTGGGGTTGTTTTTGGGCTGCCCCATTCAACTGCCCACGAGTTGAAGTCTCCAGATATTACGAGTGGTGCTTTTCCCGCAGCATCGGTTACCAGACGGCTCAGCATGTTTTTATAACTTTCTATTGGTTCGCTTGGAGGTGCGTAGCAGCTGTAGAAGTGAATTCCACCGATTTTTGCGTAGATGAAGCCCTCATGTTGACTATTACCTCTGATTTCGATGGGCGTGGCCCCACATGCCCAGATTGCAGCTTTTTTCCTTCTGTCTTGGAGCCAATTTCCTTCCACTGCGGGTTCTTTGTACTGCTCGCTGATGAGTGCAATATCGATCTTTTGCTCGTAGATTGCCTGCTTTAAAAGATCTTGTGCCGCCTTGCAATGGTTTAAATTTATTTGTATGCACTTAATCATTATTTTAGTTGGTTTACCGCTTTTTTATACGCAGGGCACCTGAAGCTTCCAGTAGGGTGGTCTTGTGCGACACCAGTCGCTGTCTTGCAAATGGCGCATTTGGGTGCTGCTTTGCATTGCTTGGCAAAGTGTCCTTTCTCCCCACAACGAAGACACGTACCGCTGCGATCTTCGGCGGACTTGCAATGCCTGGATATGTGTCCAAAATCGAGGCATCGATAACACCTGGTGGGACTGAATAGTTCCCGAATTCGGCAGTTGACCCAGCCTATGCGAATTCGTCCCGCCTCTACCAAGGTTTTTGCGTCTCGCACTGAAAGGCTTATGAGCGCAGTTTGTGTTCCATTTCTTACTGTTCTTATGGATTTGACTGAAACCGGCTTCCCATAGTTTACTTCGGGGAACTGGTGCTTGATTGCGTCGCCAACCTCTTCTTCTGTTGTTGCCGCATCCATGTCGCGAATCTCCACGTTTAGTGTGTGTGTCAGGACTTTTACATCTGCGACATTTTTTAGTACCTCGTTAGCGCACTCCCTGAACTTGCTTGCCACGTGTCCAGTGTTGTCGCGTAGTTGGACTAGTAAGTCTCCTCTAGATGTGGTGACAATTTTGTTGACACTTTGCCCTAGTTCTTGCATTGCGGGTTGCTTCTTCATTTGCTTGATGATGTCCGCATATGTGGTTTCGCCTGTTTTTGATATTATTACCGCATCGGGCTTCGACGCTTTTCTTGCGGTTTTGCTCAATTTTTTCTGGGTTTGCACCAAGGTCCATTTGTTAGCTGGGGTTTCTGCCCTTGCGGCCGCCTTGTTTCTTATATTTGAATCGGTGTTACTTTTAGTCGATTCGACCTGCATTTGCCGCATGTTTACTGTCGGCTTGTTACCCTTTCGGTCACTTGAAGTTTGGACGTATTGCTCTCTGGTTTTCTTGTTTGTTTTGTTGCTTACGTCCGCGTTCTGCACTTCTGTTGCCTCTTTGTGCAACTTCGCAATTTCCCCGACTAGATCGCGCATGGGTTGGTGAATGGATCTTCTGCCTCCGCCTATCATGCTTAGAAGCTCATTTATCTTATAGCCCAACTCTTTCATAGGGCTTTTGACGTTTGCAGGAGAGTTTGCGGCCATAGGGGCTACCCCACGGCTGATATCCGGTGGTGAGGAGCGCGAACGTAAATTTTCTGCAGCTTTCTCAACATTCATCTGGTGACGTCTTTCCGCGTTAGGAGAACATTCAGTGGGGCCTTTATCGCTTATATCGGCTTTTTTGGCTTTTTTCGCTTCTTGACATCCGTCGTCTTCTAAAGCGAGCGCACTTCTCTTTTGGACTTCGCTTTTTTCGGCTTCAGTCCTTTCCCTTACTCTCGGAGGGGAGTGCATAACACCTGAACTCCGCCTAAATGGGTTTTCGGCGGGTTCAGCCATTCGCCATGAGTTTCGGATTAGTCCGCTGCTAATTTTGTGCACACCGTTGTATCAGGAGTGATCGTATACTGCTTTATCGACGTATGGGTTGTGTCCTTGCTATTCGGAGGAAAACCGGACTTAGAGGTTTGCTTATCGACGAAAGTCACTGCTTTATCACTTTCACTATTTCCAGCTGTTTTGCAGTTTGTAGTTGAACACACACTTTGGGTCAGCTGTTTAGTGCGCCAAAAATAGTTTTATTTGCTGTTGGTGTTGTTTTTGTTTTCTTTATGAAAACCCAAAACAAAACAGAACGTAGGCTGAAAAAAAGGTTTATAAATTTTCTTACAGATGATGATACTTATCTGGATTCCGTTTGTGTCGGTGTTTTTCACTGTTGCAGGGAAGCGGGTAGTTTTAACAACCGCCCTGTACACTTTTTTTCCGGATACACCTTCACTTTTCACTATATATCTTTGATAAAACACAGAGCTAATAAATTTGTCGACTGTTCACAACAATTGCACTCAGTACATATATATATATGGGTGAAAGTGTGTGTGTGTGTGTGAGTGTGTACACGCAAACCGCTTACTAGGGTTGCGCGTACCATTTGTCGGTCGAAGGAGGGTGGCGATGAGATTTTGGCCGGAAGCCTAAACAACATTGCTTTCGACAATCTTGAAAATTATAAGAAGAGTTAAGTTGCTCCGAAATCGGTTGGGTTTAGACACAAATGTGTGGAAATACATACATATATATTCACGTGTACAAAATAATAACTCGATAATTGATGATAAAATTTTTGCAAATAAAATCCATATGACCCATTGTTATGAGTGTTGTACTCATACGACATTGGTTATGACAATCTTGAAAATTTGAACAAAAATTAAGTTGCTCCAAAATCGGTCGGGTTTATACTCAAATGAGTGTAAATACATATACATATATTCACGTGTACATAATTAGAATTCGATTAAAGATTATGAAATTTTTGCAAACATAAATCCATACGACCCATTGATATGAGTGGCGTACTCATACGACATTGGTTAAGACAATCTTGAAAATTTGAACAAAAATTAAGGTGCTCCAAAATTGGTCGGGTTTATACTCAAATGAGTGTAAAAACATATATATTCACGTGTACAAAATAAGAACTCGATTAATGATGATGAAATTTTCGCAAATAAAATCCATATGACACATTGTTATGAGTGGCGTACTCATACGATATTGGTTATGACAATCTTGAAAATTATAAGAAAAATCTAGTTGCTCCAAAATCGGTCGGGTTTGGACTCAAATGTGTGGAAATACATATATACTCGCATGTACACAATAAGAACTCCATTAAAGATGATGAATTTTTTGCAAATACATATATCCATGTGACCCATTGTTATGATCAGCGTACTCATACGACATTGCTTTCGACAATGTTGAAAATTTTAAAAAAATTTAGTTCCTCCAAAATCGGTCGGGTTTAGACTCAAATGTATGGAAATACATTTATATTCACGTGTACAAAATAATAACTTGATTAAAGATGATGAACTTTATGCAAATAAAATCCATATGACCCATTGTTATGAGTGGCGTACTCATCGACATTACTTATGGCAATCTTGAAAATTTGAACAAAAATTAAGTTGCTCCAAAATCGGCCGGGTTTATACTCAAATGAGTGTATATACATATATATTCACGTGTACAAAATAAGAACTTGGTTCAAGATGATGAAATTTATGCAAATAAAATCCATATGACACATTGTTATGAGTGCCGTACTCATACGACATTGCTTATGACAATCTTGAAAATTAGAACAAAAATTTAGTTGGTCTAAAATCTGTCGGGTTTAGACTCAAATGTGTCCAACTACATATATATTCACGTGTACAAAATAATTACTTGATTAATGATGATGAATTTATTGCAAATAAAATCAATATGATCCATTGTTATGATTACCGTTATCTGTCCAATTCTGTTTTTACTTTTTATAAATGACTTACCTTCTGTAATAAATTATTCAAAAATATTATTGTATGCTGATGATGTAAAGCTTTTTAGATCGTATCATTCTGTTGAGGAAAGGTCCTTACTTCAAGCGGATTTAAATAGCATGACTAACTGGTGTGAAATAAATTACATGCCACTAAACCTTAAAAAATGTAAAGTAATGTGCTTTTCTCGCAGAGCAGTTCAACCAGCTTCTTATAAAATATGTAACCATAACCCCGAACAAGTGTTTAACTTTGTTGATCTTGGAATTACAATGGACCCGAAATTTAATTTTAATCTTCACATAAATGTTACAGTTAACAAAGCCAAGGGTGTTTTTGCATTTGGAAAACGGTGGTCAAAAGAATTCAATGACCCTTACATCACGAAGGCTCTATTCACAACGTTAGTGACGCCCATACTGGAATATGGATCTGCTGTTTGGAACCCGCGCTATCAAGTTCATTCCGACACAATAGAGTCAATTCAAAAACAATTTCTGCTTTTTGCTTTAAGGAATTTTAGTTGGGATTCTCAGAACAACCTGCCGCCATATATGTATAAGTCGTTTAAAACTCATTAATCTTCCTACACTTGCTAGTCGCAGAGAAATGCTAGGCATTGTATTTTTGGTCAAGTTACTGACAGGCTTGATCTCTAGCCCATCTCTTCTTAGCGAAATAAAACTAAACGTTCCCTCCAGAATTTCAAGAAATTTCCGGCCTCTCTTTCTGAAGCCATGTAAAAGTAATTTTGAGTTAAATGAGCCACTCCGTAGTTTGTGTCAGGATTTTAACACTCACTCCGGTTCTGATGAAATTTTTGCAAATAAAATCCATATGACCCATTGTTATGATTACCGTTATCATACCACATTGCTTTCGACAATCTTGAAAATTTTAACAATAATTAAGTTGCTCCAAAATCGGTAGGGTTTAGACTCAAATGTGTGGAAATACAGATACGAGTATATTTACGTGTACAAAATAAGAAGTTGATTAAAGATGATGAAATTTATGCAAATAAAATCCATAAGACCCATTCTTATGAGTAGCGTACTCATACGACATTGCTTATGACAATCTTGAAAATTATAACAAAAATTTGGTTGGTCTAAAATTGGTCGGGTTTAGACCCAAATGTGTCTAACAACATATATATTCACGTGTACAATATAATAACTTGATTAAATAAATTCCATATGACCCCTTGTTATGAGTGGCGTACTCATACGACATTGGTTATGACAATTTTGAAAATTTGAACAAAAATTAAGTTGCTCCAAAATCGGTCGGGTTTGGATTCAAATGTGTGGAAATGCAAGTTAAAGGATCATAGATCCTTACACTAAAAAAAATAGAAGGGCCAACTCGCCCTAAGAGTAATTGAAAGATATTTGTACGTTATAAAGGTCACTTTATTAGCACTATACACTTAAATTAGGTCTTAACACTACTAGTACCCCTAGGTAACTAACTCCTCAACTGTAGCAGCGTCGAGCACCAGCCCTCGGTATAGCAGCAGCGACGCATCTGTTGCGTCATGATGTTGCATTGCAGCGGCTACGATGTTGGTTTCCCACGGGCATTTCACCATGCTCTAGAATGCTTGTGTAAGCATATCCGGCGGTAACGACCGTGGCCTTGATTTCCCACAGGTGGAGCGTTAGCTATGCTAAGGCACAGTTACAGCATATGATGAAATAGGATTCTGCTGACACAGCGCACGTGTCGTGGCTGACTGTGGGAACTGTCTGGACTGGGCACTAGCGAACGTGTTAACTCCTCCCCCTTCAAAAATCTGCGTCCCGCAGATCATGCGGCAAGGAAGAGCGCCTCCTACGTTGGATACTATCGCATCTTGGTAAGGATATCTTTAGTTCAGGCAGGTTGACCCTTGCGGTGATTTTGCGCCAAATGAACCAAATCGCCAGCAAAAGAGCGACTAACCCCAGGGATTCGATGACAGTAAACCAATTTGTTTTTTCCGCAAGGTGGCCCAGTAATTGGACGTTGTCAATCGCCATCTCGTGTACGAGGTTAAGGTTCAGGGCCGTGCTTCGATTGGTTATGCTGGTCAAAACTGATGGAAGGACTTGAGCTCCTGAGATGCTTGAGCTCGCATAGCTCTGGTTATTAATGGTAACGGTCTCGTTTTCCATCTGTAGAATATAAGAACCAGAAAGTTGATGGGGTGTTTTACCTGACCAAACGCTGCTATTGAAGTTATACAGGAATATTGTATCGTCTTTAAGTACTTCGACAGTTGACTCTGTACAGGTTATGTAGCGGCAACTTGTCTGACCACCCTTGAGCAGTCGTGGTAGGCAATCTTCTTCAGGTAGTAAATCCAGCGCTTCCTTCTTACAGACCATGGCAGTGGTAAGATGCAGGCAACTATCCTTGACCCCATACGTTTGTTGTTTGTTCATTAAAATGATTTTATACTTCAGATCTACTCGCTGGCCTTCCTTCAGAATTGCCCGAGTGATTAGGTGGTTGAATCTTGTTTGTGCCACCTTTGGCATGGACAGCACATAAAGCAAAAAGGTGCCGTTTGTGTAGATCGAGGGTTCGCTGTATTCAATGGCTTCGATGACGTTGCTGTAAGGAAGTACTTCTATTTCGCTTATCAACTGGTTTATCTCCTCTTTATTCAACAGGTTGCTGTTTACTACTCCAGCTTTTGCCATTTGGCATGCCCGAACTAATGCGCCAACATCATCCTTGAGGATCATCATTTTCTGCTGTATTTGTTGGGAAAACTTTACCAGGTTGTCGTGTCCGCGAATGTCGTTCGTGGTCATCGCAATTCCGTTGACGGCCTGCAATAATTCCTGAGTTTTTTTGAATATTTCAGAGTTTATCTTATATTGTTGGTTGTTATTGGCAACAATTGCATTTTGGCTCCGCAGGACTTCATCCCAGTCTGAAGCATCAGGTGAGCCGGCAATCCATTTCCAGGCCGAACCGATCCAGTTAATTGAGCGCCTTGGTCTTATAGGTTTTGGGCCCTTTAGTTCATCAAGTTGAGTATGAATCTTTTCTAACTGGTACGCGATGACATCCGTGATACCATTGGTGTCGTTTATCTCCGCAGCTTCGTCTTCTAAGCGATGTAGAATTTCTTCATAGCGGGTCAAGTCGATCACGTGGATTAGCTTGAAGTGTCCGTTGACTATCCATCCGTAACCATCACGAACAGTTAAAACGGGAGAGCCTAGGTTGAATACGACGTATGCTTGTGCGGTTGCACAGAGGCAGATTCTAAGAATACGTTAATAACTATTAGCTTAATTCTATTTTTATTTTCTGAATGGTTTAAAAGGACATAACACAATTCTACTTTTTTAGAAATTAAATTTGCCTATAATAATAATTCGATAGTTAATACTTAACAAACTAAATACAACATTTTTTCATTCACATATTTTAAATTTCTTGGAGGTGTGTATGCCGAAAATTTAACAAAAGAGTGCCTAAGGTAGCAATTCTACTTAATAATTTTTCCTTAATAGTAACATTATAGCTATTGAGTGGAGTTCGGGAGGATAAGGGTGAGACGGATTAATTAGGACCCAGTATGTGATGTTAAGAGTGGAATTTATTTGTAAATTTGTTAGTTCGTTTAGTTATTGTTAGTACATCTTAGTAAGTGAGCATATTTATTTTTATTAATCTTTTGGCTCATTTATGTAAGACTTATGTGGATTAGTAAGTTAGTATATTTAAAATTATTTAGGTGTTAGTTTTTTATGTTAATTCCTTTTTTTCCTTAATTTTGTGGGACGCTTTCCCTTTTTTTATTTCTTTTTTTTTTTATTTTTAAAATTTTTTTTTTTTATTTTATTTTTTTATTCCCCCGTTTTGTAATGTAGTTCAAATTTATTATTGTAAATATGATTAATAGTGAGAACTTTTCGTTCCCTCAAATAGAAAATATTGTTAAAATTTTGCTTTTATTTAATATATTTTTATTTGAAGTATACCCCCCTTTTTTGTAAAATTATGGAACTTATGGAACGCTAAAAATATCGATTTCATATTTGAATCTTTACTGTTCAGTTCCTTTTCATCGGAATACAGGCATAAACTCAGATGACCTTGGAAGGCTCGCTTTAATCCCTTTTAACCATAAGCGTTGATGATTGCAAATGGCCTACTCATGGCACGAGTGACTTCACGTCAGTTAAAGTCATAGTCCCCTGGAGGAGTTGAACCACTTCGATTGATATCGCTCGGACCACCGAGTGAACTGGAATTGAACCAATACGACTGATCGAATACAAAATAAAAGATTTGTACCCATACCGCTGGGGCTTAAGGATCTACGCATGAGTTTTTTTTTGCCCTTCAACCAATGTTTGCGATATTCAATTAATATTGCTGATATTTAATTTTGTCTTTCAGACATTCTTGATGTCCGATTTATGGAATTTTTTTCCACTTTGTGTGACAATGGTCGCATTTCTGTTTTCAGCCACAGCTTCTTTTTTATAAAGCGGTTTCTGCTTGCTTTTTATTTGTTTGTTAGCGATAAATAATTGATCGCCACTATTAAAATTGCGGGGGGGGCGAGCGAGTTTTATTGTTTCTGGCATTTCTACTTTCCTGTTCATGTAATAATAATGCTTTAATGTTGTCATTTGTATGTTCCCTAAAGTCCGTCAACTCCTGATAGTTAATCCTAGCTGTTCTGTTCAGGAATACATCCGCGGGTTTCCTTCTTGTCACGGAATGGATTGTATTGTTATACCTATCAACAGTTATAGCAACGCGTTCCTGGGTTGTTAGTCTAGGATATTCAGTGCAAAGGCAACGATACATTTCAATCAAAGTAGAGTGTAACCTCTCGACCTGGCCGTTGGCCTCGCTTCGTTGCGTTGGCGTTTGATATACCTCTATTCCTAAGGATCTGATATAGTTCAATACCAGTGGCGTTAAAAATCCGCGCTCGTTGTCCATAACTAAAGCTTGTGGAACTGCTAAATAGTGTAGCGCAACTGTTAGTTTGGTTCGCAAATGAGTAGAAGATTTATTCTTTATCGGAAAAAGCTTCGCGAATTTGGTGAATTTATCAATGCAGCTCAAATATTTCTGCCGTTCTATTTCAAAAATATCAATGTGAAGAATTCCGCACGGATAACTAGGGATAGGGGTCGGCTGCATATACGGTTTTGCAGGATGCCTATCATATTTATTTAATTTACATGTTTCGCATTGACTAATGTATTCCCTAACCTGTTTTGACATAGCCGGAAAGTAGAATTTTTCAAGGATTTGCTCCTTATTTTCGCGAGCATTTCTATGAGCACGTTTATGCTCCTTCTCGATTATGCTGAATACTCTATCAGCAATTGTAACATCTTCCACTATGCGCTGAGTGATTCTAATTTTATACTTACTGAAATTATTAATATAAGCATTTTGCAAACTATAGAGCGAACATTCTGGTATTTTAATCCCGTTTATAACATTTGGATTTAAATTTTTTTTAAGGACAGCTACCAGAGATTCGCAATTTAGTATGGGCAACGTAATAAAATACCTTCTGTAGCCTCTATGAGGTTCTTCGCTACACGCACAACTCGCCCCCTGTCTGAGGATTATTTGGTTCCTGAAGACATTAATCGGTACCTCAACGGTGTCCGTTTCGGAAGCCACATCAGTTACAGTACACGGTGGCTGAGCAACGATTGAGTCCGTGAGAGCATTTACTTCCGCCTTAAGGCGGGAGAGTGCGTCGGCGACCACATTCGTCTTACCTGGCTTGTAGATTAACTCGCAGTTATACTCTTCTATACGCGCTTTCCATCGCTTAAGCTTTGCGTTATAATTGCGGTTACTCATAGAGAACGTCAGCGGTTGGTGGTCGATGCAAATTTTAATTTTGCGTGCACCATACAGGTAAGATCGCAGGTTATCAAGTGCCCAAACGATGGCGAGGAGATCCTTCTCGTTTGTGGCATAATTTTCCTCTGATTTGTTCAGGGACCGCGAAATGTAGGCTATAGGTTTATCCTCGCCTATAGTTCCTTGTGAGAGAACCGCACCAACAGCGTAGTTTGAAGCATCTGTCGTCAGGTTGAATGGTTTCTCGAAATCTGGAAAGGCTAAAACATCGGCAGATACTAAGAGTTGCTTCAAGTCGCTGAAAGCCTCCAGCGCATTTTCGTCGAGTTCGACTCCTACATTTTTTGACGCATTGGCTTTTACCTGCGCATTTGGTCCCCGAGTGAGGTTGGTCAAAGGTTTAGCAACCTTGGCATAGTCCCTTATAAACTTCCTATAGTATGAGGTCATGCCAAGGAAGCTTTTTAAGTCTTTTAAATTCCTTGGGGGTAAAATCATTTTTATAGCTTCTACTTTTTTAGGATCAGCGCGTACTCCATCAGGAGTAATCACATAGCCCAGAAAATCAACTTCTTTTTCAAAAAAACAAGTCTTTTCTAGATTTACTTTTAAATTTGCTTGCAAAAGCCTTGAGAAAACTTTTTCTACGTTATTTAGGTGTTCGTCCGCGTCTTTCCCAAATACTATGATGTCATCGATGTAGACCTAGCAAAGTTTACCTATGTATTCTTTCAGGACATCATCTATCATCCGTTGGAAAATAGCCGGGGCGTTTTTCAGCCCAAAGGGTAATCGTAGAAACTCATATTTCCCGTTCATCGTTGAAAAGGCTGTTTTTGCTATGTCTGCATCCTTCATTGGTATCTGGTGGAAACCGGACGTTAAATCTATTGTGGTGTAGTAATTAGCCTGACCAAGGCTGCAAAGTGTCGCGTTAATATCAGGGATAGGATACGTGTCTGCTATTGTCACTGCATTAAGTCTCTTATAATCAATCACCATTCGGTACTGTTTTTCGCCATTTGCCTTTGGTTTTTTTGGCACCACCCAAATTGGTGAGTTGTAAGGACTCTTCGAAGGTCGTATCACGCCTTCCGTGAGCAATTCGTCAACCTGTTTTTCTACTTCGTTTCTCATGCAAGCTGGATATGGATAGCTTTTGCTATAAATTGGCTCAGGAGTAGAGGTTTTTATCTCAGCTCATTTCCGTTTATTGGTTTAAAAAGTTCGCAGTACTTTTTTAGCAAGATACTAATTTTTTTATGAACATCAGGGGGCAAGTCCTTGCCCAACGTAAAATTAACATCGCAAGATTTGCGGGCTTTAAGAGGAATTTTGTAGTCCCCTATCTGGAGTAGGTTTTCTTTCCTGTCAATTATTGCGCCTAATCTTCTTAGGGTGTCGTCGCCGATGATACCACAAAACCCGGTAAGGGTTGGTAAAATGAAAAATTCAAATCCTGTAGAATTACCTATTGAATAAAATTTTTGTTCGCACCAGTATCAACTAAGAAATCTAGCACGCGACCATTGGGTAGCGTATATTCTAAGTATGGTACGCTAGATGCCCGGAGGATAGAAAATCCTCAGATTTTTCATCGGTGGCAGACTCCTGATCATTTTCTAGATCCTCAGTCGCCTCCGGAACAGTGTGAAACAACCTTGGCTGTTTTTGTGGTAGGTTGTCAGACTTGGCGGTGCGCTTGAATGGGTTAGGCCTGTTCATGTAGTTCACGTTTCGTGTTTGCACTGAAGGATCAACCTCCATCTTTTCGACAGGTGGGCGCTCTGCGGTTTGGTTACTATCGCGTCCGGAAGGACGTTCCTTTCGTGAATTTGAGTTTCGATAATCCTGAGAGCGCCAATTCGATTTCGGAGGGAGTGGAGGATTGTTGCTTCTATTCGGCTGGTAAGAGCTGCTCGGCAAATTGTTCAGAGGCACTACCACCCGATTATTCATCGTGGGAGAGTGAATGGAAAAATTTCGGAAATCCACATTTTGAATTTCCAAACAGGCCGAGTAGGCCTCGGATAGGGTTTTAGGACGCTGTATTAGAAGCATCCTTGACATTTCCCCATTTAGACCACGAATGAACACGTCGAGGGCGCGGTTACGATAAGTTTCCACCAGGACTCTCACCGTTTCGTCCGTGTAGGACTCGGTTTTAATCTTATTGATAATGAGAGAGAACTGGTGGTTCACCCTCGCGTAGAACTCGTCAATCCTTGACCCCTTTTGTTGCAGCTGATGCAACTGGTGCTCAAGGGTGCGGATATCGCGTTTATCCGCGTAGTGCAGCGAAAGGCATTCCTTAATTTTTAACCAATTGCTTTCAAAGATGTTGTAGGATATTAAGGCTGAATCAGCCGCACCTCGCACTTTTTGCCTAATATGCTGCAGAATTGCCCGATAAAGAGGTTTGCCTCTAACAACAGCGAAGTCGGACAGGATCACCTCTACGGAGTGAACCCAAGACACATACTGCACTGGATTGCCATCAAAGATCTGCAGCTCCTTGACACAGTCAGCTAATGTCCCTAATATCGGCTTCAGTCGTGGGGGCCTGAGCCACCACTTCTTCCGCTGGTTCAGGAAGGGCGCTAGCTCCTGCTGTGGCAGACCTGGAGCTCACTACATCAAGATGTGCCACTCGTCTTTCCATAGTGTTCAATTTTTCTAGAATGGCATTGACAGCCCCAGTGAGGTTCGTTACGGTTGTCCTGAGGTTTTCCATACTGAAACGATAGATAAAATGTTTGGGTTTTCTATAATTTACTTACAACAGATAATTCAAAGATTTCATAAAATCCGGGTGCGTATCGAGGCGATTAGTACGAATTTTAGATGCCTTCCTAGATGTCTTCTTTGATCTCGTGATGCAGCTCAGTCACTTCACAATTCGCTCCTCAGTTGTGCACTTTGGATGATATACTCAATCCCTTTTTGTGAGGTTTTATTTTTTGATTAAAAACATATTTTTTGTTTAATTCTTCCTTAAATATTTCTTGTTCACTTTTTCCTTTTAGGAAATTTATCAGTCACACACTCTTTTAATCACTACTGGGTCCCTGCTCGGGCGCCAGTTAAAGGATCATAGGTCCTTACACTAAAAAAAATAGAAGGGGCGAGATATTTGTACGTTATAAAGGTCACTTTATTAGCACTATACACTTAAATTAGGTCTTAACACTACTAGTACCCCTAGGTAACTAACTCCTCAACTGTAGCAGCGTCGAGCACCAGCCCTCGGTATAGCAGCAGCGACGCATCTGTTGCGTCATGATGTTGCATTGCAGCGGCTACGATGTTGGTTTCCCACGGGCATTTCACCATGCTCTAGAATGCTTGTGTAAGCATATCCGGCGGTAACGACCGTGGCCTTGATTTCCCACAGGTGGAGCGTTAGCTATGCTAAGGCACAGTTACAGCATATGATGAAATAGGATTCTGCTGACACAGCGCACGTGTCGTGGCTGACTGTGGGAACTGTCTGGACTGGGCACTAGCGAACGTGTTAACTTGCATATATCTTCGCATGTACACAATAAGAACTCGATTAAAGATGATGCAATTTTTGCAAATAAAATCCATATGACCCATTGTTATGATTACCGTTATCACACCACATTGCTTTTAATAAAACTCGCGTGTTTAATTGTATTCAGTTCAAAAGTTTAATAAGAAGTAAGAAAATATAATGTATGTACATTAGTAAGAATGTCAGTACAAAGTAAATACAAGAATACACGTTGCAAAGGAATGCCAGATTTTAACACTCCTCTTCAACGTGGATACATCTTTTACAAAATTCAAAATATTTATTTTAAAATAAATTAATTTGCTTTCTAAATAGTTCATGTTTAGACTTCGACAAATTTTTCGTAAAAATATCCGCCGTCATCTTTTCCGTAGGGCAGTACTTTAATGTAATTATTCCTTTACTTATCAACTCGCGTATATTATGATATCGTACATCGATATGTTTCGTGCGATTGTGGTACACTGGATTTGTTGCTAACTTCTCTGCCGCCTGATTATCAATGTGTAGCACAATTGTGTCATCTTTCCAAAAACCGATTACTTTCAATATGCGTTGCAGATATACTGCTTCTTTGGCTGCATTGGATGCTGCTATATATTCAGCTTCTGTGCTGCTTAACGCGATCGTATTCTGCTTCTTCGATTCCCATGATATGGTGCAGTTACCATACATAAACACGAACCCTGTGTACGACTTTCGATCATGGGGATCGCTTCCCCAATCAGCATCAACATAACCTTGTACACGCTTGCCACCTGCACGGTTAGAAATTTTAAGATCCATACTACCTTGCAAATACCTTAAAATGTGCTTCGCCGCAGTGAAATGCTCCACGTGTGGGTCTACGTTTCTTCACTGCATGCTGCGTGATAGCCCTTCTCCAATGGAATGGCCACACTCTTGCATTTGGCTAATCCATATTGCATTAGCAAGTCACGTATATACTGCTTTTGGCTCGCAGTAATAGGTCCAACTTCGCCGTCGCGTTCGATTTCCATTCCAAGGAAATGCTGCAATACGTCTTTATCTACTACGTCAAAACAATCAGATATGAGTGCCTTCACCATGTGAATTTCTGCAATGTCTTTGCAAGCGATGATCATATCATCGACGTACACTGCGATGAGAACCAATTCTTCGCCAGAATTTAGCTTGTACAAACATGGCTCATCGTCACATGCTGAAAAACCAATTTTTTGAAGGACTTCGTACCGTTCAACTTCACCGCTTTTATTGCGCTTGATAGCGAACACCCATTTATTTCTAATCGCTTTCTTCCCTGGCGGTAAATGAACGAACGTCCACGTTCTGTTTTTCTTCAGCGCTGCGAATTCGATCTCCATAGCATTCTTCCACTCTTCACGCTTGCCACTCAAAAGAGCCTTATCGACGCTCGTTGAAAAGCTCTCCGTTGCTACATTGTACTGCTTTTTGAGACGTCCACGCGCACCAGTGCGTAGCAATCTGCGTCTACCCTTACCCAGCTTGGTATCATCTTCACACGTCTCCTTCTGCTTGTCGTTGTAATTTGCGGATTCAGAATCACGTACAGCTACTCCATCTGCGCTATCGTACGACGAACTATCAGCTATATTCGGCTTATTTTTTACCTCGAGGAAAACTTGAAGAACGTCAACGTTTTCGCTGCTGTTCCCACCAACATTACAGGTTTTATCGTTATCGCTGAAATTTTCATTAAATATTACGTTTCTCTTTAGTACAATTTTATTTATTTCTTCATCGTACAAACGATACGCTTTGCTTTCCAGTGAAAAGCCAACCATAATCATCTGTTTGCCTTTTGCTTGCAAACTTCTCTCGCCGTGTCTTATCAAGCGCTACTGCAACAGCACCGAAAGTTTTCAAGAAATCGACTTTTGGTTTTTGATTATACCACATTTCGTAGGGAGTTTTGCATTTCAGGATTGCAGTTGGGCATCTATTTCTAAGGTATGCCGCAGTTGATATCGCCTCCGCCCACAAACTCTGCTTCACATGCGCATGCAATAACATGCTGCGTGCCACCTCTACTAGAGTGCAATTTGCACGTTCAGCCACTCCATTCTGTTGCGGTGTAAGTGGCACTGTTAACTCGTGCCGTATGCCATGCAGCTTTAAAAACTGATCAAACGTATGGTTGACATACTCTTTACCATTGTCGCACCTTAGCGCCCTTATTTTGCAGTTTGTTTGCCGCTCGACATAAGTTTTATACATTTTAAACTTTTCTAATACCTCACTTTTCGCTTTTAGGAAATATACGCTGATGTATCTCGACTTGTCATCAATTAGCGTCAGAAAATATCGTGAGCCACTAATCGATTTTATGTTAACAGGGCCGCAAACATCAGAATGTATAAGCTCTGAAAGATTTTCTGATTTGTGCTCTGTTGCCTTAGGGAATGGTAGGACATGTATTTTGCTTAACATACAAGTATTACAACAGGTTTGCTTAACCTTATCGTCATACTTCAACCCGCTTACCATATCACCCCGACTAAGTTCACGAAGACTTTGATAGTTCAGGTGACCATATCTGTTATGCCAAACTTCATTGCTGCTTACAGCGAACAAACTATGTTGTTGTAAATCGCTTTCTATGTACCAACACGATCGATCAAAGGTTGCTGGCACGTTCGCCCTTGCAATGACATTCATTGCAGACTCTCCAGAATTTTGCTTTACTTTACATTTATTGGCAAAGTGACCCTTTTTGCCGCATGCAAAGCATTTACCTTTAAACTTCTTCTGCTGCTTTTTGTCATGTTCACGTACTATGAAAGCCTGTTGCCCACCTTCGTCCAACGATTAATTTTGCGGCTTTCGCTTCTCGCTTTCTTCCAAAATTTTCAGTTTAAGAGCGCTAAGTGAGGGCAAATTATCACGTGTCTCTATAGCTACGAAGAAGTTTTCAAACGATTTGGGTAAACTTGAAAGCAAAATAATACTTAGCAGCTCCTCTTGAATAACAATGCCAATCTCTGCTAATCTATTTGCGATACAAGCTTACTTTCTGCACCGGCCCTTGTGGCTTGTGTACCTCTTGCAGCTTCTGCCAAGCCTCAGCCGCCGACTTACAGCTCTTAACGTAGTTCAATTGATCCGGCTTCACACTTAGTAGGATGGTCGCCAATGCTTTCTTATCACTTACGGTCTATACCGCCAGCTCTTCCGCATTCGATGGCTTCATGTCAGCCACCACCTTCCATAGACCGCCATGAATCAGCACACTTCGCATTTGTACTAACCAGGTTTCGTAGCTTGACTCATCAAGCTTATCTATAGTATAAAGCGACGTCATTACGCAAGTTTGTTTTTGTTTAAACCGAAATAAATATCGTTAGGATCAGAGCTGGAGCCTCTGGGGCCATAACCTAATAAAACTCGCGTGTTTAATTGTATTCCGTTCAAAAGTTTAATAAGAAGTAAGAAAATAGAATGTATGTACATTAGTAAGAACGTCAGTACAAAGTAAATACAAGAATACACGTTGCAAAGGAATGCCAGATTTTAACAGCTTTCGACAATCTTGAAAATTTTAACAATAACTAAGCGGTCCAAAATCGGTAGGGTTTGGACTCAAATGTGTGGAAATACAGATACGAGTACATTCACGTGTACAAAATAAGAACTTGATTAAAGATGATGAAATTTATGCAAATAAAATCCATATGACCCATTGTTATGAGTGGCGTAATCTTGAAAATTAGAACAAAAATTAAGTTGCCCCCAAAATTTGTCGGGTTTAAACTCAAATGTGTGGAAATACATATCTATTCGCATGTACTCAATAAGAACTCGATTAAAGATGATGAATTTTTTGCAAATAAAATCCATATGACCCATTGTTATGGTTACCGTTATCATACCACATTGCTTTCGACAATCTTGAAAATTTTAACAATAATTAAGTTGCTCCAAAATCGGTAGGGTTTTGACTCAAATTCATATTCACGTGTACAAAATAAGAACTTGATTAAAGATGATGAAATTTTTGCAAATAAAATCCATATCACCCAATGTTATGACTGGCGTAGTCATACGACATTGTTTATGACAATCTTGAAAATTAGAACAAAAATTAAGTTGCTACAAAATCTTTCAAGTTTGGACTCAAATGTGTGGAAATAAATATATGTATATTCGCATGTACTCAATTAGAACTCGTTTAAAGATGATGCATTTTTTGCAAATAAAATCCATATGACCCATTGTTATGAGTAGCGTACTCATACGACATTGCTTCTGACAATCTTGAAAATTACAACAAAAATTAAGTTGCTCCAAAATCTGTCGGGTTTGGACTCAAATGTGTGGAAATACATATATATTCGCATGTACACAATAAAAACTCGATTAAAGATGATGCTTTTTTTGCAAATAAAATCCATATGACCTATTGTTATGATTACCGTTATCATACCACACTGCTTTCGACAATCTTGAAAATTTTAACAATAATTAAGTTGCTTCAAAATCGGTAGGGTTTTGACTCAAATGTGCGGAAATACAGATACGAGTATATTCACGTGTACAAAATAAGAACTTGATTAAAGATGATGCAATTTTTGCAAATAAAATCCACATCACCCAATGTTATGACTGGCGTAGTCATACGACATTGTTTATGACAATCTTGAAAATTAGAACAAAAATTAAGTTGCTACAAAATCTTTCAAGTTTGGACTCAAATGTGTGGAAATACATATATGTATATTCGCATGTACTCAATAAGAACTCGTTTAAAGATGATGCATTTTTTGCAAATAAAATCCATATGACCCATTGTTATGAGTAGCGTACTCATACGACATTGCTTCTGACAATCTTGAAAATTACAACAAAAATTTAGTTGGTCCAAAATCGGTCGGGTTTAGACTCAAATGTGTCTAACTACATATATATTCAGGTGTTCAAAATAATAGCTTGATTAATGGTGATGAAATTTATGCAAATAAAATCCATATGATCCAATGTTATGAGTGGCGTAGTCATACGACATTGTTAATGACAATCTTGAAAATTATAAGAAGAATTAAGTTGCTCCGAAATCGGTTGGGTTTAGACACAAGTGTGTGGAAATCCATTAATATTCACGTGTACAAAATAAGAACTCGATTAAAGATGATGAAATTTTTGCAATTAAATCCATATGACCCAATGTTATGAGTGGCGTACTCATACGACATTGCTTATGACAATCTTGAAAATTAGAACAAAAATTAAGTTGCTCCAAAATCTGTCGGGTTTGGACTCAAATGTGTGGAAATACATATATATTCGCATGTACACAATAAAAACTCGATTAAAGATGATGCTTTTTTTGCAAATAAAATCCATATGACCCATTGTTATGATTAGCGTACTCATACCACATTGCTTTCGACAATCTTGAAAATTTGAACAAAATTTAAGTTGCTCCAAAATCGGTCGAGTTTAGACTCAAATGTGTGGAACTAAATATATATTCACGTGTACAAAATAAGAACTCGATTAAAGATGATGAAATTTTTGCAAATAAAATCCATATGATCCAATGTTATGAGTGGCGTACTCATACGATATTGTTTATGACAATCTTGAAAATTAGAACAAAAATTAAGTTGCTCCAAAATCTGTCGGGTTTGGACTCAAATGTGTAGAATGACATATATATTCACATGTACTCAATAAGAACTCGATTAAAGATGATGAATTTTTTGCAAATAAAATCCATATGACCCATTGTTATGATTAGCGTACTCATATCACATTGCTTTCGACAATCTTGAAAATTATAAGAAGAGTTAAGTTGCTCCGAAATCGGTTGGGTGTAGACTCGTAAGACGTGTTTATTAGCGCTCGATCTTGTGGTTTACTTGTATGTGCTAAAGTGAAAAACTGTGTTGCTGTTTTTGCTTGGTTACTTAATTCTACAATGCCGTGCGTGTGTGGGCAAAAAGTTAATCGTCTACAACCCAATACGCAATGTGCTAAGTGCCGTGAAATTTTTCATTTACCCTGTGTAAATATTTTGCAGGCTGACCTTGATTTTTTGAATAAATCTTGCAAGCCGTTCTATTGTAAAGCGTGTACCAGTGTGCGCCGCGGTTCCATTCGCTCACCGCCTTCTCTCAACCAAATCAACGTACTGACCGGTAATGAAAAATCTTTTAATATCGCTAATAATATGGATTCGCTGTGTGATGGCTCACTGGGTGGAGCACAGCATAAAGGCAATGAACAACAAAACAATGAAGATAAGTACAATGAGCAATGTACAGTGAACGAAATGTTGAAATCAATGCTAAGTGAAATTGCTGCAGTTAAGGCTGATAACGTTCGGATTCTTTCTATGCTTAATTCGGCTCTTGACGAAAAAAATCAATTGCTTGCTAAAGTCAACGACCTGCAAGCTCAACTGAGCTCTATGCATAAAACAATGTGTGACTTTAATATTGTTGCTGTTAGCGACATTAAAGACTTAAAAGCGGAGATCGCTCAACTAATACTAACAATTAACAATAAAACAGTTGGTAAAAACATCGCTACATGTGTAATTGATAAAAACAAAACATTAACGCGCTCTAATGCTGAGCTTAACCTCTCCAAAATAACTTGCTCCGGTAAGCCTGCCACAGTTAATGCTAATGATGATAACAACCGCATGATTGATAGCGGGAACTCTTATGCTCTCTCGTATGCCGAAGCTGCTGCCGCCTCTACCGCTGCTGCTCCCGCTCTCATTTATACTCCTACTGCTTGTGCTGTCGCTAACCGTCTTTTGTATACTGGCGGCGATAATACTGGAGCTGCTGTCGCTGCTGTTGAACTCGACGTGAATTCTTGTGATGCTGCTGTTAATAACTCTTTAGACAATGCTCAGAATTATAAAATTATCTCACCTAGGAGAATGAAAGTGCACTCTGTTGTTGATACTGGCTCCAAACTTGGAGCGGTTGCTGTTAACAACTCGTCAAATGGTATTCGCAACAATAACATTGGTGCCAAAAAGATAAGAAAACGTCAGCCTCTTGCTGTTGGATGTAATTCTAATGCAGAACTGGACGTCGATATTCGCTTAAAGTGGGTTCATCTGTCCTCCTTTAAGCCTTCAGTTTCATCGGGGAATATTGTCGAATATGTTTCCAAACATACATGTATTGACAAGTCTTTGCTTTCTTGCTTTAAACTTATAAAAAGTGGTACAGTTATTGAATCACTGAAAAGAGTAAATTTTAAATTGGGGATACCGTCTTTGCATTATAATAAATTACTCGATCCGAATATCTGGCCATCCAATGTTGAAGTGCGCCCCTTCAAGTTTTTTCCAAAGCCCATAGAGTCAACGCCAACCACATGAGTGCCGATTCAACTCCCAACCTCAATGCTAATGCGCCAGTTACTAATTATACATTGTATTACCAGAATGTAAGCGGTATGCGTACAAAATCTTTACAGTTTCGTCGTGAACTATCTTTGCATGAATACGATTTTATTGCTATCACGGAAACTTGGCTAAATGATGCCATATTATCAACTGAATTTTTTGATGACTACTACATTGTGTATCGCACTGATCGCTGCCCGAAAGCATCGGGCCTGGAAAGAGGTGGCGGTGTTCTTTTTGCGGTGAAAGCCGACTTATGTAGTAATATTATTAGTTTAATTATTGTTGATAAGCAGATTGAACAGATTTGTGTTAAGGTTAAATTTGGTAATAGGTCTGTTATATTTTTATTATCTTATATTCCACCGAGCAGTGGTATCAATATCTACCAAAATCACTTGGATAATTTTAACTTTATTGTTAATAATTTTAAGGATAGTGACGAGATTATTTTCCTTGGTGACTTCAATTTACCTAACATCTCTTGGTTTAGATCTGAAAATAGTCTTTTACCCTCTAATGTTAAATCTGATATAGATTTGCAAGTCATAAGTACACTGTTTTCTAATGGCCTGAACCAGTGTAATTCCATCTTAAACGATAATGGTAAAACTTTAGATCTTATATTTGCAACTCACGATTTGAAGGTCAATTGCGATGAATGTCTAGCACCAATGTTAATAAATAGTATTCACCACAAGGCGCTTGTCCTAAAGTTTACATTCTATAAGTTTGCCAGTGCAACAGCTGACATTAAGCTGGAATACGATTACTCCAAGGCAAATCATATTGCAATCAAGGACTTTCTGAATAATATTGATTGGAAGTTATTAATGCAGTCACATTATCTAATTTCCTCATATGGCGTCATGCGACAGAAATTTGCCGAAGCCATCCATAACTTTGTCCCAATGAGACACTCGACGATGAGGAACAAACCACCTTGGTTTAATCGAAGGCTTTGCCATTTAAAAAATGTTAAAAATAAAGCATTTAAGAAGTTTAAAGCAAGCAACAATGAAATTGATCGTCTTAATTTCATTAACTTGAGAAAACAGTTTGACTGTTTACATAATTTTCTGTTTAGGCAATATGTACTAAATGTTGAATCGAAATTAAAATACAATCCCTCTGGTTTTTGGCACTATGTTAATTGTAGAAGGAAAATTACTGGTCTTCCATCTACCCTCGAGTTTGATGGTACAGTGTCCGATAATGTGTTGGATTCGTGTAATCTTTTTGCAAAATTCTTTCAAAAAGTGTATGTTAAGTATGATACGCCATTCATTAACAATAGTTTCCCTTCAGCAAATACCGTGAATTGCCTTGATATCTCTGCGGATGACGTACTATCTGCAATCTCAAATCTAAAATCTAGTCCGAAAGTTGACGTAGAAGGACTCTCCCCAATATTTTTCAAAGTTTTTCAGAGGAAGTAGCTAAACCAGTTGCTTTCCATTTCCAAAATTGTCTGAATAATAGAATTTATCTCCATTTTTGGAAACTATGCTCCATAGTCCCTATATTCAAATCTGGCGATCGTAATGATATTAACAATTATAGGCCTATTGTCAAACAAAGCACGCTGGCGAAATTGTTTGACTTTATAATCAATAATAAATTATTTGAACACGTCCACAGTGCCATTTCAATATACCAGCATGGGTTTTTTCCGGGTAGGTCGACAGAAACCAACCTGACTCTTATTACCAATAATATAATAAGCTCTCTGGAGCAACAAGCTCAAATGGACGTTCTTTATACGGACTTTTCTAAAGCGTTCGATAAAGTTAACCATACGATCCTCTTGTATAAACTATGTAGTTATGGTATAAGTGGGAAGCTCCTTGATTTTTTCTTCAGTTTCCTGAATGGTCGTAAGCTTGTTGTTAAAGTGGACTCATTTGAGTCAACAATTTTAGTTGACGTATGGTCAGGCATACCCTAAGGGACTCACCTCGGTCCGCTGCTATTTCTAATTTTTATAAACGATTTGCCAAACTGTTTTAAGTTTTCTAAATGTTTAATGTTTGCCGACGACGTTAAGCTGTTCCTGAAAGTACGTCATTTGGGAGATTGTATCAATCTTCAAGCCGATCTTATTGAATTTGAGAAATGGTGCATCAACAACCATTTATACCTTAATATTGATAAATGTTGCGTTGTGACTTATTCTAAGAAGCCTGAGAGTATTCTTTATAGTTATGTTCTAGGCCATTGTTCTCTCAAACGTAGCTATGAAGTAAAGGATCTGGGGGTTATTTTTGATTCGAAACTTTCATTTTCAAAACATATTGATTACATTGTCTCTAAGTCATTCGCTATGCTTGGGTTCATACGAAGAAATTCTGAAGACTTCAAGGACCCCAATACTTTAAAATCTCTTTACATTTCATTAGTAAGAAGTCGCTTGGAATATTGTGCTTTGGTATTGGATCCACTCAAATAAGATTGAAAAAGTCCAAAGGGTATTTACGAAATTTGCTTTTTTGAAGTTGCACTGGCAAGATGGTCCTCCTTCATATATTGGTAGAAGGAAACTGCTTGGTCTGCAATCTCTCCACGAGAGAAGAATTTGTCTTTCATTAACCTTCGTTTACAAATTAATTAATGGTAGCATAAATTGCCAACAACTTAGTAACTTTCTCACTATGTATAATTCTGAAAGAGATCTTAGAAACAAGCGCTTATTTGTAGAACCTTTTCATAAGAACAATTACTCATATAACGAGCCGATAGCTAGATGCCTGCGTTTATGTAATACCTACAATAATGTTATTGATTTTAATGTTAACTTATACAGGTTTAAATTAAGTTTACTCGCTTTATTTAATTAAATTTATCAATTAGTCTGTAAGAAATTTCTTTGTAGACTGAAAGCAAATAAATAAATAAATAAATAAATACATGTATATTCACGTGTACCAAATAAATAAAGTTGCTCCAAAATCGGTCGGGTTTGGACTCAAACGTGTGGAAATACATATATATTCGCATGTACTCAATAAGACCTCGATTAAAGATGATGCATTTTTTGCAAATAAAATCCATATGATCCAATGCTATGAGTGGCGTACTCATACCACATTGCTTTCGACAATCTTGAAAATTATAAGAAGAATTAAGTTGCTCCGAAATCGGTTAGGTTTAGACACAAATGTGTGGAAATACATATTTATTCACGTGTACAAAATAAGAACTCGATTAAAGATGAAAATCCATATGACCCATTGTTATGATTAGCGTACTCATACCACATTGCTTTCGACAACCTTGAAAATTTGAACAAAAATTAAGTTGCTCCAAAATCGGTCGAGTTTAGACTCAAATGTGTGGAACTACATATATATTCACGTGTACAAAATAAGCACTTGATTAAAGATGATGAAATTTATGCAAATAAAATCCATATGACCCATTGTTATGAGTGGCGTACTCATACGACATTGGTTATGACAATCTTGAAAATTTGAACAAAAATTAAGTTGCTCCAAAATCGTTCGGGTTTATACTCAAATGAGTGTAAATACGTATATATTCACGTGTACACAATAAGAACTCGATTAAAGATGATGATTTTTTTGCAACTAAAATTTATATGACGCATTGTTTTGATTAGCGTACTCATATCACATTGCTTTCGACAATCTTGAAAATTATAAGAAGAGTTAAGTTGCTAAGATATCGGTTGGGTTTAGACACAAATGTGTGGAAATACATATATATTCACGTGTAAAAAATAAGAACTCGATTAATGATGATGAAATTTTTGCAAATAAAATCCATATGACCCAATGTTATGAGTGGCGTACTCATACGACGTTGGTTATGACAATCTTGAAAATTTGAACAAAAATAAAGTTGCTCCAAAATCGGTCGGGTTTGGACTCAAATGTGTGGAAATGCATATATATTCGCATGTACAAGTTAAGCCACAATAGTCCAGCAGGCACCCTCGTAATCATTTCTGTTCTTTACTAACACCTAACAGCATCGCCAACACTTGCAAAGCAAGAGTAAGTTGATTGCTGGGAGAGCGATCTGTCTGTATGACAACGTAGAGCCAACAAGTAACTTTATTCTTAAGCTAATAATGAAGTTTAACATTTGCGGTTAACAAGTGAGAGAGTTCTTTGACTGGTATGTTGAGTAGAGTCGGATAACGTAACTTCTGAGTTACTCTGGAAGAACAAGGAACGATCACCTGATTCTTATTGGAATTGAATAAGTAACTACAGTTGCGAATAACACAGGAGACTGAGTAAGCGGTATGACTATTCTTGTTGGAGGTTTTTCTAATTAGAATAGCGTTGCAATTGGATCACGAAGGTCGTACTACGAGAAGTACTTAGCGATACCAGTATATGTGATTAATAAATTAAATTAGTATTAATAAAAAGTTTAAGACTTTTATTCACTGGCGCCCAACGTGGGGCACGAGAAGTTAAGAATAATTGAAATTAATATTCTCGTCGGAAAAACACATCCAAGAACTTGTTAAATCAGACTGAACGCTGCAAACTTAAATAAAATAATAGCTTCTGACCTTTGCTGACATTGGAAAAAAAGGACTTTGGAGAATCACTAGGCAATGGTGGTTAATTAATCAACACGTCTACCACCTATATCGAAGAACAAAACTTAAACAACGGAAATTATCACTACATATTTTGTGCTACTGTAAATAAAATCGGTGGAGTACAGCACTTTTACCTGAGATCGAACGGTGTAACCTTGGTTGATATCTAAAGGGCATATTAACTACTCATATAAAAAACCACATTTAACTGAATACAACATTAACAAACAAAAAAATAGTTTATTAAAAAAGGAGACTAAATATGTAAGTGATATGCTCAGTTACTTTACGAAATACTAAAATAATTCAAAAAATCATTAGCCTATTTCAATACATATATTTGTGAATTTTTGGTGAATCTTCTCCCTTCTTGAACTGTTTTCCCAGTTCTATTTTTTTTTAAGCCTGTTAAGAATTCGCTTATACAAAGGAAACCCTTTTGAAACCGCGTGTTATATTTTAAGTTTATGTGCGACCTTGAATTAGCTAACCTTTTTGATACGCTAGTTTTAGAAGGCGAAAGCGAAGTAAGTATGAACTCTAATGAGTTGACGGCTATAGTTGCTGCAGCGATGTCGGCTGCACTAAAATCACAAAAAGAAGATTTGATGCAAAATTAGAACAAATCACAAAAAAGTTTGCTACTACATTGTCTGAAAACGTAGAACCATTTGAAGAGGTTAGAATTGTAGGAAATGTCCCATGTGACGAAACCCTTGACCTTGCCAAATCGTTGCCCGAATTTGACGGCAAACAAGAGCATTATGTTTCATGGAGGCAGGCTGCGCACACGGCCTACAAACTCTATGAGAGGTATGAAGGAAGCGCAAAGCACTACCAAGCGGTGGCAATAATTCGGAACAAAATTAGGGGTCCGGCAGACAATGTTCTAGCTTCCTTCAACACTGTGCTAAATTTCAAGGCCATTATAGCTAGGCTAGATTTTACCTATGCAGATAAGCGACCTATTTATTTGATTGAGCATGAGCTTAGTACTTTAAGGCAGGGGAATCTTACGGTTATACAATTTTATGATGAAGTGGAGAGAAAGCTCACACTTCTTACTAATAAAACCATAATGACCTACGAGGGCAATTTAGCGAACTCCATAAATGAAAAATACAGAACGGATGCGTTACGCGTCTTTATTGCTGGCCTCAGAAAACCCCTTTGTGACATTTTATTTTCTTCAAGGCCAACTGACTTGCCGTCTGCTTTGGCCCTTGCCCAGGAGCTAGAAGCGAATCATGAACGCTACACCTTCGCGACATTTTTTTCAAAGCGTTTTGATGATAATAGCAGGAACCAACCTTCTGACAGAAGGTCTCTTGAAAACAACAATAGTCAGTTGGAATATTTGAATACCCATAAGAATCCACATTTCCAGCATAATTACAATAGGCAACAAAAACGTAGTTTTACTCAAAACGGTACGCAGGAAAGACCTGAAACAATGGAAATAGATCCGTCAACGTCTCGTTTTCTTCGTCCATCAAACTTTGAGCTCAAAAATTCGCCGAACGATACTTTAGATCAAACCAAAGCCAATAATTTTCAAGGGTCTAGGCAAAGACAGTTTCCTCAAAATACTGGTAACCTAGGACAACACCCTAAGCGTCGCTCTGATTTTGAAAGGAATACCGGGCCTAAAATGCAAAGAATTAACCATATTACCCAAGATAGGGCCGATAAATTTTCTTACGATGACTTGGTAAAGAGCGAAGTTGAGGATATTGAGGACGAGATAAATTTTTTAGGGAAAGGTCACTGCTGCCTTGGGTTAGCAGAACAATAGGAGATGAGAAAAGAATTATAAAAATGTTAATAGATACAGGGGCTTCAAAAAGTTATATAAGGCCGTTTAAGGAGCTAAAAGGAATCGTACCTTTAGCCAAACCATTTTTAGTTAAGTCAATTCATGGCGAAACTAAAGTAAGTGAAAAATGTAAAGTACATTTATTTGGAATATATTCCGATTTTGTTATTTTGCCAACATTAATAAATTTTTATGCGATAATTGGGCTTGACTTACTCACGCAGGTTAATGCCATTGTGGACCTGAAAAAAGGTATTGTTACCCACGACTTTGGGATAGAAAAGTTATTATTTAGTGAATGTGAAAACATAAATATTATACAAATTAAACATGAAAGCGTACCCCTCGCAGTGAAAGATGAGTTTTTAAAAATGATACGTAAACGATCAAATGCGTTTGCTGATCCAAATGAGTCTTTACCATATAACACTAATATAGTCGCAACCATTCGTACAAAACATGAAGAGCCCATATACTCTAGGTTATACCCTTATCCACTAGGCGTAGCAGATTTTGTGAAAAATGAAATAAAAGAACTTTTGCATAATGGCATTATTAGACCCTCTAGATCTCCCTATAATAATCCAATTTGGGTGGTAGACAAGAAAGGCTTCGATGAGTTAGGGAACAGGAAAAAACGCCTGGTGGTAGACTTCCGAAAGTTAAATGAAGTTACCATCGATGACAAGTATCCAATACCTAATGTAACGTCGATCTTGTCTAACATAGGTCAGTCGCAATACTTTTCAACACTTGACTTAAAATCGGGCTTTCACCAGATCGAACTCGCAGAGCGAGACAGGGAGAAAACAGCGTTTTCCGTAAGCAATGGCAAATATGAATTTTGCAGACTGCCATTCGGTTTAAAAAACGCTCCTAGCATATTTCAGAGGGCCATAGACGACGTACTAAGGGAACGAATAGGCAAAAGCTGTTATGTTTACGTAGACGACGTAATACTATTTTCGCAAACAAAAGAGCAACATACTGAGGACGTAAACTGGGTTTTAAAGAGCCTATATGATGCCAATATGAGGGTATCAGTAGAAAAGTCTCATTTATTTAAAAACGAAATCGAGTATCTCGGGTTTATCGTTTCAAGAGGAGGTATTAAAACGTGCCCAGACAAGGTACATACAATGCTGAACTTCCCAGCCCCCGAAAATTTATACTCTCTTAGATCATTTTTGGGACTGGCAAGCTATTATAGATGTTTCATCAAAGACTTTGCCAGCATAGCCAAACCTTTGACCGACATTCTAAAAGGTGAGAATGGAAAAGTCAGCGCTAATCAGTCGAAGAAAGTAAAAGTAACATTAGATTCAAGGCAATACCAAGCTTTTGATAATTTGAAAAGTATTTTAATATCCGAAGATGTAATGCTCGCCTACCATGATTTCAAAAAACCTTTTGATTTGACAACCGATGCCTCTAACCATGGCCTGGGTGCTGTTTTGTCTCAGGATGGCAGGCCAATCACCATGATATCTAGGACCTTGAAAGGTAATGAGCTTAATTTTGCAACAAACGAAAGGGAGCTCCTGGCCATAGTATGGGCATTAAAAAATCTCAGAAACTATCTCTATGGTGTAAAGCACTTGAACATATTCACAGACCACCAACCACTAACATTTGCAGTTTCCGATAGAAACCCGAATGCAAAACTCAAGCGTTGGAGGGCATTTATTGATGAGCATAACGCAAAATTGCACTACAAACCGGGAAAGGAGAACAATGTCGCAGATGCTTTGTCGCGACAGCAGGTTAACTTGGTGGAACAGGATTCGAATTCCGATTGTGCAACAATTCATAGTGAACGGTCTTTGACGTATACCATACAGGCAGTTGAAAAACCCATAAATTGTTTCAAAAACCAGATTATTATTGAAGAAGCTGAGAACCCATCTAAATGAACTTTTATTGTATTTGGAAATAGGACAAGACATGTTATTCATTTTCGTGACAAAAACACTCTGTTAGGAACTATTCAAGACCTTGTAAACACAAACGTAGTGAATGCAATTCATTGCAGCTTGCCTATTCTAGCCCATATCCAACATGATCTTGTACAATTATTTCCAAATACCAAGTTTAAATATGCTAAGAAATTTGTGACCGATATCTTTGATCCAAATGATCAGATGGAAATAATAATAACAGAACATAATCGCGCTCACCGCGCAGTACAAGAAAATGTAAAACAAATTTTAAACGATTACTTTTTTCCAAAACTGGAAAAGAAAGCAAAAGAAGCGGTAGGAAACTGAAAAATCTGTTCAAAATCAAAATATAATAGACATCATCAACGGCATAAAATAGCTGAAACACCAATCCCCTCATATTTAGGAGAAATATTGCACATTGATATATTCTCAACAGATTCGAAATTTTTTTTAACATGTTTGGACAAATTTTCCAAATTTGCAGTTGTGCAAACTATACAATCTAGAACTATTGTGGATATTAAGCCCCAGCTCATGCAACTTTTGAACATATTCCCTAATGCTAAGACCATTTATTGTGATAATGAGAAGTCATTTAATTCCAATACTGTCACATATCTCCTTGCCAACAGTTTTGGTATTGAAATTGTTAATGCTCCACCTCTGCACAGTGCATCTAACGGGCAGGTGGAACGGTTCCACAGCACATTGATAGAGATTGCTAGATGCATTAAATTGGAAAGGGGCATTGAGGACACGCGGGATTTAATTTTGTTGGCGACTATCGAATACAATAAAACAATTCATTCGGTAACCAACCAAAGGCCAATTGATATATTTCGACCTATGAATGAAAATACAAATATAAGCACGGAAATACCGGCACGATTAAAGCATGGACAGCAACTAGAGCTAAATACTCATAACAAAAAAAGAATAGAACGTAAATTTCATCCAGGCGAAAAGGTACTGGTAAAAAGAAACACCAGACTTGGTAATAAATTAACCCCCCTTTACGCTGAACAGATAATAGAAAGAGACTTGGGAACTACAGTTCTTATTAAAGGGAGGGTGGTTCACAAAGATAATTTGAAATAGGTATAAATCTTACCTCAATCAGAAACACAAAATTTGTCTTTATTGTTAAATTATTAAGATAAGTGTGCTTTATCCGGTCTAAAGCCACAAAGTAAAATTAAAATCAACGGCACAAAGCTGAGCATTTCACATTTTTGTTTTCATTTTAAAATCATTTAGTATTTCATTGAAAAGAGTTTAATACATATTTGGTACTCAACAATTCTGTTATTCAACAAATAGTGTAAGGTATATGTAATCTAGTAAGTAAGGAAAATTGTATGAAACCTCTACCGCTTACTCCACTCACTTATGATTTAAAGCAATGTACTCAATGCATACGGGTATATCATTAAGAGATCTCACGGCGTGACGTAGGACACTTTGTTAGCTCTGCATCCAGTTTTATTGGCCACATTGAGCTGCTACTCCCTCATACGCATTGGAGGCAATATGTCCTATCAGATTGTGGATTTAAATTTTTGCAACACAATTAAACTATGTCGCAATAAATACATACTTGTAAACACAAATTAACACATAAGATATCCAGGACCGAGGACGTCCCTCTTTAAGAAGGGGAGGAGTTAAGCCACAATAGTCCAGGAGGCACCCTCGTAATCATTTCTGTTCTTCACTAACACCTTACAGCATCGCCAACACTTGCAAAGCAAGAGTAAGTTGATTGCTGGGAGAGCGATCTGTCTGTATGACAACGTAGAGCCAACAAGTAACTTTATTCTTAAGCTAATAATGAAGTTTAACATTTGCGGTTAACAAGTGAGAGAGTTCTTTGACTGGTATGTTGAGCAGAGTCGGATAACGTAACTTCTGAGTTACTCTGGAAGAGCAAGGAACGATCACCTGATTCTTATTGGAATTGAATAAGTAACTACAGTTGCGAATAACACAGGAGACTGAGTAAGCGGTATGACTATTCTTGTTGGAGGTTTTTCTAATTAGAATAGCGTTGCAATTGGATCACGAAGGTCGCACTACGAGAAGTACTTAGCGACACCAGTATATGTGATTAATAAATTAAATTAATATTAATAAAAAGTTTAAGACTTTTATTCACTTACACAATAATAACTATATTAAAGATGATGAATTTTTTGCAAATAAAATCCATATGACCCATTGTTATTATTACCGTTATCATACCACATTGCTTTCGACAATCTTGAAAATTATAAGAAGAATTAAGTTGCTCCGAAATCGGTTGGGTTTAGACACAAATGTGTGCAAATACATATATATTCACGTGTACAAAATAAGAACTCGATTAATGATGATGAAATTTTTGCAAATAAAATCCATATGACCCAATGTTATGAGTGGCGTACTCATACGACATTGGTTAAGCCAATCTTGAAAATTTGAACAAAAATAAAGTTGCTCCAAAATCGGTCGGGTTTGGACTCAAATGTGTGGAAATGCATATATATTCGCATGTACACAATAAAAACTCGATTAAAGATGATGCTTTTTTTGCAAATAAAATCCATATGACCCATTGTTATGATTAGCGTACTCATACCACATTGCTTTCGACAATCTTGAAAATTTGAACAAAAATTAAGTTGCTCCAAAATCGGTCGAGTTTAGACTCAAATGTGTGGAACTAAATATATATCCACGTGTACAAAATAAGCACTCGATTAAAGATGATGAAATTTTTGCAAATAAAATCCATATTACCCAATGTTATGAGTGGCGTACACATACGACATTGCTTATGACAATCTTGAAAATTAGAAGAAAAATTAAGTTGCTCCAAAATCTGTCGGGTTTGGACTCAAATGTGTGGAAATACATATATATTCGCATGTACACAATAAGAACTCGACTAAAGATGATGATTTTTTTTTCAAATAAAATCCATATGACCCATTGTTATGATTAGCGTACTCATACCACTATGCTTTCGACAATCTTGAAAATTTGAACAAAAATTAAGTTGCTCCAAAATCGGTCGAGTTTAGACTCAAATGTGTGGAACTAAATATATATTCACGTGTACAAAATAAGCACTCGATTAAAGATGATGAAATTTATGCAAATAAAATCTATATGACCCATTGTTTTGAGCGGCGTACTCATACGACATTGGTTATGACAATCTTGAAAATTTGAACAAAAATTAAGTTGTTCCAAAATCGATCGGGGTTATACTCAAATGAGTGTAAATACATATATATTCACGTGTACAAAATAAGAACTCGATTAAAGATGATGAAATTTTTGCAAATAAAATCCATATGATCCAATGTTATGAGTGGCGTACTCATACGATATTGTTTATGACAATCTTGAAAATTAGAACAAAAATTAAGTTGCTCCAAAATCTGTCGGGTTTGGACTCAAATGTGTAGAATGACATATATATTCACATGTACTCAATAAGAACTCGATTAAAGTTGATGACTTTTTTGCAAATAAAATCCATATGACCCATTGTTATGATTAGCGTACTCATATCACATTGCTTTCGACAATCTTGAAAATTATAAGAAGAGTTAAGTTGCTCCGAAATCGGTTGGGTTTAGACTCAAATGTGTGGAAATACATATATATTCACGTGTACCAAATAAGAACTCGATTAATGATGATGAAATTTATGCAAATAAAATCCATTTGACCCTTTGTTATGAGTAACGTACTCATACGACATTGGTTATGACAATCTCGAAAATTTGAACAAAAATAAATTTGCTCCAAAATCGGTCGGGTTTGGACTCATATGTGTGGAAATGCATATATATTCGCATGTACACAATAAGAACTCGACTAAAGATGATGATTTTTTTGCAAATAAAATCCATATGACCCATTGTTATGATTAGCGTACTCATACCACATTGCTTTCGACAATCTTGAAAATTTGAACAAAAATTAAGTTGCTCCAAAATCGGTCGAGTTTAGACTCAAATGTGTGGAACTAAATATATATTCACGTGTACAAAATAAGCACTCGATTAAAGAAGATGAAATTTATGCAAATAAAATCCATATGACCCATTGTTATGAGCGGCGTACTCATACGACATTGGTTATGACAATCTTGAAAATTTGAACAAAAATTAAGTTGTTCCAAAATCGATCGGGTTTATACTCAAATGAGTGTAAATACATATATATTCACGTGTACAAAATAAGAACTCGATTAAAGATGATGAAATTTTTGCAAATAAAATCCATATGATCCAATGTTATGAGTGGCGTACTCATACGATATTGTTTATGACAATCTTGAAAATTAGAACAAAAATTAAGTTGCTCCAAAATCTGTCGGGTTTGGACTCAAATGTGTAGAATGACATATATATTCACGTGTACAAAATAAGCACTCGATTAATGATGATGAAATTTATGCAAATAAAATCCATATGACCCATTGTTATGAGTGGCGTACTCATACGACATTGGTTATGACAATCTTGAAAATTTGAACAAAAATAAAGTTGCTCCAAAATCGGTCGGGTTTGGACTCAAATGTGTAGAACTACATATATATTCGCATGTACTCAATAAGACAACGATTAAAGATGATGCATTTTTTGCAAATAAAATCCATATGATCCAATGCTATGAGTGGCGTACTCATACCACATTGCTTTCGACAATCTTGAAAATTATAAGAAGATTTAAGTCGCTCCGAAATCGGTTAGGTTTAGACACAAATGTGTGGAAATACATATTTATTCACGGGTACAAAATAAGAACTCGATTAAAAATGATGATTTTTTTGCAAATAAAATCCATATGACCCATTGTTATGATTAGCGTACTCATACCACATTGCTTTCGACAATCTTGAAAATTTTAACAAATATTAAGTTGCTCCAAAATCGGTCGGGTTTGGACTCAAATGTGTGGAACTACATTTATATTCGCATAAACTCAATAAGACCTCGATTAAAGATGATGCATTTTTTGCAAATAAAATCCTTATGATCCAATGCTATGAGTGGCGTACTCATACCACATTGCTTTCGACAATCTTGAAAATTATAAGAAGAATTAAGTTGCTCCGAAATCGGTTAGGTTTAGACACAAATGTGTGGAAATCCATTAATATTCACGTGTACAAAATAAGAACTCGATTAAAGAAGATGAAATTTATGCAAATAAAATCCATATGACCCATTGTTATGAGTAACGTACTCATACGACATTGGTTATGACAATCTTGAAAGTTGCTCCAAAATCGGTCGGGTTTGGACTCAAATGTGTGGAACTACATATATATTCGCATGTACTCAATAAGACCTCGACTAAAGATGATGCATTTTTTGCAAATAAAATCCATATGACCCAATGCTATGAGTGGCGTACTCATACCACATTGCTTTCGACAATCTTGAAAATTATAAGAAGAATTAAGTTGCTCCGAAATCGGTTAGGTTTAGACACAAATGTGTGGAAATACATATTTATTCACGTGTACAAAATAAGAACTCGATTAAAAATGATGATTTTTTTGCAAATAAAATCCATATGACCCATTGTTATGATTAGCGTACTCATACCACATTGCTTTCGACAATCTTGAAAATTTGAACCAAAATTAAATTGCTCCAAAATCGGTCGAGTTTAGACTCAAATGTGTGGAACTAAATATATATCCACGTGTACAAAATAAGCACTCGATTAAAGATGATGAAATTTTTGCAAATAAAATCCATATTACCCAATGTTATGAGTGGCGTACACATACGACATTGCTTATGACAATCTTGAAAATTAGCAGAAAAATTAAGTTGCTCCAAAATCTGTCGGGTTTGGACTCAAATGTGTGGAAATACATATATATTCGCATGTACACAATAAGAACTCGACTAAAGATGATGATTTTTTTTCAAATAAAATCCATATGACCCATTTTTATGATTAGCGTACTCATACCACATTGCTTTCGACAATCTTGAAAATTTGAACAAAAATTAAGTTGCTCCAAAATCGGTCGAGTTTAGACTCAAATGTGTGGAACTAAATATATATTCACGTGTACAAAATAAGCACTCGATTAAAGATGATGAAATTTATGCAAATAAAATCTATATGACCCATTGTTATGAGCGGCGTACTCATACGACATTGGTTATGACAATCTTGAAAATTTGAACAAAAATTAAGTTGTTCCAAAATCGATCGGGGTTGTACTCAAATGAGTGTAAATACATATATATTCACGTGTACAAAATAAGAACTCGATTAAAGATGATGAAATTTTTGCAAATAAAATCCATATGATCCAATGTTATGAGTGGCGTACTCATACGATATTGTTTATGACAATCTTGAAAATTAGAACAAAAATTAAGTTGCTCCAAAATCTGTCGGGTTTGGACTCAAATGTGTAGAATGACATATATATTCACATGCACTCAATAAGAACTCGATTAAAGATGATGACTTTTTTGCAAATAAAATCCATATGACCCATTGTTATGATTAGCGTACTCATATCACATTGCTTTCGACAATCTTGAAAATTATAAGAAGAGTTAAGTTGCTCCGAAATCGGTTGGGTTTAGACTCAAATCTGTGGAAATACATATATATTCACGTGTACCAAATAAGAACTCGATTAATGATGATGAAATTTATGCAAATAAAATCCATTTGACCCATTGTTATGAGTAACGTACTCATACGACATTGGTTATGACAATCTCGAAAATTTGAACAAAAATAAATTTGCTCCAAAATCGGTCGGGTTTGGACTCAAATGTGTGGAAATGCATATATATTCGCATGTACACAATAAGAACTCGACTAAAGATGATGATTTTTTTGCAAATAAAATCCATATGACCCATTGCTATGATTAGCGTACTCATACCACATTGCTTTCGACAATCTTGAAAATTTGAACAAAAATTAAGTTGCTCCAAAATCGGTCGAGTTTAGACTCAAATGTGTGGAACTACATTTATATTCGCATGTACTCAATAAGACCTCGATTAAAGATGATGCATTTTTTGCAAATAAAATCCATATGATCCAATGCTATGAGTGGCGTACTCATACCACATTGCTTTCGACAATCTTGAAAATTATAAGAAGAATTAAGTTGCTCCGAAATCGGTTAGGTTTAGACACAAATGTGTGGAAATACATATATATTCACGTGTACAAAATAAGAACTCGATTAAAGAAGATGAAATTTATGCAAATAAAATCCATATGACCCATTGTTATGAGTAACGTACTCATACGACATTGGTTATGACAATCTTGAAAATTTGAACAAAAATAAAGTTGCTCCAAAATCGGTCGGGTTTGGACTCAAATGTGTGGAACTACATATATATTCGCATGTACTCAATAAGACCTCGATTAAAGATGATGCATTTTTTGCAAATAAAATCCATATGATCCAATGCTATGAGTGGCGTACTCATACCACATTGCTTTCGACAATCTTGAAAATTATAAGAAGAATTAAGTTGCTCCGAAATCGGTTAGGTTTAGACACAAATGTGTGGAAATACATATTTATTCACGTGTACAAAATAAGAACTCGATTAAAAATGATGATTTTTTTGCAAATAAAATCCATATGACCCATTGTTATGACTAGCCTACTCATACCACATTGCTTTCGACAATCTTGAAAATTTGAACCAAAATTAAGTTGCTCCAAAATCGGTCGAGTTTAGATTCAAATGTGTGGAACTACATATATATTCACGTGTACAAAATAAGCACTCGATTAATGATGATGAAATTTATTCAAATAAAATTCATATGACCCATTGTTATGAGTGGCGTACTCATACGACATTGGTTATGACAATCTTGAAAATTTGAACAAAAATTAAGTTGCTCCAAAATCGATCGGGTTTATACTCAAATGAGTGTAAATACGTATATATTCACGTGTACACAATAAGAACTCGATTAAAGATGATGATTTTTTTGCAACTAAAATTTATATGACCTATTGTTATGATTAGCGTACTCATATCACATTGCTTTCGACAATCTTGAAAATTATAAGAAGAGTTAAGTTGCTAAGATATCGGTTGGGTTTAGACACAAATATGTGGAAATACATATATATTCACGTGAACAAAATAAGAACTCGATTAAAGATGATGAAATTTATGCAAATAAAATCCATATGACACATTGTTATGAGTGGCGTATACTCATACGACATTGTTTATTACAATCTTGAAAATTAGAACAAAAATTAAGTTGCTACAAAATCTTTCGGGTTTAGACTCAAATGTGTGGAAATAGATATATATTCGCATGTACACAATAAGAACTCGATTAAAAATGATGATTTTTTGCAAATAAAATCTATATGACCCATTGTTATGAGTGGCGTACTCATACGACATTGGTTATGACAATCTTGAAAATTTTAACAAAAATAAAGTTGCTCCAAAATCGGTCGGGTTTGGACTCAAATGTGTGGAAATGCAAATATATTTGCATGTACACAATAATAACTAGATTAAATATGATGCAAATTTTGCAAATAAAATCCATATGACCCATTGTTATGATTACCGTTATCATACCACATGTACAAAATAAGAACTCGATTAATGATGATGAAATTTTTGCAAATAAAGTCCATATCACCCAATGTTATGAGTGGCGTAGTCATACGACATTGCTTATGACAATCTTAAAAATTAGAACAAAAATTAAGTTGCCCCAAAATCGGTCGGGTTTGGACTCAAATGTGTGGAAATACATATATATTCGCATGTACTCAATAAGAACTCGATTAAAGATGATGAATTTTTTGCAAATAAAATCCATATGATCCATTGTTATGGGTGGCGTACTCATACCACATTGCTTTCGACAATCTTGAAAATTTTAACAATAATTAAGTTGCTCCAAAATCGGTAGGGTTTTGGCTCAAATATGTGGAAATACAGATACGAGTATATTCACGTGTACAAAATAAGAACTTGATTAAAGATGATGAAATTTTTGCAAATAAAATCCATATCACCCAATGTTATGAGTGGCGTAGTCATACGACATTGTTTATGACAATCGTGAAAATTATAAGAAGATTTAAGTTTCTCCGAAATCGGTAGGGTTTAGACACAAATGTGTGGAAATCCAATAACATTCACGTGTACTCAATAAGAACTCGATTAAAGAAAATGAATTTTTTGCAAATAAAATCCATATGACCCATTGTTATAATTACCGTTATCATACCACATTGCTTTCGACAATCTTGAAAATTTTAACAATAATTCAGCTGCTCCAAAATCGGTAGGGCTTAGACTAAAACGTGTGGAAATACAGATACGAGTATATTAACGTGTACAAAATAAGAACTTGATTAAAGATGATGAAATGTATGCATATAAAATCCATATGATCCAATGTTATGAGTGGCGTACTCATACGACATTGTTTATGACAATCTTGAAAATTATAAGAAGATTTAAGTTGCCCCGAAATCGGTTGGGTTTAGACACAAATGTGTGGAAATCCATTAATATTCACGTGTACAAAATAAGAACTCGATTAAAGGTGATGAAATTTTTGCAAATAAAATCCATATGACCCAATGTTATGAGTGGCGTACTCATACGACATTGCTTATGACAATCTTGAAAATTAGAAGAAAAATTAAGTTGCTCCAAAATCTGTCGGGTTTGGACTCAAATGTGTGGAAATACATATATATTCGCATGTACACAATAAGAACTCGATTAAAGAAGATGATTTCTTTGCAAATAAAATCCATATGACCCATTGTTATGATTAGCGTACTCATACCACATTGCTTTCGGCAATCTTGAAAATTTGAACAAAAATTAAGTTGCTCCAAAATCGGTCGAGTTTACACTCAAATGTGTGGAACTAAATATATATTCACGTGTACAAAACAAGCACTCGATTAAAGATGATGAAATTTATGCAAATAAAATCCATATGACCCATTGTTATGATTAGCGTACTCATATCACATTGCTTTCGACAATCTTGAAAATTATAAGAAGAGTTAAGTTGCTCCGAAATCGGTTGGGTTTAGACTCAAATGTGTGGAAATACATATATATTCACGTGTACAAAATAAGAACTCGATTAATGATGATGAAATTTATGCAAATAAAATCCATTTGACCCATTGTTATGAGTAACGTACTCATACGACATTGGTTATGACAATCTTGAAAATTTTAACAAAAATAAAGTTGCTCCAAAATCGGTCGGGTTTAGACTCAAATGTGTGGAAATACATATATATTCGCATGTACTCAATAAGAACTCGATTAAAGATGACGAATTTTTTGCAAATAAAATCCATATGATCCAATGCTATGAGTGGCGTACTCATACGACATTGCTTTCGACAATCTTGAAAATTATAAGAAGAATTAAGTTGCTCCGAAATCGGTTAGGTTTAGACACAAATGTGTGGTAATACATATATATTCACGTGTACAAAACAAGAACTCGATTAAAGAAAATGAATTTTTTGCAAATAAAATCCATATGACCCAATGTTATGAGTGGCGTACTCATACGACATTGCTTATGACAATCTTGAAAATTAGAACAAAAATTAAGTTACTCCAAAATCGGTTGGGTTTAGACACAAATGTGTGGAAATACATATATATTCACGTGTACAAAATAAGAACTCGATTAATGCTGATGAAGTGTATGCAAATAAAATCTACATGACCCATTCTTATGAGTGGCGTACTCATACGACATTGGTTATGACAATCTTGAAAATTTGAGCAAAAATTAAGTTGGTCCAAAATCTGTCGTGTACCAAATAAAAACTCGATTAATGATGATGAAATTTATGCAATTAAAATCCATTTGACCCATTGTTATGAGTAACGTACTCATACGACATTGGTTATGACAATCTTGAAAATTTGAACAAAAATAAAGTTGCTCCAAAATCGGTCGGGTTTGGACTCAAATGTGTGGAAATACATATATCTTCCCATGACTCAATAAGAACTCGATTAAATATGATGCATTTTTTGCAAATAAAATCCATATGACCCAATGTTATGAGTGGCGTACTCAAACGACATTGCTTATGACAATATTGAAAATTAGAACAAAAATTAAGTTACTCCAAAATCGGTTAGGTTTAGACACAAATGTGTGGAAATACATATATATTCACGTGTACAAAACAAGAACTCGATTAATGATGATTGTTATGATTAGCGTACTCATATCATATTGCTTTCGACAAGCTTGAAAATTATAAGAAGAGTTAAGTTGCTCCGAAATCGGTTGGGTTTAGACTCAAATGTGTAAAATACATATATATTCACGTGTACCAAATAAGAACTCGATTAATGATGATGAAATTTATGCAAATAAAATCCATATGATCCAATGTTACGAGTGGCGTACTCATACGACATTGGTTATGACAATCTTGAAAATTTGAACAAAAATAAAGTTGCTCCAAAATCGGTCGGGTTTCGACTTAAATGTGTGGAAATACATATATATTCGCAGGAACTCAATAAGAACTCGATTAAAGATGATGAATTTTTTGCAAATAAAATCCATATGATCCAATGCTATGAGTGGCGTACTCATACGACATTGCTTTCGACAATCTTGAAAATTATAAGAAGAATTAAGTTGCTCCGAAATCGGTTAGGTTTAGACACAAATGTGTGGAAATACATACATATATATTCACGTGTACAAAATAAGAACTCGATTAATGATGATGAATTTTTTGCAAATAAAATCCATATTACCCAATGTTATGAGTGGCGTACTCATACGACATTGCTTATGACAATCTTGAAAATTTGAACAGAAATTAAGTTGCTCCAAAATCGGTCGAGTTTAGACTCAAATGTGTGGAACTACATATATATTCACGTGTTCAAAATAAGCACTCGATTAAAGATGATGAAATTAATGCAAATAAAATCCATATCACCCATTGTTATGAGGGGCGTACTCATACGACATTGGTTATGACAATCTTGAAAATGTGTGGAAATGCATATATATTCGCATGTACACAATAATAACTAGATTAAAGATGATGCAATTTTTGCAAATAAAATCCATATGACCCATTGTTATGATTACCGTTATCATACCACATTGCTTTCGACAATCTTGAAAACTTTAACAATAACTAAGCGGTCCAAAATGGGTAGGGTTTGGACTCAAATGTGTGGAAATACAGATACGAGTATATTCACGTGCACAAAATAAGAACTTGATTAAAGATGATTAAATTTATGAAAATAAAATCCATATGACCCATTGTTACGAGTGGCGTACTTATACGACATTGGTTATGACAATCTTGAAAATCTGAACAAAAATTAAGTTGCTCAAAAACCGGTAGGGTTTTTACTCAAATGAGTGTAAATACACATATATTCACGTGCACAAAATTAGAACTCGATTAAAGATGATGAAATTTTTGCAAATAAAATCCATATGATCCAATGTTATGAGCGGCGTACTCATACGACATTGCTTTCGACAATCTTGAAAATTATAAGAAGAATTAAGTTGCTCCGAAAGCGGTTGGGTTTAGACAAAAATGTGTGGAAATACATACATATTCACGTGTACAAAATAAGAACTTGATTAAAGATGATGAAATTTTTGCAAATAAAATCCACATCACCCAATGTTATGAGTGGCGTAGTCATACGACATTGTTATGACAATCGTGAAAATTAAAACAAAAATTAACTTGCTACAAAATCTTTCAAATGAGTGTAAATACACATATATTCACGTGCACAAAATTAGAACTCGATTAAAGATGATGAAATTTTTGCAAATAAAATCCATATGATCCAATGTTATGAGTGGCGTACTCATACGACATTGCTTTCGACAATCTTGAAAATTATAAGAAGAATTAAGTTGCTCCGAAAGCGGTTGGGTTTAGACAAAAATGTGTGGAAATACATATATATTCACGTGTACAAAATAAGAACTTGATTAAAGATGATGAAATTTTTGCAAATAAAATCCACATCACCCAATGTAATGAGTGGCGTAGTCATACGACATTGTTATGACAATCGTGAAAATTAAAACAAAAATTAAGTTGCTACAAAATCTTTCGCGTTTAGACTCAAATGTGTGGAAATAGATATATGTATATTCGCATGTACTCAATAAGAACTCGATTAAAGATGATGAATTTTTTGCAAATAAAATCCATATGACCCATTGTTATGATTACCGTTATCATACCACATTGCATTCGACAATCTTGAAAATTTTAACAATAATTAAGTTGCTCCAAAACCGGTAGGGCTTAGACTCAAATGTGTGGAAATACAGATACGAGTATATTAACGTGTACAAAATAACAACTTGATTAAAGATGATGAAATTTATGCAAATAAAATCCATATGATCCAATGTTACGAGTGGCGTACTCATACGACATTGGTTATGACAATTTTGAAAATTTGAACAAAAATAAAGTTGCTCCAAAATCGGTCGGGTTTGGACTCAAATGTGTGGAAATGCATATATATTCGCATGTACACAATAATAACTAGATTAAAGATGATGCAATTTTTGCAAATAAAATCCATATGACCCATTGTTATGATTACCGTTACCATACCACATTGCTTTCGACAATCTTGAAAATTTTAACAATAACTAAGCGGTCCAAAATGGGTAGGGTTTGGACTCAAATGTGTGGAAATACAGATACGAGTATATTCACGTGTACAAAATAAGAACTTGATTAAAGATGATTAAATTTATGAAAGTAAAGTCCATATGACCTATTGTTACGAGTGGCGTACTTATATGACATTGTTTATGACAATCTTGAAAATCTGAACAAAAATTAAGTTGCTCCAAAATCGGTCCAGTTGAGACTCAAATGTGTGGAAATACATATATATTCACGTGTACAAAATAAGCACTCGATTAAAGATGATGAAATTTATGCAAATAAAATCCATATGACACATTGTTATGAGTGGCGTACTCACACGACATTGGTTATGACAATTTTGAAAATTTGAACAAAAATAAAGTTGCTCCAAAATCGGTCGGGTTTGGACTCAAATGTGTGGAAATGCATATATATTCGCATGTACTCAATAAGAACTCGATTAAAGATGATGAAATTTTTGCAAATAAAATCCATATGACCCATTGTTATGATTACCGTTATCATACCACATTGCATTCGAAAATTTTGAAAATTTTAACAATAATTAAGTTGCTCCAAAACCGGTAGGGCTTAGACTCAAATAAGTGTAAATACATATACATATATTCACGTGTACAAAATAAGAACTTGATTAAAGTTGATGAAATTTTTGCAAATAAAATCCACATCACCCAATGTTATGAGTGGCGTAGTCATACGACATTGTTATGACAATCTTGAAAATTAAAACAAAAATTAAGTTGCTACAAAATCTTTCGGGTTTAGACTCAAATGTGTGGAAATAGATATATATTCGCATGTGCTCAATAAGAACTCGATTGAAGATGATGAATTTTTTGCAAATAAAATCCATATGACCCATTGTTATGATTACCGTTATCATACCACATTGCATTCGACAATCTTGCAAATTATAAGAAGAATTAAGTTGCTCCGAAATCGGTTGGGTTTAGACACAAATGTGTGGAAATACATATATATTCACGTGTACAAAATAAGAACTCGATTAATGATGATGAAATTTTTGCAAATAAAGTCCATATAACCCAATGTTATGAGTGGCGTACTCATACGACATTGTTTATGACAATCTTGAAAATTAGAACAAAAATTAAGTTTCTACAAGATCTTTCGGGTTTAGACTCAAATGTGTGGAAATAGATATATATTCGCATGACTCAAAAAGAACTCGATTAAAGATGATGACTTTTTTGCAAATAAAATCCATATGACCCATTGTTATGGGTGGCGTACTCATACCACAATGCATTCGACAATCTTGAAAATTTTAACAATAATTAAGTTGCTCCAAAACCGGTAGGGCTTAGACTCAAATGTGTTCAAATACAGATACGAGTATATTAACGTGTACAAAATAAGAACTTGATTAAAGATGATGAAATTTATGCAAATAAAATCCATATGTTCCAATGTTATGAGTGGCGTACTCATACGACATTGTTTATGACAATCTTGAAAATTATAAAAAGAATTAAGTTGCTCCGAAATCGGTTGGGTTTAGACACAAATGTGTGAAAATCCCTTAATAGTCGCATGTACACAATAAGAACTCGATTAAAAATGATGATTTTTTTGCAAATAAAATCCATATGACCCATTGTTATGATAAGCGTACTCATACCACATTGCTTTCGACAATCTTGAAAATTTTAACAATAATTAAGTTGCTGCAAAATCGGTAGGGATTTGACTCAAATGAGTGTAAATACATATATATTCACGTGTACAAAATAAGAACTTGATTAAAGATGATGAAATTTTTGCAAATAAAATCCATATCACCCAATGTTATGAGTGGCGTAGTCATACGACATTGTTTATGACAATCTTGAAAATTAGAACAAAAATTAAGTTGCTACACAATTTTTCGCCTTTAGACTCAAATGTGTGGAAATAGATATATATTCGCATGTACTCAATAAGAACTCGATTAAAGATGATGAATTTTTTGCAAATAAAATCCATATGACGCATTGTTATGATTACCGTTATCATACCACATTGCATTCGACAATCTTTAAAATTTTAACAATAATTAAGTTGCTCCAAAACCGGTAGGGCTTAGACTCAAATGTGTTCAAATACAGATACGAGTATATTAACGTGTACAAAATAAGAACTTGATTAAAGATAATGAAATTTATGCAAATAAAATCCATATGATCCAATGTAATGAGTGGCGTACTCATCCGACATTGTTTATGACAATCTTGAAAATTATAAAAAGAATTAAGTTGCTCCGAAATCGGTTGAGTTTAGACACAAATGTGTGAAAATCCCTTAATAGTCGCATGTACACAATAAGAACTCGCTTAAAAAGGATGATTTTTTTGCAAATAAAATCCATATGACCCATTGTTATGATAAGCGTACTCATACCACATTGCTTTCGACAATCTTGAAAATTTGAACAAAAATTAAGTTGCTCCAAAATCGGTCCAGTTGAGACTCAAATGTGTGGAAATACATATATATTCACGTGTACAAAATAAGCACTCGATTAAAGATGATGAAATTTATGCAAATAAAATCCATATGACACATTGTTATGAGTGGCGTACTCACACGACATTGGTTATGACAATCTTGAAAATTTGAACAAAAATTAAGTTGCTCCAAATCGATCGGGTTTATACTCATATACATATATATTCACGTGTACAAAATAAGAACTTGATTAAAGATGATTAAATTTTTGCAAATAAAATTCATATCACCCAATGTTACGAGTGGCGTACTCATACGACATTGGTTATGACAATTTTGAAAATTTGAACAAAAATAAAGTTGCTCCAAAATCGGTCGGGTTTGGACTCAAATGTGTGGAAATGCATATATATTCGCATGTACACAATAATAACTAGATTAAAGATGATGCAATTTTTGCAAATAAAATCCATATGACCCATTGTTATGATTACCGTTACCATACCACATTGCTTTCGACAATCTTGAAAATTTTAACAATAACTAAGCGGTCCAAAATGGGTAGGGTTTGGACTCAAATGTGTGGAAATACAGATACGAGTATATTCACGTGTACAAAATAAGAACTTGATTAAAGATGATTAAATTTATGAAAGTAAAGTCCATATGACCTATTGTTACGAGTGGCGTACTTATATGACATTGTTTATGACAATCTTGAAAATCTGAACAAAAATTAAGTTGCTCCAAAATCGGTCCAGTTGAGACTCAAATGTGTGGAAATACATATATATTCACGTGTACAAAATAAGCACTCGATTAAAGATGATGAAATTTATGCAAATAAAATCCATATGACACATTGTTATGAGTGGCGTACTCACACGACATTGGTTATGACAATTTTGAAAATTTGAACAAAAATAAAGTTGCTCCAAAATCGGTCGGGTTTGGACTCAAATGTGTGGAAATGCATATATATTCGCATGTACTCAATAAGAACTCGATTAAAGATGATGAATTTTTTGCAAATAAAATCCATATGACCCATTGTTATGATTACCGTTATCATACCACATTGCATTCGAAAATTTTGAAAATTTTAACAATAATTAAGTTGCTCCAAAACCGGTAGGGCTTAGACTCAAATAAGTGTAAATACATATACATATATTCACGTGTACAAAATAAGAACTTGATTAAAGGTGATGAAATTTTTGCAAATAAAATCCACATCACCCAATGTTATGAGTGGCGTAGTCATACGACATTGTTATGACAATCTTGAAAATTAAAACAAAAATTAAGTTGCTACAAAATCTTTCGGGTTTAGACTCAAATGTGTGGAAATAGATATATATTCGCATGTGCTCAATAAGAACTCGATTGAAGATGATGAATTTTTTGCAAATAAAATCCATATGACCCATTGTTATGATTACCGTTATCATACCACATTGCATTCGACAATCTTGCAAATTATAAGAAGAATTAAGTTGCTCCGAAATCGGTTGGGTTTAGACACAAATGTGTGGAAATACATATATATTCACGTGTACAAAATAAGAACTCGATTAATGATGATGAAATTTTTGCAAATAAAGTCCATATAACCCAATGTTATGAGTGGCGTAGTCATACGACATTGTTTATGACAATCTTGAAAATTAGAACAAAAATTAAGTTTCTACAAGATCTTTCGGGTTTAGACTCAAATGTGTGGAAATAGATATATATTCGCATGACTCAAAAAGAACTCGATTAAAGATGATGACTTTTTTGCAAATAAAATCCATATGACCCATTGTTATGGGTGGCGTACTCATACCACAATGCATTCGACAATCTTGAAAATTTTAACAATAATTAAGTTGCTCCAAAACCGGTAGGGCTTAGACTCAAATGTGTTCAAATACAGATACGAGTATATTAACGTGTACAAAATAAGAACTTGATTAAAGATGATGAAATTTATGCAAATAAAATCCATATGTTCCAATGTTATGAGTGGCGTACTCATACGACATTGTTTATGACAATCTTGAAAATTATAAAAAGAATTAAGTTGCTCCGAAATCGGTTGGGTTTAGACACAAATGTGTGAAAATCCCTTAATAGTCGCATGTACACAATTAGAACTCGCTTAAAAATGATGATTTTTTTGCAAATAAAATCCATATGACCCATTGTTATGATAAGCGTACTCATACCACATTGCTTTCGACAATCTTGAAAATTTTAACAATAATTAAGTTGCTGCAAAATCGGTAGGGATTTGACTCAAATGAGTGTAAATACATATATATTCACGTGTACAAAATAAGAACTTGATTAAAGATGATGAAATTTTTGCAAATAAAATCCATATCACCCAATGTTATGAGTGGCGTAGTCATACGACATTGTTTATGACAATCTTGAAAATTAGAACAAAAATTAAGTTGCTACACAATTTTTCGCCTTTAGACTCAAATGTGTGGAAATAGATATATATTCGCATGTACTCAATAAGAACTCGATTAAAGATGATGAATTTTTTGCAAATAAAATCCATATGACGCATTGTTATGATTACCGTTATCATACCACATTGCATTCGACAATCTTTAAAATTTTAACAATAATTAAGTTGCTCCAAAACCGGTAGGGCTTAGACTCAAATGTGTTCAAATACAGATACGAGTATATTAACGTGTACAAAATAAGAACTTGATTAAAGATAATGAAATTTATGCAAATAAAATCCATATGATCCAATGTAATGAGTGGCGTACTCATCCGACATTGTTTATGACAATCTTGAAAATTATAAAAAGAATTAAGTTGCTCCGAAATCGGTTGAGTTTAGACACAAATGTGTGAAAATCCCTTAATAGTCGCATGTACACAATAAGAACTCGCTTAAAAAGGATGATTTTTTTGCAAATAAAATCCATATGACCCATTGTTATGATAAGCGTACTCATACCACATTGCTTTCGACAATCTTGAAAATTTGAACAAAAATTAAGTTGCTCCAAAATCGGTCCAGTTGAGACTCAAATGTGTGGAAATACATATATATTCACGTGTACAAAATAAGCACTCGATTAAAGATGATGAAATTTATGCAAATAAAATCCATATGACACATTGTTATGAGTGGCGTACTCACACGACATTGGTTATGACAATCTTGAAAATTTGAACAAAAATTAAGTTGCTCCAAATCGATCGGGTTTATACTCATATACATATATATTCACGTGTACAAAATAAGAACTTGATTAAAGATGATTAAATTTTTGCAAATAAAATTCATATCACCCAATGTTATGAGTGGCGTAGTCATACGACATTGTTTATGACAATCTTGAAAATTAGAACAAAAATTAAGTTGCTACAAAATTTTTCGCCTTTAGACTCAAATGTGTGGAAATAGATATATATTCGCATGTACTCAATAAGAACTCGATTAAAGATGATGAATTTTTTGCAAATAAAATCCATATGACGCATTGTTATGATTACCGTTATCATACCACATTGCATTCGACAATCTTGAAACTTTTAACAATAATTAAGTTGCTCCAAAACCGGTAGGGCTTAGACTCAAATGTGTGGAAATACAGATACGAGTATATTAACGTGTACAAAATAAGAACTTGATTAAAGATGATGAAATTTATGCAAATAAAATCCATATGATCCAATGTTATGAGTGGCGTACTCATACGACATTGTTTATGACAATCTTGAAAATTATAAAAAGAATTAAGTTGCTCCGAAATCGGTTGGGTTTAGACACAAATGTGTGAAAATCCCTTAATAGTCGCATGTACACAATAAGAACTCGATTAAAAATGATGATTTTTTTGCAAATAAAATCCATATGACCCATTGTTATGATTAGCGTACTCATACCACATTGCTTTCGACAATCTTGAAAATTTGAACAAAAATTAAGTTGCTCCAAAATCGGTCCAGTTGAGACTCAAATGTGTGGAAATACATATATATTCACGTGTACAAAATAAGCACTCGATTAAAGATGATGAAATTTATGCAAAGAAAATCCATGTGACACATTGTTATGATTACCGTTATCATACCACATTGCTTTCGACAATCTTGCAAATTTGAACCAAAATTAAGTTGCTCCAAAATCGGTCGAGTTTAGACTCAAATGTGTGGAACTAAATATATATTCACGTGTACAAAATAAGCACTCGATTAAAGATGATGAAATTTATGCAAATAAAAGCCATATGACCCAATGTTATGAGTGGCGTACTCATACGACATTGGTTATGACAATCTTGAAAATTTGAACAAAAATTAAGTTGTTCCAAAATCGATCGGGTTTATACTCAAATGAGTGTAAATACATATATATTCACGTGTACAAAATAAGAACTCGATTAAAGATGATGAAATTTTTGCAAATAAAACCCATATGATCCAATGTTATGAGTGGCGTACTCATACGACATTGTTTATGACAATCTTGAAAATTAGAACAAAAATTAAGTTGCTCCAAACTCTGTCGGGTTTGGACTCAAATGTGTGGAATGACATATATATTCGCATGTACTCAATAAGAACTCGATTAAAGATGATGAATTTTTTGCAAATAAAATCTATATGACCCAATGTTATGATTAGCGTACTCATACCACATTGCTTTCGACAATCTTGAAAATTATAAGAAGAATTAAGTTTCTCCGAAATCGGTTGGGTTTAAACACAAATGTGTGGAAATACATATATATTCACGTGTACAAAATAAGAACTCGATTAATGATGATGAAATTTTTGCAAATAAAGTCCATATAACGCAATGTTATGAGTGGCGTACTCATACCACATTGCTTTCGATAATCTTGAAAATTATAAGAAGAGTTAAGTTGCTCCGAAATCGGTTGGGTTTAGACTAAAATGTGTGGAAATACATATATATTCATGTGTACCAAATAAGAACTCGATTAATGATGATGAAATTTATGCAAATAAAATCCATTTGACCCATTGTTATGAGTAACGTACTCATACGACATTGGTTATGACAATCTTGAAAATTCTAACAAAAATAAAGTTGCTCCAAAATCGGTCGGGTTTGGACTCAAATGTGTGGAAATACATATATATTCGCATGTACTCAATAAGAACTCGATTAAAGATGATGAATCTTTTGCAAATAAAATCTATATGACCCAATGTTATGATTAGCGTACTCATACCACATTGCTTTCGACAATCTTGAAAATTATAAGAAGAATTAAGTTTCTCCGAAATCGGTTGGGTTTAAACACAAATGTGTGGAAATACATATATATTCACGTGTACAAAATAAGAACTCGATTAATGATGATGAAATTTTTGCAAATAAAGTCCATATAACGCAATGTTATGAGTGGCGTACTCATACGTCATTGTTTATGACAATCTTGAAAATTAGAAGAAAAATTAAGTTGCCCTAAAATCTGTCGGGTTTGGACTCAAATGTGTGGAAATACATATATATTCGCATGTACTCAATAAGAACTCGATTAAAGATGATGAATTTTTTGCAAATAAAATCCATATGACCCATTGTTATGGGTAGCGTACTCATACGACATTGCTTTCAACAATCTTGAAAATTTTAACAATAATTAAGATGCTCCAAAATCGGTAGGGTTTTGACTCAAATGAGTGTAAATACATATATATTCACGTGTACAAAATAAGAACTTGATTAAAGATGATGAAATTTTTGCAAATAAAATCCTTATCACCCAATGTTATGAGTGGCGTAGTCATACGACATTGGTTATGACAATCTTGAAAATTAGAACAAAAATTAAGTTGCTACAAAATCTTTCTGGTTTAGACTCAAATGTGTGGAAATAGATATATATTCGCATGTACTCAATAAGAACTCGATTAAAGATGATGCATTTTTTGCAAATAAAATCCATATGACCCATTGTTATGATTAACGTTATCATACCACATTGCATTCGACAATCTTGAAAATTTTAACAATAATTAAGTTGCTCCAAAATCGGTAGGGTTTTGACTCAAATGAGTGTAAATACATATATATTCACGTGTACAAAATAAGAACTTGACTAAAGATGATGAAATTTATGTAAATAAAATCCATATGATCCAATGTTATGAGTGGCGTACTCATACGACATTGTTTATGACAATCTTGAAAATTATAAGACGAATTAAGTTGCTCCAAAATCGGTTGGGTTTAGACACAAATGTGTGAAAATCCATTAATATTCACGTGTACAAAATGAGAACTCGATTAAAGATGATGAAATTTTTGCAAATAAAATCCATATGACCCAATGTTATGAGTGGCGTACTCATACCACATTGCTTTGGACAATCTTGAAAATTAGAACAAAAATTAAGTTGCTCCAAAATCGGTCGAGTTTAGACTCAAATGTGTGGAACTACATATATATTCACGTGTACAAAATAAGCACTCGATTAAAGATGATGAAATTTATGCAAATAAAATCCATATGACCCAATGTTATGAGTGGCGTACTCATACCACATTGCTTTCGACAATCTTGAAAATTAGAACAAAAATTAAGTTGCTCCAAAATCGATCGAGTTTAGACTCAAATGAGTGTAAATACATATATATTCACGTGTACACAATAAGGGCTCGATTAAAGATGATGATTTTTTTGCAAATAAAATCCATATGACCAATTGTTATGATTAGCGCACTCATATCACATTGCTTTCGACAATCTTGAAAATTATAAGAAAAATTAACTTGCTCCAAAATCGATAGGGTTTAGACTCAAATGTGTGGAAATACAGATACGAGTATATTCACGTGTACAAAATAAGAAGTTGATTAAAGATGATGCAATTTATGCAAATAAAATCCATATGACCCATTGTTATGAGTAGCGTACTCATACGACATTGCTTATGACAATCTTGAAAATTAGAACGAAAATTTAGTTGGTCCAAAATTGGTCGGGTTTAGACTCAAATGTGTCTAACAACATATATATTCACGTGTACAAAATAATAACTTCATTAAATAAAATCCTATGACCCCTTGTTATGAGTGGCGTACGCATACGACATTGGTTATGACAATTTTATTTATTTCTTCATCGTACAAACGATACGCTTTGCTTTCCAGTGAATAGCCAACCATAATTATCTGTTTGCCTTTTGCTTGCAAACTTCTCTCGCCGTGTCTTATCAAGCGCTACTGCAACAGCACCGAAAGTTTTCAAGAAATCGACCTTTGGTTTTTGATTAAACCACATTTCGTAGGGAGTTTTGCATTTCAGGATTGCAGTTGGGCATCTATTTCTAAGGTATGCCGCAGTTGATATCGCCTCCGCCCACAAACTCTGCTTCACATGCGCATGCAATAACATGCTCCGTGCCATCTCTACTAGAGTGCGATTTGCACGTTCAGCCACTCCATTCTGTTGCGGCGTATGTGGCACTGTTAACTCGTGCCGTATGCCATGCAGCTTTAAACGTATTGTTGACATACTCCTTACCATTGTCGCTCCTTAACGCCCTTATTTTGCAGTTTGTTTGCCGCTCGACATAAGTTTTATACATTTTAAACTTTTCTAATACCTCACTTTTCGCTTTCAGGAAATATACGCTGATGAATCTCGACTTGTCATCAATTAGCGTCAGAAAATATCGTGAGCCACTAATCGATTTTATGTTAACAGGGCCGCAAACATCAGAATGTATAAGCTCTAAAAGATTTTCTGATTTGTGCTCTATTGCCTTAGGGAATGGTAGGACATGTATTTTGCTTAACATACAAGTATTACAACAGGTTTGCTTAACCTTATCGTCATACTTCAACCCGCTTACCATATCACCCCGACTAAGTTGACGAAGACTTTGATAGTTCAGGTGACCATATCTCTTATGCCAAACTTCATTGCTGCTTACAGCGAACAAACTATGTTGTTGTAAATCGACAACATACAAATTAAAGTTTCTTTTAGCTTTGAGATAACATCGCCCTGCTTGTTCTTAATCAAACCATGCCGTTGTTCGAAGTTAACAGTCATACCGTGTTCTACTGCTTTACTAATTGAAATGAAGTTTCCTTTCAACTCTGGCGAGTATAACACATTTCGCAATGTTGTTGTTGTTGTAGAAGCACAAATTATGCTGAGGCGACAGTCCTTGGCCGGACATAAATCCGGGTTGTTCCGGTATCGTAGACCCGCAATCGAACTGTTCTCTGTTTAGTTCGCAGTAATACTTCGCCTTTGCCTAACGCAGTAACAGCTGAGTTCGCTGCCAACCAAATTGTGTCCTCACACTCTTCAAACTTTACGAACATATTTCTGTTGTTGCTCATGTGCGACGTAGCCCCGCTGTCTATGTACCAACACGATCGATCAAAGGTTGCTGGCACGTTCGCCATTGCAATGACATTCATTGCAGACTCTCCACAATTTTGCTTTACTTTACATTTATTGGCAAAGTGACCCTTTTTGCCGCATGCTGCTTTTTGTCATGTTCACGTACTATGAAAGCCTGTTGCCCACCTTCGTCCAACGATTCATTTTGCCGCTTTCGCTTCTCGCCTTCTTCCAAAATTTTCAGTTTAAGAGCGCTAAGTGAGGGCAAATTATCACGTGTCTCTATAGCTACGAAGAAGTTTTCAAACGATTTGGGTAAACTTGAAAGCAAAATAATACTTAGCAGCTCCTCTTGAATAACAATGCCAATCTCTGCTAATCTATTTGCGATTTCAGTAAAGGAATTGAGGAACTCTACAACATTCTCGTCCTCGCGCATACGTTTATTTAAAAGTTGTTTGTACAAGCTTACTTTCTGCACCGGCCCTTGTGGCTTGTGTACCTCTTGCAGCTTCTTCCAAGCCTCAGCCGCCGACTTGCAGCTCTTAACGTAGTTCAATTGATTCGGCTTCACACTTAGTAGGATGGTGGCCAATGCTTTCTCATCACTTACGGTCCATACCGCCAGCTCTTCCGCATTCGATGGCTTCATGCCAGCCACCACCTTCCATAGACCGCCATGAATCGGCACACTTCGCATTTGTACTGACCAGGCTTCGTAGCTTGACTCATCAAGCTTATCTATAGTATAAAGCGACGTCATTACGCAAGTATGTCTTTGTTTAAACCGAAATAAATATCGTTAGGATCAGAGTTGGAGCCTCTGGGCCCATAACCTAATAAAACTCGCGTGTTTAATTGTATTCCGTTCAAAAGTTTAAAAAGAAGTAAGAAAATAGAATGTATGTACATTAGTAAGAATGTCAGTACAAAGTAAATACAAGAATACACGTTGCAAAGGAATGCCAGATTTTAACAGCTTTCGACAATCTTGAAAATTTTAACAATAATTAAGCGGTCTAAAATCGGTAGGGTTTGGACTCAAATGTGTGGAAATACAGATACGAGTATATTCACGTGTACAAAATAAGAACTTGATTAAAGATGATGAAATTTATGCAAATAAAATCCATATGACCCATTGTTATGAGTGGCGTAATCCTGAAAATTAGAACAAAAATGAAGTTGCCCCCAAAAATTGTCGGGTTTGGACTCAAATGTGTGGAAATACATATCTATTCGCATGTACTCAATAAGAACTCGATTAAAGATGATGAATTTTTTGAAAATAAAATCCATATGACCCACTGTTATGATTACCGCTATCATACCACATTGCTTTCGACAATCTTGAAAATTTTAACAATAATTAAGTTGCTCCAAAATATGTAGGGTTTATACTCAAATGTGTGGAAATACAGATACGAGTATATTCACGTGTACAAAATAAGAACTCGATTAAAGATGATGAAATTTTTGCAAATAAAATCCATATCACCCAATGTTATGACTGGCGTAGTCATACGACATTGTTTATGACAATCTTGAAAATTAGAACAAAAATTAAGTTGCTACAAAATCTTTCGGGTTTGGACTCAAATGTATGGAAATACATATATATTCGCATGTACTCAATAAGAACTCGATTAAAGATGATGAATTTTTTGCAAATAAAATCCATATGACCCATTGTTATGGGTAGCGTACTCATACCACATTGCTTTCGACAATCTTGAAAATTTTAACAATAATTAAGTTGCTCCAAAATCGGTAGGGTTTTGACTCAAATGAGTGTAAATACATATATATTCACGTGTACAAAATAAGAACTTGATTAAAGATGATGAAATTTTTGCAAATAAAATCCTTATCACCCAATGTTATGAGTGGCGTAGTCATACGACACTGGTTATGACAATCTTGAAAATTAGAACAAAAATTAAGTTGCTACAAAATCTTTCGGGTTTAGACTCAAATGTGTGGAAATAGATATATATTCGCATGTACTCAATAAGAACTCGATTAAAGATGATGCATTTTTTGCAAATAAAATCCATATGACCCATTGTTATGATTAACGTTATCATACCACATTGCATTCGACAATCTTGAAAATTTTAACAATAATTAAGTTGCTCCAAAATCGGTAGGGTTTTGACTCAAATGAGTGTAAATACATATATATTCACGTGTACAAAATAAGAACTTGACTAAAGATGATGAAATTTATTTAAATAAAATCCATATGATCCAATGTTATAAGTGGCGTACTCATACGACATTGTTTATGACAATCTTGAAAATTATAAGAAGAATTAAGTTGCTCCAAAATCGGTTGGGTTTAGACACAAATGTATGAAAATCCATTAATACTCACGTGTACAAAATGAGAACTCGATTAAAGATGCTGAAATTTTTGCAAATAAAATCCATATGACCCAATGTTATGAGTGGCGTACTCATACCACATTGCTTTCGACAATCTTGAAAATTAGAACAAAAATTAAGTTGCTCCAAAATCGGTCGAGTTTAGACTCAAATGTGTGGAACTACATATATATTCACGTGTACAAAATAAGCACTCGATTAAAGATGATGAAATTTATTCAAATAAAATCCATTTGACCCATTGTTTTGAGTGGCGTACTCATACGACATTGGTTATGACAATCTTGAAAATTTGAACAAAAATTAAGTTGCTCCAAAATCGATCGAGTTTAGACTCAAATGTGTGGAAATAGATATATATTCGCATGTACTCAATAAGAACTCGATTAAAGATGATGCATTTTTTGCAAATAAAATCCATATGACCCATTGTTATGATTAACGTTATCATACCACATTGCATTCGACAATCTTGAAAATTTTAACAATAATTAAGTTGCTCCAAAATCGGTAGGGTTTTGACTCAAATGAGTGTAAATACATATATATTCACGTGTACAAAATAAGAACTTGACTAAAGATGATGAAATTTATGTAAATAAAATCCATATGATCCAATGTTATGAGTGGCGTACTCATACGACATTGTTTATGACAATCTTGAAAATTATAAGAAGAATTAAGTTGCTCCAAAATCGGTTGGGTTTAGACACAAATGTGTGAAAATCCATTAATATTCACGTGTACAAAATGAGAACTCGATTAAAGATGATGAAATTTTTGCAAATAAAATCCATATGACCCAATGTTATGAGTGGCGTACTCATACCACATTGCTTTCGACAATCTTGAAAATTAGAACAAAAATTAAGTTGCTCCAAAATCGGTCGAGTTTAGACTCAAATGTGTGGAACTACATATATATTCACGTGTACAAAATAAGCACTCGATTAAAGATGATGAAATTTATGCAAATAAAATCTATATGACCCATTGTTTTGAGTGGCGTACTCATACGACATTGGTTATGACAATCTTGAAAATTATAAGAAGAGTTAAGTTGCTCCGAAATCGGTTGGGTTTAGACACAAATGTGTGGAAATACATATATATTCAGGTGTACAAAATAAGAACTCGATTAAAGATGATGAAATTATTGCAAATAAAATCCACATCACCCAATGTTATGAGTGGCGTACTCATACGACGTTGCTTATAACAATCTTGAAAATTAGAACAAAATTAAGTTGCTCCAAAATCTGTCGCGTTTGGACTCAAATGTGTGGAAATACATGTATATTCACGTGTACAAAATAAGCACTCGATTAAAGATGATGAAATTTATGCAAATAAAATCCATATGACCCATTGTTTTGAGTGGCGTACTCATACGACATTGGTTATGACAATCTTGAAAATTATAAGAAGAGTTAAGTTGCTCCGAAATCGGTTGGGTTTAGACACAAATGTGTGGAAATACATATATATTCAGGTGTACACAATAAGAACTCGATTAAAGATGATGCAATTTATGCAAATAAAATCCATATGACCCATCGTTATGAGTAGCGTACTCATACGACATTGCTTATGACAATCTTGAAAATTAGAACGAAAATTTAGTTGGTCCAAAATTGGTCGGGTTTAGACTCAAATTTGTCTAACAACATATACATATATTCACGTGTACAAAATAATAACTTGATTAAATAAAATCCATATGACCCCTTGTTATGAGTGGCGTACGCATACGACATTGGTTATGACAATTTTATTTATTTCTTCATCGTACAAACGATACGCTTTGCTTTCCAGTGAATAGCCAACCATAATCATCTGTTTGCCTTTTGCTTGCAAACTTCTCTCGCCGTGTCTTATCAAGCGCTACTGCAACAGCACCGAAAGTTTTCAAGAAATCGACCTTTCGTTTTTGATTAAACCACATTTCGTAGGGAGTTTTGCATTTCAGGATTGCAGTTGGGCATCTATTTCTAAGGTATGCCGCAGTTGATATCGCCTCCGCCCACAAACTCTGCTTCACATGCGCATGCAATAACATGCTCCGTGCCATCTCTACTAGAGTGCGATTTGCACGTTCAGCCACTCCATTCTGTTGCGGCGTATGTGGCACTGTTAACTCGTGCCGTATGCCATGCAGCTTTAAACGTATTGTTGACATACTCCTTACCATTGTCGCTCCTTAACGCCCTTATTTTGCAGTTTGTTTGCCGCTCGACATAAGTTTTATACATTTTAAACTTTTCTAATACCTCACTTTTCGCTTTCAGGAAATATACGCTGATGAATCTCGACTTGTCATCAATTAGCGTCAGAAAATATCGTGAGCCACTAATCGATTTTATGTTAACAGGGCCGCAAACATGAGAATGTATAAGCTCTAAAAGATTTTCTGATTTGTGCTCTGTTGCCTTAGGGAATGGTAGGACATGTATTTTGCTTAACATACAAGTATTACAACAGGTTTGCTTAACCTTATCGTCATACTTCAACCCGCTTACCATATCACCCCGACTAAGTTCACGAAGACTTTGATAGTTCAGGTGACCATATCTCTTATGCCAAACTCCATTGCTGCTTACAGCGAACAAACTATGTTGTTGTAAATCGACAACATACAAATTAAAGTTTCTTTTAGCTTTGAGATAACATCGCCCTGCTTGTTCTTAATCAAACCATGCCGTTGTTCGAAGTTGAGAGTCATACAGTGTTCTACTGCTTTACTAATTGAAATGAAGTTTCCTTTCAACTCCGGCGAGTATAACACATTTCGCAATCGAACTGTTTTCTGTTTAGTTCGCAGTAATACTTCGCCTTTGCCTAACGCAGTAACAGCTGAGTTCGCTGCCAACCAAATTGTGTCCTCACACTCTTCAAACTTTACGAACATATTTCTGTTGTTGCTCATGTGCGACGTAGCCCCGCTGTCTATGTACCAACACGATCGATCAAAGGTTGCTGGCACGTTCGCCCTTGCAATGACATTCATTGCAGACTCTCCACAATTTTGCTTTACTTTACATTTATTGGCAAAGTGACCCTTTTTGCCGCATGCAAAGCATTTACCTTTAAACTTCTTCTGCTGCTTTTTGTCATGTTCACGTACTATGAAAGCCTGTTGCCCACCTTCGTCCAACGATTCATTTTGCCGCTTTCGCTTCTCGCCTTCTTCCAAAATTTTCAGTTTAAGAGCGCTAAGTGAGGGCAAATTATCACGTGTCTCTATAGCTACGAAGAAGTTTTCAAACGATTTGGGTAAACTTGAAAGCAAAATAATACTTAGCAGCTCCTCTTGAATAACAATGCCAATCTCTGCTAATCTATTTGCGATTTCAGTAAAGGAATTGAGGAACTCTACAACATTCTCGTCCTCGCGCATACGTTTATTTAAAAGTTGTTTGTACAAGTTTACTTTCTGCTCCGGCCCTTGTGGCTTGTGTACCTCTTGCAGCTTCTTCCAAGCCTCAGCCGCCGACTTGCAGCTCTTAACGTAGTTCAATTGATTCGGCTTCACACTTAGTAGGATGGTGGCCAATGCTTTCTCATCACTTACGGTCCATACCGCCAGCTCTTCCGCATTCGATGGCTTCATGCCAGCCACCACCTTCCATAGACCGCCATGAATCGGCACACTTCGCATTTGTACTGACCAGGCTTCGTAGCTTGACTCATCAAGCTTATCTATAGTATAAAGCGACGTCATTACGCAAGAATGTCTTTGCTTAAACCGAAATAAATATCGTTAGGATCAGAGTTGGAGCCTCTGGGCCCATAACCTAATAAAACTCGCGTGTTTAATTGTATTCCGTTCAAAAGTTTAAAAAGAAGTAAGAAAATAGAATGTATGTACATTAGTAAAAATGTCAGTACAAAGTAAATACAAGAATACACGATGCAAAGGAATGCCAGATTTTAACAGCTTTCGACAATCTTGAAAATTTTAACAACAATTAAGCGGTCCAAATCGGTAGGGTTTGGACTCAAATGTGTGGAAATACAGATACGAGTATATTCACGTGTACAAAATAAGAACTTGATTAAAGATGATGAAATTTATGCAAATAAAATCCATATGACCCATTGTTATGAGTGGCGTATTCTTGAAAATTAGAACAAAAATGAAGTTGCTCCAAAATCGGTCGGGTTTGTACTCAAATGTGTGGAAATACATATCTATTCGCATGTACTCAATAAGAACTCGATTAAAGATGATGAATTTTTTGCAAATAAAATCCATATGATCCACTGTTATGATTACCGCTATCATACCACATTGCTTTCGACAATCTTGAAAATTTTAACAATAATTAAGTTGCTCCAAAATCGGTAGGGTTTATACTCAAATGTGTGGAAATACAGATACGAGTATATTCACGTGTACAAAATAAGAACTCGATTAAAGATGATGAAATTTTTGCAAATAAAATCCATATCACCCAATGTTATGACTGGCGTAGTCATACGACATTGTTTATGACAATCTTGAAAATTAGAACAAAAATTAAGTTGCTACAAAATCTTTCGGGTTTGGACTCAAATGTGTGGAAGAAAATACATATATTCGCATGTACTCAATAAGAACTCGATTAAAGATGATGCATTTTTTGCAAATAAAATCCATATGACCCATTGTTATGAGTAGCGTACTCATACGACATTGCTTATGACAATCTTGAAAATTACAACAAAAATTTAGTTGGTCCAAAATCGGTCGGGTTTAGACTCAAATGTGTCTAACTACATATATATTCAGGTGTACAAAATAATAGCTTGATTAATGATGATGAAATTTATGCAAATAAACTACATATGATCCAATGTTATGAGTGGCGTACTCATACGACATTTTTTATGACAATTTTGAAAAGAAGAATTAAGTTGCTCCGAAATCGGTTGGGTTTAGACACAAATGTGTTATAATCCATTAATATTCACGTGTACAAAATAAGAACTCAATTAAAGATGTTGAAATTTTTGCAAATAAAATCCATATCACCCAATGTTATGACTGGCGTAGTCATACGACATTGTTTATGACAATCTTGAAAATTAGAACAAAAATTAAGTTGCTACAAAATCTTTCGGGTTTGGACTCAAATGTGTGGAAATACATATATATTCGCATGTACTCAATAAGAACTCGATTAAAGATGATGATTTTTTTGCAAATAAAATCCATATGACCCATTGTTATGATTAACGTACTCATACCACATTGCTTTCGACAATCTTGAAAATTTGAACAAAAATTAAGTTGCTCCAAAATCGGTCGAGTTTAGACTCAAATGTGTGGAAATACATATATATTCGCATGTACACAATAAGAACTCGATTAAAGATGATGATTTTTTTGCAAATAAAATCCATATGACCCATTGTTATGATTAGCGTACTCATACGACATTGGTTATGACAATCTTGAAAATTATAAGAAGAGTTAAGCTGCTCCGAAACCGATTGGGTTTAGACACAAAGGTGTGGAAATACATATATATTCACGTGTACAAAATAAGAACTCGATTAATGATGATGAAGTTTATGCAAATAAAATCTATATGACCCATTGTTATGAGTGGCGTACTCATACGACATTGGTTATGACAATCTTGAAAATTTGAACAAAAATCAAGTTGGTCCAAAATCGATCGGGTTTATACTCAAATGAGTATAAATACATATATATTCACGTGTACAAAATAAGAACTTGATTAAAGATGATGAAATTTATGAAAATAAAATCCATATGACCCATTGTTATGATTACCGTTATCATACCACATTGCTTTCGACAATCTTGAAAATTAGAACAAAAATTAAGTTGCTCCAAAATCTGTCGGGTTTGGACTCAAATGTGTGAAAATACATGTATATTCGCATGTACACAATAAGAATTCGATTAAAGATGATGCTTTTTTTGCAAATAGAATCCATATGACAAATTGTTTTGAGTGGCGTACTCATACGACATTGGTTATGACAATCTTGCAAATTTGTACAAAAATTAAGTTGCTCCAAAATTGATCGGGTTTATACTCAAATGTGTGCAAATACATATAAATTCGCATGTACACAATAAGAACTCGATTAAAGATGACGATTTTTTTGCAAATAAAATCCATATGACCCATTGTTATGATTAGCGTACTCATACCACATTGCTTTCGACAATCTTGAAAATTTGAACAAAAATTAAGTTGCTCCAAAATCGGTCGAGTTTAGACACAAATGTGTGGAACTAAAGATATATTCACATGTACAAAATAAGCACTCGATTAAAGATGATGAAAGTTATGCAAATAAAATCCATATGACCCATTGTTATGAGTGGCGTACTCATACGACATTGGTTATGACAATCTTGAAAATCTGAACAAAAATTAAGTTGCTACAAAATCTTTCGGATTTGGACTCAAATGTGTGGAAATACATATATATTCGCATGTACTCAATAAGAACTCTATTAAAGATGATGAATTTTTTGCAAATAAAATCCATATGACCCATTTTTATAAGTAGCGTACTCATACGACATTGCTTATGACAATCTTGAAAATTACAAAAAAAATTTAGTTGGTCCAAAATCGGTCGGGTTTAGACTCAAATGTGTCTAACTACATATATATTCAGGTGTACAAAATAATAGCTTGAATAATGATGATGAAATTTATGCAAATAAAGTACATATGATCCAATGTTATGAGTGGCGTACTCATACGACATTGTTTATGACAATCTTGAAAATTATAAGAAGAATTAAGTTGCTCCGAAATCGGTTGGGTTTAGACACAAATGTGTTAAAATCCATTAATATTCACGTGTACAAAATAAGAACTCGATTAAAGATGATGAAATTTTTGCAAATAAAATCCACACCACCCAATGTTATGAGTGGCGTACTCATACGACGTTGCTTATGACAATCTTGAAAATTAGAACAAAATTAAGTTGCTCCAAAATCTGTCGGGTTTGGACTCAAATGTGTGGAAATACATGTATATTCGCATGTACACAATAAGAACACGATTAAAGATGATGCTTTTTTTGCAAATAAAATCCATATGACCCATTGTTATGATTAGCGTACTCATACCACATTGCTTTCGACAATCTTGAAAATTATAAGAAGAGTTAAGTTGCTCCGCAATCGGATAGGTTTTGCCACAAATGTGTGGAAATACATATATATTCACGTGTACAAAATAAGAACTCGATTAATGATGATGAAGTTTATGCAAATAAAATCTATATGACCCATTGTTATGAGTGGCATACTCATACGACATTGGTTATGACAATCTTGAAAATTTTAACAATAATTAAGTTGCTCCAAAATCGGTAGGGTTTGGACTCAAATGTGTGTAAATACATATATATTCACGTGAACAAAATAAGAACTCGATTAAAGATGTTGAATTTTTTGCAAATAAGATCCATATGACCCATTGTTATGGGTGGCGTACTCATACCACATTGCTTTTGACAATCTTGAAAATTTGAACAAAAATTAAGTTGCTCCAAAATCGGTCGAGTTCAGACTCAAATGTGTGCAAATACATATATATTCGCATGTACACAATAAGAATTTGATTAAAGGTGATGATTTTTTTGCAAATAAAATCCATATGACCCATTGTTATGATTAGCGTACTCATACCACATTGCTTTCGACAATCTTGAAAATTTGAACAAAAATTAAGTTGCTCCAAAATCGGTCGAGTTTAGACTCAAATGTGTGCAAATACATATATATTCGCATGTAAACAATAAGAACTCGATTAAAGATGATGATTTTTTTGCAAATAAAATCCATATGACCCATTGTTATGATTAGCGTACTCATACCACATTGCTTTCGACAATCTTGAAAATTTGAACAAAAATTAAGTTGCTCCAAAATCGGTAGGGCTTAGACTGAAATGTGTGGAAATACAGATACGAGTATACTAACGTGTACAAAATAAGAACTTGATTAAAGAAGATGAAATTTATGGAAATAAAATCCATATGATATAATGTTATGAGTGGCGTACTCATACGACATTGTTTATGACAATCTTGAAAATTATAAGAAAAATTAAGTTGCTCCGAAATCGGTTGGGTTTAGACACAAAGGTGTTAAAATCCATTAATATTCACGTGTACACAATAAGAACTTGATTAAAGATGATGCAATTTTTGCAAATAAAATCCAAATGACCCAATGTTATGAGTGGCGTACTCATTCGATATTGGTTATGACAATCTTGAAAATTAGAACAAAAATTAAGTTGCTCCAAAATCTGTCGGGTTTGGACTCAAATGTGTGGAACTAAATATATATTCACGTGTACAAAATAAGCACTCGATTAAAGATGATGAAAGTTATGCAAATAAAATCCATATGACCCATTGTTATGAGTAGCGTACTCATACGACATTGCTTATGACAATCTTGAAAATTACAACAAAAATTTAGTTGGTCCAAAATCTTTCGGGTTTGGACTCAAATGTGTGGAAATACATATATATTCGCATGTACTCAATAAGAACTCGATTAAAGATGATGATTTTTTTGCAAATAAAATCCATATGACCCATTGTTATGATTAACGTTCTCATACCACATTGCTTTCGACAATCTTGAAAATTTGAACAAAAATTAAGTTGCTCCAAAATCGGTCGAGTTTAGACTCAAATGTGTGGAAATACATATATATTCGCATGTACACAATAAGAACTCGATTAAAGATGATGATTTTTTTGCAAATAAAATCCATATGACCCATTGTTATGATTAGCGTACTCATACGACATTGGTTATGACAATCTTGAAAATTATAAGAAGAGTTAAGCTGCTCCGAAATCGATTGGGTTTAGACACAAAGGTGTGGAAATACATATATATTCACGTGTACAAAATAAGAACTCGATTAATGATGATGAAGTTTATGCAAATAAAATCTATATGACCCATTGTTATGAGTGGCGTACTCATACGACATTGGTTATGACAATCTTGAAAATTTGAACAAAAATCAAGTTGCTCCAAAATCGATCGGGTTTATACTCAAATGAGTATAAATACATATATATTCACGTGTACAAAATAAGAACTTGATTAAAGATGATGAAATTTATGAAAATAAAATCCATATGACCCATTGTTATGATTACCGTTATCATACCACATTGCTTTCGACAATCTTGAAAATTAGAACAAAAATTAAGTTGCTCCAAAATCTGTCGGGTTTGGACTCAAATGTGTGAAAATACATGTATATTCGCATGTATACAATAAGAATTCGATTAAAGATGATGCTTTTTTTGCAAATAAAATCCATATGACAAATTGTTATGAGTGGCGTACTCATACGACATTGGTTATGACAATCTTGCAAATTTGTACAAAAATTAAGTTGCTCCAAAATTGATCGGGTTTATACTCAAATGTGTGCAAATACATATAAATTCGCATGTACACAATAAGAACTCGATTAAAGATGACGATTTTTTTGCAAATAAAATCCATATGACCCATTGTTATGATTAGCGTACTCATACCACATTGCTTTCGACAATCTTGAAAATTTGAACAAAAATTAAGTTGCTCCAAAATCGGTCGAGTTTAGACACAAATGTGTGGAACTAAATATATATTCACATGTACAAAATAAGCACTCGATTAAAGATGATGAAAGTTATGCAAATAAAATCCATATGACCCATTGTTATGAGTGGCGTACTCATACGACATTGGTTATGACAATCTTGAAAATCTGAACAAAAATTAAGTTGCTACAAAATCTTTCGGGTTTGGACTCAAATGTGTGGAAATACATATATATTCGCATGTACTCAATAAGAACTCGATTAAAGATGATGAATTTTTTGCAAATAAAATCCATATGACCCATTGTTATAAGTAGCGTACTCATACGACATTGCTTATGACAATCTTGAAAATTACAAAAAAAATTTAGTTGGTCCAAAATCGGTCGGGTTTAGACTCAAATGTGTCTAACTACATATATATTCAGGTGTACAAAATAATAGCTTGATTAATGATGATTAAATTTATGCAAATAAAGTACATATGATCCAATGTTATGAGTGGCGTACTCATACGACATTGTTTATGACAATCTTGAAAATTATAAGAAGAACTCGATTAAAGATGATGATTTTTTTGCAAATAAAATCCATATGACCCATTGTTATGATTAGCGTACTCATACCACATTGCTTTCGACAATCTTGAAAATTATAAGAAGAATTAAGTTGCTCCGCAATCGGTTAGGTTTTGACACAAATGTGTGGAAATACATATATATTCACGTGTACAAAATAAGAACTCGATTAATGATGATGAAGTTTATGCAAATAAAATCTATATGACCCATTGTTATGAGTGGCATACTCATACGACATTGGTTATGACAATCTTGAAAATTTTAACAATAATTAAGTTGCTCCAAAATCGGTAGGATTTGGACTCAAATGTGTGTAAATACATATATATTCACGTGAACAAAATAAGAACTCGATTAAAGATGTTGAATTTTTTGCAAATAAGATCCATATGACCCATTGTTATGGGTGGCGTACTCATACCACATTGCTTTTGACAATCTTGAAAATTTGAACAAAAATTAAGTTGCTCCAAAATCGGTCGAGTTTAGACTCAAATGTGTGCAAATACATATATATTCGCATGTACACAATAAGAATTTGATTAAAGGTGATGATTTTTTTGCAAATAAAATCCATATGACCCATTGTTATGATTAGCGTACTCATACCACATTGCTTTCGACAATCTTGAAAATTTGAACAAAAATTAAGTTGCTCCAAAATCGGTCGAGTTTAGACTCAAATGTGTGCAAATACATATATATTCGCATGTAAACAATAAGAACTCGATTAAAGATGATGATTTTTTTGCAAATAAAATCCATATGACCCATTGTTATGATTAGCGTACTCATACCACATTGCTTTCGACAATCTTGAAAATTTGAACAAAAATTAAGTTGCTCCAAAATCGGTAGGGCTTAGACTGAAATGTGTGGAAATACAGATACGAGTATACAACGTGTACAAAATAAGAACTTGATTAAAGAAGATGAAATTTATGGAAATAAAATCCATATGATATAATGTTATGAGTGGCGTACTCATACGACATTGTTTATGACAATCTTGAAAATTATAAGAAAAATTAAGTTGCTCCGAAATCGGTTGGGTTTAGACACAAAGGTGTTAAAATCCATTAATATTCACGTGTACACAATAAGAACTTGATTAAAGAAGATGCAATTTTTGCAAATAAAATCCAAATGACCCAATGTTATGAGTGGCGTACTCATTCGATATTGGTTATGACAATCTTGAAAATTAGAACAAAAATTAAGTTGCTCCAAAATCTGTCGGGTTTGGACTCAAATGTGTGGAACTAAATATATATTCACGTGTACAAAATAAGCACTCGATTAAAGATGATGAAAGTTATGCAAATAAAATCCATATGACCCATTGTTATGAGTAGCGTACTCATACGACATTGCTTATGACAATCTTGAAAATTACAACAAAAATTTAGTTGGTCCAAAATCGGTCGGGTTTAGACTCAAATGTGTGTAACTACATATATATTCAGGTGTACAAAATAATAGCTTGATTAATGATGATGAAATTTATGCAAATAAAATACATATGATCCAATGTTATGAGTGGCGTACTCATACGACATTGTTTATGACAATCTTGAAAATTATAAGAAGAATTAAGTTGCTCCGAAATCTGTCGGGTTTGGACTCAAATGTGTGGAACTAAATATATATTCACGTGTACAAAATAAGCACTCGATTAAAGATGATGAAAGTTATGCAAATAAAATCCATATGACCCATTGTTATGAGTGGCGTACTCATACGACATTGGTTATGACAATCTTGAAAATCTGAACAAAAATTAAGTTGCTACAAAATCTTTCGGGTTTGGACTCAAATGTGTGGAAATACATATATATTCGCATGTACTCAATAAGAACTCGATTAAAGATGATGAATTTTTTGCAAATAAAATCCATATGACCCATTGTTATAAGTAGCGTACTCATACGACATTGCTTATGACAATCTTGAAAATTACAACAAAAATTTAGTTGGTCCAAAATCGGTCGGGTTTAGACTCAAATGTGTCTAACTACATATATATTCAGGTGTACAAAATAATAGCTTGATTAATGATGATGAAATTTATGCAAATAAAATACATATGATCCAATGTTATGAGTGGCGTACTCATACGACATTGTTTATGACAATCTTGAAAATTATAAGAAGAATTAAGTTGCTCCGAAATCTGTTGGGTTTAGACACAAATGTGTTAAAATCCATTAATATTCACGTGTACACAATAAGAACTCGATTAGAGATGATGAAGTTTTTGCAAATAAAATCCACATCACCCAATGTTATGAGTGGCGTACTCATACGACGTAGCTTATGACAATCTTGAAAATTAGAACAAAATTAAGTTGCTCCAAAATCTGTCGGGTTTGGACTCAAATGTGTGGAAATACATGTATATTCGCATGTACACAATAAGAACTTGATTAGAGATGATGATTTTTTTGCAAATAAAATCCATATGACCCATTGTTATGATTAGCGTACTCATACCACATTGCTTTCGACAATCTTGAAAATTATAAGAAGAATTAAGTTGCTCCGCAATCGGTTAGGTTTTGACACAAATGTGTGGAAATACATATATATTCACGTGTACCAAATAAGAACTCGATTAATGATGATGAAGTTTATGCAAATAAAATCTATATGACCCATTGTTATGAGTGGCGTACTCATACGACATTGGTTATGACAATCTTGAAAATTTTAACAATAATTAAGTTGCTCCAAAATCGGTAGGGTTTGGACTCAAATGTGTGTAAATACATATATATTCACGTGAACAAAATAAGAACTCGATTAATGATGATGAAGTTTATGCAAATAAAATCTATATGACCCATTGTTATGAGTGGCGTACTCATACCACATGGCTTTTGACAATCTTGAAAATTTGAACTAAAATTAAGTTGCTCCGGAATCGGTTAGGTTTAGACACAAATGTGTGGAAATACATAAATATTTGCATGTACACAATAAGAACTCGATTAAGGATGATGATTTTTTTGCAAATAAAATCCATATGACCCATTGTTATGATTAGCGTACTCATACCACATTGCTTTCGACAATCTTGAAAATTTGAACAAAAATTAAGTTGCTCCAAAATCGGTCGAGTTTAGACTCAAATGTGTGAAAATACATATATATTCGCATGTACACAATAAGAACTCGATTAAAGAGGATGGTTTTTTTGCAAATAAAATCCATATGACCCATTGTTATGATTAGCGTACTCATACCACATTGCTTTCGACAATCTTGAAAATTTGAACAAAAATTAAGTTGCTCCAAAATCGGTCGAGTTTAGACTCAAATGTGAGGAAATACATATACATTCACGTGTACAAAATAAGAACTCGATTAATGATGATGAAGTTTATGCAAATAAAATCTATATGACCCATTGTTATGAGTGGCGTACTCATACGACATTGGTTCTGACAATCTTGAAAATTTGAACAAAAATTAAGTTGCTCCAAAATCGATCGGGTTTATACTCAAATGAGTGTAAATACATATATATTCACGTGTACAAAATAAGAACTCGATTAAAGATGATGAAATTTTTGCAAATAAAATCCATATGATCCAATGTTACGAGTGTCGTACTCATACGACATTGCTTATGACAATCTTGAAAATTAGAACAAAAATTAAGTTGCTCCGAAATCTTTCGGGTTTGGACTCAAATGTGTGGAATGACATATATATTCGCATGTACTCAATAAGAACTCGATTCAAGATGATGCATTTTTTGCAAATAAAATCTATATGGCCCATTGTTATGATTAGCGTACTCATACCACATTGCTTTCGACAATCTTGAAAATTATAAGAAGAATTAAGTTGCTCCGCAATCGGTTAGGTTTAGACACAAATGTGTGGAAATACATATATATTCACGTGTACAAAATAAGAACTCGATTAATGATGATGAAGTTTATGCAAATAAAATCTATATGACCCATTATTATGAGTGGCGTACTCATACGACATTGGTTATGACAATCTTGAAAATTTGAACAAAAATTAAGTTGCTCCAAAATCTGTCGGGTTTGGACTCAAATGTGTGGAAATACATATATATTTGCATGTACACAATAAGAACTCGATTAAAGATGATGATTTTTTTGCAAATAAAATCCATATGACCCATTGTTATGATTAGCGTACTCATACCACATTGCTTTCGACAATCTTGAAAATTTGAACAAAAATTAAGTTGCTCCAAAATCGGTCGAGTTTAGACTCAAATGTGTGGAACTAAATATATATTCACGTGTACAAAATAAGCACTTGATAAAAGATGATGAAAGTTATGCAAATAAAATCCATATGACCCATTGTTATGAGTGGCGTACTCATACGACATTGGTTATGACAATCTTGAAAATTTGAACAAAAATTAAGTTGCTACAAAATCTTTCGGGTTTGGACTCAAATGTGTGGAAATACATATATATTCGCATGTACTCAATAAGAACTCGATTAAAGATGATGAATTTTTTGCAAATAAAATCCATATGACTCATTGTTATGAGTAGCGTACTCATACGACATTGCTTATGACAATCTTGAAAATTACAACAAAAATTTAGTTGGTCCAAAATCGGTCGGGTTTAGACTCAAATGTGTCTAATTACATATATATTCAGGTGTACAAAATCATAGCTTGATTAATGATGATGAAATTTATGCAAATAAAATACATATGATCCAATGTTATGAGTGGCGTACTCATACGACATTGTTTATGACAATCTTGAAAATTATAAGAAGAATTAAGTTGCTCCGAAATCGGTTGGGTTTAGACACAAATGTGTTAAAATCCATTAATATCCACGTGTACAAAATAAGAACTCGATTAAAGATGATGAAATTTTTGCAAATAAAATCCACATCACCCAATGTTATGAGTGGGGTACTCATACGACGTTGCTTATGACAATCTTGAAAATTAGAACAAAATTAAGTTGCTCCAAAATCTGTCGGGTTTGGACTCAAATGTGTGGAAATACATGTATATTCGCATGTACACAATAAGAACTCGATTAAAGATGATGATTTTTTTGCAAAAAAAATCCATATGACCCATTGTTATGATTAGCGTACTCATACCACATTGCTTTCGAATATCTGGAAAATTTGAACAAAAATTAAGTTGCTCCAAAATCGGTCGAGTTTAGACTCAAATGTGTGGAAATACATATATATTCGCATGTATATAATAAGAAATCGATTAAAGATGATGATTTTTTTGCAAATAAAATCCATATGACCCATTGTTATGATTAGCGTACTCATACGACATTGGTTATGACAATCTTGAAAATTATAAGAATAGTTAAGCTGCTCCGAAATCGATTGGGTTTAGACACAAATGTGTGGAAATACATATGTATATATTCACGTGTACAAAATAAGAACTCGATTAATGATGATGAAGTTTATGCAAATAAAATCTATATGACCCATTGTTATGAGTGGCGTACTCATACCACATTTGTTATGACAATCTTGAAAATTTGAACAATACTCAAATGAGTGTAAATACATATATATTCACGTGTACAAAATAAGAACTCGATTAAAGATGATGAAATTTTTGCAAATAAAATCCATATGATCCAATGTTATGAGTGGCGTACTCATACGACATTGTTTATGACAATCTTGAAAATTAGAACAAAAATTAAGTTGCTCCGAAATCTTTCGGGTTTGGACTCAAATGTGTGGAATGACATATATATTCGCATGTACTCAATAAGAACTCGATTCAAGAAGATGCATTTTTTGCAAATAAAATCTATATGGCCCATTGTTATGATAAGCGTACTCATACCACATTGCTTTCTACAATCTTGAAAATTATAAGAAGAATTAAGTTGCTCCGCAATCGGTTAGGTTTAGACACAAATGTGTGGAAATACATATATATTCACGTGTACAAAATAAGAACTCGATTAATGATGATGAAGTTTATGCAAATAAAATCCATATGACCCATTGTTATGAGTGGCGTACTCATACGACATTGGTTATGACAATCTTGAAAATTTGAACAAAAATTAAGTTGTTCCAAAATCTGTCGGGTTTGGACTCAAATGTGTGGAAATACATATATATTCGCATGAACTCGATAAGAACTCGATTAAAGATGATGAATGTTTTGCAAATAAAATTCATTTGACCCATTGTTATGATTGCCGTTATCATACCACATTGCTTTCGACAATCTTGAAAATTATAAGAAGAATTAAGTTGCTCCGCAATCGGTTAGGTTTAGACACAAATGTGTGGAAATACATATACATATATTCACGTGTACAAAAAAAGAACTCGATTAATGATGATGAAATTTTTGCAAATAAAATCCATATGACCCATTCTTATGAGTGGCGTACTCATACGACATTGGTTATGACAATCTTGAAAATTTGAACAAAAATAAAGTTGCTCCAAAATCGGTCGGGTTTGGACTCAAATGTGTGGAAATGCATATATATTCACATGTACACAATAATAACTAGATTAAAGATGATGCAAATTTTGCAATAAAAATCCATATGACACATTGTTATGATTACCGTTATCATACCACATTGCTTTCGACAATCTTGAAAATTTTAACAATAATTAAGCGGTCCAAAATCGGTAGGGTTTGTACTCAAATGTGTGGAAATACAGATACGAGTATATTCACGTGTACAAAATAAGAACTTGATAAAAGATGATGAAATTTATGAAAATAAAATCCATATGACCCATTGTTATGATTACCGTTATCATACCACATTGTTTTCGACAATCTTGAAAATTAGAACAAAAATTAAGTTGCTCCAAAATCTGTCGGGTTTGGACTCAAATGTGTGAAAATACATGTATGTATATTCGCATGTACACAATAAGAATTCGATTAAAGATGATGATTTTTTTGCAAATAAAATCCATATGACCCATTGTTATGATTACCGTTATCATACCACATTGCTTTCGACAATCTTGAAAATTTGAACAAAAATTAAGTTGCTCCAAAATCGGTCGAGTTTAGAATCAAATGTGTGGAAATACATATATATTCACGTGTACAAAATAAGCACTCGATTAAAGATGATGAAATTTATGCAAATAAAGTCCATATGACCCATTGTTATGATTGGCGTACTCATACGACATTGGTTATGACAATCTTGAAAATTTGTACAAAAATTAAGTTGCTCCAAAATCGATCGGGTTTATACTCAAATGAGTGTAAATACATATATTTTCGCATGTACTCAATAAGAACTCGATTAAAGATGATGAATTTTTTGCAAATAAAATCCATATGACCCATTTTTATGGGTGGCGTACTCATACCACATTGCTTTCGACAATCTTGAAAATTTTAACAATAATTAAGTTGCTCCAAAATCGGTAGGGTTTTGACTCAAATGAGTGTAAATACATATATATTCGCATGTACTCAATAAGAACTCGATTAAAGATGATGAATTTTTTGCAAATAAAATCCATATGACCCAATGTTATGAGTGGCGTACTCATTCGACATTGGTTATGACAATCTTGAAAATTAGAACAAAAATTAAGTTGCTCTAAAATCTGTCGGGTTTGGACTCAAATGTGTGGAAATACATATATATTCGCATGTACACAATAAGAACTCGATTAAAGATGATGATTTTTTTGCAAATAAAATCCATATGACCCATTGTTATGATTAGCGTACTCATACCACATTGCTTTCGACAATCTTGAAAATTTGAACAAAAATTAAGTTGCTCAAAAATCGGTCGAGTTTAGACTCAAATGTGTGGAACTAAATATATATTCACGTGTACAAAATAAGCACTCGATTAAAGATGATGAAGTTATGCAAATAAAATCCATATGACCCATTGTTATGAGTGGCGTACTCATACGACATTGGTTATGACAATCTTGAAAATTTGAACAAAAATTAAGTTGTTCCAAAATCGATCGGGTTTATACTCAAATGAGTGTAAATACATATATATTCACGTGTACAAAATAAGAACTCGATTAAAGATGATGAAATTTTTGCAGATAAAATCCATATGATCCAATGTTATGAGTGGCGTACTCATACGACATTGCTTTCGACAATCTGGAAAATTATAAGAAGAATTAAGTTGCTCCGAAATCAGATGGGTTTAGACACAAATGAGTGGAAATACATATATATTCACGTGTGGAAATACAGATACGAGTATATTCACGTGTACAAAAAAAGAGGTTGATTAAAGATGATACAATTTATGCAAATAAATTCCATATGACCCATCGTTATGAGTAGCGTACTCATACGACATTGCTTATGACAATCTTGAAAATTAGAACGAAAATTTAGTTGGTCCAAAATTGGTCGGGTTTAGACTCAAATGTGTCTAACAACATATATATTCACGTGTACAAAATAATAACTTGATTAAATAAAATCCATATGACCCCTTGTTATGAGTGGCGTACGCATACGACATTGGTTATGACAATTTTATTTATTTCTTCATCGTACAAACGATACGGTTTGCTTTCCAGTGAATAGCCAACCATAATCATCTGTTTGCCTTTTGCTTGCAAACTTCTCTCGCCGTGTCTTATCAAGCGCTACTGCAACAGCACCGAAAGTTTTCAAGAAATCGACCTTTGGTTTTTGATTAAACCACATTTCGTAGGGAGTTTTGCATTTCAGGATTGCAGTTGGGCATCTATTTCTAAGGTATGCCGGAGTTGATATCGCCTCCGCCCACAAACTCTGCTTCACATGCGCATGCAATAACATGCTCCGTGCCATCTCTACTAGAGTGCGATTTGCACGTTCAGCCACTCCATTCTGTTGCGGCGTATGTGGCACTGTTAACTCGTGCCGTATGCCATGCAGCTTTAAACGTATTGTTGACATACTCCTTACCATTGTCGCTCCTTAACGCCCTTATTTTGCAGTTTGTTTGCCGCTCGACATAAGTTTTATACATTTTAAACTTTTCTAATACCTCACTTTTCGCTTTCAGGAAATATACGCTGATGAATCTCGACTTGTCATCAATTAGCGTCAGAAAATATCGTGAGCCACTAATCGATTTTATGTTAACAGGGCCGCAAACATCAGAATGTATAAGCTCTAAAAGATTTTCTGATTTGTGCTCTGTTGCCTTAGGGAATGGTAGGACATGTATTTTGCTTAACATACAAGTATTACAACTGGTTTGCTTAACCTTATCGTCATACTTCAACCCGCTTACCATATCACCCCGACTAAGTTCACGAAGACTTTGATAGTTCAGGTGACCATATCTCTTATGCCAAACTTCATTGCTGCTTACAGCGAACAAACTATGTTGTTGTAAATCGACAACATACAAATTAAAGTTTCTTTTAGCTTTGAGTCATACAGTGTTCTACTGCTTTACTAATTGAAATGAAGTTTCCTTTCAACTCCGGCGAGTATAACACATTTCGCAATCGAACTGTTTTCTGTTTAGTTCGCAGTAATACTTCGCCTTTGCCTAACGCAGTAACAGCTGAGTTCGCTGCCAACCAAATTGTGTCCTCACACTCTTCAAACTTTACGAACATATTTCTGTTGTTGCTCATGTGCGACGTAGCCCCGCTGTCTATGTACCAACACGATCGATCAAAGGTTGCTGGCACGTTCGCCCTTGCAATGACATTCATTGCAGACTCTCCACAATTTTGCTTTACTTTACATTTATTGGCAAAGTGACCCTTTTTGCCGCATGCAAAGCATTTACCTTTAAACTTCTTCTGCTGCTTTTTGTCATGTTCACGTACTATGAAAGCCTGTTGCCCACCTTCGTCCAACGATTCATTTTGCCGCTTTCGCTTCTCGCCTTCTTCCAAAATTTTCAGTTTAAGAGCGCTAAGTGAGGGCAAATTATCACGTGTCTCTATAGCTACGAAGAAGTTTTCAAACGATTTGGGTAAACTTGAAAGCAAAATAATACTTAGCAGCTCCTCTTGAATAACAATGCCAATCTCTGCTAATCTATTTGCGATTTCAGTAAAGGAATTGAGGAACTCTACAACATTCTCGTCCTCGCGCATACGTTTATTTAAAAGTTGTTTGTACAAGCTTACTTTCTGCACCGGCCCTTGTGGCTTGTGTACCTCTTGCAGCTTCTTCCAAGCCTCAGCCGCCGACTTGCAGCTCTTAACGTAGTTCAATTGATTCGGCTTCACACTTAGTAGGATGGTGGCCAATGCTTTCTCATCACTTACGGTCCATACCGCCAGCTCTTCCGCATTCGATGGCTTCATGCCAGCCACCACCTTCCATAGACCGTCATGAATCGGCACACTTCGCATTTGTACTGACCAGGCTTCGTAGCTTGACTCATCAAGCTTATCTATAGTATAAAGCGACGTCATTACGCAAGTATGTCTTTGTTTAAACCGAAATAAATATCGTTAGGATCAGAGTTGGAGCCTCTGGGCCCATAACCTAATAAAACTCGCGTGTTTAATTGTATTCCGTTCAAAAGTTTAAAAAGAAGTAAGAAAATAGAATGTATGTACATTAGTAAGAATGTCAGTACAAAGTAAATACAAGAATACACGTTGCAAAGGAATGCCAGATTTTAACAGCTTTCGACAATCTTGAAAATTTTAACAATAATTAAGCGGTCCAAAATCGGTAGGGTTTGGACTCAAATGTGTGGAAATACAGATACGAGTATATTCACGTGTACAAAATAAGAACTTGATTAAAGATGATGAAATTTATGCAAATAAAATCCATATGACCCATTGTTATGAGTGGTGTAATCTTGAAAATTAGAACAAAAATGAAGTTGCCCCCAAAAATTGTCGGGTTTGGACTCAAATGTGTGGAAATACATATCTATTCGCATGTACTCAATAAGAACTCGATTAAAGATGATGAATTTTTTGAAAATAAAATCCATATGACCCACTGTTATGATTACCGCTATCATACCACATTGCTTTCGACAATCTTGAAAATTTTAACAATAATTAAGTTGCTCCAAAATCGGTAGGGTTTATACTCAAATGTGTGGAAATACAGATACGAGTATATTCACGTGTACAAAATAAGAACTCGATTAAAGATGATGAAATTTTTGCAAATAAAATCCATATCACCCAATGTTATGACTGGCGTAGTCATACGACATTGTTTATGACAATCTTGAAAATTAGAACAAAAATTAAGTTGCTACAAAATCTTTCGGGTTTGGACTCAAATGTATGGAAATACATATATATTCGCATGTACTCAATAAGAACTCGATTAAAGATGATGAATTTTAGGCAAATAAAATCCATATGACCCATTGTTATGGGTAGCGTACTCATACCACATTGCTTTCGACAATCTTGAAAATAACAAAAAAAATTTAGTTGGTCCAAAATCGGTCGGGTTTAGACTCAAATGTGTCTAACTACATATATATTCAGGTGTACAAAATAATAGCTTGATTAATGATGATGAAATTTATGCAAATAAAATACATATGATCCAATGTTATGAGTGGCGTACTCATACGACATTGTTTATGACAATCTTGAAAATTTTAAGAAGAATTAAGTTGCTCCGAAATCGGTTGGGTTTAGACACACATTAATATTCACGTGTACAAAATAAGAACTCGATTAAAGATGATGAAATTTTTGCAAATAAAATCCACATCACCCAATGTTATGAGTGGCGTGCTCATACGACATTGCTTATGACAATCTTGAAAATTAGAACAAAATTAAGTTGCTCCAAAATCTGTCGGGTTTGGACTCAAATGTGTGGAAATACATGTATATTCGCATGTACACAATAAGAACTCGATTAGAGATGATGCTTTTTTTGCAAATAAAATCCATATGACCCATTGTTATGATTACCGTTATCATACCACATTGCTTTCGACAATCTTGAAAATTTGAAAAAAAATTAAGTTGCTCCAAAATCGGTCGAGTTTAGACTAAAATGTGTGGAAATACATATATATTCGCATGAACACAATAAGAACTCGATTAAAGATGATGATTTTTTTGCAAATAAAATCCATATGACCCATTGTTATGATTAGCGTACTCATACGACATTGGTTATGACAATCTTGAAAATTTGAACACAAATTAAGTTGCTCCAAAATCGGTAGAGCTTAGAGTGAAATGTGTGGAAATACATATATATTCACGTGTACAAAATAAGCACTCGATTAAAGATGATGAAATTTATGCAAATAAAATCCATATGAGCCATTGTTATGAGTAACGTACTCATACGACATTGGTTATGGCAATCTTGAAAATTTGAACAAAAATAAAGTTGCTCCAAAATCTGTCGGGTTTGGACTCAAATGTGTGGAAATACATATATATTCGCATGTACTCAATAAGAACTTGATTAAAGATGATGAAATTTATGAAAATAAAATCCATATTACCCATTGTTATGATTACCGTTATCATACCACAATGCTTTCGACAATCTTGAAAATTAGAACAAAAATTAAGTTGCTCCAAAATCTGTCGGGTTTGGACTCAAATGTGTGAAATAACATGTATATTCGCATGTACACAATTAGAATTCGATTAAAGATGATGATTTTTTTGCAAATAAAATCCATATGACCCATTGTTATGATTACCGTTATCATACCACATTGCTTGAAAATTTGAACAAAAATTAAGTTGCTCCAAAATCGGTCGAATTTAGACTCAAATGTGTGGAAATACATATATATTCACGTGTACAAAATAAGCACTAGATTAAAGATGATGAAATTTATGCAAATAAAATCCATATGACCCATTGTTATGGGTGGCGTACTCATAACACATTGCTTTCGACAATCTTGAAAATTAGAACAAAAATTAAGTTGCTCCAAAATCTGTCGGGTTTGGACTCAAATGTGTGAAAAAACATGTATATTCGCATGTACACAATTAGAATTCGATTAAAGATGATGATTTTTTTGCAAATAAAATCCATATGACCCATTGTTATGATTACCGTTATCATACCACATTGCTTGAAAATTTGAACAAAAATTAAGTTGCTCCAAAATCGGTGGAGTTTAGACTCAAATGTGTTGAACTAAATATATATTCACGTGTACAAAATAAGCACTCGATTAAAGATGATGAAGTTATGCAAATAAAATCCATATGACCCATTGTTATGAGTGGCGTACTCATACGACATTGGTTATGACAATCTTGAAAATATGAACAAAAATTAAGTTGTTCCAAAATCGATCGGGTTTATACTCAAATGAGTGTAAATACATATATATTCACGTGTACAAAATAAAAACTCGATTAAAGATGATGAAATTTTTGCAGATAAAATCCATATGATCCAATGTTATGAGTGGCGTACTCATACGACATTGCTTTCGACAATCTGGAAAATTATAAGAAGAATTAAGTTGCTCCGAAATCAGATGGGTTTAGACACAAATGAGTGGAAATACATATATATTCACGTGTACAAAATAAGAACTCGATTAATGATGATGAAATTTTTGCAAATAAAATCCATATGACCCATTGTTATGAGTGGCGTACTCATACGACATTGGTTATGACAATCTTGAAAATTTGAACAAAAATAAAGTTGCACCAATGAGTGGAAATACATATATATTCACGTGTACAAAATAAGAACTCGATTAATGATGATGAAATTTTTGCAAATAAAATCCATATGACCCATTGTTATGAGTGGCGTACTCATACGACATTGGTTATGACAATCTTGGAAATTTGAACAAAAATAAAGTTGCACCAAAATCGGTTGGGTTTAGACTCAAATGTGTGGCAATACAGATACGAGTATATTCACGTGTACAAAAAAAAAGGTTGATTAAAGATGATGCAATTTATGCAAATAAATTCCATATGACCCATCGTTATGAGTAGCGTACTCATACGACATTGCTTATGACAATCTTGAAAATTAGAACGAAAATTTAGTTGGTCCAAAATTGGTCGGGTTTAGACTCAAATGTGTCTAACAACATATATATTCACGTGTACAAAATAATAACTTGATTAAATAAAATCCATATGACCCCTTGTTATGAGTGGCGTACTCATACGACATTGGTTATGACAATCTTGAAAATATGAACAAAAATTAAGTTGTTCCAAAATCGATCGGGTTTATACTCAAATGAGTGTAAATACATATATATTCATTTGTACAAAATAAGAACTCGATTAAAGATGATGAAATTTTTGCAAATAAAATCCATATCACCCAATGTTATGACTGGCGTAGTCATACGACATTGTTTATGACAATCTTGAAAATTAGAACAAAAATTAAGTTGCTACAAAATCTTTCGGGTTTGGACTCAAATGTATGGAAATACATATATATTCGCATGTACTCAATAAGAACTCGATTAAAGATGATGAATATTTTGCAAATAAAATCCATATGACCCATTGTTATGAGTAGCGTACTCATACGACATTGCTTATGACAATCTTGAAAATAACAAAAAAAATTTAGTTGGTCCAAAATCGGTCGGGTTTAGACTCAAATGTGTCTAACTACATATATATTCAGGTGTACAAAACAATAGCTTGATTAATGATGATGAAATTTATGCAAATAAAATACATATGATCCAATGTTATGAGTGGCGTACTCATACGACATTGTTTATGACAATCTTGAAAATTTTAAGAAGAATTAAGTTGCTCCGAAATCGGTTGGGTTTAGACACACATTAATATTCACGTGTACAAAATAAGAACTCGATTAAAGATGATGAAATTTTTGCAAATAAAATCCACATCACCCAATGTTATGAGTGGCGTGCTCATACGACATTGCTTATGACAATCTTGAAAATTAGAACAAAATTAAGTTGCTCCAAAATCTGTCGGGTTTGGACTCAAATGTGTGGAAATACATGTATATTCGCATGTACACAATAAGAACTCGATTAGAGATGATGATTTTATTGCAAATAAAATCCATATGACCCATTGTTATGATTACCGTTATCATACCACATTGCTTTCGACAATCTTGAAAATTTGAAAAAAAATTAAGTTGCTCCAAAATCGGTCGAGTTTAGACTAAAATGTGTGGAAATACATATATATTCGCATGAACACAATAAGAACTCGATTAAAGATGATGATTTTTTTGCAAATAAAATCCATATGACCCATTGTTATGATTAGCGTACTCATACGACATTGGTTATGACAATCTTGAAAATTTGAACACAAATTAAGTTGCTCCAAAATCGGTAGAGCTTAGAGTGAAATGTGTGGAAATACATATATATTCAAGTGTACAAAATAAGCACTCGATTAAAGATGATGAAATTTATGCAAATAAAATCCATATGACCCATTGTTATTAGTAACGTACTCATACGACATTGGTTATGGCAATCTTGAAAATTTGAACAAAAATAAAGTTGCTCCAAAATCTGTCGGGTTTGGACTCAAATGTGTGGAAATACATATATATTCGCATGTACTCAATAAGAACTTGATTAAAGATGATGAAATTTATGAAAATAAAATCCATATGACCCATTGTTATGATTACCGTTATCATACCACAATGCTTTCGACAATCTTGAAAATTAGAACAAAAATTAAGTTGCTCCAAAATCTGTCGGGTTTGGACTCAAATGTGTGAAAAAACATGTATATTCGCATGTACACAATTAGAATTCGATTAAAGATGATGATTTTTTTGCAAATAAAATCCATATGACCCATTGTTATGATTACCGTTATCATACCACATTGGTTGAAAATTTGAACAAAAATTAAGTTGCTCCAAAATCGGTCGAATTTAGACTCAAATCTGTGGAAATACATATATATTCACGTGTACAAAATAAGCACTAGATTAAAGATGATGAAATTTATGCAAATAAAATCCATATGACCCATTGTTATGGGTGGCGTACTCATAACACATTGCTTTCGACAATCTTGAAAATTTGAACAAAAATTAAGTTGCTCCAAAATCGGTCGAGTTTAGACTCAAATGTGTTGAACTAAATATATATTCACGTGTACAAAATAAGCACTCGATTAAAGATGATGAAGTTATGCAAATAAAATCCATATGACCCATTGTTATGAGTGGCGTACTCATACGACATTGGTTATGACAATCTTGAAAATATGAACAAAAATTAAGTTGTTCCAAAATCGATCGGGTTTAGACACAAATGAGTGGAAATACATATATATTCACGTGTACAAAATAAGAACTCGATTAATGATGATGAAATTTTTGCAAATAAAATCCATATGACCCATTGTTATGAGTGGCGTACTCATACGACATTGGTTATGACAATCTTGAAAATTTGAACAAAAATAAAGTTGCACCAATGAGTGGAAATACATATATATTCACGTGTACAAAATAAGAACTCGATTAATGATGATGAAATTTTTGCAAATAAAATCCATATGACCCATTGTTATGAGTGGCGTACTCATACGACATTGGTTATGACAATCTTGGAAATTTGAACAAAAATAAAGTTGCACCAAAATCGGTTGGGTTTAGACTCAAATGTGTGGAAATACAGATACGAGTATATTCACGTGTACAAAAAAAGAGGTTGATTAAAGATGATGCAATTTATGCAAATAAATTCCATATGACCCATCGTTATGAGTAGCGTACTCATACGACATTGCTTATGACAATCTTGAAAATTAGAACGAAAATTTAGTTGGTCCAAAATTGGTCGGGTTTAGACTCAAATGTGTCTAACAACATATATATTCACGTGTACAAAATAATAACTTCATTAAATAAAATCCTATGACCCCTTGTTATGAGTGGCGTACGCATACGACATTGGTTATGACAATTTTATTTATTTCTTCATCGTACAAACGATACGCTTTGCTTTCCAGTGAATAGCCAACCATAATCATCTGTTTGCCTTTTGCTTGCAAACTTCTCTCGCCGTGTCTTATCAAGCGCTACTGCAACAGCACCGAAAGTTTTCAAGAAATCGACCTTTGGTTTTTGATTAAACCACATTTCGTAGGGAGTTTTGCATTTCAGGATTGCAGTTGGGCATCTATTTCTAAGGTATGCCGCAGTTGATATCGCCTCCGCCCACAAACTCTGCTTCACATGCGCATGCAATAACATGCTCCGTGCCATCTCTACTAGAGTGCGATTTGCACGTTCAGCCACTCCATTCTGTTGCGGCGTATGTGGCACTGTTAACTCGTGCCGTATGCCATGCAGCTTTAAACGTATTGTTGACATACTCCTTACCATTGTCGCTCCTTAACGCCCTTATTTTGCAGTTTGTTTGCCGCTCGACATAAGTTTTATACATTTTAAACTTTTCTAATACCTCACTTTTCGCTTTCAGGAAATATACGCTGATGAATCTCGACTTGTCATCAATTAGCGTCAGAAAATATCGTGAGCCACTAATCGATTTTATGTTAACAGGGCCGCAAACATCAGAATGTATAAGCTCTAAAAGATTTTCTGATTTGTGCTCTGTTGCCTTAGGGAATGGTAGGACATGTATTTTGCTTAACATACAAGTATTACAACAGGTTTGCTTAACCTTATCGTCATACTTCAACCCGCTTACCATATCACCCCGACTAAGTTCACGAAGACTTTGATAGTTCAGGTGACCATATCTCTTATGCCAAACTTCATTGCTGCTTACAGCGAACAAACTATTTTGTTGTAAATCGACAACATACAAATTAAAGTTTCTTTTAGCTTTGGGAATAACATCGCCCTGCTTGTTCTTAATCAAACCATGCCGTTGTTCGAAGTTAACAGTCATACCGTGTTCCACGGCTTTACTAATTGAAATGAAGTTTTCTTTCAACTCCGGCGAGTATAAGACATTTCGCAATCGAACTGTTCTCTGTTTAGTTCGCAGTAATACTTCGCCTTTGCCTAACGCAGTAACAGCTGAGTTCGCTGCCAACCAAATTGTGTCCTCACACTCTTCAAACTTTACGAACATATTTCTGTTGTTGCTCATGTGCGACGTAGCCCCGCTGTCTATGTACCAACACGATCGATCAAAGGTTGCTGGCACGTTCGCCCTTGCAATGACATTCATTGCAGACTCTCCACAATTTTGCTTTACTTTACATTTATTGGCAAAGTGACCCTTTTTGCCGCATGCAAAGCATTTACCTTTAAACTTCTTCTGCTGCTTTTTGTCATGTTCACGTACTATGAAAGCCTGTTGCCCACCTTCGTCCAACGATTCATTTTGCCGCTTTCGCTTCTCGCCTTCTTCCAAAATTTTCAGTTTAAGAGCGCTAAGTGAGGGCAAATTATCACGTGTCTCTATAGCTACGAAGAAGTTTTCAAACGATTTGGGTAAACTTGAAAGCAAAATAATACTTAGCAGCTCCTCTTGAATAACAATGCCAATCTCTGCTAATCTATTTGCGATTCCAGTAAAGGAATTGAGGAACTCTACAACATTCTCGTCCTCGCGCATACGTTCATTTAAAAGTTGTTTGTACAAGCTTACTTTCTGCACCGGCCCTTGTGGCTTGTGTAAATAAAACGATTTAATTTTATTCGATTGTTGTCTTTAATGAGTTTTTCAAACTGAACTTACAATCGTGCCCTAGCTTACACCTAGCCCACGGCTTCGCGCTGCGCTGCTGCTGTTCTGCTAGCGTTCTACCGTGCGGACGCAATTCTGCTGACATGGCTGTGCGTGTAGAGTATTCGGTGCAGCCAGTCCGTGCGAACGCAATTCTGCTGACATGGCCGCGCGTGTAGAATATTCGGTGCAGCCAAACCGTGTGAGTGCAATTCTACTGACATGGTTGCGCGTGTGGAACGTTAGGTGCAACCACCCTGAGTGGGGTTGCGTCAACAAGATGTTGTTGTTGACGAAAATGTTATCGTGAGAACTTATTTACGATAACTCCTCCCCTTCTAAGACAGGGACGTCCACGGGCCTCGTAGCGGCGTTTTTGATTGCTACTTCGACCGATTTGGTTATGTAAAGCTTCCTCCTGTAAGCGATCATGCGTCGGATTGCATAGGCGACCAGACCCACAATGAATATTACCCCGATGGTCGTTAGACTTGCGTCATGAACTTTCTCTACACGTTTCTGCAGATGTTTGATGTGCTGCAGATTCTTTTGGTTTCCATGGTGAAGGTAAGGTGCGGTAAGTATCTCTGTGTGCTCCGTAAGGTTGATTGTGGCGGCCCATGGTATTTCCGGTTTCAAAGGCGTCGTTGCGTTTTCATTGTAAAATGTCGTACCACTAATTCTCACACGATCTTTGAAGACAACCAGGTAGGTACCGTTGACTGTGATAGGAGCTTCATAATTTTTTTCTATGTCCGCCAGTTGGTCGTTGATGACAACCAAACCGTCGCTGACCTGCGCAATAGGTGGGAGGTTGTTAAATGTTGTGCCGCAGTTGGCGGTATTGCGTGTCACTAGTTGTAGAGCGCATGACATGAGTGAAGATGCTAAACAAAACGTTGGTACGGTGTCGCTGCAGTTCTTTACCGCGAGTGTGCGGTTGTGGCACGCACGTAGCTAAGATGGACTCCTGTAGGTGCAGGATTTCGTGGCCGTGGGCTACTGGCAAAATATTAAGTTTCTTACATCTAAACTTAGGAATAGGATATTTTATTAAAAAATAAATGACATTGTTATATTGTAGAATCTTAATCTTAGCTAAAGACATAATGTCGGTTACTGTAAGGTTTGTGAATTGCTCGTTTGCTATAACGAAATTTATTTCATTACTGTCCAGGAGTATGGGGTTGAGTGTTCCAATTTCTGCGAAAGTAATGGAGGTAATAGTGCTATCTAATTCTGTTATTATTGCTCTGTTTCTGGCCATGAGAATATCGTAGAGGTGACCCGTATCTAATTCTTTTTGTTTTGCTGCTTCCAAAATTTTGTTTACTGTGACGGTGAGGCTATTGATTTCCTTTTGAACTTCTGTGTTAATGATGAATTGTCTGTCCAGCGAGTCAATCAGCCGTTGTCCTTATGGACCCTCCTCCCTCTTATGAGCACCGTTGTGCCCAAATCCTTTTCAACATTTTCCTCAGTATAAAGGGGTGTCAGCTTATTGCCTAGTCTCCTATTGTTTTTGACCAGGACTTTGTCGCCCTCTGAGAATTCCCTATCTATTCTATTCTTATTGTGCGCTACTAATTCCTTTTCTTGCACATCCTTTAAGCGAGACGCTATCTGCGCATCGTCCTTTTTTGGACGAAAGACTGTAATGGGCTTCATTCCTGTTACCGTATGAATTGAGTTATTATATTCAATTGTGGACAAAAGGATTATTTCCTCGATATCTTCAAGATTTTTATCGATTTTGAGGCATCGCGATATTTCCGTCAGTGTGCTATGGAATCGCTCTACCTGTCCATTTGATGTACTATGAAGTGGTGGGGCGTTCGCGATTTCTATACTAAAATGGTTATTTAGTGTCGCCTTGACGCTAAATGAATTTAGGGACTTTTCGTTGTCGCAATATATGGTTTTGGTTCCGGAAAACATATTAAGTAGCTGCAGAAGCTGGGGTTTTACGTCTACTATCGTCCTAGACCTAAGCGACTGTACTATTGCAAACTTCGAAAATTTGTCGATGCAAGTCAAAAAATACTTCGATCCAGTAGAAAATATGTCGATGTGAAGGATTTCTCCGCAATATGTCGGTATGGGTGTCCGAGCAATAAGTTGCTTTTTTGGGTGGCGGTCGTATTTCGCCTGAGAACATACGCGGCAGTTGGCCACGAACTGCTTAGCCTTCTTTTCCAATTTTGGGAAAAAGTAGTCTTCTAATATCTGTTTTGTATTTTCTTGAGCTGCGCGATGAGCTCGATTATGCTCAGCCGCAATTATTTCTTGTTGTTCGTTTGGGTCAAATATGTCATTAACAAATTTCTCTGTATGTCTGAGTTTTACTGTTGGAAAGAGTTCAGTCAATTCATGTTGAAATTGTGCTAGGGTGTGTAGGTCACAATGTATTGCGTTCACTACATCCACTTTCACTGCCTCTTGCAGGAGTTTCATTAAATCATCCTTGGTTTTGAATGAAATTAAATGCCTTGTTTTTTTTTCCAAAAATAATATAAGTTCTTCTTTGAGGTTCTACGCCTTCTTCTAAAAGTATTTGGTTTCGGAAACAGTTAACCGGCTTATCGGTTCTTTCAATAGTATTAGTAGACGATACCTATCTAAAGCGTTTATATGCTGCCTAGACAATGCATCCGCAACCACGTTTTCCTTACCCGGTTTGTAGATGAGCTTTGCATTGCATTCATCTATGAAAGCTTTCCATCTCTTAATTTTTGAGTTTGGGTTTCTGTCAGAAACCGCAAAGGTTAGTGGCTGGTGGTCCGTAAACACATTAAGCTTGGGTACACCGTAAAGGTAATTTCTGAGCGATTTTAATGCCCAAACGATGGCTAGTAATTCTCTTTCGTTTGTGGCGTAATGCTCCTCGCTACCGGACAAGGTGCGAGAGATCATGGTAATAGGTTTGCCCTCCTGTAAAAGGACGCCACCGATAGCGTGTGAGGACGCATCAGTAGTCAAATCGAACGGTTTGCTGAAATCCGGATATGTTAGTGTTACGTCCTCGGATGCTAGAATTTCCTTTAATGTATTGAAGGTCTTTTTCTGTTCGTCAGTCAAATCAATTTTGATTTTTTTCGACTGTGATGCAGTAACTCGACCGTATTCTCCCCTCATAATATTTGACAGGGGCTTTGCTATCTTAGCGAAATCTCTTATAAAACAGCGGTAATACCCCGCCAGGCCCAAGAATGATCTAAGCCCCCTCAAAGTGGTGGGCTCAGGGAAATTCCGAATTGTGTCAACTTTGTCTGGACATGTTTTAATTCCTCCTTGCGAGACCAAAAATCCCAAGTATTCAACTTCGCTTTTAATTGCAATTATCTTTCTGTCGATTTCTAATTTTTGAGCCGCTAATGGCCTGCTCACCTCTGCTCTAATCAACTCGCCTACTTGGTCAGCGTTCATGATATGTTCCTCTGTGTTTTCTAATTTAAGATTTTTAAACAAGTCCTCTAACACTTCACTCATCTACTTCCCCTAAAAATTCTTGTTCTATTTTAACTTTATTTTATTTCAAGTAATTCACTCATCAACTATTCGCAAAAATTGTATTTTCACTTTATTATATTTCACTATTACTACAAGTAATTTTTAAACGAGACAAGCACTTCACTCACCCTTTCATCCTTAACATATTCTTATAATATTCCAGGATTGGTCCCGTTAATCGCCTTTCTTCCTTATCCAGTAGTGGTGTTAATTAATTTTCGGTTTTATATTCGCGTTCCAGGATTGGTCCCGTTAATCGCCTTTCTTCCTTATCCAGTAGTGGTGTTAATTAATTTTCGGTTTTATATTCGCGAGCCCCACGTTGGGCGCCAATAAAACGATTTAATTTTATTCGATTGTTTTCTACAGCGCACTAGCTGTTGTCTTTAATGAGTTTTTCAAACTGAACTTACAATCGTGCCCTAGCTTACACCTAGCCCACGGCTTCGCGCTGCGCTGCTGCTGTTCTGCTAGCGTTCTACCGTGCGGACGCAATTCTGCTGACATGGCTGTGCGTGTAGAGTATTCGGTGCAGCCAGTCCGTGCGAACGCAATTCTGCTGACATGGCCGCGTGTGTAGAATATTCGGTGCAGCCAAACCGTGTGAGCGCAATTCTGCTGACATGGTTGCGCGTGTGGAACGTTAGGTGCAACCACCCTGAGTGGGGTTGCGTCAACAATATAATGTTGTTGACGAAAATGTTATCGTGAGAACTTATTTACGATAACTTGTACCTCTTGCAGCTTCTTCCAAGCCTCAGCCGCCGACTTGCAGCTCTTAACGTAGTTCAATTGATTCGGCTTCACACTAAGTAGGATGGTCGCCAATGCTTTCTCATCACTTACGGTCCATACCGCCAGCTCTTCCGCATTCGATGGCTTCATGCCAGCCACCACCTTCCATAGACCGCCATGAATCGGCACACTTCACATTTGTACTGACCAGGCTTCGTAGCTTGACTCATCAAGCTTATCTATAGTATAAAGCGACGTCATTACGCAAGTATGTCTTTGTTTAAACCGAAATAAATATCGTTAGGATCAGAGTTGGAGCCTCTGGGCCCATAACCTAATAAAACTCGCGTGTTTAATTGTATTCCGTTCAAAAGTTTAAAAATAAGTAAGAAAATAGAATGTATGTACATTAGTAAGAATGTCAGTACAAAGTAAATACAAGAATACACGTTGCAAAGGAATGCCAGATTTTAACAGCTTTCGACAATCTTGAAAATTTTAACAATAATTAAGCGGTCCAAAATCGGTAGGGTTTGGACTCAAATGTGTGGAAATACAGATACGAGTATATTCACGTGTACAAAATAAGAACTTGATTAAAGATGATGAAATTTATGCAAATAAAATCCATATGACCCATTGTTATGAGTGGCGTAATCTTGAAAATTAGAACAAAAATGAAGTTGCCCCCAAAAATTGTCGGGTTTGGTCTCAAATGTGTGGAAATACATATCTATTCGCGTGTACTCAATAAGAACTCGATTAAAGATGATGAATTTTTTTTAAATAAAATCCATATGACCCACTGTTATGATTACCGCTATCATACCACATTGCTTTCGACAATCTTGAAATTTTAAGAATAATTAAATTGCTCCAAAATCGGTAGGGTTTATACTCAAATGTGTGGAAATACAGATACGAGTATATTAACGTGTACAAAATAAGAACTCGATTAAAGATGATGAAAGTTTTGCAAATAAAATCCATATCACCCAATGTTATGACTGGCGTAGTCATACGACATTGTTTATGACAATCTTGAAAATTAGAACAAAAATTAAGTTGCTACAAAATCTTTCGGGTTTGGACTCAAATGTGTGGAAATACATATATATTCGCATGTACTCAATAAGAACTCGATTAAAGATGATGAATATTTTGCAAATAAAATCCATATGACCCATTGTTATGAGTAGCGTGCTCATACGACATTGCTTATGACAATCTTGAAAATTACAAAAAAAATTTAGTTGGTCCAAAATCGGTCGGGTTTAGACTCAAATGTGTCTAACTACATATATATTCAGGTGTAAAAAATAATAGCTTGATTAATGATGATGAAATTTATGCAAATAAAATACATATGATCCAATGTTATGAGTGGCGTACTTATACGACATTGTTTATGACAATCTTGAAAATTATAAGAAAAATTAAGTTGCTCCGAAATCGGTTGGGTTTAGACACAAATGTGTTAAAATCCATTAATATTTACGTGTACAAAATAAGAACTCGATTAAAGATGATGAAATTTTTGCAAATAAAATCCACATCACCCAATGTTATGAGTGGCGTGCTCATACGACATTGCTTATGACAATCTTGAAAATTAGAACAAAATTAAGTTGCTCCAAAATCTGTCGGGTTTGGACTCAAATGTGTGAAAATACATGTATATTCGCATGTACACAATAAGAACTCGATTAGAGATGATGATTTTTTTGCAAATAAAATCCATATGACCCATTGTTATGATTACCGTTATCATACCACATTGCTTTCGACAATCTTGAAAATTTGAAAAAAAATTAAGTTGCTCCAAAATCGGTCGAGTTTAGACTAAAATGTGTGGAAATACATATATGTTCGCATGAACACAATAAGAACTCGATTAAAGATGATGATTTTTTTGCAAATAAAATCCATATTACCCATTGTTATGATTAGCGTACTCGTACGACATTGGTTATGACAATCTTGAAAATTTGAACACAAATTAAGTTGCTCCAAAATCGGTAGAGCTTAGACTGAAATGTGTGGAAATACATATATATTCACGTGTACAAAATAAGCACTCGATTAAAGATGATGAAATTTATGCAAATAAAATCCATATGACCCATTGTTATGAGTAACGTACTCATACGACATTGGTTATGGCAATCTTGAAAATTTTAACAAAAATAAAGTTGCTCCAAAATCTGTCGGGTTTGGACTCAAATGTGTGAAAAAACAAGTATATTCGCATGTACACAATTAGAATTCGATTAAACATGATGATTTTTTTGCAAATAGAATCCATATGACCCATTGTTATGATTACCGTTATCATACCACATTGCTTTCGACAATCTTGAAAATTTGAACAAAAATTAAGTTGCTCCAAAATCGGTCGAATTTAGACTCAAATGTGTGGAAATACATATATATTCGCATGTTCACAATAAGAACTCGATTAAAGATGATGAAATTTATGCAAATAAAATCCATATGACCCATTGTTATGGGTGGCGTACTCATAACACATTGCTTTCGACAATCTTGAAAATTTTAACAATAATTAAGTTGCTCCAAAATCGGTAGGGTTTTGACTCAAATGTGTGCAAATACATATATATTCGCATGTACACAATAAGAACTGGATTAAAGATGATGATTTTTTTGCAAATAAAATCCATATGACCCATTATTATGATTAGCGTACTCATACCACATTGCTTTCGACAATCTTGAAAATTTGAACACAAATTAAGTTGCTCCAAAATCGGTAGAGCTTAGACTGAAATGTGTGGAAATACAGATACGAGTATACTAACGTGTACAAAATAAGAACTTGTTTAAAGATGATGAAATTTATGCAAATAAAATCCATATCATCTAATGTTATGAGTGGCGTACTCATACGACATTGTTTATGACAATCTTGAAAATTATAAGAAGATTTAAGTTGCTCCGAAATCGGTTGGGTTTAGACACAAATGTGTGGAAATCCATTAATATTCAAGTGTTCAAAATAAGAACTCGATTAAAGATGATGAAGTTTTTGCAAATAAAATCCAAATGACCCAATGTTATGAGTGGCGTACTCATACGACATTGGTTATGACAATCTTGAAAATTAGAACAAAAATTAAGTTACTCCAAAATCTGTCGGGTTTGGACTCAAATGTGTGGAAATACATATATATTCGCATGTACACAATAAGAACTCGATTAAAGATGATGTTTTTTTTGCAAATAAAATCCATATGACCCGTTGTTATGATTAGCGTACTCATACCACATTGGTTATGACAATCTTGAAAATTTGAACAAAAATTAAGCTGCTCCAAAATCGGTCGAGTTTAGACTCAAATGTGTGGAACTAAATATATATTCACGTGTACAAAATAAGCACTCGATTAAAGATGATGAAATTTTTGCAAATAAAATCCATATGATCCAATGTTATGAGTGGCGTACTCATACGACATATCTTTCGACAATCTGGAAAATTATAAGAAGAATTAAGTTGCTCCGAAATCAGATAGGTTTAGACACAAATGTGTGCAAATACATATATATTCACGTGTTTAAAATAAGAACTCGATTAATGATGATGAAATTTTTGCAAATAAAATCCATATGACCCATTGTTATGATTACCGTTATCATACCACATTGCTTTCGACAATCTTGAAAATTTTAACAATAATTAAGCGGTCCAAAATCGGTAGGGTTTGGACTCAAATGTGTGGAAATACAGATACGAGTATATTCAATTGTACAAAATAAGAACTTGATTAAAGATGATTAAATTTATGAAAATAAAATCCATATGACCCATTGTTATGAGTGGCGTACTTATACGACATTGATTATGACAATCTTGAAAATCTGAACAAAAATTTAGTTGCTCAAAAACCGGTAGGGCTTATACTCAAATGAGTGTAAATACACATATATTCACGCGCACAAAATTAGAACTCGATTAGAGATAATGAAATTTTTGCAAATAAAATCCATATGATCCAATGTTATGAGTGGCGTACTCATACGACATTGCTTTCGACAATCTTGAAAATTATGTTATGTTGCTCCGAAATCGGTCTGGTTTAGACACAAATGTGTGGAAATACATATATATTCACGTGTACCAAATAAGAACTCGATTAATGATGATGAAATTTATGCAAATAAAATCCATATGACCCATTGTTATGGGTAACGTACTCATACCACATTGTTTATGACAATCTTGAAAATTATAAGAAGAATTAAAATGCTCCGAAATCGGTTGGGGTGTGGAAATACATATATATTCACGTGTACCAAATAAGAACTCGATTAATGATGATGAAATTTATGAAAATAAAATCCATATGACCCATTGTTATGAGTAACGTACTCATACGACATTGGTTATGGCAATCTTGAAAATTTGAACAAAAATAAAGTTGCTCCAAAAGCTGTCGGGTTTTGACTCAAATGTGTGGAAATACAGATACGAGTATATTCACGTGTACAAAATAAGAACTTGATTAAAGATGATGAAATTTATGCAAATAAAATCCATATGATCCAATGTTATGAGTGGCGTACTCATACGACATTGGTTATGACAATCTTGAAAATTTGAACAAAAATAAAGTTGCTCCAAAAGCTGTCGGGCTTGGACTCAAATGTGTGGAAATACATATATATTCGCATGTACTCAATAAGAACTCGATTAAAGATGATGAATTTTTTGCAAATAAAATCCATATGATCCAATGCTATGAGTGGCGTACTCATACGACATTGCTTTCGACAATCTTGAAAAATATAAAAAGAATTAAGTTGCTCCGAAATCGGTTAGGATTAGACACAAATGTGTGGAAATACAGATACGAGTATATTCACGTGTACAAAATAAGAACTTGATTAAAGATGATTAAATTTATGAAAATAAAATCCATATGACCCATTGTTATGAGTGGCGTACTTATACGACATTGATTATGACAATCTTGAAAATCTGAACAAAATTTCAGTTGCTCAAAAACCGGTAGGGCTTATACTCAAATGAGTGTAAATACACCTATATTCACGTGCACAAAATTAGAACTCGATTAAAGATAATGAAATTGTTGCAAATAAAATCCATATGATCCAATGTTATGAGTGGCGTACTCATACGACATTGCTTTCGACAATCTTGAAAATTATAAGAAGAGTTATGTTGCTCCGAAATCGGTTGGGTTTAGACACAAATGTGTGGAAATACATATATATTCACGTGTACCAAATAAGAACTCGATTAATGATGATGAAATTTATGCAAATAAAACCCATATGACCCATTGTTATGAGTAACGTACTCATACGACATTGGTTATGGCAATCTTGAAAATTTGAACAAAAAAAAAAGTTGCTCCAAAATCTGTCGGGTTTGGACTCAAATGTGTGGAAATACAGATACGAGTATATTCATAAATATAAATAAATATAAATTTTTGCAAATAAAATCCATATGACCCATTGTTATGAGTGGCGTACTCATTCGACATTGGTTATGACAATCTTGAAAATTTGAACAAAAATAATGTTGCACCAAAATCGGTCAAGTTTGGACTCAAATGTGTGGAATTATATATATATTCGCATGTACTCAATAAGAACTCGATTAAAGATGATGAATTTTTTGCAAATAAAATCCATATGACCCATTGTTATGATTACCGTTATCATATCACATTGCTTTCGACAATCTTGAAAATTATAAGAAGAAGTAAGTTGCTCCGAAATCGGTTGGGTTTAGTCAAAAATGTGTGGAAATACATATATATTCACGTGTACAAAATAAGAACTCGATTAATGATGATGAAATTTTTGCAAATAAAATTCATATGACCCATTGTTATGAATGGCGTACTCATACGACATTGGTTATGACAATCTTGAAAATTTGAACAAAAATAAAGTTGCACCAAAATCGGTCGGGTTTGGACTCAAATTTGTGGAAATGCATATATATTCGCATGTACACAACAATAACTAGATTAAAGATGATGCAATTTTTGCAAATAAAATCAATATGACCCATTGTTATGATTACAGTTATCATACCACATTGCTTTCGACAATCTTGAAAATTTTAACAATACTTAAGCGGTCCAAAATCGGTAGGGTTTTGACTCAAATGTGTGGAAATACAGATACGAGTATATTCACGTGTACAAAATAAGAACTTGATTAAAGATGATTAAATTTATGAAAATAAAATCCATATGACCCATTGTTATGAGTGGCGTACTTATACGACATTGGTTATGACAATCTTGAAAATCTGAACAAAAATTAAGTTGCTCAAAAACCGGTTAGGTTTATACTCAAATGAGTGTAAATACACATATATTCAAGTGCATAAAATAAGAACTCGATTAATGATGATGAAATGTTTGCAAATAAAATCCATATAGTCCAATGTTATGAGTGTCGTACTCATACGACATTGCTTATGACAATCTTAAAAATTATAAGAAGAATTAAGTTGCTCCGAAATCGGTTGGGTTCAGACACAAATGTGTGGAAATCCATTACTATTCACGTGTACAAAATAAGAACTCGATTAAAGATGATGAAATTTTTGCAAATAAAATCCATATGACCCAATGTTATGAGTGGCGTACTCATACGACATTGCTTATGACAATCTTGAAAATTAGAACAAAAATTAAGTTACTCCAAAATCTGTCGGGTTTGGACTCAAATGTATGGAAATAGATATATATTCTTAAGTACACAATAAGAACTCGATTAAAGATGATGATTTTTTGCAAATAAAATCCATATGACCCATTGTTATGATTAGCGTACTCATACCACATTGCTATCGACAATCTTGAAAATTTGAACAAAAATTAAGTTGCTCCAAAATCGGTCGAGTTTAGACTCAAATGTGTGGAGCTACATATATATTCACGTGTACAAAATTAGCATTCGATTAAAGATGATGAAATTAATGCAAATAAAATCCATATGACCCATTGTTATGAGTGACGTACTCATATGACATTGGTTATGACAATCTTGAAAATTTTAACAAAAATTAAGTTGCTCCAAAATCGATCGGGTTTATACACAAATGAGTGTAAATACATATATATTCACGTGTACACAATAAGAACTCGATTAAAGATGATGAAATTTTTGCAAATAAAATCCATATGACCCAATGTTATGAGTGGCGTACTCATACCACATTGCCTTCGACAATCTTGAAAATTATAAGAAGAATTAAGTTGCTCCGAAATCGGTTGGGTTTAGACACAAATGTGTGGAAATACATATATTTTCGCATGTACTAAGTAAATACTCGATTTAAGATGATGAAATTTTTGCAAATAAAATCCATATGATCCAATGTTATGAGCGGCGTACTCATACGACATTGCTTTCGACAATCTTGAAAATAATAAGAAGAATTAAGTTGCTCCGAAATCGGTTGAGTTTAGACACAAATGTGTAGTAATACAGATACGAGTATATTCACGTGTAAAAAAAAAGAACTCGATTAAAGATGATTAAATGTATGCAAATAAAATCCATATGACCCATTGTTATGGGTGGCGTACTCATACCACATTGCCTTCGACAATCTTGAAAATTACAAGAAGAATTAAGTTGCTCCGAAATCGGTTGGGTTTAGACACAAATGTGTGGAAATACATATATATTCACGTGTACAAAGTAAGAACTCGATTTAAGATGATGCAATTTTTGCAAATAAAATCAATATGATCCAATGTTATGAAGGGCGCACTCATACGATATTGTTTATGACAATCTTGAGAATTAGAACAACAATAAAGTTGCTCCAAAATTTTTCGGGTTTATACTCAAATGGAGTAAATACATATATATTCACGTGTACAAAATAATAACTCGATTAAAGATGATGAAGGTTTTGCAAATAAAATCCATATGATCCAATGTTATGAATGGCGTACTCATACGATATTGTTTACGACTATCTTGAAAATTAGAACAAAAATTAAGTTGCTCCAAAATCTGTCGGGTTTGACTCAAATGTGTGGAAATACATATATATTCGCATGTACTCAATAAGAACTCGATTAAAGATGATGAAGGTTTTGCAAATAAAATCCATATGATCCAATGTTATGAATGACGTACTCATACGATAGTGTTTATGACAATCTTGAAAATTAGAACAACAATTAAGTAGCTCCAAAATCTGTCGGGTTTGGACTCAAATGTCTGGAAATACATATATATTCGCATGTACTCAATAAGAACTCGATTAAAGATGATGAATTTTTTGCAAATAAAATCCACATGACCCATTGTTATGATTTATGATAACGGTAATCATAACACGGTAATCATATCACATTGCTTTCGATAATCTTGAAAATTATAAGAAGAAGTAAGTTTCTCCGAAATCGGTTGGGTTTAGGCAAAAATGTGTGGAAATACATATATGTACATATATTAACGTGTACAAAATAAGAACTCGATTAATGATGATGAAAGTTTTGCAAATAAAATTCATATGACCCATTGTTATAAATGGCGTACTCATACGACATTGGTTATGACAATCTTGAAAATTTGAACAAAAATAAAGTTGCACCAAAATCGGTCGGGTTTGGACTCAAATTTGTGGAAATGCATATATATTCGCCGTTATCATACCACATTGCTTTCGACAATCTTGAAAATTTTAACAATACTTAAGCGGTCCAAAATCGGTAGGGTTTTGACTCACATGTGTGGAAATACAGATACGAGTATATTCACGTGTACAAAATAAGAACTTGATTAAAGATGATTAAATTTATGAAAATAAAATCCATATGACCCATTGTTATGAGTGGCGTACTTATACGACATTGGTTATGACAATCTTGAAAATCTGAACAAAAATTAAGTTGCTCAAAAACCCGTTAGGTTTATACTCAAATGAGTGTAAATACACATATATTCAAGTGCACAAAATTAGAACTCGATTTAAGTTGATGAATTTTTTGCAAATAAAATCCATATAACCCAATGTTATGAGTGGCGTACTCATACGTCGTTGTTTATGACAATCTTGAAAATTAGAACAAAAATTAAGTTGCCCCAAAATCTGTCGGGTTTGGACTCAAATGGGTGGAAATACATATATATTCGCATGTTCACAATAAGAACTCGATTAAAGATGATGAATTTTTTGCAAATAAAATCCATATGACCCATTGTTAAAGGTGGCCTACTCATACCACATTGCTTTCGCCAATCTTAAAAATTTTAACAATAATTAAGTTGCTCCAAAATCGGTAGTGCTTAGACTCAAATGTGTGGTAATACAGATACGAGTATATTCACGTGTACAAAATAAGAACTTGATTAAAGATGATGAAATTTTTGCAAATAAAATCCATATCACCCAATGTTATGAGTGGCGTAGTCATCGACATTGTTTATGACAATCTTGAAAATAAGAACAAAAATTATGTTGCTACAAAACCTTTCGGGTTTGGACTCAAATATGTGGAAATATATATATATTCGCATGTACTCAATAAGAACTCGGTTAAAGATGATGCATTTTTTGCAAATAAAATCCATATGACCCATTGTTATGATTACCGTTATCATACCACATTGCTTTCGACAATCTTGAAAATTTTAACAATAATTAAGTTGCTCCAAAATCGGTAGGGCTTAGACTCAAATGTGTGGAAATACAGATACGAGTATATTAACGTGTACAAAATAAGAACTTGATTAAATATGATGTAATTTATGCAAATAAAATCCATATGATCCAATGTTATGAGTGGCGTACTCATACGACATTGTTTATGACAATCTTAAAAATTATAAGAAGAATTAAGTTGCTCCGAAATCGGTTGGGTTTAGACACAAATGTGTGGAAATCCATTAATATTCACGTGTACAAAATAAGAACTCGATTAAAGATGATGAAATTTTTGCAAATAAAATCCATATGACCCAATGTTATGAGTGGCGTACTCATACGACATTGCTTATGAAAATCTTGAAAATTAGAACAAAAATTAAGTTGCTCCAAAATCTGTCGGGTTTGGACTCAAATGTGTGGAAATACATATATATTCTCAGTTACAGAATAAGAACTCGATTAAAGATGATGATTTTTTGCAAATAAAATCCATATGACCCATTGTTATAAGTGGCGTACTCATACGACATTGGTTATGACAATCTTGAAAATTTGAACAAAAATTAAGTTGCTCCAAAATCGGTCGGGTTTGGACTCAAATGTGTGGAAATACAGATACGAGTATATTCACGTGTAAAAAAAAAGAACTCGATTAAAGATGATGAAATTTTGCAAATGACAATCTTGAAAATTTGAACAAAAATTAAGTTGCTCCAAAATCTGTCGGGTTTGGACTCAAATGTGTGGAAATACATATATATTCTCAGTTACAGAATAAGAACTCGATTAAAGATGATGATTTTTTGCAAATAAAATCCATATGACCCATTGTTATAATTAGCGTACTCATATCACATTGCTATCGACAATCTTGAAAATTTGAACAAAAATTAAATTGCTCCAAAATCGGTCGAGTTTAGACTCAAATGTGTGGAGCTACATATATATTCACGTGTACAAAATAATAGCTCGATTAAAGATGATGAAATGTTTGCAAATAAAATCCATATGACCCATTGTTATAAGTGGCGTACTCATACGACATTGGTTATGACAATCTTGAAAATTTGAACAAAAATTAAGTTGCTCCAAAATCGGTCGGGTTTGGACTCAAATGTGTGGAAATACAGATACGAGTATATTCACGTGTAAAAAAAAAGAACTCGATTAAAGATGATGAAATTTTGCAAATGACAATCTTGAAAATTTGAACAAAAATTAAGTTGCTCCAAAATCTGTCGGGTTTGGACTCAAATGTGTGGAAATACATATATATTCTCAGTTACAGAATAAGAACTCGATTAAAGATGATGATTTTTTGCAAATAAAATCCATATGACCCATTGTTATAATTAGCGTACTCATATCACATTGCTATCGACAATCTTGAAAATTTGAACAAAAATTAAATTGCTCCAAAATCGGTCGAGTTTAGACTCAAATGTGTGGAGCTACATATATATTCACGTGTACAAAATAATAGCTCGATTAAAGATGATGAAATTTATGCAAATAAAATCCATATGACCCAATGTTATAAGTGGCGTACTCATACGACATTGCTTATGACAATCTTGAATATTAGCACAAAAATTAAGTTGCTCCAAAATCTGTCGGCTTTGGACTCAAACGTGTGGAAATACATATATATTCGCATGTACACAATGACAAATCAATTAAAGATGATGCATTTTTTGCAAATAAAATCCATATGACCAATTGTTATGATTAGCTTACTCATACCACATTGCTTTCGACTATCTTGAAAATAATAAGAAGAATGAAGTTGCTCGAAATCACCCAATGTTATGAGTGGCGTACTCATACGACATTGTTTATGACAATCTTGAAAATTAGAACAAAAATTAAGTTGCTCCAAAATCTGTCGGGTTTGGACACAAATGTGTGGAAATACATACATATATATTCGCATGTACTCAATAAGAACTCGAATAAAGGTGATGAATTTTTTGCAAATAAAATCCATATGACCCATAGTTATAAGTGGCGTACTCATACGACATTGTTTATGACAATCTTGAAAATTAGAACAAAAATTAAGTTGCTCCAAAATCTGTCGGGTTTGGACTCAAATGTGTGGAAATACATATATATTCGCATGTACACAATAAGAAATCAATTAAAGATGATGCATTTTTTGCAAATAAAATCCATATGACCAATTGTTATGATTAGCTTACTCATACCACATTGCTTTCGACAATCTTGAAAATTTTAACAACAATTAAGTTGCTCCAAAATCGGTCGAGATTAGACTCAAATGTGTGGAAATACATATATATTCACGTGTACAAAATAATAGCTCGATTAAAGATGATGAAATTTATGCAAATAAAATCCATATGACCCATTGTTATAAGTGGCGTACTCATACGACATTGGTTATGACAATCTTGAAAATTTGAACAAAAATTAAGTTGCTCCAAAATCGGTCGGGTTTAAACTCAAATGTGTGGAAATACATATATATTCACGTGTACAAAGTAAGAACTCCATTAAAGATGATGAAATTTTTGCAAACAAAAATCCATATGACCCATTTTTATCGGTGGCGTACTCATACCACATTGTCTTCGACAATCTTTAAAAATATAAGAAGAATTAAGTTGCTCCGAAATCGGTTTGGTTTAGACACAAATGTGTGGAAATACATATATATTCACGTGCACAAAGTAAGAACTCGATTTAAGATGATGAAATTTATGCAAATAAAATCCATATGATCCAATGTTATGAGCGGCGTACTCATACGACATTTGCTTTCGACAATCTTGAAAATAATAAGAAGATTTAAGTTGTTCCAAAATCGGTTGGGTTTAGACACAAGTGTAGGCCGATAGCCTATGTTTCTAGTTGCCTTAATATTGTTATGTAATTATTTATAATTATATTTCATTTAAATAATAATAATAATAATAATAGACACAAATGTGTGGAAATACAGATACGAGTACATTCACGTGTAAAAAAAAAGAACTCGATTAAAGATGATGAAATTTTTGCAAATAAAATCCATATGACCCAATGTTATGAGTGGCGTACTCATACGACATTGCTTATGACAATCTTGAAAATTAGAACAAAAATTAAGTTGCTCCAAAATCTGTCGGGTTTTGACTCAAATGTGTGGAAATACATATATATTCACGTGTACAAAGTAAGAACTCAATTAAAGACGATGCATTTTTTGCAAATAAAATCCATATGAGCAATTGTTATGATTGGCGTACTCATACGACATTGCTCTCGACAATCTTGAAAATAATAAGAAGAATTAAGTTGCTCCGAAATCGGTTGGGTTTAGACACAAATGTGTGGAAATACATATATATTCACGTGTAAAAAAAAAGAACTCGATTAAAGATGATTAAATTTATGCAAATAAAATCCATATGACCCATTGTTATGGGTGGCGTACTCATACCACATTGCCTTCGACAATCTTGAAAATTATAAGAAGAATTAAGTTGCTCCGAAATCGGTTGGGTTTAGACACAAATGTGTGGAAATACATATATATTCACGTGTACAAAGTAAGAACTCGATTTAAGATGATGAAATTTTTGCAAATAAAATCAATATGATCCAATGTTATGAGTGGCGTACTCATACGACATTGCTTATGACAATCTTGAAAATTAGAACAAAAATTAAGTTGCTCCAAAATCTGTCGGGTTTTGACTCAAATGTGTGGAAATACATATATATTCACGTGCACAAAGTAAGAACTCGATTTAAGATGATGAAATTTTTGCAAATAAAATCAATATGATCCAATGTTATGAATGGCGTACTCATACGATATTGTTTATGACAATCTTGAGAATTAGAACAACAATCAAATTGCTCCAAAATCTGTCGGGTTTATACTCAAATGGTGTAAATACATATATATTCACGTGTACAAAATAATAACTCGATTAAAGATGATGAAGGTTTTGCAAATAAAATCCATATGATCCAATGTTATGAATGGCGTACTCATACGATATTGTTTATGACAATCTTGAAAATTAGAACAACAATTAAGTTTCTCCAAAATCTGTCGGGTTTGGACTCAAATGTCTGGAAATACATATATATTCGCATGTACTCAATAAGAACTCGATTAAAGATGATGAATTTTTTGCAAATAAAATCCATATGACCCATTGTTATGATTACCGTACTCATACCACATTGCTATCGGCAAGCTTGAAAATTTGAACAAAAATTAAGTTGCTCGAAAATCGATCGGGTTTATACTCAAATGAGTGTAAATACATATATATTCACGTATACAAAATAAGAACTCGATTAAAGATGATGAAGGTTTTGCAAATAAAATCCATATGATCCAATGTTATGAATGGCGTACTCATACGATATTTTTTATGACAATCTTGAAAATTAGAACAACAATTAAGTTGCTCCAAAATCTGTCGGGTTTGGATTCAAATGTGTGGAAATACCTATATATTCGCATGTACTCAATAAGAACTCGATTAAAGATGATGAATTTTTTGGCAAATAAAATCCATATGACCCATTGTTATGATTACCGTACTCATACCACATTGCTTTAGACAATCTCGAAAATTTGAACAAAAATTTAGTTGCTCCAAAATCGATCGGGTTTATACTCAAATGTGTGGAAATACATATATCGAGCCTTTACCTCCATTTTAGCGTAAGCGACAAAAACCAAATTTTACAGGAGAAGGTTTTTTTAAATATTTTTTTTTTTTTTTAAGAGTGAATGTCGCTTACGATAAAATGTAAAGTCGTACATCTCCATAACTATAACGATTAGCGAAACAATAATTAGCCAGATGACGTATTATCAGTTTTAGAACAGTTCTGCATCAAAAAGTTAATTTTGGAAAAAATGTCGCTTACGTTATTTTCGCGGTTAGGGCTCGATATATTCACGGGTACAAAATAAGAACTCGATTAAAGATGATGAAATTTTTGCAAATAAAATCCATATGACCCAATGTTATGAGTGGCGTACTCATACGACATTGCTTATGACAATCTTGAAAATTAGAACAAAAATTATGTTGCTCTAAAATCTGTCGGGTTTGGACTCAAATGTGTGGAAATCCATATATATTCACGTGTACAAAATAAGAACTCGATTAAAGATGATGAAATTTTTGCAAATAAAATCCATATGACCCAATGTTATGAGTGGCGTACTCATACGATATTGGTTATGACAATCTTGAAAGTTTGAACAAAAATTAAGTTGCTCCAAAATCGATGGGGTTTATACTCAAATGAGTGTAAATACATATATATTCACAGGTACAAAATAAGAACTCGATTACAGATGATGAAGTTTTTGCAAATAAAATCCATATGACCCAATGTTATGAGTGGCGTAGTCATACGACATTGCTTATGACAATCTTGAAAATTAGAACAAAAATTAAGTTGCTCCAAACCTGTCGGATTTGGACTCAAATGTGTGGAAATCCATATATATTCACGTGTACAAAATAAGAACTCGATTACAGATGATGAAGTTTTTGCAAATAAAATCCATATGACCCAATGTTATGAGTGGCGTAGTCATACGACATTGCTTATGACAATCTTGAAAATTAGAACAAAAATTAAGTTGCTCCAAACCTGTCGGATTTGGACTCAAATGTGTGGAAATCCATATATATTCACGTGTACAAAATAAGAACTCGATTAAAGATTATGAAATTTATGCAAATGTTATGAGTGGTGTACTCATACGACATTGCTTATGACAATCTTGAAAATTAGAACAAAAATTATGTTGCTCCAAAATCTGTCGGGTTTGGACTCAAATGTGTGGAAATCCATATATATTCACGTGTACAAAATAAGAACTCGATTAAAGATGATGAAATTTTTGCAAATAAAATCCATATGACCCAATATTATGAGTGGCGTACTCATACGACATTGGTTATGACAATCTTGAAAATAATAAGAATAATTAAGTTGCTCCGAAATCGGTTAAGTTTAGACACAAATGTGTGGAAATACATATATATTTACGAGTACAAAATAAGGACTTGATTAAAGATGATGAAATTTTTTGTCAAATAAAATCCATATGACCCAATGTTATGAGTAGCGTACTCATACGACATTGCTTTCGCCAATCTTGATAATTATTAGAAGAATTAAGTTGCTCCGAAATAGGTTAGGTTTAGACAGAAATGTGTGGAAATACATACATATATATCACGTGTACAAAATAATAACTCGATTAATGATGTTGAATTTTTATCAAATAAAATCCACATCACCCAATGTTATGAGTGGCGTACTCATACGACATTGTTTATGACAATCTTGAAAATTAAAACAAATATTAAGTTGCTTCAAAATCGGTCGGGTTTGGGCTCAAATGTGTGGAAATGCATATATATTCGCATGTACACAATAAGAACTCGATTAAAGATAATGCAATTTTTGCATATAAAATCCATATGACCCATTGTTATGGGTGGCGTACTCATACGATATTGGTTATGACAATCTTGAAAATTTTAACAAAAATTAAGTTGCTCCAAATCTGTCGAGTTTAGACTCAAATGTGTGGAAATACATATATATTCGCATGTACACAATAAGAACTCGATTAATGATGATGAAATTTTTGCAAATAAAATCCATATGACCCATTGTTATGAGTGGCGTACTCATACGACATTGCTTATGACAATCTTGAAAATTAGAACAAAAATTAAGTTGCTCCAAAATCGGCAGGGTTTATACTCAAACGAGTGTAAATACATATATATTCACGTGTACAAAATCAGAACTCGATTAAAGATGATGAAATTTTTGCAAACAAAAATCCATATGACCCATTGTTATGGGTGGCGTACTCATACCACATTGCTTTCGACAATCTTGAAAATTATAAGAAGAATTAAGTTGCTCCGAAATCGGTTGGGTTTACACACAAATGTGTGGAAATACATATATATTCACGGGTACAAAATAAAGACGCGATTAAAGATGATGAAATTTTTTGTCAAATAAAATCCATATGACCCAATGTTATGAGTGGCGTACTCATACGACATTGCTTTCGACAATCTTGATAATTATAAAAAGAATTAAGTTGCTCCGAAATCAGTTAGGTTTAGACAGAAATGTGTGGAAATACATATATATCACGTGTACAAAATAATAACTCGATTAATGATGATGAAATTTTTGCAAATAAAATCCACATCACCCAATGTTATGAGTGGCGTACTCATACGACATTGCTTATGACAATCGTGAAAATTAGAACAAAAATTAAGTTGCTCCAAATCTGTCGGGTTTGGACTCAAATGTGTGGAAATACATATAAATGCACGTGTACAAAATAAGAACTTGATTAAAAAGATGATGAAATTTTTGCATATAAAATCCATATGACCCATTGCTATGATTACCGTTATCATACCAAATTGCTTTCGACAATCTTGAAAATTTTAACAATAATTAAGTTGCTCCAAAATCGGTAGGGTTTATACTCAAACGAATGTAAATACATATATATTAACGTATACAAAATAAGAACTTGATTAAAGATGATGAAATTTATGCAAATAAAATCCATATGACCCATTGTTGTGAGTAGCGTACTCATACGACATTGCTTTCGACAATCTTGAAAATTAGAACAAAAATTTAGTTGCTTCAAAATCTGTCGGGTTTAGACTAAATTGTGTCTAACTACATATATATTCACGTGTACAAAATAATAACTTGATTAATGATGATGAAATTTTTGCAAATAAAAACCATATGACCCATTGTTATGAGTGGCGTACTCAAACGACATTGCTTATGACAATCTTGAATATTAAAACAAATATTAAGTTGCTTCAAAATCGGTCGGGTTTGGGCTCAAATGTGTGGAAATGCATATATATTCGCATGTACACAATAAGAACTCGATTAAAGATAATGCAATTTTTGCATATAAAATCCATATGACCCATTGTTATGGGTGGCGTACTCATACGATATTGGTTATGACAATCTTGAAAATTTTAACAAAAATTAAGTTGCTCCACAATCGGCAGGGTTTATACTCAAACGAGTGTTAATACATATATATTCACGTGAACAAAATAAGAACTCGATTAAAGATGATGAAATTTTGCAAATAAAATCAATATGACCCAATGTTATGAGTGGCGTACTCAGACGACATTGCTTATGACAATCTTGAAAATTAGAAAAAAAATTAAGATGCTCCAAAATCGGCAGGGTTTATACTCAAACGAGTGTAAATACATATATATTCATGTGTACAAAATAAGAACTCGATTAAAGATGATGAAATTTTTGAAAACAGAAATCCATATGACTCATTGTTATGCGTGGCGTACTCATACCACATTGCCTTCAACAATCTTGAAAATTATAAGAAGAATTAAGTTGCTCCGAAATCGGTTGGGTTTAGACACAAATGTGTGGAAATACATATATATCCACGTGTACAAAATAAGAACTCGATTAAAGATGATGAAATTTTTGCAAATAAAATCCATATGATCCAATGTTATGAGTGTCGTACTCATACGACATTGCTTATGACAATCTTGAAAATTTTAACAAATATTAAGTTGCTTCAAAATCGGTCGGGTTTGGGCTCAAATGTGTGGAAATGCATATATATTCACGGGTACAAAATAAGAACTCGATTAAAGATGATGAAATTTTTGCAAATAAAATCCATATGATCCAATGTTATGAGTGTCGTACTCATACGACATTGCTTATGACAATCTTGAAAATTAAAACAAATATTAAGTTGCTTCAAAATCGGTCGGGTTTGGGATCAAATGTGTGGAAATGCATATATATTCACGTGAACAAAATAAGAACTCGATTAAAGATGATGAAATTTTGCAAATAAAATCAATATGACCCAATGTTATGAGTAGCGTACTCATACGACATTGCTTATGACAATCTTGAAAATTAGAACAAAAATTTAGTTGCTTCAAAATCTGTTGGGATTGGACTCAAATGTGTGGAAATACATATATATTCACGGGTACAAAATAAGAACTCGATTAAAGATGATGAAATTTTTGCAAATAAAATCCATATGATCCAATGTTATGAGTGTCGTACTCATACGACATTGCTTATGACAATCTTGAAAATTAAAACAAATATTAAGTTGCTTCAAAATCTGTCGGGTTTGGGATCAAATGTGTGGAAATGCATATATATTCGCATGTACACAATAAGAACTCAATTAAAGATGATGCCTTTTTTGCAAATAAAAACCATATGACCAATTGTTATGATTAGCGTTCTCATACCACATTGCTTTGAACAATCTTGTAAATTATAAGAATAATTAAGTTGCTCCGAAATCGGTTGGGTTTAGACACAAATGTGTGGAAATACATATATATTCACGTGTACAAAGTAAGAACTCAATTAAAGATGATGCATTTTTTGCAAATAAAATCCATATGAGCAATTGTTATGATTAGCGTACTCATACCGCATTGCTTTCGACAATCTTGAAAATAATAAGAAGAATTAAGTTGCTCCGAAATCGGTTGGGTTTTGACACAAATGTGTGGAAATACATATATATCCCATTGCTATGATTACCGTTATCATACCAAATTGCTTTCGACAATCTTGAAAATTTTAACAATAATTAAGTTGCTCCAAAATCGGTAGGGTTTATACTCAAACGAATGTAAATACATATATATTAACGTATACAAAATAAGAACTTGATTAAAGATGATGAAATTTATGCAAATAAAATCCATATGACCCATTGTTGTGAGTAGCGTACTCATACGACATTGCTTTCGACAATCTTGAAAATTAGAACAAAAATTTAGTTGCTTCAAAATCTGTCGGGTTTAGACTAAATTGTGTCTAACTACATATATATTCACGTGTACAAAATAATAACTTGATTAATGATGATGAAATTTTTGCAAATAAAAACCATATGACCCATTGTTATGAGTGGCGTACTCAAACGACATTGCTTATGACAATCTTGAATATTAAAACAAATATTAAGTTGCTTCAAAATCGGTCGGGTTTGGGCTCAAATGTGTGGAAATGCATATATATTCGCATGTACACAATAAGAACTCGATTAAAGATAATGCAATTTTTGCATATAAAATCCATATGACCCATTGTTATGGGTGGCGTACTCATACGATATTGGTTATGACAATCTTGAAAATTTTAACAAAAATTAAGTTGCTCCACAATCGGCAGGGTTTATACTCAAACGAGTGTTAATACATATATATTCACGTGAACAAAATAAGAACTCGATTAAAGATGATGAAATTTTGCAAATAAAATCAATATGACCCAATGTTATGAGTGGCGTACTCAGACGACATTGCTTATGACAATCTTGAAAATTAGAAAAAAAATTAAGATGCTCCAAAATCGGCAGGGTTTATACTCAAACGAGTGTAAATACATATATATTCATGTGTACAAAATAAGAACTCGATTAAAGATGATGAAATTTTTGAAAACAGAAATCCATATGACTCATTGTTATGCGTGGCGTACTCATACCACATTGCCTTCAACAATCTTGAAAATTATAAGAAGAATTAAGTTGCTCCGAAATCGGTTGGGTTTAGACACAAATGTGTGGAAATACATATATATCCACGTGTACAAAATAAGAACTCGATTAAAGATGATGAAATTTTTGCAAATAAAATCCATATGATCCAATGTTATGAGTGTCGTACTCATACGACATTGCTTATGACAATCTTGAAAATTTTAACAAATATTAAGTTGCTTCAAAATCGGTCGGGTTTGGGCTCAAATGTGTGGAAATGCATATATATTCACGGGTACAAAATAAGAACTCGATTAAAGATGATGAAATTTTTGCAAATAAAATCCATATGATCCAATGTTATGAGTGTCGTACTCATACGACATTGCTTATGACAATCTTGAAAATTAAAACAAATATTAAGTTGCTTCAAAATCGGTCGGGTTTGGGATCAAATGTGTGGAAATGCATATATATTCACGTGAACAAAATAAGAACTCGATTAAAGATGATGAAATTTTGCAAATAAAATCAATATGACCCAATGTTATGAGTAGCGTACTCATACGACATTGCTTATGACAATCTTGAAAATTAGAACAAAAATTTAGTTGCTTCAAAATCTGTTGGGATTGGACTCAAATGTGTGGAAATACATATATATTCACGGGTACAAAATAAGAACTCGATTAAAGATGATGAAATTTTTGCAAATAAAATCCATATGATCCAATGTTATGAGTGTCGTACTCATACGACATTGCTTATGACAATCTTGAAAATTAAAACAAATATTAAGTTGCTTCAAAATCTGTCGGGTTTGGGATCAAATGTGTGGAAATGCATATATATTCGCATGTACACAATAAGAACTCAATTAAAGATGATGCCTTTTTTGCAAATAAAAACCATATGACCAATTGTTATGATTAGCGTTCTCATACCACATTGCTTTGAACAATCTTGTAAATTATAAGAATAATTAAGTTGCTCCGAAATCGGTTGGGTTTAGACACAAATGTGTGGAAATACATATATATTCACGTGTACAAAGTAAGAACTCAATTAAAGATGATGCATTTTTTGCAAATAAAATCCATATGAGCAATTGTTATGATTAGCGTACTCATACCGCATTGCTTTCGACAATCTTGAAAATAATAAGAAGAATTAAGTTGCTCCGAAATCGGTTGGGTTTTGACACAAATGTGTGGAAATACATATATATCCACGTGTACAAAATAAGAACTCGATTAAAGATGATGAAATTTTTGCAAATAAAATCCATATAGTCCAATGTTATGAGTGTCGTACTCATATGACATTGCTTATGACAATCTTGAAAATTAAAACAAATATTAAGTTGCTTCAAAATCGGTCGGGTTTGGGCTCAAATGTGTGGAATTGCATATATATTCGCATGTACACAATAAGATCTCGATTAAAGATAATGAAATTTTTGCATATAAAATCCATATGACCCATTGTTATCGGTGGCGTACTCATACGACATTGGTTATGACAATCTTGAAAATTTTAACAAAAATTAAGTTGCTCCAAAATCGGTCGGGCTTAGACTCTAATGTTTCGAAATGCATATATATGCACGTGTACAAAATAAGAACTTGATTAAAAAGATGATGAAATTTTTGCATATGAAATCCATATGACCCATTGCTATGATTACCGTTATCATACCACATTGCTTTCGACAATCTTGAAAATTTTAACAATAATTAAGTTGCTTCAAAATCTGTCGGGTTTAGACTCAATTATGTCTAACTACGTATATATTCACGTGTACAAAATAATAACTTGATTAATGATTATGAAATTTTTGCAAATAAAATCCATATGACCCATTGTTATGAGTGGCGTACTCAAACGACATTGCTTATGACAATCTTGAAAATTAAAACAAATATTAAGTTGCTTCAAAATCGGTCGGGTTTGGGCTCAAATGTGTAGAAATGCATATATATTCGCATGTACACCATAAGAACTTGATTAAAGATAATGAAATTTTTGCATATAAAATCCGTATGATCCATTGTTATGGGTGGCGTACTCATACGACATTGGTTATGACAATCTTGAAAATTTTAACAAAAATTAAGTTGCTTCAAATCTGTCGGGTTTGGACTCAAATGTGTGGAAATACATATATATTCGCATGTACACAATAAGAACTCGATTAATGATCATGAAATTTTTGCAAATAAAATCCATATGACCCATTGTTATGAGTGGCGTACTCATACGACATTGCTTATGACAATCTTGAAAATTAGAACAAAAATTAAGTTGCTCCAAAATCGGCAGAGTTTATACTCAAACGAGTGTAAATACATATATATTCACGTGTACAAAATTAGAACTCGATTAAAGATGATGAAATTTTTGCACACAAAAATCCATATGTCCCATTGTTATGGGTGGCGTACTCATACCACATTGCTTTCGACAATCTTGAAAATTATAAGAAGAATTAAGTTGCTCCGAAATCGGTTGGCTTTAGACACAAATGTGTGGAAATACATTGTTATGAGTGGCGTACTCATACGACATTGCTTATGACAATCTTGAAAATTAGAACAAAAATTAAGTTGCTCCAAAATCGGCAGGGTTTATACTCAAACGAGTGTAAATACATATATATTTACGTGTACAAAATTAGAACTCGATTAAAGATGATGAAATTTTTGCACACAAAAATCCGTATGACCCATTGTTATGGGTGGCGTACTCATACCACATTGCTTTCGACAATCTTGAAAATTATAAGAAGAATTTAGTTGCTCCGAAATCGGTTGGGTTTAGACACAAATGTGTGGAAATACATATATATTCACGTGTACAAAATAAGAACTCGATTAAAGATGATGAAATTTTTGCACACAAAAATCCATATGACCCATTGTTATGGGTGGCGTACTCATACCACATTGCTTTCGACAATTTTGAAAATTATAAGAAGAATTAAGTTGCTCCGAAATCGGTTGGGTTTAGACACAAATGTGTGGAAATACATATATATTCACGTGTACAAAATAAGAACTCGATTAATGATCATGAAATTTTTGCAAATAAAATCCATATCACCCAATGTTATGAGTGGCGTACTCATACGACATTGCTTATGACAATCTTGAAAATTAGAACAAAAATTAAGTTGCTCCAAATCTGTCGGGTTTGGACTCAAATGTGTGGAAATACATATATATTCGCATGAACACAATAAGAACTCGATTAAAGATGATGAATTTTTTGCAAATAAATCCATATGACTCATTCTTATAATTAGCGTACTCATACCACATTGCTTATGACAATCTTGAAAATTAAAACAAAAATTAAGTTGCTTCAAAATCTGTCGGGTATGGACTCAAATGTGTGGAAATGTATATATGTATATTCGTATGTACACAATAAGAACTCAATTAAAGATGACGCATTTTTTGCAAATATAAACCATATGACTCATTGTTATGGGTGGCGTACTCATACGATATTGGTTATGACAATCTTGAAAATTTTAACAAAAATTAAGTTGCTCCAAAATCGGCAGGGTTTATACTCAAACGAGTGTTAATACATATATATTCACGTGAACAAAATAAGAACTCGATTAAAGATGATGAAATTTTTGCAAATAAAATCCATATGACCCAGTGTTATGAGTGGCGTACTCAGACGACATTGCTTATGACAATCTTGAAAATTAGAACAAAAATTAAGTTGCTCCAAAATCGGCAGGGTTTATACTCAAACGAGTGTAAATACATAAATATTCACGTGTACAAAATTAGAACTCGATTAAAGATGATGAAATTTTTGCAAACAAAAATCCATATGACCCATTGTTATGGGTGACGTACTCATACCACATTGCTTTCGACAATCTTGAAAATTATAAGAAGAATTTAGTTGCTACGAAATCGGTTGGGTTTAGACACAAATGTGTGGAAATACATATATATTCACGTGTACAAAATAAGAACTCGATTAAAGATGATGAAATTTTTGCAAATAAAATCCATATGATCAATGTTATGAGTGTCGTACTCATACGACATTGCTTTCGACAATCTTGAAAATCATAAGAAGAATTAAGTTGCTCCGAAATCGGTTGGGTTTAGACACAAATGTGTGGAAATACATATATATTCACGGGTACAAAATAAGAACTCGATTAAAGATGATGAAATTTTTGCAAATAAAATCCATATGGTCCAATGTTATGAGTGTCGTACTCATACGACATTGCTTATGACAATCTTGAAAATTAGAACAAAAATTAAGATGCTCCAAAATCGGCAGGGTTTATACTCAAACGAGTGTAAATACATATATATTTACGTGTACAAAATTAGAACTCGATTAAAGATGATGAAATTTTTGCACACAAAAATCCATATGACCCATTGTTATGGGTGGCGTACTCATACCACATTGCTTTCGACAATCTTGAAAATTATAAGAAGAATTTAGTTGCTACGAAATCGGTTGGGTTTAGACACAAATGTGTGGAAATACATATATATTCACGTGTACAAAATTAGAACTCGATTAAAGATGATGAAATTTTTGCAAACAAAAATCCATATGACCCATTGTTATGGGTGACGTACTCATACCACATTGCTTTCGACCATCTTGAAAATTATAAGAAGAATTTAGTTGCTACGAAATCGGTTGGGTTTAGACACAAATGTGTGGAAATACATATATATTCACGTGTACAAAATAAGAACTCGATTAAAGATGATGAAATTTTTGCACACAAAAATCTATATGACCCATTGTTATGGGTGGCGTACTCATACCACATTGCTTTCGACAATTTTGAAAATTATAAGAAGAATTAAGTTGCTCCGAAATCGGTTGGGTTTAGACACAAATGTGTGGAAATACATATATATTCACGTGTACAAAATAAGAACTCGATTAAAGATGATGCAATTTTTGCAAACAGAAATCCATATGACTCATTGTTATGCGTGGCGTACTCATACCACATTGCCTTCGACAATCTTGAAAATTATAAGAAGAATTAAGTTGCTCCGAAATCGGTTGGGTTTAGACACAAATGTGTGGAAATATATATATATTCACGTGTACAAAATAAGAACTCGATTAAAGATGATGAAGTTTTGCAAATAAAATCCATATGACCCAATGTTATGAGTGGCGTACTCAGACGACATTGCTTATGACAATCTTGAAAATTAGAACAAAAATTTAGTTGCTCCAAAATCTGTCGTGTTTGGACTCAAATGTCTGGAAATACATATATATTCGCATGTACACAATAAGAACTCAATTAAAGATGATGCATTTTTTGCAAATAAAAACCATATGACCAATTGTTATGATTAGCGTTCTCATACCACATTGCTTTGAACAATCTTGAAAATTATAAGAAGAATTAAGTTGCTCCGAAATCGGTTGGGTTTAGACACAAATGTGTACAAATACATACATATCCACGTGTACAAAATAAGAACTCGATTAAAGATGATGAAATTTTTGCAAATAAAATCCATATAGTCCAATGTTATGAGTGTCGTACTCATACGACATTGGTTATGACAATCTTGAAAATTTTAACAAAAATTAAGTTGCTCCAAATCTGTCGAGTTTGGACTCAAATGTCTGGAAATACATATATGTATATTCGCATGTACACAATAAGAACTCGATTAAAGAGGAAGAAATTTTGCAAATAAAATCCATATGACCCAGTGTTATGAGTGGCGTACTCAGACGACATTGCTTATGACAATCTTGAAAATTAGAACAAAAATTAAGTTGCTCCAAAATCTGTCGGGTTTGGACTCAAATGTCTCGAAATACATATATATTCGCATGTACACAATGAGAACTCAATTAAAGATGATGCATTTTTTGCAAATAAAAACCATATGACCAATTGTTATGATTAGCGTTCTCATACCACATTGCTTTGAACAATCTTGAAAATTATAAGAAGAATTAAGTTGCTCCGAAATCGGTTGGGTTTAGACACAAATGTGTGGAAATATATATATATTCACGTGTACAAAATAAGGACTCGATTAAAGATGATGAAATTTTTTGTCAAATAAAATCCATATGACCCAATGTTATGAGTGGCGTACTCATACGACATTGCTTATGACAATCGTGAAAATTAGAACAAAAATTAAATTGCTCCAAATCTGTCGGGTTTGGACTCAAATGTGTGGAAATACATATATATTCGCATGTACACAGTAAGAACTCGATTAAAGATGATGAATTTTTTGCATATAACATCCATATGACTCATTGTTATGATTAGCGTACTCATACCACATTGCATTCGACAATCTTGAACATTTTAACAAAAATTAAGTTGCTCCAAAATCGGTCGGGCTTAGACTCTAATGTTTCAAAATGCATATATATGCACGTGTACAGAATAAGAACTTGATTAAAAAGATGATGAAATTTTTGCATATGAAATCCATATGATCCATTGCTATGATTACCGTTATCATACCACATTGCTTTCGACAATCTTGAAAATTTTAACAATAATTAAGTTGCTTCAAAATCTGTCGGGTTTAGACTCAATTATGTCTAACTACGTATATATTCACGTGTACAAAATAATAACTTGATTAATGATTATGAAATTTTTGCAAATAAAATCCATATGACCCATTGTTATGAGTGGCGTACTCAAACGACATTGCTTATGACAATCTTGAAAATTAAAAAAAATATTAAGTTGCTTCAAAATCGGTCGGGTTTGGGCTCAAATGTGTAGAAATGCATATATATTCGCATGTACACCATAAGAACTTGATTAAAGATAATGAAATTTTTGCATATAAAATCCGTATGATCCATTGTTATGGGTGGCGTACTCATACGACATTGGTTATGACAATCTTGAAAATTTTAACAAAAATTAAGTTGCTTCAAATCTGTCGGGTTTGGACTCAAATGTGTATAAATACATATATATTCGCATGTACACAATAAGAACTCGATTAATGATCATGAAATTTTTGCAAATAAAATCCATATGACCCATTGTTATGAGTGGCGTACTCATACGACATTGCTTATGACAATCTTGAAAATTAGAACAAAAATTAAGTTGCTCCAAAATCGGCAGAGTTTATACTCAAACGAGTGTAAATACATATATATTCAAGTGTACAAAATTAGAACTCGATTAAAGATGATGAAATTTTTGCACACAAAAATCCATATGTCCCATTGTTATGGGTGGCGTACTCATACCACATTGCTTTCGACAATCTTGAAAATTATAAGAAGAATTAAGTTGCTCCGAAATCGGTTGGGTTTAGACACAAATGTGTGGAAATATATTGTTATGAGTGGCGTACTCATACGACATTGCTTATGACAATCTTGAAAATTAGAACAAAAATTAAGTTGCTCCAAAATCGGCAGGGTTTATACTCAAACGAGTGTAAATACATATATATTTACGTGTACAAAATTAGAACTCGATTAAAGATGATGAAATTTTTGCACACAAAAATCCATATGACCCATTGTTATGGGTGGCGTACTCATACCACATTGCTTTCGACAATCTTGAAAATTATAAGAAGAATTTAGTTGCTCCGAAATCGGTTGGGTTTAGACACAAATGTGTGGAAATACATATATATTCACGTGTACAAAATAAGAACTCGATTAAAGATGATGAAATTTTTGCACACAAAAATCCATATGACCCATTGTTATGGGTGGCGTACTCATACCACATTGCTTTCGACAATTTTGAAAATTATAAGAAGATTTAAGTTGCTCCGAAATCGGTTGGGTTTAGACACAAATGTGTGGAAATACATATATATTCACGTGTAAAAAATAAGAACTCGATTAATGATCATGAAATTTTTGCAAATAAAATCCATATGACCCAATGTTATGAGTGGCGTACTCATACGACATTGCTTATGACAATCTTGAAAATTAGAACAAAAATTAAGTTGCTCCAAATCTGTCGGGTTTGGACTCAAATGTGTGGAAATACATATATATTCGCATGAACACAATAAGAACTCGATTAAAGATGATGAATTTTTTGCAAATAAATCCATATGACTCATTCTTATAATTAGCGTACTCATACCACATTGCTTATGACAATCTTGAAAATTAAAACAAAAATTAAGTTGCTTCAAAATCTGTCGGGTATGGACTCAAATGTGTGGAAATGTATATATGTATATTCGTATGTACACAATAAGAACTCAATTAAAGATGACGCATTTTTTGCAAATAAAAACCATATGACTCATTGTTATGGGTGGCGTACTCATACCACATTGCCTTCGACAATCTTGAAAATTATAAGAAGAATTAAGTTGCTCCGAAATCGGTTGGGTTTAGACACAAATGTGGGGAAATACATATATATTCACGTGTACAAAATAAGAACTCGATTAAAGATGATGAAATTTATGCAAATAAAATCCATATGACCCATTGTTATGTGTGGCGTACTCATACGACATTGGTTATGACAATCTTGAAAATTTGAACAAAAATTAAGTTGCTCCAAAATCGGTCGGGTTTATACTCAAATGAGTGTAAATACATATATATTCACGTGTACAAAATAAGAACTCGATTAAAGATGATGAAATTTATGCAAATAAAATCCATATGACCCATTGTTATGTGTGGCGTACTCATACGACATTGGTTATGACAATCTTGAAAATTTGAACAAAAATTAAGTTGCTCCAAAATCGGTCGGGTTTATACTCAAATGAGTGTAAATACATATATATTCACGTGTACAAAATAAGAACTCGATTAAAGATGATGAAATTTATGCAAATAAAATCCATATGACCCATTGTTATGAGTGGCGTACTCATACGACATTGGTTATGACAATCTTGAAAATTAGAAAAAAATTTAGTTGGTCCAAAATCTGTCGGGTTTAGACTCAATTGTTTCTAACTACATATATATTCACGTGTACAAAATAATAACTGGATTAATGAGTTAAATTTTTGCAAATAAAATCCATATGACCCATTGTTATGAGTGGCGTACTAAACCGACATTGCTTATGACAATCTTGAAAATTAGAACAAAAATTAAATTGCTTCAAAATCTGTCGGGTTTGGACTCAAATGTGTGGGAATGCATATATATTCGCATGTACATAATAAGAACTCGATTAAAGATTATGAAATTTTTGCATATAAAATCCATATGACCTATTGTTATTATTACCGTTATCATACCACATTGCTTTCGACAATCTTGAAAATTTTAACAATATCTAAGTTGCTCCAAAATTGGTAGGGTTAATACTCTAACGAGTGTAAATACATATATATTCACGTGTACAAAATAAGAACTCGATTAAAGATGATGAAATTTATGCAAATAAAATTCATATGACCCATTGTTATGAGTAGCGTACTCATACGACATTGCTTATGACAATCTTGAAAATTAGAACAAAAATTTAGTTGCTTCAAAATCTGTCGGGTTTAGACTCAATTGTGTCTAACTACATATATATTCACGTGTACAAAATAAAACCTCGATTAAAGATGATGAAATTTTTGCAAACAAAAATCCATATGACCCATTGTTATGGGTGGCGTACTCCTACCACATTGTTTTCGACAATCTTGAAAATTATAAGAAGAATTAAGTTGCTCCGAAATCGGTTGGGTTTAGACACAAATGTGTGGAAATACATATATATTCACGGGTACAAAATAAGAACTCGATTAAAGATGATGAATTTTTTACAAATAAAATCCATATGACCCATTGTTATGATAAGCGTTATCATACCACATTGCTTTCGACAATCTTGAAAATTAGAACAAAAATTAAGTTGTTCCAAAATCGGTAGGGTTTATACTCAAACGAGTGTAAATACATATATATTTACGTGTACAAACTTAGAACTCGATTAAAGATGATGAAATTTTTGCACACAAAAATCCATATGACCCATTGTTATGGGTGGCGTACTCATACCACATTGCTTTCGACAATCTTGAAAATTATAAGAAGAATTTAGTTGCTCCGAAATCGGTTGGGTTTAGACACAAATGTGTGGAAATACATATTTATTCACGTGTACAAAATAAGAACTCGATTAAAGATGATGAAATTTTTGCACACAAAAATCCATATGACCCATTGTTATGGGTGGCGTACTCATACCACATTGCTTTCGACAATTTTGAAAATTATAAGAAGATTTAAGTTGCTCCGAAATCGGTTGGGTTTAGACACAAATGTGTGGAAATACATATATATTCACGTGTACAAAATAAGAACTCGATTAATGATCATGAAATTTTTGCAAATAAAATCCATATGACCCAATGTTATGAGTGGCGTACTCATACGACATTGCTTATGACAATCTTGAAAATTAGAACAAAAATTAAGTTTCTCCAAATCTGTCGGGTTTGGACTCAAATGTGTGGAAATACATATATATTCGCATGAACACAATAAGAACTCGATTAAAGATGATGAATTTTTTGCAAATAAATCCATATGACTCATTCTTATAATTAGCGTACTCATACCACATTGCTTATGACAATCTTGAAAATTAAAACAAAAATTAAGTTGCTTCAAAATCTGTCGGGTATGGACTCAAATGTGTGGAAATGTATATATGTATATTCGTATGTACACAATAAGAACTCAATTAAAGATGACGCATTTTTTGCAAATAAAAACCATATGACTCATTGTTATGGGTGGCGCACTCATACCACATTGCCTTCGACAATCTTGAAAATTATAAGAAGAATTAAGTTGCTCCGAAATCGGTTGGGTTTAGACACAAATGTGGGGAAATACATATATATTCACGTGTACAAAATAAGAACTCGATTAAAGATGATGAAATTTATGCAAATAAAATCCATATGACCCATTGTTATGTGTGGCGTACTCATACGACATTGGTTATGACAATCTTGAAAATTTGAACAAAAATTAAGTTGCTCCAAAATCGGTCGGGTTTATACTCAAATGAGTGTAAATACATATATATTCACGTGTACAAAATAAGAACTCGATTAAAGATGATGAAATGTATGCAAATAAAATCCATATGACCCATTGTTATGAGTGGCGTACTCATACGACATTGGTTATGACAATCTTGAAAATTAGAAAAAAATTTAGTTGGTCCAAAATCTGTCGGGTTTAGACTCAATTGTTTCTAACTACATATATATTCACGTGTACAAAATAATAACTGGATTAATGAGTTAAATTTTTGCAAATAAAATCCATATGACCCATTGTTATGATAAGCGTTATCATACCACATTGCTTTCGACAATCTTGAAAATTAGAACAAAAATTTAGTTGTTCCAAAATCGGTAGGGTTTATACTCAAACGAGTGTAAATACATATATATTTACGTGTACAAACTTAGAACTCGATTAAAGATGATGAAATTTTTGCACACAAAAATCCATATGACCCATTGTTATGGGTGGCGTACTCATACCACATTGCTTTCGACAATCTTGAAAATTATAAGAAGAATTTAGTTGCTCCGAAATCGGTTGGGTTTAGACACAAATGTGTGGAAATACATATATATTCACGTGTACAAAATAAGAACTCGATTAAAAATGATGAAATTTTTGCACACAAAAATCCATATGACCCATTGTTATGGGTGGCGTACTCATACCACATTGCTTTCGACAATTTTGAAAATTATAAGAAGATTTAAGTTGCTCCGAAATCGGTTGGGCTTAGACACAAATGTGTGGAAATACATATATATTCACGTGTACAAAATAAGAACTCGATTAATGATCATGAAATTTTTGCAAATAAAATCCATGTGACCCAATGTTATGAGTGGCGTACTCATACGACATTGCTTATGACAATCTTGAAAATTAGAACAAAAATTAAGTTGCTCCAAATCTGTCGGGTTTGGACTCAAATGTGTGGAAATACATATATATTCGCATGAACACAATAAGAACTCGATTAAAGATGATGAATTTTTTGCAAATAAATCCATATGACTCATTCTTATAATTAGCGTACTCATACCACATTGCTTATGACAATCTTGAAAATTAAAACAAAAATTAAGTTGCTTCAAAATCTGTCGGGTATGGACTCAAATGTGTGGAAATGTATATATGTATATTCGTATGTACACAATAAGAACTCAATTAAAGATGACGCATTTTTTGCAAATAAAAACCATATGACTCATTGTTATGGGTGGCGCACTCATACCACATTGCCTTCGACAATCTTGAAAATTATAAGAAGAATTAAGTTGCTCCGAAATCGGTTGGGTTTAGACACAAATGTGGGGAAATACATATATATTCACGTGTACAAAATAAGAACTCGAATAATGATGATGAAAATTTTGCAAATAAAATCCATACGACCCATTGTTATGGGTGGCGTACTCATACCACATTGCTTTCGACAATCTTGAAAGTTATAAGAAGAATTAAGTTGCTCCAAAATCGGTCGGGTTTATACTCAAATGAGTGTAAATACATATATATTCACGTGTACAAAATAAGAACTCGATTAAAGATGATGAAATTTATGCAAATAAAATCCATATGACCCATTGTTATGAGTGGCGTACTCATACGACATTGGTTATGACAATCTTGAAAATTAGAAAAAAATTTAGTTGGTCCAAAATCTGTCGGGTTTAGACTCAATTGTTTCTAACTACATATATATTCACGTGTACAAAATAATAACTGGATTAATGAGTTAAATTTTTGCAAATAAAATCCATATGACCCATTGTTATGAGTGGCGTACTAAACCGACATTGCTTATGACAATCTTGAAAATTAGAAAAAAAATTAAATTGCTTCAAAATCTGTCGGGTTTGGACTCAAATGTGTGGGAATGCATATATATTCGCATGTACATAATAAGAACTCGATTAAAGATTATGAAATTTTTGCATATAAAATCCATATGACCCATTGTTATTATTACCGTTATCATACCACATTGCTTTCGACAATCTTGAAAATTTTAACAATATCTAAGTTGCTCCAAAATTGGTAGGGTTAATACTCTAACGAGTGTAAATACATATATATTCACGTGTACTAAATAAGAACTCGATTAAAGATGATGAAATTTATGCAAATAAAATTCATATGACCCATTGTTATGAGTAGCGTACTCATACGACATTGCTTATGACAATCTTGAAAATTAGAACAAAAATTTAGTTGCTTCAAAATCTGTCGGGTTTAGACTCAATTGTGTCTAACTACATATATATTCACGTGTACAAAATAAAACCTCGATTAAAGATGATGAAATTTTTGCAAACAAAAATCCATATGACCCATTGTTATGGGTGGCGTACTCCTACCACATTGTTTTCGACAATCTTGAAAATTATAAGAAGAATTAAGTTGCTCCGAAATCGGTTGGGTTTAGACACAAATGTGTGGAAATACATATATATTCACGGGTACAAAATAAGAACTCGATTAAAGATGATGAATTTTTTGCAAATAAAATCCATATGACCCATTGTTATGATAAGCGTTATCATACCACATTGCTTTCGACAATCTTGAAAATTAGAACAAAAATTAAGTTGCTCCAAAATCGGTAGGGTTTATACTCAAACGAGTGTAAATACATATACATTCACGTGTACAAAATAAGAACTCGATTAAAGATGATGAAATATATGCAAATAAAATCCATATGACCCATTGTTATGAGTAGCGTACTCATACCACATTGCTTATGACAATCTTGAAAATTAGAACAAAAATTTAGTTGCTTCAAAATCTGTCGGGTTTAGTCTCAATTGTGTCTAACAACATATATATTCTTGTGTACAAAATAAGACCTCGATTAAAGATGATGAATTTGTTGCTAATAAAATCCATATGACCCATTGTTATGAGTGGCGTACTCAAACGACATTGCTTATGACAATCTTGAAAATTAGAACAAAAATTAAATTGCTTCAAAATCTGTCGGGTTTGGACTCAAATGTGTGGGAATACATATATGTTCGCATGTAAGTAAAAGAATTGTTTATTTGTTGAACAATTATTTATTTCCTCTGCTATGCAGAGGCAGCCGTTTGGTTACAGTGAGTCGTTAGAACTAACTTTATCGGTGTCTGCACCTGAATGCCTAACCTGAGCAGCCCCACTTGGTTTGTCGGATTTCCCGCTGACTCGGCGATTCCCACACTCCAGTTGTGCGCTTCCGAGCTTCAGCTCCAGATGGCTACACCCGTAAGCTCGATTGCTGACCTGGCAATTCCCACGGTTCAGAGCGCTACTTTTGTATGTTTGTTAACAGCATACGAGCTGCATACAAAGTTATAATTGTTGTTACTATTGTTTTTGTGTGTCGCAGTAGCTAACACCTGCTCGATTGCTGACTTGGCAATTGCCACGGTTCAGAGCGCTACTTTTGTATGTTTGTTAACAGCATACGAGCTGCATACAAAGTTATGATTGTTGTTACTATTGTTTTTGTGTGTCGCAGTAGCTAACACCTGGCTATTGTTGTGTCTATGTTTGCTGCTACTTGATGGTTGCTGCAGCAGCTTATTTGAGCTGTCGTTGTGGCTATGGTGTGTTAACTACTCCCCCTTTTAAAAGCGACCGTCCTCGGGTGCCTCTTACACATCGGGTGGAGTTGCAGTGTCGGTGTTTCTAATCACTTCAATGATGGCTAGCTTTCGCTGCCTCCTGGACCAAAAGTAAGCTATTATAATAACTATGATGATGGTAGCCACTAGCCCCAGTGAACTAATCGAAATCAAATGTCTGGTTGCCATTTCTTGTTGTAGTGATGCAATGTGCTTTAAGTTCTTCACATGGACCTCCTCCAGATACGGCAATGATAGAGTTTTATATGTTCCGTAAACTTTACTATTGTTGAAGGAGGGGCTTCGGGATGGGATTTAACAACTTTTTTCCAGTTGACATAATTAGTTCCGTTTATGGTGACATTACCTTCAAACATAACGAGAAAGGTGCCCTTTATAGTAACGCCTGATCGTGTTCCCTCTGTGATCTCAACGCACTGGTCATTTACCACTATTAGTCCGTCGGCAATTTCCTCAATAGGGGTGATGTGTTCTGCTGAGGTTGTTTTGCATTGCGCTGAATTCTGATTCAATAGCTGTTCCACACATGAGGCTGAAGCAAGTGGCTGGCAAAATGTAAGGGTTGTAGCATTTTTGCAGTTTGTGAGAGGTTGGTAGTCGGGAGCGCAGTGTGCTGCTATATCTGTTTCTAAGTTAATTATCTTCTTACTATGAATTACAGGTAAAAGCCTAACTTTTTTACAAATTCTGCTGATTTTAGGATATTTAATTACAAAATAAATATTATCACTATCCTGCAATATTCTTAGCTTAGAGGCAGTTAAAATATCGCTTATAGTAATATTGGCAAAGTGTTCGGCAAATAGCAAAATTTTAGCATCTTCACTATCCAAAATGACGGGATCAATTATGTTATGCTTTCCTAGTGTTACTGAATGAACAATGTTTGTGGGGTCTGCAAGTACTGCCCTGTTTCTCGCCGTAGCCAACCCAAATAAATGCCCTGTATCCACAATTGTTTCTTTTGTAACTTTAAGTAGGTCATTCATTGCTCGTGTCAGATTATTTATCCTTGCCTGAAGCTGAGTGTTAATTGTAATCTGTCGTTCATTAGCCTCAATCAGTTCACGTTCTTTGGTTGCGACCTCATTAAAATCGTCGAAGTCGGGTGTCCCTGCGATGTATTTCAGTGCAGTACCTATGATGTTGATACCACGCGAATGCCGGTGATGGGACTTCAGAGTCTCTAATAAAACGAGGATGTGACCAGCATCTGCTTGGAGCATTTTCCTTGCAGAAGAATGTGGAAACTGTTCAAGCAGCCCTTCTGTATCTGCCGCTATGGCTTCATAATTCGTCAAGTTAGTTTTATGTAGCAAAATACCGTATTGATCGTGAATAGCAACTGTCCCGGTTGAAATCATCATGTAGTGTGAGTTGGTGTAGTTAAATAATTTCGCCTGCGTCCAGAAAATAACCGTCAAAAACGAGTATCTGAGAAAAAAAAAGGAAAAAAACTTGCTTTACCTCAAGTTTGCCTTGTGAACCCGTCTACCATTTATCATGACCGTAGTTCCCAAGTCCTGCTCAATAATATTCTCAACATACAATTTTGTTAATTTATTGCCAATTCTTTTATTGGTTTTAATAAATACTTTGTCTCCGGGTTGATATGTTTTCAACTTCCTATATTTATTCAATCGATCTAACTCAAGTGCTTGTGCCCTGACAATTTTGTTCACGATGTCTTCGCGTAATTGCTGAGGAATAGAATGAACTACATCTATAGGCCTTTGCCCCGTAACGGAATGAACCGACCTATTATATTTGGATGTAGCAAGCAATATGAAATCCACCGTCTCGTTTAGTCCTTGAGAAAGTTTGGTGCACCTTGCAATCTCTGTTAATGTGCTATGAAACCTTTCGACCTGCCCATTAGTGGTACTATGGTGCGGAGGGGTTGTAAACATGGTCACCGAGAAATGATCTCTCAACAGTGACTTTATTGTTTGGGAATTGAAAGACTTTTCATTATCGCAAACTATGGTTTTTGTATTTTTAAAAAAATTTAGAATTTGTATAATAGGTTGTTTTATGTCAATTATTGACCTGGAAGCAATGGGTGAAACTATCGCGAATTTTGAGAACTTGTCAACACACGTCAGGAAATGTTTCTTATCTGTTGAATATCGTCTTCGTTGGTTATGTCTATCACTTGCCTCGTTGTATGCCGGAATTTTACGCCTGGGAATTTCGTTAATACTTCGTCTTGAATTCCTGCAAGTGTTGGTAGGTCACATAATAGTCCATTTACAACATTAGGATTAACACAGTCCCCTATGATTTTCGTTAGTTCACTTCTGTCATTAAAGATGATGTGGTGCCTCATCTGCGTTCTAAAAATTATTTTTGAAGTCTTCGATGGGGAGCTACCTTCTTCAAGAATTATTTGACTCTTAAAGCAATTAATAGGATTCTGTATTGTGGGAATAGTTTTAGTGAGTGATACCTCACTGTGTGCCGTAGCATCCGTAGAGGAGCCTGAATTTTCCAAACCATTAATATGCTGTCGTGACAACGCATCCGCTACGACATTATCTTTCCCTGGCTTGTAGAAAAATTTAGGGGAAAATTCCTCCACAAATGCTCTCCATCGCTTAAGTTTCGCGTTTGGGTTTTTGTCCGATATGGCGAACGTAAGGGGTTGATGGTCTGTGTAGATGTTAAGCTGTTTAACACCATAAAGAGAATTTCTCAATTTCTGGAGAGACCAGAATATTGCTAAGAGCTCGCGCTCGTTCGTAGCGAAATGTTCTTCAGTGGATGACAAGGTCCGGGAAATCATGGTGACAGGTCGACCGCCCTGTGACAGAACTGCACCCAATGCATGTGAGGATGCATCGGTCGTTAAGTCGAAAGGTTTTTCAAAATCAGGGTATAGTAAGAGGACGTCCTCTGAAGCCAATATGTCCTTGATTTTACCAAATGCTCGTATTGCCTCTTGGTCTAGCTGAATATGAACGAAGTGTTCTTGGAGTTTCATATTTGACAATGTCTTGCACCTTGTCTGGGCAGGTTTTTATTCCATCCCTAGAGACAATGAATCCGAGGAATTCTACTTCACCTCTTATAAACTTGGTTTTTTCAAGTGACACTCTCATGTTTGCTTCGTAAAGTTTTTCGAGAATACGTTTAATATCCTTAACGTGTCGATCTTCATCCCCAGAGAAGATAATGACGTCGTCAACGTAAACATGGCAACACTTGCCAATTTCGTCTCGAAGAACGTCATCGATGGCCCGCTGAAAGATGCTAGGCGCATTCTTAAGGCCGAACGGAAGTCGGCAAAATTCATATTTCCCGTTATTAAAGGAGAATGCTGTCTTTTCCCTGTCCCGTTCTGCTAGTCTTATCTGGTGGAACCCAGATTTAAGATCAAGAGTGGTAAAAAACGATGATTTCCCCAGATTAGCCAAGATGACCGAAGTTTCAGGAATGGGATATCTATCGCTTATCGTTTTTTCATTAAGCTTCCTGAAATCAATAACCAGGCGCATGTTTTTTTCTCCAGATTCAGTAAGTCCCTTTTTTCCTACAACCCATATTGGATTATTATACGGTGACCGTGAAGGTCTAAGGTCTAATTATGCCGTTGCGGAGCAGATCGGAAATTTCTCGATTTACGAAGTCGGCTGAAGCCATTGGATATGGGTAGCTTTTGGAATAGACCGGATTGTCATCAACGGTTCTTATTGTTCCTACAATATTTGTATTATAGGGCAATGACTCATTTGGTACGGCAAACACTCCTGAGTGCTCCTTTATTAACTTTGATATTCGATTTTCGCGATTATTAGTAGACAGGATAGCGTTCACGTCTCGACAAGGGAAATGCCTAAGAGTTTCTTTTTTCCCATTATAGTGAATAATCCCGTTCTTCATGTCTAGATCTGCGCCTATTTTTTTAAGAAAGTCAAACCCTACGATACCGTCAAATGTCTGGAGAGAAGTCAGAATATAGAATTGAGCAGTTTTGTCGAAGAAATGTATAGTGCATTTCTGTTCGATGTTATCAGTCCCGTGGATTGAGTTAACAAGGAAGGGCTTCTCAACTTTCTTAATGCCCTTAAGGAAATCGAAGTTTTTAACATAATTTTTCGCGGCACCGGTATCTATCAAAAATTTTAGCTCCCTCCCTGCGAATGATCTGCTTACATATGGCAGGAGGGACTTTGATCTAAAAAATTAATTTCATCAATAGGTTCGTCCACGTATTGGTCGTCGTACTGTATGTCTTCGCCGTTATTAACATTCTGGTCACCGCTATAGTCTTCATCGCACCCTTGCTTCTCATCCCCATAACCCTGCGTCCCTAAGTGGTTTATGCGCTGCATCTTTGGTGCCGTCTGCCTGTCGCTTTCCACTCGCCTCTTTTGAGCTACTTCCTGCGTCCCTTGGGACCGGTAAGTATTGAACGGATTCCTCTGAGGAAGAGGATTTGCAGTGGATCCTGGTTGGTTTCCCTGGCCTTGGTTAATCGATTGACGCAATTGCTGTCTATTCTGTCGATGGTATGAAAGGGACGGATCGACTTCCATCGGTGTCACATCCTGTTGGGTGGCTTCCGCTCTTCGATATTGAGGGAGACTCTGGGGAATGAATGGGGTTGCCCTCTGAATGGCTCCAAGCGGTCGCTCATTCCTATTGAGGAACGACTGGGCGAATGCAGACCTGGCTTGGTTAGCTTCTAGCTCTTGTGCAAGGGCTAGTGCTGTGGGCATATCAGCGGGCCTCGAGGAGAACAAAACATCGCATAGAGGCCTGTTAAGTCCTGAAATAAACACCCTTAGCGCATCTTGTCGATATTTTTGATTAAGAGTGCTGATTAGTTCAGCGTTTCCACTATACGACATCGCTGTTTTGTTTACGAGCAAAGTAAGTTTTCGTTCTACTTCATCGTAGAACTGCAGGATATTCTTGTTGCCTTGACGCAACGTCGACATTTCCTGCTCAATCATATGAAGGGGTCTCTTATCGGAGTAAGTGAAGTCTAATCTGGCGATAATCGCCTTGAAATTTAGAACCGTGTTGAAAGAAGCGAGCACAGTGTCAGCTGTCCCTGTAATCTTGTTCCTAATGATCGCTACCGCTTGGTAGTGACGGGAACTACCGTCATATTGTTCATACACCTTATACGCTGCCTGAGCGGCATTTCTCCACGAAACATATCGTGATTGTGTCCCGTTGAATTCGGGCAGAGATTTTATCACATCCAGAGATTCGTCACATTGAACATTTCCTGTGATCGTAACAGGCGCATATTCTATTACCCTTGTAGGGGTCTCTAAAGTCGCCAGTCTGTTCGTCAATGAGTCAATGGTTCCCTGAAAATCCCTTTTTGCCATTTCAGTGGCAGTCCTTATGTCTGCTGTTATCAAACCTTGCATCGTTTGTGCGTCCATAGCTTATGCAAAAACGATCACTCAAACGAGAATAAAAAAACGAAAAGAAAAAAAAAAATTTTAATAACACTAACTATGTCGTGCTCCTGGCGAGATTTTAACAAAGCAGTAATAGCGTCGCTTATTCAGACAACTATGTATGTCCGCTATTCCCGAACCAATTTACTAACACTTTCACAATAATTGATCCACGCACAAAAGTTAAGGAAAAAAATGTATTTATTCAAACGCCAAACACTTTACTTACATGTTTAAAACTATCATATTTTATATTTAATGAGGATGTCCGCAGCTTCGTCTGATTATCTCTTCAGTCCCTCGCTGGCTACGTCTAGGCTTGACGTGCAAATCCTTAAGTTTGTTGCCTTAAGCGTTATTTTAAGTTTAAGATTTAATGACAATTTTGGTTTTCGCGAATCGCGGAATTGTTTTTTTAAATGTCACGTTGGGCGCCAGTAAAAGAATTGTTTATTTGTTGAACAATTATTTATTTCCTCTGCTATGCAGAGGCAGCCGTTTGGTTACAGTGAGTCGTTAGAACTAACTTTATCGGTGTCTGCACCTGAATGCCTAACCTGAGCAGCCCCACTTGGTTTGTCGGATTTTCCGCTGACTCGGCGATTCCCCCACTCCAGTTGTGCGCTTCCGAGCTTCAGCTCCAGATGGCTACACCCGTAAGCTCGATTGCTGACTTGGCAATTCCCACGGTTCAGAGCGCTACTTTTGTATGTTTGTTAACTACATACGAGCTGCATACAAAGTTATGATTGTTGTTACTATTGTTTTTGTGTGTCGCAGTAGCTAACACCTGGCTATTGTTGTGTCTATGTTTGCTGCTACTTGATGGTTGCTGCAGCAGCTTATTTGAGCTGTCGTTGTGGCTATGGTGTGTTAACTTGTACATAATAAGAACTCGATTAAACCTTATGAAATTTTTGCATATAAAATCCATATGACCCATTGTTATGATTACCGTTATCATACCACATTGCTTTCGATAATCTTGAAAATTTTAACAATATCTAAGATGCTCCGAAATTGGAAGGGTTAATACTCAAACGAGTGTAAATACATATATATTCAAGTGTAAAAAATAAGAACTCGATTAAAGATGATGAAATTTATGCAAATAAAATCCATATGACCCATTGTTATGAGTAGCGTACTCATACGACATTGCTTATGACAATCTTGAAAATTAGAACAAAAACTTAGTTGCGTCAAAATCTGTCGGGTTTAGACGCAAGTGTGTCTAACTACATATATATTCACGTGAACAAAATAAAACCTCGATTAAAGATGATGAATTTGCTGCAAATAAAATCCATATGACCCATTGTTATGAGTAGCGTACTCATACAACATTGCTTTTGTCAATCTTAAAAATTTGAACAAAAATTAAGGTTCCTACAAAATCGGTCGGGTTTAGACTCAAATGTGTGGAAATACATATATAATCACGTGCACAAAATAAAAATTCGATTAAAGATGATGAAATTTATGCAAAAAAAATCCATATGACCCATTGTTATGAGTAGCGTACTCATACAACATTGCTTTTGACAATCTTCAAAATTTGAACAAAAATTAAGTTGCTCCAAAATCGGTCGGGTTTAGACTCAATTGTGTCTAACTACATATATATTCACGTGTACAAAATAAAACCTCGATTAAAGATGATGAATTTGTTGCAAATAAAATCCATATGACCCATTGTTATGAGTAGCGTACTCATACCACATTGCTTTCGACAATCTTAAAAATTTTAACAATAATTAAGTTGCTCCAAAATCGGTAGGGCTTAGACTCAAATGTGTGGAAATACAGATACGAGTATATTAACGTGTACAAAACAAGAACTTGATTAAAGATGATGAAATTTATGCAAATAAAATCTATATGACCCAATGTTATGAGTGGCGTACTTATACGACATTATTCATGACAATCTTGAAAATTATAAGAAGAATTAAGTTGCTCCGAAATCGGTTTGGTTTAGACACAAATGTGTGGAAATACAGATACGAGTATATTAACGTGTACAAAATAAGAACTCGATTAAAGATGGTGAAAATTATGTAAATAAAATCCATATGACCCATTGTTATGATTACCGTTATCATACCACATTGCTTTCGACAATCTTGAAAATTTTAACAATATCTAAGTTGCTCCAAAATTGGTAGGGTTTAGACTCAAATGTGTCTAACTACATATATATTCACGTGTACAAAATAAAACCTCGATTAAAGATGATGAAGTTTTTGCAAACAAAAAGCCATATGACCCATTGTTATGGGTGGCGTACTCATACCACATTGCTTTCGACAATCTTGAAAATTATAAGAAGAATTAAGTTGCTCCGAAATCGGTTGGGTTTAGACTTAAATGTGTGGAAATACATATATATTCACGTGTACAAAATAAGAACTCGATTAAAGATGATGAAATTTATGTAAATAAAATCCATATGACCCATTGTTATGAGTGGCGTACTCATACGACATCGGTTATGACAATCTTGAAAATTTGAACAAAAATTAAGTTGCTCCAAAATCGGTCGGGTTTATACTCAAATAAAAGATGATGAACCTTATGCGAATAAAATCCAGATCACCCATTGTTAGGAGCAGCGTACTCATACGACATTGCTTATGACAATCTTGAATTAGAAAAAAATTTAGTTGGTCCAAAATCTGTCGGGTTTAGACTCAATTGTTTCTTACTACATATATATTCACGTGTACAAAATAATAACTGGATTAATGAATGAAATTTTTGCAAATAAAATCCATATGACCCATTGTTATGAGTGGCGTACTCAAACGACATTGCTTATGACAATCTTGAAAATTAGAACAAAAGTTAAATTGCTTCAAAATCTGTCGGGTTTGGACTCAAATGTGTGGGAATGCATATATGTTCGCATGTACATAATAAGAAATCGATTAAACATTATGAAATTTTTGCATAAAAAATCCATATGACCCATTGTTATGATTACCGTTATCATACCACATTGCTTTCGATAATCTTGAAAATTTTAACAATATCTAAGCTGCTCCAAAATTGGAAGGGTTAATACTCAAACGAGTGTAAATACATATATATTCAAGTGTACAAAATAAGAACTCGATTAAAGATGATGAAATTTATGCAAATAAAATCCAAATGACCCATTGTTATGAGTAGCGTACTCATACCACATTGCTTTCGACAATCTTGAAAATTATAAGAAAAATTAAGTTGCTCCGAAATCGGTTGGGTTTAGACTTAAATGTGTGGAAATACATATATATTCACGTGTACAAAATAAGAACTCGATTAAAGATGATGAAATTTATGCAAATAAAATCCAAATGACCCATTGTTATGAGTAGCGTACTCATACCACATTGCTTTGGACAATCTTGAAAATTATAAGAAGAATTAAGTTGCTCCGAAATCGGTTGGGTTTAGACTTAAATGTGTGGAAATACATATATATTCACGTGTACAAAATAAGAACTCGATTAAAGATGATGAAATTTATGTATATAAAATCCATATGACCCATTGTTATGAGTGGCGTACTCATACGACATTGCTTATGACAATCTTGAAAATTAGAACAAAAATTTAGTTGCTTCAAAATCTGTCGGGTTTAGACGCAAGTGTGTCTAAGTACATATACATATGTATATTCACGTGAGCAAAATAAAACCTCGATTAAAGATGATAAAATTTTTGCAAACAAAAATCCATATGACCCATTGTTATAGGTGGCGTACTCCTACCACATTGTTTTCGACAATCTTGAAAATTATAAGATGAATTAAGTTGCTCCGAAACCGGTTGGGTTTAGACACAAATGTGTGGAAATACATATATATTCACGTGTACAAAATAAGAACTCGATTAAAGATGATGAAATTTATGTAAATAAAATCCATATGACCCATTGTTATGAGTAGCGTACTCATAAGAAATTGCTTATGACAATCTTGAAAATTAGAACAAAAGTTAAATTGCTTCAAAATCTGTCGGGTTTGGACTCAAATGTGTGGGAATGCATATATGTTCGCATGTACATAATAAAAAATCGATTAAACATTATGAAATTTTTGCATATAAAATTCATATGACCCATTGTTATGATTACCGTTATCATACCACATTGCTTTCGATAATCTTGAAAATTTTAACAATATCTAAGCTGCTCCAAAATTGGAAGGGTTAATACTCAAACGAGTGTAAATACATATATATTCAAGTGTACAAAATAAGAACTCGATTAAAGATGTTGAATTTTTTGCAAATAACATCTATATGACCCATTGTTATGATAAGCGTTATCATACCACATTGCTTTCGACAATCTTGAAAATTAGAACAAAAATTAAGTTGCTCCAAAATCGGTAGGGTTTATACTCAAAAGAGTAAATACATATATGTTCACGTGTACAAGATAAGAACTCGATTAATGATGATGAAATTTATGCAAATAAAATCCATATGACCCATTGTTATGAGTAGCGTACTCATACGACATTGCTTATGACAATCTTGAAAATTAGAACAAAAATTTAGTTGCTTCAAAATCTGTCGGGTTTATACTCAATTGTGTCTAACTACATATATGTTCACGTGTACAAAATAAAACCTCGATTAAAGATGATGAATTAACTGCAACTAAAATCCATATGACCCATTGTTATGAGTAGCGTACTCATACAACATTGCTTTTGTCAATCTTAAAAATTTGAACAAAAATTAAGGTTCCATATGACCCATTGTTATGAGTAGCGTACTCATACAACATTGCTTTTGACAATCTTCAAAATTTGAACAAAAATTAAGTTGCTCCGAAATCGGTTGGGTTTAGACACAAATGTGTGGAAATACATAAATATTCACGTGTACAAAATAAGAACTCGATTAATGATGATGAAAATTTTGCAAATAAAATCCATACGACCCATTGTTATGGGTGGCGTACTCATACCACTTTGCTTTCGACAATCCTGAAAGTTATAAGAAGAATTAAGTTGCTCCAAAATCTGTCGGGTTTAGACTTAAATGAGTGGAAATACATATATATTCACGTGTACAAAATAAGAACTCGATTAAAGATGATGAAATTTATGTAAATAAAATCCATATGACCCCTTGTTTTGAGTGGCGTACTCATACGACATCGGTTATGACAATCTTGAAAATTTGAACAAAAATTAAGTTGCTCCAAAATCGGTCGGGTTTATACTCAAATGAGTGTAAAAACATATATATTCACGTGTACAAAATAATAACTCGATTAAAGAAGATGAAATTTATGCGAATAAAATCGTTATGACCCATTGTTAGGAGTAGCGTACTCATAAGACATTGCTTATGACAATCTTGAAAATTAGAACAAAAATTAAATTGCTTCAAAATCTGTCGGGTTTGGACTCAAATGTGTGGGAATGCATATATATTCGCATGTACATAATAAGAACTCGATTAAAAATGATGAAATTTTTGCATACAAAATCCATATGACCCATTGTTATGATTACCGTTATCATACCACATTGCTTTCGACAATATTGAAAATTTTAACAATAATTAAGTTGCTCCAAAATCGGTAGGGTTTATACTCAAACGAGTGTAAGTACATATATGTATATTCACGGGTACAAAATAAGAACTCGATTAAAGATGATGAAATTTATGCAAATAAAATCCATGACCCATTGTTATGAGTAGCGTACTCATACGACATTGCTTATGACAATCTTGAAAATTAGAACAAAAATTTGGTTGGTCCAAAATCTGTCGGGTTTAGACTCAACTGTGTCTAACTACATATACATTCACGTGTACAAAATAATAACTGGATTAATGAATGAAATTTTTGCAAATAAAATCCATATGACCCATTGTTATGATTAGCGTACTCATACCACATTGCTTTCGACAATCTTGAAAATTATAAGAAGAATTTAGTTGCTCCGAAATCGGTTGGGTTTAGACACAAATGTGTGGAAATACATATACATATATTCACGTGTACAAAATAAGAACTCGATTAAAGATGATGAAATTTTTGCAAACAAAAATCCATATGACCCATTGTTTTGGGTGGCGTACTCATACCACATTGTTTCGACAATCTTGAAAATTATAAGAAGAATTTAGTTGCTCCGAAATCGGTTGGGTTTAGACACAAATGTGTGGAAATACATATATATTCACGTGTACAAAATAAGAACTCGATTAAAGATGATGAAATTTTTGCAAATAAAATCCATATGATCCAATGTTATGAGTGTCGTACTCATACGACATTGCTTTCCACAATCTTGAAAATTATAAGAAGAATTAAGTTGCTCCGAAATCGGTTGGGTTTTGACACAAATGTGTGGAAATACATATATATTCACGTGTACAAGTTAAGAACTCGATTAAAGATGATGAAATTTATGCAAATAAAATCCATATGACCCCTTGTTATGAGTAGCGTACTCATACGACATTGCTTATGACAATCTTGAAAATTAGAACAAAAATTTAGTTGCTTCAAAATCTGTCGGGTTTAGACTCAATTGTGTCTAACTACATATATATTCACGTGTACAAAATAAAACCTCGATTAAAGATGATGAATTTGCTGCAAATAAAATCCATATGACCCAATGTTATGAGTAGCGTACTCATACAATATTGCTTTTGTCAATCTTAAAAATTTGAACAAAAATTAAGGTTCCATATGACCCATTGTTATGAGTAGCGTACTCATACAACATTGCTTTAGACAATCTTCAAAATTTGAACAAAAATTAAGTTGCTCCGAAATCGGTTGGGTTTAGACTCAAATATGTCTAACTACATATATATTCACGTGTACAAAATAAAACCTCGATTAAAGATGATGAAGTTTTCGCAAACAAAAAGCCATATGACCCATTGTTATGGGTAGCGTACTCATACCACATTGCTTTCGACAATCTTGAAAATTATAAGAAGAATTAAGTTGCTCCGAAATCGGTTGGGTTTAGACTTAAATGTGTGGAAATACATATATATTCACGTGTACAAAATAAGAACTCGATTAAAGACGATGAAATTTATGTAAATAAAATCCATATGACCCATTGTTATGAGTGGCGTACTCATACGACATCGGTTATGACAATCTTGAAAATTTGAACAAAAATTAAGTTGCTCCAAAATCGGTCGGGTTTATACTCAAATGAGTGTAAAAACTTATATATTCACGTGTACAAAATAAGAACTCGATTAAAGATGATGAAATTTATGCGAATAAAATCCTTATGACCCATTGTTAGGAGTAGTGTACTCATAAGACATTGCTTATGACAATCTTGAAAATAAGAAAAAAATTTGGTTGGTCCAAAATCTGTCGGGTTTAGACACAACTGTGTCTAACTACATATATATTCACGTGTACAAAATAATAACTGGATTAATGAATGAAATTTTTGCAAATAAAATCCATATGACCCATTGTTATGAGTGGCGTACTCAAACGACATTGCTTATGACAATCTTGAAAATTAGAACAAAAATTAAATTGCTTCAAAATCTGTCGGGTTTGGACTCAAATGTGTGGGAATGCATATATATTCGCATGTACATAATAAGAACTCGATTAAAGATTATGAAATTTTTGCATATAAAATCCATATGACCCATTGTTATTATTACCGTTATCATACCACATTGCTTTCGACAATCTTGAAAATTTTAACAATATCTAAGTTGCTCCAAAATTGGTAGGGTTAATACTCAAACGAGTTTAAATACATATATATTCACGTGTACAAAATAAGAACTCGATTAAAGATGATGAAATTTATGCAAATAAAATCCATATGACCCATTGTTATGAGTAGCGTACTCATACGACATTGCTTATGACAATCTTGAAAATTAGAACAAAAATTTAGTTGCTTCAAAATCTGTCGGGTTTAGACTCAATTGTGTCTAACTACATATATATTCACGTGTACAAAATAAAACCTCGATTAAAGATGATGAAATGTTTGCAAACAAAAATCCATATGACCCATTGTTATGGGTGGCGTACTGCTGCCACATTGTTTTCGACAATATTGAAAATTATAAGAAGAATTAAGTTGCTCCGAAATCGGTTGGGTTTAGACACAATTGTGTGGAAATACATATATATTCACGGGTACAAAATAAGAACTCGATTAAAGATGATGAATTTTTTGCAAATAACATCCATATGACCAATTGTTATGATAAGCGTTATCATACCACATTGCTTTCGACAATCTTGAAAATTAGAACAAAAATTAAGTTGCTCCAAAATCGGTAGGGTTATACTCAAACGAGTGTAAATACATATATATTCACGTGTACAAAATAAGAACTCGATTAAAGATGATGAAATTTATGCAAATAAAATCCATATGACCCATTGTTATGAGTAGCGTACTCATACGACATTGCTTATGACAATATTGAAAATTAGATCAAAAAGTTAGTTGCTTCAAAATCTGTCGGGTTTAGTCTCAATTGTGTCTAACAACATATATATTCTTGTGTACAAAATAAAACCTCGATTAAAGATGATGAATTTGTTGCAAATAAAATCCATATGACCCATTGTTATGAGTGGCGTACTCAAACGACATTGCTTATGACAATCTTGAAAAGTAGAACAAAAATTAAATTGCTTCAAAATCTGTCGACTTTGGACTCAAATGTGTGGGAATGCATATATGTTCGCATGTACATAATAAGAAATCGATTAAACATTATGAAATTTTTGCATATAAAATCCATATGACCCATTGTTATGATTACCGTTATCATACCACATTGCTTTCGATAATCTTGAAAATTTTAACAATATCTAAGCTGCTCCAAAATTGGAAGGGTTAATACTCAAACGAGTGTAAATACATATATATTCAAGTGCACAAAATAAGAACTCGATTAAAGATAATGAAATTTATGCAAATAAAATCCATATGACCCATTGTTATGAGTAGCGTACTCATACGACATTGCTTATGACAATCTTGAAAATTAGAACAAAAATTTAGTTGCTTCAAAATCTGTCGGGTTTAGATGCAAGTGTGTCTAACTACATATACATATGTATATTCACATGAACAAAATAAAACCTCGATTAAAGATGATGAAATTTTTGCAAACAAAAATCCATATGACCCATTGTTATAGGTGACGTACTCCTACCACATTGTTTTCGACAATCTTGAAAATTATAAGATGAATTAAGTTGCTCCGAAATCGGTTGGGTTTAGACACAAATGTGTGGAAATACATATATATTCACGTGTACAAGATAAGAACTCGATTAAAGATGATGAAATTTATGCAAATAAAATCCATATGACCCATTGTTATGAGTAGCGTACTCATACGACATTGCTTATGACAATCTTGAAAATTAGAACAAAAATTTAGTTGCTTCAAAATCTGTCGGGTTTAGACTCAATTGTGTCTAACTACATATATATTGACGTGTACAAAATAAAACCTCGATTAAAGATGATGAATTTGCTGCAAATAAAATCCATATGGCCCATTGTTATGAGTAGCGTACTCATACAACATTGCGTTTGTCAATCTTAAAAATTTGAACAAAAATTAAGGTTCCATATGACCCATTGTTATGAGTAGCGTACTCATACAACATTGCTTTTGACAATCTTCAAAATTTGAACAAAAATTAAGTTGCTCCGAAATCGGTTGGGTTTAGACACAAATGTGTGGAAATACATATATATTCACGTATACAAAATAAGAACTCGATTAAAGATGATGAAATTTATGTAAATAAAATCCTTATGACCCATTGTTAGGAGCAGCGTACTCATAAGACATTGCTTATGACAATCTTGAAAATTAGAAAAAAATTTATTTGGTCCAAAATCTTACGGGTTTAGACACAACTGTGTCTAACTACATATATATTCACGTGTACAAAATAATAACTGGATTAATGAATGAAATTTTTGCAAATAAAATCCATATGACCCATTGTTATGAGTGGCGTACTCAAACGACATTGCTTATGACAATCTTGAAAATTAGAACAAAAATTAAGTTGCTTCAAAATCGGTCGAGTTTAGACTCAAATGTGTGGAAATACATATACGTGATAAAATAAGAACTCGATTAAAGATGATGAAATTTATGCAAATAAAATCCATGACCCATTGTTATGAGTAGCGTACTCATACGACATTGCTTATGACAATCTTGAAAATTAGAACAAAAATTTAGTTGCTTCAAAATCTGTCGGGTTTAGACTCAACTGTGTCTAACTACATATACATTCACGTGTACAAAATAGTAACTGGATTAATGAATGAAATTTTTGCAAATAAAATCCATATGACCCATTGTTATGATTAGCGTACTCAAAGCACATTGCTTTCGACAATCTTGAAAATTTTAACAAAAATTAAGTTGCTTCAAAATCGGTCGAGTTTAGACTCAAATGTGTGGAAATACATATACGTGATAAAATAAGAACTCGATTAAAGATGATGAAATTTATGCAAATAAAATCCATACGACCCATTGTTATGAGTGGCGTACTCATACGACATTGGTTATGACAATCTTGAAAGTTTGAACAAAAATTAAGTAGCTCCAAAATCGATTGGGTTTATACTCAAATGAGTGCAAATACATATATATTCACGTGTACAAAATAAGAACTCGATTATAGATGATGAAGTTTTTGCAAATAAAATCCATATGATCCAATGTTATGAATGGCGTACTCATACGACATTGTTTATGACAATCTTGAAAATTAGAACAAAAATTAAGTTGCTCCAAAATCGATCGGGTTTATACTCAAATGAGTGTAAATACATATATGTATATTCACGTTTACGAAATAAGAACTCGATTAAAGATGATGAAGTTTTTGGAAATAAATTCCATATGATCCAATGTTATGAGTGGCGTACTCATACGACATTGCTTTCGACAATCTTGATAATTATAAGAAGAATTAAGTTGCTCCGAAATCGGTTAGGTTTAGACAGAAATGTGTGGAAAAACATATATATCTCGTGTACAAAATAAGAACTCGATTAATGATGATGAAATTTTTGCAAATAAAATCCACATCACCCAATGTTATGAGTGGCGTACTTATACGACATTGTTTATGACAATCTTGAAAATTAGAACAAAAATTAAGTTGCTCCAAAATCTGTCGGGTTTGGACTCAAATGTGTGGAAATACATATATATTCATGTGTACAAAATAAGAACTCGATTAAAGGTGATGAAATTTCTGCAAATAAAATCCATATGACCCATTGTTATGAGTGACGTACTCATACGACATTGGTTATGACAATCTTGAAAATTAGAAAAAAAATTAAGTTGCTCCAAAATCGATCGGGTTTATACTCGAATGAGTGTAAACACATATAAATTCATGTATACAAAATAAGAACTCGATTAAAGATGATGAAATTTTTGCAAACAAAAATCCATATGACCCATTGTTATGGGTGGCGTACTCATACCACATTGCTTTCGACAATCTTGAAAATAATAAGAAGAATTAAGTTGCTCCGAAATCGGTTAGGTTTAGACTCAAATGTGTGGAAATAGGAAATACATATATATTCACGGGTACAAAATAATAACTCGATTAAAGATGATGCAATTTTTGCAAATAAAATCCATATGACCCAATGTTATGAGTGGCGTACTCATACGACATTGCTTATGACAATCTTGAAAATTAGAACAAAAATTAAGTTGCTCCAAATCTGTCGGGTTTGGACTCAAATGTGTGGAAATACATATATATTCGCATGTACACAATAAGAACTCGATTCAAGATGATGAATTTTTTGCAAATAACATCCATATGACCCATTGTTATGACTAGCGTACTGAGTTGCTTTCGACAATCTTGAAAATTTTAACAAAAATTAAGTTGCTCCAAAATCGGTCGGGCTTAGACTCTAATGTGTCGAAATACATATATATGCACGTGTACAAAATAAGAACTTGATTAAAAAGATGAAGAAATTTTTGCATATAAAATCCATAAGACCCATTGCTATGATTACCGTTATCATATCACATTGCTTTCGACAATCTTGTAAATTTTAACAATAATTAAGTTGCTCCAAAATCGGTAGGGTTTATACTCAAACGAATGTAAATACATATATATTCACGTATACAAAATAAGAACTCGATTAAAGATGATGAAATTTATGCAAATAAAATCCATATGACCCGTTGTTGTGAGTAGCGTACTCATACGACATTGCTTATGACAATCTTGAAAATTAGAACAAAAATTTAGTTGCTTCAAAATCTGTCGGGATTGGACTCAAATGTGTGGAAATACATATATATTCACGGGTACAAAATAAGAACTCGATTAAAGATCATGAAATTTTTGCAAATAAAATCCATATGATCCAATGTTATGAGTGTCGTACTCATACGACATTGCTTATGACAATTTTGAAAATTAAAACAAATATTAAGTTGCTTCTATATCGGTCGGGTTTGGACTCAAATGTGTGGAAATGCATATATATTCGCATGTACAGAATAAGAACTCGATTAAAGATAACGAAATTTTTGCATATAAAATCCATATGATCCATTGTTATGGGTGGCGTACTCATACGACATTGGTTATGACAATCTTGAAAATTTTAACAAAAATTAAGTTGCTCCAAATCTGTCGGGTTTGGACTCAAATGTGTGGAAATACATATATATTCGCATGTACATACACAACAAGAACTCGATTAATGATGATGAAATTTTTGCAAATAAAATCCATATGACCCATTGTTATGAGTGGCGTACTCAAACGACATTGCTTATGACAATCTTGAAAATTATAACAAAAATTAAGTTGCTTCAAAATCGGTCGAGTTTAGACTCAAATGTGTGGAAATACATATACGTGATAAAATAAGAACTCGATTAAAGATGATGAAATTTATGCAAATAAAATCCATGACCCATTGTTATGAGTAGCGTACTCATACGACATTGCTTATGACAATCTTGAAAATTAGAACAAAAATTTAGTTGCTTCAAAATCTGTCGGGTTTAGACTCAACTGTGTCTAACTACATATACATTCACGTGTACAAAATAATAACTGGATTAATGAATGAAATTTTTGCAAATAAAATCCATATGACCCATTGTTATGAGTGGCGTACTCAAACGACATTGCTTATGACAATCTTGAAAATTATAACAAAAATTAAGTTGCTTCAAAATCGGTCGAGTTTAGACTCAAATGTGTGGAAATACATATACGTGATAAAATAAGAACTCGATTAAAGATGATGAAATTTATGCAAATAAAATCCATATGACCCATTGTTATGAGTGGCGTACTCATACGACATTGGTTATGACAATCTTGAAAGTTTGAACAAAAATTAAGTAGCTCCAAAATCGATTGGGTTTATACTCAAATGAGTGCAAATACATATATATTCACGTGTACAAAATAAGAACTCGATTATAGATGATGAAGTTTTTGCAAATAAAATCCATATGATCCAATGTTATGAATGGCGTACTCATACGACATTGTTTATGACAATCTTGAAAATTAGAACAAAAATTAAGTTGCTCCAAAATCGATCGGGTTTATACTCAAATGAGTGTAAATACATATATATTCACGTGTACGAAATAAGAACTCGATTAAAGATGATGAAGTTTTTGGAAATAAATTCCATATGATCCAATGTTATGAGTGGCGTACTCATACGACATTGCTTTCGACAATCTTGATAATTATAAGAAGAATTAAGTTGCTCCGAAATCGGTTAGGTTTAGACAGAAATGTGTGGAAAAACATATATATCTCGTGTACAAAATAAGAACTTGATTAATGATGATGAAATTTTTGCATATATATTCATGTGTACAAAATAAGAACTCGATTAAAGGTGATGAAATTTGTGCAAATAAAATCCATATGACCCATTGTTATGAGTGACGTACTCATACGACATTGGTTATGACAATCTTGAAAATTAGAACAAAAATTAAGTTTCTCCAAAATCGATCGGGTTTATACTCGAATGAGTGTAAACACATATAAATTCATGTATACAAAATAAGAACTCGATTAAAGATGATGAAATTTTTGCAAACAAAAATCCATATGACCCATTGTTATGGGTGGCGTACTCATACCACATTGCTTTCGACAATCTTGAAAATAATAAGAAGAATTAAGTTGCTCCGAAATCGGTTAGGTTTAGACTCAAATGTGTGGAAATAGGAAATACATATATATTCACGGGTACAAAATAAGAACTCGATTAAAGATGATGCAATTTTTGCAAATAAAATCCATATGACCCAATGTTATGAGTGGCGTACTCATACGACATTGCTTATGACAATCTTGAAAATTAGAACAAAAATTAAGTTGCTCCAAATCTGTCGGGTTTGGACTCAAATGTGTGGAAATACATATATATTCGCATGTACACAATAAGAACTCGATTCAAGATGATGAATTTTTTGCAACTAACATCCATATGACCCATTGTTATGACTAGCGTACTGAGTTGCTTTCGACAATCTTGAAAATTTTAACAAAAATTAAGTTGCTCCAAAATCGGTCGGGCTTAGACTCTATATATGCACGTGTACAAAATAAGAACTTGATTAAAAAGATGAAGAAATTTTTGCATATAAAATCCATAAGACCCATTGCTATGATTACCGTTATCATATCACATTGCTTTCGACATTCTTGAAAATTTTAACAATAATTAAGTTGCTCCAAAATCGGTAGGGTTTATAATCAAACGAATGTAAATACATACATATTCACGTATACAAAATAAGAACTCGATTAAAGATGATGAAATTTATGCAAATAAAATCCATATGACCCGTTGTTGTTAGTAGCGTACTCATACGACATTGCTTATGACAACCTTGAAAATTAGAACAAAAATTTAGTTGCTTCAAAATCTGTCGGGATTGGACTCAAATGTGTGGAAATACATATATATTCACGGGTACGAAATAAGAACTCGATTAAAGATCATGAAATTTTTGCAAATAAAATCCATATGATCCAATGTTATGAGTGTCGTACTCATACGACATTGCTTATGACAATTTTGAAAATTAAAACAAATATTAAGTTGCTTCAATATCGGTCGGGTTTGGACTCAAATGTGTGGAAATGCATATATATTCGCATGTACAGAATAAGAACTCGATTAAAGATAATGAAATTTTTGCATATAAAATCCATATGATCCATTGTTATGGGTGGCGTACTCATACGACATTGGTTATGACAATCTTGAAAATTTTAACAAAAATTAAGTTGCTCCAAATCTGTCGGGTTTGGACTCAAATGTGTGGAAATACATATATATTCGCATGTACACAATAAGAACTCGATTAATGATCATGAGATTTATGCAAATAAAATCCATATGACCCATTGTTATGAGTGGCGTACTCATACGACATTGGTTATGACAATCTTGAAAGTTTGAACAAAAATTAAGTAGCTCCAAAATCGATTGGGTTTATACTCAAATGAGTGCAAATACATATATATTCACGTGTACAAAATAAGAACTCGATTATAGATGATGAAGTTTTTGCAAATAAAATCCATATGATCCAATGTTATGAATGGCGTACTCATACGACATTGTTTATAACAATCTTGAAAATTAGAACAAAAATTAAGTTGCTCCAAAAGCGATCGGGTTTATACTCAAATGAGTGTAAATACATATATATTCACGTGTACGAAATAAGAACTCGATTAAAGATGACGAAGTTTTTGGAAATAAATTCCATATGATCCAATGTTATGAGTGGCGTACTCATACGACATTGCTTTCGACAATCTTGATAATTATAAGAAGAATTAAGTTGCTCCGAAATCGGTTAGGTTTAGACAAAAATGTGTGGAAAAACATATATATCTCGTGTACAAAATAAGAACTTGATTAATGATGATGAAATTTTTGCAAATAAAATCCACATCACCCAATGTTATGAGTGGCGTACTCATACGACATTGTTTATGACAATCTTGAAAATTAGAACAAAAATTAAGTTGCTCCAAAATCTGTCGGGTTTGGACTCAAATGTGTGGAAATACATATATATTCGCATGCACTTAATAAGAACTCGATTAAAGATGATGAATTTGTTGCAAATAAAATCCATATGACCCATTGTTATGATCAGCGTACTCATACCACATTGCTTCAGACAATCTTGAAAATTTTAACAATAATTAAGTTGCTACAAAATCGGTCGAGTTTAGACTCAAATGTGTGGAAATACATATATATTCATGTGTACAAAATAAGAACTCGATTAAAGGTGATGACATTTGTGCAAATAAAATCCATATGACCCATTGTTATGAGTGACGTACTCATACGACATTGGTTATGACAATCTTGAAAATTAGAACAAAAATTAAGTTTCTCCAAAATCGATCGGGTTTATACTCGAATGAGTGCAAACACATATAAATTCATGTATACAAAATAAGAAATCGATTAAAGATGATGAAATTTTTCCAAACAAAAATCCATATGACCCATTGTTATGGGTGGCGTACTCATACCACATTGCTTTCGACAATCTTGAAAATAATAAGAAGAATTAAGTTGCTCCGAAATCGGTTAGGTTTAGACTCAAATGTGTGGAAATAGGAAATACATACATATATATTCACGGGTACAAAATAATAACTCGATTAAAGATGATGCAATTTTTGCAAATAAAATCCATATGACCCAATGTTATGGGTGGCGTACTCATACGACATTGCTTATGACAATCTTGAAAATTGGAACAAAAATCGGGTGGCGTACTCATACCACATTGCTTTCGACAATCTTGAAAATAATAAGAAGAATTAAGTTGCTCCGAAATCGGTTAGGTTTAGACTCAAATGTGTGGAAATAGGAAATACATACATATATATTCACGGGTACAAAATAATAACTCGATTAAAGATGATGCAATTTTTGCAAATAAAATCCATATGACCCAATGTTATGAGTGGCGTACTCATACCACATTGCTTCAGACAATCTTGAAAATTTTAACAATAATTAAGTTGCTACAAAATCGGTCGAGTTTAGACTCAAATGTGTGGAAATACATATATATTCGCATGTACACAATAAGAACTCGATTCAAGATGATGAATTTTTTGCAAATAACATCCATATGACCCATTGTTATGACTAGCGTACTGAGTTGCTTTCGACAATCTTGAAAATTTTAACAAAAATTAAGTTGCTCCAAAATCGGTCGGGCTTAGACTCTATATATGCACGTGTACAAAATAAGAACTTGATTAAAAAGATGAAGAAATTTTTGCATATAAAATCCATAAGACCCATTGCTATGATTACCGTTATCATATCACATTGCTTTCGACATTCTTGAAAATTTTAACAATAATTAAGTTGCTCCAAAATCGGTAGGGTTTATAATCAAACGAATGTAAATACATATATATTCACGTATACAAAATAAGAACTCGATTAAAGATGATGAAATTTATGCAAATAAAATCCATATGACCCGTTGTTGTGAGTAGCGTACTCATACGACATTGCTTATGACAATCTTGAAAATTAGAACAAAAATTTAGTTGCTTCAAAATCTGTCGGGATTGGACTCAAATGTGTGGAAATACATATATATTCACGGGTACAAAATAAGAACTCGATTAAAGATGATGAAATTTTTGCAAATAAAATCCATATGATCCAATGTTATGAGTGTCGTACTCATACGACATTGCTTTTGACAATTTTGAAAATTAAAACAAATATTAAGTTGCTTCAATATCGGTCGGGTTTGGACTCAAATGTGTGGAAATGCATATATATTCGCATGTACAGAATAAGAACTCGATTAAAGATAATGACATTTTTGCATATAAAATCCATATGATCCATTGTTATGGGTGGCGTACTCATACGACATTGGTTATGACAATCTTGAAAATTTTAACAAAAATTAAGTTGCTCCAAATCTGTCGGGTTTGGACTCAAATGTGTGGAAATACATATATATTCGCATGTACACAATAAGAACTCGATTAATGATCATGAAATTTTTGCAAATAAAATCCATATGACCCATTGTTATGAGTGGCGTACTCATACGACATTGCTTATGACAATCTTGAAAATTAGAACAAAAATTAAGTTGCTCCAAAATCGGCAGGGCTTATACTCAAACGAGTGTAAATACATATATATTCACGTGTACAAAATTAGAACTCGATTAAAGATGATGAAATTTTTGCAAACAAAAATCCATATGACCCATTGTTTTGGGTGGCGTACTCATACCACATTGTTTCGACAATCTTGAAAATTATAAGAAGAATTTAGTTGCTCCGAAATCGGTTGGGTTTAGACACAAATGTGTGGAAATACATATATATTCACGTGTACAAAATAAGAACTCGATTAAAGATGATGAAATTTTTGCAAATAAAATCCATATGATCCAATGTTATGAGTGTCGTACTCATACGACATTGCTTTCGACAATCTTGAAAATTATAAGAAGAATTAAGTTGCTCCGAAATCGGTTGGGTTTTGACACAAATGTGTGGAAATACATATATATTCACGGGTACAAACTAAGAACTCGATTAAAGATGATACAATTTTTGCAAATAAAATCCTTATGACCCAATGTTATGAGTGGCGTACTCATACGACATTGCTTATGACAATCTTGAAAATTAGAACAAAAATTAAGTTGCTCCAAAATCGGTAGGGTTTATACTCAAAAGAGTAACTACATATATATTCACGTGTACAAGATAAGAACTCGATTAAAGATGATGAAATTTATGCAAATAAAATCCATATGACCCATTGTTATGAGTGGCGTACTCATACGACATTGGTTATGACAATCTTGAAAGTTTGAACAAAAATTAAGTTGCTCCAAAATCTGTCGGGTTTGGACTCAAATGTGTGGAAATACATATATATTCGCATGTACTCAATAAGAACTCGATTAAAGATGATGAATTTTTTGCAAATAAAATCCATATGACCCATATTTATGATTAGCGTACTAATACCACATTGCTTCAGACAATCCTGAAAATTTTAACAATAACTAAGTTGCTACAAAATCGGTCGAGTTTAGACTCAAATGTGTGGAAATACATATATATTCATGTGTACAAAATAAGAACTCGATTAAAGGTGATGAAATTTGTGCAAATAAAATCCATATGACCCATTGTTATGAGTGACGTACTCATACGACATTGGTTATGACAATCTTAAAAATTAGAACAAAAATTAAGTTTCTCCAAAATCGATCGGGTTTATACTCGAATGAGTGTAAACACATATAAATTCATGTATACAAAATAAGAACTCGATTAAAGATGATGAAATTTTTGCAAACAAAAATCCTTATGACCCATTGTTATGGGTGGCGTACTCATACCACATTGCTTTCGACAATCTTGAAAATAATAAGAAGAATTAAGTTGCTCCGAAATCGGTTAGGTTTAGACTCAAATGTGTGGAAATAGGAAATACATATATATTCACGGGTACAAAATAAGAACTCGATTAAAGATGATGCAATTTTTGCAAATAAAATCCATATGCAATGTAATAAGTGGCGTACTCATACGACATTGCTTATGACAATCTTGAAAATTAGAACAAAAATTAAGTTGCTCCAAATCTGTCGGGTTTGGACTCAAATGTGTGGAAATACATATATATTCGCATGTACACAATAAGAACTCGATTAAAGATGATGAATTTTTTGCAAATAAATCCATATGACTCATTCTTATAATTAGCGTACTCATACCACATTGCTTATGACAATCTTGAAAATTAGAACAAAAATTTAGTTGCTTCAAAATCTGTCGGGATTGGACTCAAATGTGTGGAAATACATATATATTCACGGGTGAAAAATAAGAACTCGATTAAAGATGATGAAATTTTTGCAAATAAAATCCATATGATCCAATGTTATGAGTGTCGTACTCATACGACGTTGCTTATGACAATTTTGACAATTAAAACAAATATTAAGTTGCTTCAATATCGGTCGGGTTTGGACTCAAATGTGTGGATATGCATATATATTCGCATGTACAGAATAAGAACTCGATTAAAGATAACGAAATTTTTGCATATAAAATCCATATGATCCATTGTTATGGGTGGCGTACTCATACGACATTGGTTATGACAATCTTGAAAATTTTAACAAAAATTAAGTTGCTGCAAATCTGTCGGGTTTCGACTCAAATGTGTGGAAATACATATATATTCGCATGTACACAATAAGAACTCGATTAATGATCATGAAATTTTTGCAAATAAAATCCATATGACCCATTGTTATGAGTGGCGTACTCATACGACATTGCTTATGACAATCTTGAAAATTAGAACAAAAATTAAGTTGCTCCAAAATCGGCAGAGTTTATACTCAAACGAGTGTAAATACATATATATTCACGTGTACAAAATTAGAACTCGATTAAAGATGATGAAATTTTTGCACACAAAAATCCATATGTCCCATTGTTATGGGTGGCGTACTCATACCACATTGCTTTCGACAATCTTGAAAATTATAAGAAGAATTAAGTTGCTCCGAAATCGGTTGGGTTTAGACACAAATGTGTGGAAATACATTGTTATGAGTGGCGTACTCATACGACATTGCTTATGACAATCTTGAAAATTAGAACAAAAATTAAGTTGCTCCAAAATCGGCAGGGCTTATACTCAAACGAGTGTAAATACATATATATTCACGTGTACAAAATTAGAACTCGATTAAAGATGATGAAATTTTTGCAAACAAAAATCCATATGACCCATTGTTTTGGGTGGCGTACTCATACCACATTGTTTCGACAATCTTGAAAATTATAAGAAGAATTTAGTTGCTCCGAAATCGGTTGGGTTTAGACACAAATGTGTGGAAATACATATATATTCACGTGTACAAAATAAGAACTCGATTAAAGATGATGAAATTTTTGCAAATAAAATCCATATGATCCAATGTTATGAGTGTCGTACTCATACGACATTGCTTTCGACAATCTTGAAAATTATAAGAAGAATTAAGTTGCTCCGAAATCGGTTGGGTTTTGACACAAATGTGTGGAAATACATATATATTCGCATGTACTCAATAAGAACTCGATTAAAGATGATGAATTTTTTGCAAATAAAATCCATATGACCCATATTTATGATTAGCGTACTAATACCACATTGCTTCAGACAATCCTGAAAATTTTAACAATAACTAAGTTGCTACAAAATCGGTCGAGTTTAGACTCAAATGTGTGGAAATACATATATATTCATGTGTACAAAATAAGAACTCGATTAAAGGTGATGAAATTTGTGCAAATAAAATCCATATGACCCATTGTTATGAGTGACGTACTCATACGACATTGGTTATGACAATCTTAAAAATTATAACAAAAATTAAGTTTCTCCAAAATCGATCGGGTTTATACTCGAATGAGTGTAAACACATATAAATTCATGTATACAAAATAAGAACTCGATTAAAGATGATGAAATTTTTGCAAACAAAAATCCTTATGACCCATTGTTATGGGTGGCGTACTCATACCACATTGCTTTCGACAATCTTGAAAATAATAAGAAGAATTAAGTTGCTCCGAAATCGGTTAGGTTTAGACTCAAATGTGTGGAAATAGGAAATACATATATATTCACGGGTACAAAATAAGAACTCGATTAAAGATGATGCAATTTTTGCAAATAAAATCCATATGACCCAATGTAATGAGTGGCGTACTCATACGACATTGCTTATGACAATCTTGAAAATTAGAACAAAAATTAAGTTGCTCCAAATCTGTCGGGTTTGGACTCAAATGTGTGGAAATACATATATATTCGCATGTACACAATAAGAACTCGATTAAAGATGATGAATTTTTTGCAAATAAATCCATATGACTCATTCTTATAATTAGCGTACTCATACCACATTGCTTATGACAATCTTGAAAATTAGAACAAAAATTTAGTTGCTTCAAAATCTGTCGGGATTGGACTCAAATGTGTGGAAATACATATATATTCACGGGTAAAAAATAAGAACTCGATTAAAGATGATGAAATTTTTGCAAATAAAATCCATATGATCCAATGTTATGAGTGTCGTACTCATACGACGTTGCTTATGACAATTTTGACAATTAAAACAAATATTAAGTTGCTTCAATATCGGTCGGGTTTGGACTCAAATGTGTGGAAATGCATATATATTCGCATGTACAGAATAAGAACTCGATTAAAGATAACGAAATTTTTGCATATAAAATCCATATGATCCATTGTTATGGGTGGCGTACTCATACGACATTGGTTATGACAATCTTGAAAATTTTAACAAAAATTAAGTTGCTCCAAATCTGTCGGGTTTGGACTCAAATGTGTGGAAATACATATATATTCGCATGTACATACACAACAAGAACTCGATTAATGATGATGAAATTTTTGCAAATAAAATCCATGACCCATTGTTATGAGTAGCGTACTCATACGACATTGCTTATGACAATCTTGAAAATTAGAACAAAAATTTAGTTGCTTCAAAATCTGTCGGGTTTAGACTCAACTGTGTCTAACTACATATACATTCACGTGTACAAAATAATAACTGGATTAATGAATGAAATTTTTGCAAATAAAATCCATATGACCCATTGTTATGATTAGCGTACTCATACCACATTGCTTTCGACAATCTTGAAAATTTTAACAAAAATTAAGTTGCTTCAAAATCGGTCGAGTTTAGACTCAAATGTGTGGAAATACATATACGTGATAAAATAAGAACTCGATTAAAGATGATGAAATTTATGCAAATAAAATCCATATGACCCATTGTTATGAGTGGCGTACTCATACGACATTGGTTATGACAATCTTGAAAGTTTGAACAAAAATCAAGTAGCTCCAAAATCGATTGGGTTTATACTCAAATGAGTGCAAATACATATATATTCACGTGTACAAAATAAGAACTCGATTATAGATGATGAAGTTTTTGCAAATAAAATCCATATGATCCAATGTTATGAATGGCGTACTCATACGACATTGTTTATGACAATCTTGAAAATTAGAACAAAAATTAAGTTGCTCCAAAATCGATCGGCTTTATACTCAAATGAGTGTAAATACATATATATTCACGTAGACGAAATAAGAACTCGATTAAAGATGATGAAGTTTTTGGAAATAAATTCCATATGATCCAATGTTATGAGTGGCGTACTCATACGACATTGCTTTCGACAATCTTGATAATTATAAGAAGAATTAAGTTGCTCCGAAATCGGTTAGGTTTAGACAGAAATGTATGGAAAAACATATATATCTCGTGTACAAAATAATAACTCGATTAATGATGATGAAATTTTTGCAAATAAAATCCACATCACCCAATGTTATGAGTGGCGTACTCATA